>CM034157.1:296102641-296746023 GCA_019776745.2 Taxus chinensis
AAACTACCTTATTCTCAAGGTTGAAAAACATTGGGAGCAATAAATTTGATGAGCAAGAACGAGATCTCAAAAATATAACACTTCTTTAGAGAGACAATTCCAGCAAGAACTCACATCCAAAGAAGGACATTGAACATCTTCTCCTGCACGGCCATTCCAGCCACATTCTGATCTACACAAGAAAAAGAGGAGTGTGTATGTAGCCCATGCATAAGATTTTCTCCAATTGGTGATCATTTGTAGTATTCAAAACCCATCATCAGCACCTCCATCCTTCACACAAAGTGCCCCAATGATGATACAAGTCTCCTCCCAAGGTGTTCGGGATCCAGAAAAGCTCCCCAAGTATGCGTTAATATCCCACATGCCCTGCTTAACCCTTGCATACTTTGTTTTTCTCTTTTCCCCTCTTTTCTTTGCATTTTTCTCTTCAGTTACGAAACCACTGCGCGGTGCGTCTCGTGACCGCCGCCCCCAGACAGGGCGGCGGTCCTGTAACCGCCACCCTGCTCAGGGTGGCGGTCCTTCACGCATTTTCCAGAATGCTCTTTTAACGTGACTCACGTAAATTTTCAATGTTTACCAGCTTTTTTCACCGCCTTTGGCTTGCATTAATGATTCTGGTTCCCTGGAATAGTGTTTTGGCATTGTTTATGGTTTAAGAGATCAATTTGGTTTTTACCTTTGGGTAAATGGAAATGCTATAAATAGTTGGCTTGTGCTCAAGCAAATGGCCCCTCAAATTTGCCTCTCAATTTCTCATTTCAATAGCTTAGTCTTCCATTTTGTCTAGGATTCATAGTTTTTGTTCATTGCATGCTTAGTTAGTGTTATTTTGCTATTAGAAAGCCACATATCCATCTTGTGCAAGTGCTGTCATTACTTCATGCAATCCATTAAGGTAGAACAGTTTAATTTTCAGTAGGAAGCCATTAAAGTTGCAGGTTTTTCTCGTCAAACAGGATAGTTTCAGGTTCTGGACGTTTTATGCTGCATGACTCGCAATAAATCCCGCTAGGAATTACATAGGCCAAGCTCTGTACTCTTGCGCTATCCCTCTCCTACTCGCATTGTATTCAGTCTGTATCCTAAGCTGCCTTTGTTCCAATATCTACTTTTGTTGATGCTAGCATTACACGCTTTTCTGGATCTACGTGAGCACGAAGGAACGAGGAGTTCACACTAAGGGCACAAAGCCACACGCACCATCGGATTCACCACTGTTCTGCAAAATCCAGGTTCAAGCTTTCAAAATTCTAGTTAAAACATATCAAATAAAGTAGTCAATCATTTCATTTCAGCTAGTTTCACTTTCGATATTGCCAGGGAAGCTGTGAGGATTGATAGTTTCTGAGAAACTATGATTCATTCCTCACTTCTGAGGTAGGATCGAGAGTCTTTCAAATAGAGTAGATCAGTTATCAGGTTATTTAGAATAGATCTATAAACTGCACAGACAAGTAGCTATACTCGGTTGCTTTGTTTGTTTTAATTGCATTATTAGTTTAGTTGTCAATTTTAGATACATTAGATAATTGTTCTTTAAATTTTGTTCAGTAGTTTATCCATAAACTATCAGATTTAGGAATATACATAGACATATCTTTCACGGTTAAATTATTCTGTCATTAGTTAGATTTGTATAATTTCCTTTTGTATGACAATCACGGGACCTAGGGAACCCAGAGAATACATATTCGAGCCAATCGTGCCTCAACCCAATCTAGTCACAGCAATAACTGACATAGATCAGAATCTTAGAATCCAAGTCTTCCGAACAACAGCAGATTTGCAACAGATCAGCTCACAGTTGAGCGGGTTAAACATAGAAGACGACCAAGCGCATACGTTTTGGTCAAATCAGCCAAACTACAGATTATCCTAGATAAATATCCACATGACTGTAGAAGGGCTTGAAAGAGAGAAAACGTTCGGTTGTGATCCTTTGGTCCCACAGCCAGACGCAGGAGATACTCTCACAGACATAGATACTAGCTTAAGAATTCAGGTTGCACGAATGCCTGTGAGATACTCTGAGAAGATCACACAACTATTAATTCTGAATATAGAGGCCGAGAAAGCATATGACTATTGGATACTAGGGATTAGGGACTGATTCCACACATGACCATAGCAGGTCCACAACAACCACGAATCTATGGTTGTGACCCACAAATCCCGCAACCCAACGAATCCATAGGTGAATCAGATATAGATGCTGGCTTACACACATTAGTATTCAGATCTACTCCACTTCCACCTATCATCATCGAACAGTTATCCTTGTTAGACGTAGCAGCTAATATAGCTAAGGAGTTCTGGACTAGACCAGATAATCACCCGTAGAATCCACTGTACCCATCATCCACCCTATGACCCTGTCTGGAGACATACACGAAACTATCCCAGGTCATTTTCCACGTATCCCACAACCCATAGACCGAATCATGCCAGAGCTCGATATTGATTGGAGCCTTCGAGCAGTCATCCTTGCCGATCGATCTATCACACCAGTTCAGGTTAGGAGGGCCTTCTTTGCCTTAGATTCACAGTTTCCACTAGTGCGCGTCGAAGACATAAGATTACCTAACTAGTTTGTCTGCATCCCACACATATTCCATCCCCACCGGCTGTCTCGGCATGACCTCGGGAGGTCGGGTGCGAGGAAGAGTTACTTGTAGATTCCCATGCTCACTTGTCACTTTTCCATCGTACAAAATTGGTGAACCCGACGTGAACTTCCTACTTTCTGGTTCGGAGTCATATTTCTACTTGCTCTTCCAATTAAAATACTTTTCATCTTTTCTACCTCATCAGCTTTCACCATCAGCTTCACCAACAAAATTGGTGAACCTGACGTGAAGCACACAGTGCTTTTCCTTACCTCTTTCTTCCACCTTCGCTCCTTCCCATTATTCTGCGGGTATTCATATACCCCCCGAATATGTCGGGATTCGATGCATATGGCAGACCTCTCCTAGGTCTTGAGGCATACTACGCTCAACTGAATAGACAGTCATCACCCTCGCTCTCAGTATGGGGTGACAATTATTCAGACAACCAGTTGTCAACACAAACTCCACCTCCAAGGACTAGATATAGCTCATCCTTCCAAACAGAGGAGTTGGATCAGCTCGCTCAAACACAACAAACAGAGCCTTCAGGCTCGAACAATATGACGTTCACAGGAGAATCTGGTTCGTCTCCTCAGATACTACTTAGACCACAAATTAGTAGACAATCAGACCCATACCTAGTTTTAGATGATGAACATTCAGTACGTTATGCCAGGAATGAACAACGCTCTCGGAGTATGTACCCACCCATAGGGAGTTTACAAATGCAACCCGAGGTCTCTTTTCAAGAAAATACCTCCATACCACTACATATAGGAAATGCCCTTGGGGAAACTTGGCAGGGCAGTGATCAGTTCATAGCAGGGTATCACAGGCCTATACAACATCAGGATATACAACAAACGCCACTAAGGCAAAATATCGTGACTTCACCAAATGAGGTCATTTCAACTTTAGTAGAAAAAGTTAGGGGGTTGGAACTTGCTCAGGAAAATCACCATTCTCAATTCATGCAGGCAGGAAATTCTAATCCTCCACACCATCCTAGCCAAGTAGACCTCCTCACAGGAATAGGCACGTTGGGCATGCCTCCTCAGTATTCACAACAAATGCCAACTAGAACTGCCATTTCTAACACCGTTCTGATACCTCCCGGTCTAGTACAAAATAATCCATTCCTGGACAATACCCCTTCATACTTAAACATGTACTCCAAATCACCACAAGGGGATATGTTCTCCTCTCCCAGCATGGTTGCTCAAACACAGGGGTTTCCTTATGCCCCTGCCAATGCATATGCTACGCCATATCAACAACCCATTCCACCGCCGCTCCCTCAGCAAGCACCATCAATGGTCGAAACCTATGCGATAGGAACTTATTCAGAATATTTGAAAGAGCCCTTAGATTTCACCATACGAAGCGTCATGCTTCCAAGACCTCTTCCCGATTTTCCCAAATACAAAGGTGAGGGAGATCCGAATGCACATATCAAGGCTTACGCCACAGCCATTCGAGAACTACTCCCTTGGGATGGGGTTGTTGCTAAAATATTCCCCAAAACTTTGGAAGGCATCGCTCTCGATTGGTATTATAGAATACCTGAGGCTTCCATCCATTCATTTAAACAACTCGTTTCAGAGTTCATTAAGGCATTTGACATGAACAAACTATTAAGAACAGGAATCAGGGAATTCTTGCACATTAAGCAGGAACACAATGAATCTGTTGCTCATTTCATCCAGAGGTGGCGTACAGTTCTTTATTCTTCAGCCAGTGCTCCAAATATGGACCAAATGGAACTATGTGATTTATTCCTTCATTCTCTCAGCAGAGAAGTAAAGGAAGAAGTCCAAAAGTTCCCACTAAGGACTTACGATGAAGTACTTGAGAGTGCTCTCCGAATAGATCAAGCGGCAATAGATAGCGGTCGTAAGACGTATGGAACAAACGGGAGGTTAATCACCTCCAACCAGAATACTACGGCTTATCCTACTACCACAAATGTCAATCCAGGACCTAAAATCCTCAATAAAAATCACGGAGTGACAACAGATGGAGTAACTGATCAGGCTAAAAAGGTAAATATTGTGAATGCTCCACCACTAATGAACAACCAACGAAACAACAACTTTACCCCAACAATCAATGCAGTGGATTTCAATCATCCACAACAACAACAACAACGGTGAAACCCTACACACGGTCCAAGCCAAAACTCAACTGGTTGTCAAAACCAGAATCAAAACCAAAAACAACAAATGCAAAACTTTAATCCTAATAGGCAACGGTTTGATCAGAGTTTTGGGCCACAATATACACCAAGCCAACAAACTAGGAATTACAATCCTAACTCGTATTGTGGCTTCCACAAAATTTGGGGCCATGACACTAGAACATGTCGTGACTACAATAAATTCATGCAACGTTTGCCAGAGGAACAAAGACAACTTTTCATAGATATGTTCTTGGCAGATCCTACGTCACCGGCACCAAATACTTTTACAGGGGCAGTTTCCCCTCAAAATGCACCCCTTAAGATCTTCAATGATCCGCTCCCAAATCACAACAACAACAGGTTAAATCCGAATGGGACAAACAAGGGTGTAATGACAGGAAACAATGATCATGAAGCCTCAACTTCACTAAATCCATTAGTTGCGCCACAATTAGGAAGTCAGCCGCGACCCAAGATAGTCGGTTTAGTGGAGTTAGATGCCGAACTACCCATGGAAGCTGTAACAAGGACACGAGAGTATTCCTCTCAGCCAAGTCCAAGGTACCTGCCAGAGACAGATAACATCCAACAAATATTGGTAAAACCTGTGGGTGCCTATGATTTAATTAGTGATCTAACAAAAACCTTCTCGCACATTTCTTTTTTGGACTTACTAAAGAACTCTCCTGCCCACAGGGCTGCTCTTTTAGAGGCATTAGGTTTAGGTCATTTAATTAACATCACTCCACCTCCCGAAACATAGGTAAACCATATAGACTTTGATATCCACCCTCCGGGGCAGCCGGATAGGGATACCGAATTCATATTCGAAATAAACAAAATGCCAACAGATGCTGAGATTGCACGCCGAGGTGATCCAGCCTTACATTTGCAAGTATGGGTTTATAACAATTATGTGAAACGTGTGATGGTTGATGATGGGGCAGCAGTTAACATAGTCCCCTTCTCTTTCCTTCAAAAGCTAGGGTATGGAGAAATGAATTGTTCCACGACTCGAAATACACTAAGAGGCTATGATAGCCTTAAAGCCACGTCGATTGGAACTATAATACTACCGGTCACCTTAGGACCCAAAACAATCCTGACTGAGTTTTATATTATAGATCGGGAAACCAACTATAATATGATCCTTGGCCGACCATGGATACATCGTATGAAGGCAATCCCTTCTACATTATTCCAAGAAGTAAGATTCTTGCATTTAGGAAAGGCGTTCGTAGCCAAAGGTGATCCAAAACCATTCGATATACACCTAGCTGACTTAAAGAAAAGACCAGGCATTCACTCGGAATTTGAACTCCCAACAAACCAACTTAATAAACCCACCGACACAAAACCGGAGGAAAAGCTGGTACCTACGACAGATCTTGAGACTATGAGCCTAGTCAAGATGATCCCAGCCCTCAAGGATGAGGCTAAGATTGTAGAAACAGTATCATTAGGAACTACTGCAAAAATCATTGAATTGCTAGAACAGGATCTACCAATGTTCCTACCATTTGATTCTGTAGGCATGGGATATACCCTAGGTGTTGGTTCTCTTCCAGCAGAGGATCTCTGCATGGTAGAAGTAGAATATGTTAACACAACAAATATCCCAATGCCCATATTCCTAGCTAAATATTGGACTCTCCATTTCGATGGAGCTAGATGTCGTTACGGAGCTGGGGCAGGTGTAATCTTTACTTCTCCCGAGGGAAAAGTCCTACCATTTTCCTTTAAACTAAATTTTGAATGTACAAACAATGGCGCTGAGTACGAAGCCCTCCTCCTTGGCCTCGTCTTAGCTAAGAGGATCGGTGTTAATAACATCAGGGTGTTAGGAGACTCACAATTAGTAGCAAACCAAGTCGCTGAGGTGTATGAAACCAAAGCCGAGCACTTACAGCTCTACAAAATAGCTGTATTGAATTTAAGCAAGGAGTTTGACTTCATATCAATTGAAGCAATCCCACGAGAACAAAATCTTCTCACCGATTCAATAGCAACCTCAGCGTCACGCTTCACTCCAAACAGTGAGTTGGAAGATACCCGTTTCATGGTATCCCTTCGTACTGAACCATTAGTGAAAAAAATGTCAAACCCTCTTTTAACGAACAGAGATGAGAACAAATCTACTATCCTAGACCACATTGATAGTGATAGAGCCACTCTGATTACTTAAACACCTATGTAATGTTACATCTCACCCATCACGCAGTAGATTTATCCTTAATCCCGCATTCATCTTCCTACTTTGGAAATCCCATGACAGAGCTTCCCCCACAAAAAGACCTCAGCATATACACAGTCGAGAATGGAGACGATCTGGAACTACCTCCAGCCCCGCCTGAGTTTGAAGAAGGTAACGCTTCTCTAATCGAAGAAACAATCGATATTAACATCGGAACAGAGGATGAACCAAGGATATTGAAGTTAGGATCCTCGTTAACTCCATCAGAAGTAGAAATACACACTCGAATCCTCAAAGAACATCAGAAGGCTTTCACATTTAATTATAAAGAAATGACAGGGTTTCCACCACACATCACAGTACATAACCTCGTCACTAAATCAGATGCAAAGTCGATTAAAAAAAAATCAAGACCAATGAAACCTAAGGTAGCTCTCATGGTGAAAGAGGAGGTAATGAAACTCCTCCAAGTAGGATTCATCAAACCAGTCGATTACTCTCAGTGGGTATCTAATATCGTTCCCGTTCTCAAAAAGAATGGGAAGATACGCATCTGCATAGACTTCCGAGACATTAACAAGGCATGTCCTAAGGATGACTTCCCGTTACCATCCATAGACGTCATTGTTGACGCAACAGCTGGATTTGAGCTTTTGTCTCTCATGGATGGATTCTTAGGATACAATCAAATCAGAATATCCGAACAAGATCAAGCTAAAACCACGTTTATAATTCCTTGGGGAGCCTATTGCTATGTTGTTATGTCATTCGGTCTCAAGAACGCTGGTGCTACATACCAGCGGGCTATGACATATATATTTCATGATCTTATTCATAAAATTGTGGAATCCTACGTAGATGACTTGTTGGCCAAGGCCAAGAAGCGTTGTGACCATCCGGAAGTGCTTCGCGTCATTCTTTCATGTCTAATAGAATACGGAGTCACGCTAAATCCAGAAAAATGCGTCTTTGGTGTAACAGGAGGGAAGCTCCTAGGTTACATTATATCGTCACGAGGGATCGATGTTGACCCAACCAAAATTAGGGTTGTTCTCGAAATGGTCCCACCTTCGGATGAATCTGGAATCAGGTCATTTCTCGGAAATCTTGGTGCAATCCGGAGATTCATCCCTGACTTAAGCTTCACCATTCATCCAATCAACAATCTACTCAAGAAAGATTATAGTATTGATTGGACCGAAGACTGCAATGAAGCTTTTGACGCAGTTAAGCGTTTCTTGTTATCACCACCTACGCTAATGCCACCTAAGCCAGACCACCCGTTAATTTTATATTCGCGAGCTACCAATGTCTCGCTAGCCTGTATGCTGGCTCAAGAAGACGATGACAAGAGAGAACGTGCGATCTATTTCATTAGCCGAATGTTGCTCGACTATGAAACATGTTATACACAGGCAGAACGAGAATGCCTTGCCATAATTTTTGCAACCAAATGCTTAAGACATTATATGCTAAATCAAGAAACAAGGGTCATTGTAAAGACAGACCATTTACGAACTTTCCTCACACAAGGGTCCTTGTCTAAAAAGGCTGGACGCTTTATAACCTTAATGGGGGAGTTCGAATTAACATTTGTAAATCAGAAATCCGTTAAAGGACAAATCATCATGGATTGGTTAGCTGATAACCCACTAGACGGAGGAAATTTAGTAGATCTGGACTTTCCTGATGAATGCGTATACTACATCGAAACCAGACCTCCTATCTCTGAGTGTCCTTGGTATACTGATATTATTAATTATATCATGGACCATACGTATCCAGAAGGTGCTACACCACAACAAAGAAGGTGGTTACATGTTATCGTAGCTAAATACGTCATTATAGAGCAGGTGGTCTATCGTAAAGCATGTTGATGGAATGCTTCTAAGATGTGTCGACACAGAAGAATCCAAGAAGATTCTCCACGAATCTCATGGTGGAATGTGTGGAGGCCACTTCGGTGGCCATGCCACCGCTCGTAAAATACATCGGATGGGCTATTTCTGGCCTACTCTAGAACACGACGCAGTAGAGTTTGTACGAAGGTGTCATAAGTGCCAAGAATTCTCCCACGAGATCCACATGCCGGCACAAGCTCTACAACCAATCGCTACTCCATGGCCCTTTTCTACGTGGGGCCTAGATTTGATAGGGAAATTCTCTCCTTCATCTATAGATGGCCATAATTTCATAATCACGGCCACCGAATATTTTACCAAGTGGGTAGAGGCCATGCCTCTTACTACTGTACCGGGTTCTGTAATCGCCAAGTTCATTTTGAACCAAATCATTTGTAGGTACGGTGTCCCACAAATCATTATCTCAGATAATGGGACTTCTTTTAAGAATGACGAAGTTCACGAATTGTGCAATAAATTTAAAATAAGCCATCATACGGCCTCCTTGTATTACCCTCAAGCCAACGGACAAGCTGAAGCGACAAACAAAACATTAAAAGTCATTCTCCTTAAAACTGTGAAAGAAAACAAATGAGATTGGCATTTGAAGTTATATCCGGCCTTGTGGGCCCACCGAACCTCAATAAGAACACCAACAGGAGTGACTCCTTTCTCGCTGGTATTCGGGGCAGAAGCAGTTCTCCCGCTTGAGGTTGAAATACCCAGTCTCTGTATCTCATTACAAGGGATTCTGGATGAAGACGCTTATAGAGAAGCACGTCTCTCCCAACTAGAAAGTCTAGATGAAGCTAGGTTAGATGCTGAATAGCGGCATAGAGTCTATGCTGACCGGATGTGCCGGCAGTATAACAAGAAGGTCTATGAATGAGACATATATGAAGGTGATCTAGTTCTAAGGCTAGACAGTCGGATCGATAAAAAGACCGGCGAAGGAAGGAAGTTCCGGCCCAAATGGTTGGGCCCATACCGAGTCACGAGAGACTATGGAAATGGTGCATATCTCTTATGTACACTAGAAGGTGAGGAATTTGGTGAAACAGTCAATTCCCTACACCTTAAACGATTCTACGCATAAGCGGCCAACATTATTTGTATAATTATATCTACATTGCATCTTCATATAGTTAGGTTCATTTTGTCCGCTTGTTTCGTACAATTTTGTGATCAAGGAATTTATTCTTAAAAGCAATTCATTACAAACTTCTGATGGTATTGGCATAAACACTCTAATCATACTTCTCCATTTCCATGATATCATCAACTGTTTCGGAATCATTTCATCACATAAAGCTAGATATGACAAAGTCTTAATGGTAACCATACCAAGGTCTGCATGCTTGTTCTCACTTTTGGTTTCTTCTTAGGATAGGTGTCTTGCCTATGGTCTGTTCTAGAAGCTTCATCGTGTCACATCTATCCCGTATGTATATCTCTTTGGAAGTAAGAGCATGCTGACATTTTGCTCAAATAAGCAAGTCAAATATAAATCAAACAGAAAATTTTAAATTTACACATTTCCTTGCCCTACCAACCTTCGGTGATGAGCTTGCATCTCTTACTAGTGACGTAAGGTTGGGAAAGGATGGAAATGCCCTTACTCGCCTATGCCTTGTCCATGGTGATAAGCCCATACTTCTTACTAGTAGCATGGGGCAAGGTGTAGGGGGTCCTCTTGACAATAAACGTTGAAGGTCATCAGTAATCAAATTCAACTAAACCTTTGAAATCCTGAGTCAAAAACAAATGAATCAGATGTCCAAAATTCCAAGAGAGTTCAAAACCCTGAAACCCAGATTTTGTCTACCATGTGGCCATCTACGGATCTAAGTCTAGATAAACCACAAAGCAAGTTGCATCCCAAACTATGGAGTCACTCGAGTAGAGTAGGCTTGTAGCATCCTAATTTGGTTCCACCAAAGCTTTGTCTATCTTTCATCACTATCATTTCAACACATTTCATAACTTGTGCCCTTTCTAGCTCTCGGTGATAAGCCCTCGCATCTTACTAGTTGTGTGGAGTTAGGAGTGGGGCAAGTTTATCTGCTCATCATACCGGTTTATCATCACACTTTGTCAAAACAAATATGAAGTACCAAGAATTGCTTATAGAAACTAAAATTCAAAATCACATTGTGTCTACATTATCACATATCAGCATCATGAAATACAAAAAGAAAGTAAACATTTGTATCATTTGTTCTCCATTGCATACATTCTAAAAAGCATATAAACATAACATCATAGTTTACATGTGGAAATGGAAACAAAGTCATAATACCAAGAATCTGATCCAAAAGAGTATATATATATATATATATATATGGTCAAAAATTTTGTACAATGCCATCATGTGCTAAGCATGGTCAAAATGCTCAAAGAGCCCGGGAGATACAAAATACATCATAAAAATAGTCCAAGAGAGCCAAGTGGCTTCTCAACCCCTATGAGATCCCTCTGAGGGTGCACGCCCATGCCTAGGACTCCGGCTACGCCGGCGCTCTGAGTGCACGGAGGGCTCACGATCCCGAGGGGCAGCTGCGGTCTCACCATGAGAATGACTCCTCATCAGGTGCTCTGCTGTCCTATACCCTGCCAGCTCAGTACGGAGGGTAGATACCATCCTGGCCACATGCCAGACAGGGGAAAAGATGTCGGTATGTCTTCCAGCTGCTGAAGGCTCCCCTGCATCCACAGATAGCTCTACATGGGTCTTCTCCATAGGGATCATCAGGGTATCGGTGCATACCCTGTGAATCAGGTCTCGCCACTCATCGGCGGTCTCTACAAACAAAGGAGAAAATAAATTAGAAATAATCAAGAGATAAAAATAGATGTAAACAAAGGGAGAGATAGCAATTAAGGCAATCCTAACTCAAAGCAAACATTAAAAAGAAGGAAGATAACTCACTCGGATCACCGGGCCTCCAAGATGGATCTCTAGGGTCAGCACCTGCCACAGATGCCGCCACTGACTGAGGTACTCCTCCCATGGCTGGAGCAACGTAGCATCCCGCTACGGACTCATCCTCCCCACCAAGGCCCTGGGAGAGTGGCTCCTCTGAAACCAGAGTCACCCTCTCCGTGCTCTGCTCTGCCCTCTCTGCCTGTAAAATATCCTGAGTGTCATGCCACTCAGGATCGCTGTCCTCCTCTCCACCTGACTCGCTAGCCTCAGCCTCGGTCTCCTCCTCCGTCTCTCCCCCTGTGAACTCCTCAGACTTGGAGTCTATGTCAATGGGGTCATCACTGCTGTGGGCGGGACCGGCGGCAATCTGAAGTAAGGGTGCCTGAGGAGCACCGGCTCTCCCTCGAGCACGTACTACCCGCCTAGCCGCAATAGGAACACCAGGAGTAACAACTGTCCAACCCCGGCCTCTAGGACCTCCCCTGGCCTCTCAAACTGATCTATATACTGGCACCACTAGGGGAAGCATACCCATGTAAGGCAGGCCAAACTGCTGAGGAACTCGGCCAAAAGGATGTATCTCCACCCTCCCTACCCTGTCAACAAGCTGCCCTGTGGTGGAGCAGGAAATCAAGGTAAGAGCCTCCTCGCCCCATAAACCTACCATGGCCTGATACGGTGTGGCCTCCATGTCATCAGTGGTCAGGGAAGCAACTGGCTGGTGAGGTGCTCTGAGCACCGACATGTCTGTCCATCTGGCTGCCCTCACAGCTCCGGGATCTGCCACCTCTACACCTCTGCCATAGGGGATGAAGCGCTCATAAACCCAGCTCATAACCAGGGTCGGGTGGCTCAAAGACTGCCCCTGTAAATGGACCACCCTGTACAAATCATGGTAGGTAGTCCCAAGTATGTCGGCTCCCCAGGCGTAAATCCGGCCATGTCCCTCAATCTGTGCAATGATGGGGGACCAGCAGTATAATAGAGTGTCTCCTCCCTTGTCCCCGATCAATCTCAAGGCAAGGATCCCCATAATGGCCTGGCGAAGGCTAGGAATAGATCAGACCCTCACCCCCTTCTTCGAACCAGTGGAGATAACTGCATCTCCCATGTAAGAGGCCCACTGTGCTATCTGAGCCCGTGAACCTGCTGTCTCAAGAGTAAGTCATCTCCCGATGATCGGGACCCCCAGGATATGGTAAACATCCTCCAAAGTGATGGTCCACTCACCTCGGACCCCTGGTAATCGGAAGGTGTTCCGATCAGCATCCCAATATGAAAATAAGTCACAAAGTATGTGACTGGATGGTGCAACATGTGGGACACGTGATATACACAGTATACCGGCCCTCTGAAGAGTGTCCTCCTCATCCTGTGAAAGGGCATCTAATACTGCTGGGAGCCAGTCACACTCTCTCTCTCGGCTCCATCGAATGTACTCCTCCCTCACCTGCATACACCCAAAAACACACAAAACAGAGCAAGTTAGTATCCAAATGACATTTGAAAAATCATGAAAACACATAAAAATGCTAAAAATGCAAAAACAATTTCAAACAAGTGTTCTTTTGGCATTCTGTGAAGAACCGCCGCCCTGAGCAGGGCGGCGGTTTCGCAACCACTGCCTTAAAGGTGGCGGTCTTGTAACCGCCACCCTGAACAGGGCGGCGGTCGTGTAACCGCTGCCCTGTCCAGGGTGGCGGTCGTGTCCTGAAAACCCACGCGGGTTTTGTACCCTAAAAAGGCCTAAAAACACAAAAAAATGACAATTTTAACTAAAACAAAGCCTACCCAGTAGGCGCCCCCCCTAGATAGACCTATTAAAACTAACATTTTCAAAAATAACCCCCCCATGACAAAGATTTTAGCATTTTAAAATTTTGGGGGTAAAAACGGTAAATTGAGAAAAACTAACCTGTGATCTCGCGGGTCGATGTTCTACTCGCGGAGGCATGATCACTATCTCGTCACGAACGTTTTGACTCTACTCTCGTCAGAAACCGTCACCGTGGGTCCCAGAGCTCAAAATCAACCAAATCAACACACAAATGAATAGGAAAATGGGCCCACTTTTTCATATATAGCAACCTGACTTGTTTTGAATGCCCTTTCCACAGGTTTGGAGCGCCGACGGAGGTAAGTTCTTATCCCCGCACAAATGGTACGTCCTCATTTCATATTATTTTAGTATTTATTTTCCGATCTATTTTTTCTATCTGCACTTGAGTTCTCTTTTCGTTTTGCAGGTGGCGGGAATTTCGGATGGCGTCATTCCGACACACGGACGTATCAGGTATAACTTCCAACTTCCCATTTCGGGACCGCCATACTCAGACCCACCGTTTTACGCCTCTTCATGGCTAAAACGCTTCTCCGAGGGGGCAATATGTACGTACCCAAAATTGTAGGGTACTGCACCATCGGAACAACGTAACACGTGCCCCAATGATGATACAGGTCTCCTCGCAAGGTGTTCGGGATCCAGAAAAGCTCCCCAAGTATGCGTTAACATCCCGCATGCCCCGCTTAGCCCATGCGTGCTTTGTTTTTCTCGTTTCCCCTCTTTTCTTTGCATTTTTCTCTTCAGTTACGAAACCGCCGCCCTGACTGGGCGGCGGTCCTTCACGCATTTTCCAGAATGCTCTTTTAACGTGACTCATGTAAATTTCAACGTTTACCAGCTTTTTTCACCGCCTTTGGCTTGCATTAATGATTCTGGTTCCCTGGAATAGTGTTTTGGCATTGTTTATGGTTTAAGAGATCAATTTGGTTTTTACCTTTGGGTAAATGGAAATGCTATAAATAGTTGGCTTGTGCTCAAGCAAATGGCCCCTCAAATTTGCCTCTCAATTTCTCATTTCAATAGCTTAGTCTTCCATTTTGTCTAGGATTCATAGTTTTTGTTCATTGCATGCTTAGTTAGTGTTATTTTGCTATTAGAAAGCCACATATCCATCTTGTGCAAGTGTTGTCATTACTTCATGCAATCCATTAAGGTAGAAACAGTTTAATTTTCAGTAGGAAGCCATTAAAGTTGCAGGTTTTTCTCGTCAAACAGGATAGTTTTAGGTTCTGGACGTTTTATTTTGCATGACTCACAATAAATCCCACTAGGAATTGCATAGGCCAAGCTCTGTACTCTTGCACCATCCCTCTCCTACTCGCATTGTATTCAGTCTGCATCCTAAGCTGCCTTTGTTCCAATATCTACTTTTGTTGATGCTAGCATTACACGCTTTTCTGGATCCACGTGAGCACGAAAGAACGAGGAGATCACACTGAGGGGACAAAACCACACACACCATCGGATTCGCCACTGTTCTGCAGAATCCAGGTTTTAGCTTTCAAAAGTTCTAGTTAAAAGCATATCAAATAAAGTAGTCAATCATTTCATTTCAGTTAAGTTTTCACTTTCAATATTGCCAGGGAAGAAGTGAGGATTGATAGTTTCTGAGAAACTATGATTCATTCCTCACTTCTGAGGTAGCATCGAGAGTCTTTCAAATAGAGTAGATCAGTTATCAATTTATTTAGAATAGATCTAAAAACTGCACAGACAAGTAGCTATACTCGGTTACTTTGTTTGTTTTAATTGCATTATTAGTTTAGTTGTCAATTTTAGATACATTAGATAATTGTTCTTTAAATTCTGTTCAGTAGTTTATCCATAAACTATCAAATTTAGGACTATATGCTATAGATATCTTTTACGGTTAAATTATTTTGTCATGCAGTTAGATTTGTATAATTTCCTTTTGTATGACAATCACGGGACCTAGGGAACCCAGAGAATACATATTCGAGCCAATCGTGCCTCAACCCAATCTAGTCACAGCAATAACCGACATAGATCAAAATCTTAGAATCCAAGTCTTCCGAACAACAACAGATTTGCAACAGATCAACTCACAGTTGAGCGGGTTAAACATAGAAGACGACCAAGCGCATACGTTTTGGTCAAATCAGCCAAACTACAGATTATCCTAGATAAAAATTTGCATGACTGTAGAAGGGCTTGAAAGAGAGCAAACGTTTGGTTGTGATCCTTTGGTCCCACAGCCAGATGTAGGAGATACTCTCACAGACATAGATACTAGCTTAAGAATTCAGGTTGCACGAACGCCTGTGAGATACTCTGAGAAGATCGCACAACTATTAATTCTGAATATAGAGGCCGAGAAAGCATATGACTATTGGATACTAGGGATTAGGGACTGATTCCGCACATGACCATAGCAGGTCCGACAACAACCACGAGTCTACGGTTGCGACCCACAAATCCCACAACCCAACGAATCCACAGGTAAATCAGACATAGATGTCAGCTTACACACATTAGTATTCAGATCTACTCACACTTCCACCTATCATCATCGAACAATTATCCTTGTTAGACGTAGTAGCTAATAAAGCTAAGGAGTTCTGGACTAGACCAAACAATCGCCCGCAGAGTCCATCTATACCCATCATCCGCCCTATGACCCTGTCTAGATGACATACACGAAACTATCCCAGGTCATTTTCTACGCATCCCACAACCCATAGACTGAATCACCCCAAAGCTCGATATTGATTGGAGCCTTCGATAATTCATCCTTGCCAATCGATCTATCACACTAGTTTAGGTTATGAGGGCCTTCTTTACCTTAGATTCATAGTTTCCACTAGTATGTGTCGAAGACATAAGATTTCGTAACTAGTTTTTCTGCATCCCACACATATTCCATCCCCACCGGCTATCTCGGCACGACCTCAGGAGGTCGGGTGCAAGGAAGAGTTACTTGTAGATTCCCACACTCGCTTGTCAATTTTCCATCATATAGAGACCCATTCACCCCATTTTACCTCACCCTCACTCACCTATGACCTACCCAACACCTTCATCAGACTTGGAGAACTCTTAACCAACCATTTGACCTATGGATTCTATTCTAGCTTAGCCTGTTAGATTAGATCTATTTCTTATTGTGTTTTAAGTGAGATACCTAAATCATTTTAAAATAACAATAGGATTTACCTTGTTTTCAACATTAATTTGTTTAAAACAGTGGACTGATAGCCATCTAGGAAGTACCATACTTCCCGGATCTAGCTCACACTAGGCAGTTCACTGCCCATATTGTTTAATGCTTTCTGGTGGTCTTGCTTTCATTACAGGTAGTTCCTCCTAGCCAAAAGGAAGCTCTCACGGTCAGCTGTGGATTCAGAAGTCATACGCGTGCAACAACCCATCAACCGAAATTTGAATAGGTATTCCTCCTATGCCCGTTACCCTATCTGTTTTGTCAACCATTCAAAGGAACAATCTAAGAAAAAGGTGAAACATTTTGGCATGCCCGGTGGGACCCATCCGGGGTTCCTTGCATTTCATTCATTCCTAGGAAAAAATTGTGTGTTTGTTTCCCTTCTAAAAGCATACACACTAATTTTCTTCCCTGGTAATCCACTTCCTTCTTTCTATTTGCTCTAAAGGAAACCTTTCTTTTGGTGTATTTAAAAGGAATCATCTCTTCATGTTTTCTGCATTTTAGTGAAAGAGCATCCCTCTTCCTTTTCATCTATTTTTTTTTCATCGAATATCATACTTTTGATTTGGGTTTAAAATAAGTGCATTTCATTCTAATTTTTGGCATTAGCTCACATTAATTGAGGGCAACCTATACGCTGGATGTCATTACTAGCTGATGGTTGACAAACGAATCGTAGAAAAGCACTTCTATCCTTTTCTCTTTCTCTGAGTCTTACCAAACCGCACAAAAATTCAAATACATACATTCTTAAACAACATCTTACCTGGAAGAAGCTGTAGGTGATCACACGATCATGACACAGTGGGCACCCAGCTCACTGCTCTGTCGAGTCATACTTCAGAGCGTAGCCCACCCCCACCATAACAAACCTGAAACCTCACCCTTTAGATCTCCTTCTTTGTAGGAAGCCATCCTCACCAAAAACTCTACTTCACAATTCATGTGTCAGTCCCTAAATATCATAAGCTGAACAAACGTAATAGAATAGGCACTCTAGGAACGTTCTTTCTTAGTGTTTTGTTTGATTTGTTATTTTGAGGTGAGAGCTTTTGATCATTATTTTTGTATTTCCTTGCACACTCCCCATCATAGCTGGTGTATTCTGGCTCCACCTGAGTGTGCCTGGGCCATATCACCATCATTCCCAGAATTCTAGGTCTGATTCCACATCAAATTCTAATTCACAACCACTTTTTCTCATCACTGTTTCAGTTTCACAGTGACCACCATTGGTCGGTTACGCTCAACTGACGTCGGTTCCAGGTCCTTTTGCTAACCTATTCAAAAGGATAGTTCTCACTTCACTTTTCTCCATTTCCCATAGTCTCTGTTACTTTCACCTTTTCCATTGACATTTTACACATCCCTAGATTTGACATACTTGTCGATTTTACCTTCTGCCTCACTGATCGCTCACTGCCTATTTCCCACAGTAACCGACAGTGGTTACCCCTGACCGACGTCAGTTTTCCCTAACTGGCATCGGTTACCCTATTTCACATTCCACTCACCATTTGTTACTTCATCTTTTTTTATCACCAAATTTACCTGTTCCTGCTATTCTTTGTATTATTTACAGAGAAGCAACCCCACCTGATCAGTACTGGTTCACATGGTACTGACTTGAAGACAAGCGAACACCCTCGTGTTCCACGCCAGTCACCAGCCACTCCCACCTAGTCCTTCACCACCCTCTATTCTATCACTAGCCATGGATCCCATCCAGCCTACCAATATCTCTACCAGAGATGAGGAGTTTGCACGACTCCTTGACCAAAACCCTGTTGCCTTGCAGTTTTACCTCTCCCATTCGTCCACTCGAGATTCCTCGGGTCAGTTGATATATGGCATGTTTGTATCTATCCCCCTGACACTTGCACCCACTTCTACCTTAGCCCCATCTGGCTCCGTGCTTCCCGCTTCCGCTTTACCCCCAGTCGTTTCGTAGTTAGGTCCTATACCCGCTATGACTGCCACGTCTGTTACCCCTGTAGCATCCATTACATCTACCATACCCTCGGCGACTACCCCAAATACAACTTCATCTACCCCTCATGTCTCATACATACCCATAGCTACGTTCCCACCTCTAGTGTTGGTGACCCCTACCCCATTTCAGAACGTATTTCTTTCCATTCCACAATCACTAGCCCCTATTACCACTAGGGTTACCACTACCCTTCCTCCCCGTATGCATGCTACCAACAACCACCTATTTCATCTATTGTTCATTGCGGGTACATACCCCCTATTTCATTGCCTTCTTCTTCACCACCTTACATGGCAGCCCCTACACTAGAATGTCACACCCACTATACACCCAAAATCAACCTCCTCATGCTATAGGAGGCATCCAATCATCACAACCCACCAATGACCTAATTAGATTGATGATGGATAAGATGCAAACACTGGAGGCATCAGTTTCCAGCTCCCGCAACACTCTCACTTATGATGAGATTTGCAACGAGCCTATTCACCCATCCATTCCCATCCATTCATACCCTGTGCATTGGGAAATGCCTAAATTCAACCACTTCAATAGTAAGGAAGACCCACAACAACATTTGTGCTCGTTTAAACATGGATGTTATTTGATTGCTCATGATGATGCCTTACTTTTGAGAACTTTTCCCATGTCCCTCACTGGACCAGCATTAGATTGGTATAGTGGGTTACCCAAACACTCCATATTTTCATTCAATCAGGTAGCCCAAGATTTCTTGGATCATTTTTCTATCAACATCACCAAGAAAGTTACCATGACCGATCTATATTCCACACGTCAATACGAGGATGAATCTATCACAGATTTTGTCACTCGCTTGGCGCAGCCTGATCAATCAACTTACCTTTCAACTGCCACAAACTGAACTCATTGAGCTCTTCACTCGAGCTTGTGCCAGACATATCTCCCTGACCTTACAGGTCCAAACTTTCAGAACATTCGATGAGGCATTTACTATGGCACGAAAGTTAGAAATTCAGGCTATTGAAGAGAAGAAAATCCAATTACGAAATAAAAATTTGACATTCAAATCGATCGAAACCTCTTCTTCTTCTAAACCACCAACCAATTATTCAAAGGCTAAAGGTACCACTAACGCAGTGGTACTCAAGGCCGGCCCAGCTCATCCATCCAATCAAGCCACACCCTCATCTAATCTATCACCTGTACAGGCTTTTTGATTCAGACAAGAGCAGCGAAAATATACCCCAATTGGGGAACCTTACTCTTCTGTTTTAGAAAAGTTGATCAAAGCTGGCGCCATCACCCTTCCACCCATAAAACCACACACTGGTTTTGACCCTGCTCGCCCCATGCCCGCGTGGTATAAGGAACAAGATTTCTATAACTATCACCGTGTAAAGGGTCATAGTGATGGAAACTACATCACTTTTAAGAATATTGTCCAAGAAATGCTCGAGAAAGGTGAGTTGACTGTGGATAATCCCAATGCTCCCCTAATCAAAATCTACAAATCTTTAAAAAACCATTTCCCAATCATGCCCCTTCATCCAATCAAATAGGTGAGACATCCACTCACGATACCCATACTCGTGAGGTTCATGTGATCTTTAACGAGGTACCTGTCACATCTCAATTACCTCACATCCCTTCCATAGAGGAAATCCTAGCCCGAAACCCTCCTTCCACGTCTAACCTAACCATCACTGTTCCTTCACCAATAGAGGAACACCCTTCATCTCCTACAGAGGAGTCTTCTACTGACATTGAGACCATCTCTCCCCTAGCTTCTCCACTCAGTGAACCTTTACCTACCATAATTCCTCCACCCATAGAGGAGCACCCATTACCTCCTCCACCCACAGAGGAGCACCTATCAGTTCCTCCACCCACAGAGGAGCTCCCATCATCTCCTCCACCCATCATAGACCCAGTAGAGATACCTTTACCTCATGGCGAACATTCTCCATCCGCTACCTGACATCCAACAGACCTACTTTCAGCTCTCTTACCCATGGAAGCTGAAGCTAGCCGATTCCCCATCTCCAAGATTCATTTTACGGGAATTCCCATGAGGTCCTCACCAACTCCACCCACAAATGTGCCATTCTCACGTTTGGCTGATCACTTAGAGTATGTGGATAGAGCCTTGTTATGGGGGCACCTCTTACTCCCTGTCTCAACACAAATGCAGAAATCCTTGATGACACCTCCACCATCTACCCAAGCACACTTCCACCCATCAAACCACATACAACCACTGTTGTTGCAACCCCTTCCATGATATCTGTTAGCACTCACACCACATCCTTACCCATAACCCGACCTATGCCTAAACCTAAACCCATACCTACAACATTTACCTCCACTAAACCTATTACCACTTTAGGGGTCACCCCAACCACCAGCCTTACCCATCCACCTATTAAACTGGATTTAGCTACATCCTCCAATGTTAAAACCACACCTACTCTGACACCCAAACTAAAGAAACAAACTCATCAACCTCATACCCCTACCACATCAATCACACCCACACATGTCCCATCTACCTTCAGACCTCAGCTGCCCAACAGGGTTAAGCACCCCTCACCCAGTCATAACCCAATAACCCAACCACCCATTCCTGCCTCACAAATTTCTAACCTACCCAGGCACACAACACGACTCATACCCATACCTGTAGTCTCTTTACCACCAATACCTCCGATACCTTCAGCCATTGCTTCACTACCTACTACACTTCAGTCATCATTGTCCCTCACACCCCAAGCACGACCCGCGTCATCTACCTTCATAGCACCCCTGTTATCCCCATGGGTAACTCACCCTCTTCCTCCATCTGCTTTCCCTCATAGACCTCGTACACCCACATCACCTTTACCCAAGAAGGTGCACCCCAAAAACAAAACCCCATTACCCCACAACAAGGTAATCAAAACAAAACCACACCCTCCTACCCATCCATCTACTATACCCCTACCCAAACAAACCCGACAGATACCTCAAACCACACCGGCACCTAAATCTATAGCTCGACCCCTTCCTACAAATCCACAAACAATTCCTTAATAACCAGCCACACCTACACCCAAACCCACATCCACTTCCCATTGTGATCCACTAGCAGGGTCTTATGCAAAAATTTTAAACAACCTCCTCGAGACTTCTGTTATCACATTACCGCCACTCCGACCTTACGACCCCCTCAAACCCAAGCCAAAAGGGTTTGATGATACCAAAATTTGTGCATACCATCATGTGCCAGGGCATGATGTGGAGAACTGTAAGGCCTTGAAAACTGTCCTTATCCAATTGTGTCCACCTGAAACCAACTTTGATGATGATGACCTTCTTGACGAGGACCCTGCTTCACCTACACCCCCTCTCACATTACCCACTCAACAACCACAACCTCCACCCTCACAGCTCCCAGAACCACACACAAAATTTGAAATTAACATGGTTTGCATCAGAGAACTTGCCACACCACCACCCAAATGTCGCTGCGCCCAACTGACCTCACAGGGATTTTCTCCTCCCGTAGGTTTTTTCCCTTCATGTCGTTATACCACTTACCCTACACCCTCTCCATTTGAAAAATTCCCTCAAATCAACATGGTACATGTCACTACACGTGTGCAGAAGGGTAAAGAAAAAGTAGCTGACCCACCAACCAATCCTATACCCAACATACCATCTGCACCCATACCTAAGATAACTATCTGCGGCCCCACATACCCCATTTCTAATGGTGTCACACATCACACCATGCTCAAAAAATTACACCAATCTCCACTCAAAATGTCCCTATATGACCTCATCCAAACCTCAGAATCCCATCGGCAAGCCCTCATGGAGATTCTTCAATCTATCGAGGTTTTACCCAATGACCCTACACCCGTAGCCTCCATTATCACACCCCATCATGTAGCATCCCTCACCAAATTACCACCTTCATCTTCACCTCACCTTGTTAACCAAGTGGCCTCCCTTAGCTTCTCAGAGGAGGAGATTGCGCCATACCAAAATGAGGACCCAGACCCAGCCCTCTTCATCTCTGTTCACATTGATGACATACGGGTACGTCGTGTGATGATTGATGGTGGTGCTAGCATTAACATCATTTCATCCCATGCATTTTCTCAAATGTGCATACCTGACAATTACATGCACAAACATCCGGTCATGTTGCGTTCATTCAATGATGCTATCACCTCCACACTAGGCACTGTCATCCTTCACGTTTGTGTGGGCCCTCGCACTATTCCAGAATTGTTTTATGTTTTGGAGGGGGAATTCCAATATAACTTGTTGCTTGGTAGACCCTGGATCCATGTCATGGGTTGCGTTCCTTCCACTTTGCATCATTGTGTAAAGTTTGAACATGAAGGACACACTTATACCATTCCAGCTGACCCATCACCATTCAAAACATGCAACATGCTTTACCGACCCAATGATGTGCTCATACCTGTCAAGCCATCTACCTCTACACCCACTACCACTTCACCTACACCTCCACCTACCAGTACAGTCGCTACCTCAACCACACATACCTCCTCTATTCCTACAGCCCCATTAGCTCCCCAATCCATTAACACCACCTCCACATCGACCTCCGACACATCATCCATACCAGCTACCCACATACCAACCACTGATCCCTTGGAAGGTGTTTTTCAACGCCTCACTCTGGGGGAGTACCACCTATATAGTGTCAACACATTCCTTACTCCACATGAGTATGGAAGCCTTCACCAACACCCTCGTTATGATCACCATATCGGAGAAAGCCTCCTTTATGGTCCTCCTCATCTTCGTACTAGTCTCACCTATGGGGGACTTGATACTACTACCTACACACCTGAACCACCATCACAACCCCGCCCATTTTCCACTGACTTCCAATCACTTACCAATCACCATTTCACCCACACCTTCCTACACCGTTGTGCGTGGAAGGGTTTTGGTTTTGGCTTCTATGAGCAAGGCCACCATACCGTTATTCCATGTACCACCCGTAAACACAATGACCGTAGTGGTATCGGCTTCCCTGAACCTCCTACCAAACAGCCCACATTGAACTCATTGCAAACCCTAGCCCTTCTCCACCTTCATACCCACCCTCACCAACGGATTCGATAGACCTTGAATCTATCCCTCCTAACTTTTTTTTGCATAAACACCATTTCCTTGGGGCCTCTAACTTATCAATGTGAAGGCGAGGCCCCTTCCACTCTCCCATTCCTGTATCCTGAGATGATCGACGATGACACACCAACCATTAACGTCATTCAATGTCAGGATGATGAATCCATACTCACCTACCTTGGTGTAGAAGACTCATATATTCATCGGTCATTACCATCTGAGATGCAAACCATGTTGAATGAATCGACTATTGAAATCAACATTCATACTCAGGATGACCCACACATCCTAAAGATCAGACAATCTTTAGATGTTACTGAACAGGAAGCCATCACTTCTTTTCTCTGAGAGCATAAACATGCTTTCACTTGGTCTTATGCAGACATGCCTGGTATTGACCCCACCATAGTGGTCCACAATATCGTAACCATTCCCGATGCCAAACCTATCAAACAAAAGCTAAGGAAGATGCACCCTCACATTTCCCTTCTCGTCAAAGAAGAACTTCAGTGTCTTCTTTCCATTTCTTTCATCTTACCCATTGATTATCCCCAATGGATTTCTAACATCGTCCCTATCACTAAGGTGATAGGGGGACTTTGTATTTGCATGGACTTCTGTGACCTCAACCTCACCTACCTGAAAGATGACTTTCCCTTGCCCGGTATTGATCAACTGGTAGACCTTACCACGGGTCACGAAATGCTCTCACTCATGGATGGTTTTTCAGGTTATAACCAAATTTTTCTTGCCCCAGAAGATCAGCACAAGACCGCATTCATTACCCCTTGGGGGACCTTCTGCTATAGAGTCATGCCTTTTGGCCTTAAAAATGCTGGTGCTACATATCAGCGTGCTATGACTTACATCTTCCATGATATCATGCATCACATATTGGAAGATTACGTGGATGATCTCTTGGCTAAATCTAAATGTCGCGCCGAGCACCTCACTGTCCTCAAAACCATCTTTGATCACCTTATTAAATATTGTGTCTGCCTGCAGCCTAAAAAGTGTGTCTTCGCGGTTCTCTCAGGAAAGCTCTTGGGATTTATCATTTCCTTACGTGGTATAGAAGTTGACCCAGCTAAATTCAAGGCCATTCTGGAAATGCCTCCACCCACTAACCTTAAACAACTTCGTAGCCTACAAGGTAAACTGCAGTCCATTCACCGATTTATTTCCCAATTATCAGATCGGTGTCAACCATTTCATCATCTGCTTAGGAAGGATGTCTCCTTTAAATGGGATGATGACTATCACAAAGCTTTTGAGGCCTTAAAACAATACCTTCTCTAACCACCGTCCTTATCCCACCTAAAGATGACCAACCTTTTTACCTATACATATCAGCTACCGATCATTCCTGGGAGCCATGCTCACTCATCGTGATGAACAACATAGGGAGCAGGTGGTTTATTATATAAGTCCGTACCCTTCTGGACTATGAAACCTGATACACTCACCCTAAAAAACTTTTCTTAGCCTTAGTTTTCATTGCCACCAAACTCCGCCATTACCTACTCAACCACAAAACCTATGTCGTGACCAACACCGACCCTTTACACATCATGTACGCTAAACCTTATCAAAATCAGCGTACCGTGTGATGGCTTATGCTTTTAGCTGATCTTGACCTTGAATTCATCCACCAAAAGTCCATTAAAGGCCAGGAAATCACTGACCAACTAGCTGATGCACCTATTGTCTGGGACCAACCCTCTAATTTTGACTTCCCTGACGAATCCAATGCTAACCTCTCATTGGATGACAACCCTTACCAAATGACCTTATTCTTCGATGGTTCCAAATGTCAGCATGGGGGTGGTGCAGGCATTATCCTCATTCCTCTTGATGGTGAACCCATGCCCTTATCATTTAAACTCGACTTCGAATGCACCAACAATATCACCGAATATGAAGCACTCGTATTGGGTCTCATGACTACCTATGCCTTAGACGTTAAGTCCATTAATATCTTTGGTGATTCTCAACTGGTAGTAAACCAAGTCAATGGTGTTTATCAGTGTCATAATGAAATACTTCAAGAATACAAATGTTACGTCGGCATCATGTTGACTACCTTTGACCGCTATAAAATTCAAACTGTTCCACGATCCACCAATAAATTCATGGATACCATGGCCTACCTCGCTTCTCAAATACCCACTTCACCTGACGATTCAGACATCTTTGTTACCATAAAATGCATACCGAGACCTTCTTATAAATCTTGTTGTATTAACCTCATCCACACTACCTCACTGAACACACCAGATCTTTGGTATAAGCAGCTTGCGGACTACCTTTCCCTTTCTATTTTGCCTCCTGATCTCACACGTAATGGACAACACCTTTCTCAAAAAGGCCTCTCGTTATGTTGTCATGGGTGGCCTTCTCTATAAACATGGCTTTGACGGTATTCTCTTACGATGCCTCACCAGCTCTGAAATCCCTTACACCATTAAAGAAGTTCACAATGGCATATGTGGAGGCCACTTTAGTGGTCTTGCTGTTGCTAAGTGTATTCTTCACCTTGGCTATTACTGGCCGACCCTTAACCATGATTGTTGTGACTATGTCAAATGCTGTGTGAAATGTCAACAACATTCCAACCTTCATCATACACCCAGTCATGCCTTACAGGTCACTCGTGACCTTTGGCCCTTCTCTCAATGGGGTTTGGATCTTGTCGGAGAAATCAATCCTCATTCTTCCCAATGCCATCAATGGATTATAACTGCTACCGAATACTACACCAAATGGGTAGAAGCCATACCACTTATCTCCACGAAAGCCAAGAAAATATGTGAGTTTATTAACCATCACATCATTTGTCACTTTGGTGTCCCTCATCGCCTCATCACTGACAATGGAAAACAATTCAAAAACAAAACACTGCAAAAACTTTGCGATGCCTTCGGCATTCAGCTTAGTTTCTCCTCACCTTATTACCCACAAACCAATGGCCAAGCTGAATCCACTAACAAAACCCTCAATAAAATTCTCATGAAAGTGGTTGACGATACTGGGAAGGATTGGCATATGCACATTCCTTTTTCTCTATGGGCATACCGTACTAGTATTCACACTGCCACTGTGGCTACACCCTTTTCACTGGTCTATGGTACAGAGGCTGTTTTGCCTCTCGAAGTCTAGATCCCCTCACTCCACATTTCTCTCCATGACATGCTTACTGATGATGACTTTCGTCAGGACCACTTGGCACAACTAGAGTTATTAGATGAACATCGTCTTAATGCTCTAGATCACCTTCAAGTTTATCAAAAACGTATCAAACGTGCTTATGAAAAATGTGTTCATGAACAAACCTTCCAAGTTGGTGACCTTGTTTTGAAAGAAAATCAACACGTAACCAAAGCAGAGAAAAGAAAACGGGGAAAATTTTCTCCTAATTGGCTTGGACCCTACATCGTAACTCATACCTATGGATCAGGTGCCTATCGTTTGTCCTCACTTGAGGGTAAACCTGAACCTGAGCCCCTTAATGCATTACATCTTTGACCATTCTATTGTTGACTCGTTGTCCTACCTCACCCTTTGTCTCTTTACAGGCTCGCCCCTTGAGTGCTATCCACTTCATACACCTCCCTAATGATTAAACAAGAATCATGTGAGTACCCGTCACTTGTTATCTACTCTTGAATATGTGCACCACGGCACTGCACATAGCATGATTCTCATGGATACTTTTCATCTATCTTTAGATGAGATCCCATGGTCATTCCACCTTTCCTTTTGAACAAGAGTCCTATCCTTCACCTTGGTCTTGTCCATGATTTCAAAGACCTCCAATGGGACCAAACTCCTTGAGTCAAACTTCTAATAAAAAGATGACTCCCTCAAAAGGACATCTTCCTCTCGACCAAATTGCTACTATAAATAGACTGCTCCCTCGAAGGACAGCTATGTGAAGCTTTCAAAAAAAAAAATGAGAGAAAATGAAGCTTCCCGCATCGATCAGCTTCATGAAGACCTCAAGGAGTACCATATTATTTATCCCATATAGACTTCCCGCATCGATCAGTCTATCACAAGAAACAAAACTTTTTAGTCATGGACTTGCCCATTGTGACCTAGGACCTCTTGCCCAAAAGCCCTGTCACTCAAACATATCAAATTAACTACCTTTTACCCACCTTACCATTTCTACCCTCATTTCCTCAGTTGCCTCAAGGGACATCTTGGAATTTAGACATTTGGTGATCCTGTGACTACCTTCATCATAGAACCGTTAATCATGTGGTGTCTTTTGGGTCTTGTGTTTATCACCTCCTCCAAGGTATGATCTACTCGGTAGGTTCCTACCCAATCAGGTGGCTCTATGGCCCCCTCTTATCTTTTAAACTGTCTTTGTTTACGTTCTGATTACCTTATACAGGACTTGGTCCTCATCACTTACCTTTGGGGGTAGCCCTCCCCTTTCACCATAATCACCTTCACCTGCATCATTTTACCTATAATCTACCCACACCCATTAAACCTAAAACCCACTACATGCCTAAAAACCTACCAACTCATTTTCATCTTTCTTCCCTAGCTTATGGGAGAACTACATCGGTCTGAGGTCCCTTTTCACCGGGACTATGTAGGCAGCACTTCTAGGGCATGGGGCCCTGGAAGGTTAGCTTGACCACTCTTTACCCTAACCATTTTCCCCACCTTTACCTGATTTCCTGTTCCTATCAAAAACCTCGACATTTGAACCATATCCCACATACCTTTTACCACTTATTTTATTTCACATTTTCATAACATAACCAACATTTTTCACATTTTACACCATCTCATGCATTTACATGCAAAATTTACCATTTCCCTTTGATTACCAAAATACTCGAAATGAAATCCATGCCCATGCCTGACTCAATCCATGCCTAAACCTGACCTGACTCAATCCATGCCTAAACCGACCTGACTCGATCCATGCCTAAAACTCGATCCATGATCCTGCCTAAACCAACCTGATCCATGCCTAAACCAACCTGACTCAATCCATGCCTAAACCAACCTGACTCAATCCATGCCT
Source organism: Taxus chinensis (assembly GCA_019776745.2). Taxonomy (NCBI): domain Eukaryota; kingdom Viridiplantae; phylum Streptophyta; class Pinopsida; order Cupressales; family Taxaceae; genus Taxus; species Taxus chinensis. Next base: position 296,131,660 of record CM034157.1, read on the forward strand.
AAACCGACCTGACTCGATCCATGCCTAAACTGACCTGACTCGATCCATGCCTAAACCAACCTGACTCGATCCATGCCTATGACCTGACTCTATCATGCCTAGCTCATCTATTTTCCATCCATATCATAAGTAAAGTAAAACTCATACACATCACAACAACATCACCTGAATATCATCTATCTCCTCATATATACATGTGTGTCTCCATACAATGTACACCTGTATCACATAAATGTGTATCTCAATAAACATGCCTGTCTCATCATGGCTATCATCTCAAAAATGTCAGCATGACACGCAGGCCGATATGCTATAAATAATCATCATCGGCTCGCAGGCTGGTATCATGTACACCACTATAATCAATACAAAAATGTCTTCGGCTCGCAGGCCGGTATCATGAAAAAAATATACATACAATACCTCTTCGGCACACAGGCCGGTCTCATATATCATACATACAAAAATGACTCGGCACGCAGGCCGGTCCACAACAGGTCAATCATCTCCCCATCTGATGTTGGGGAATGCTCCCTGTGCCTGTGTCTCTCCAGACCCCTCTGCCACACCTGTCTGGGGCCTGGCACCTACCTCACCTCCTGCTGATGGCCCCTCACCTGGGGCTGGCCTCTGTACACTAGTGACCTCACCATGACCCTATCCCTGGGCTCGCCGGCCCCCTGTACTCTCCACACTATGAGTGCGGGATCTAGTCCTCTCACTGGAGGCCTGTTGTGCTCTGTACTCGGCATAGGAGGGCACATCTAGCCCAACAGCTAACAAATGATCATGGTAATACCGTGCCTCTCCTAGGGCATCCCTGAACCTGGCCATGGGCACTATCTGTGGAGGTGCCATGGGTCCCGCTACCTATGTAGGTACCTGTACAATGGGACCCTATCCCTGAACCTACACTGAGCCCTGTACTGGTGCTAGAGCCTGAGTCAGCCCTGGAATCTATGCCTGTGCCTATAGCTGGGCCTGCAGGGTAGTAATTTGTGCCTGTGTTGCTGTCAGCTGGCCCTATAGACCCGTAACCTGTCCCTGCGCTATGGCCAACTGGCCCTGTAGAGCCTGAACCTGCACTTGTAGGGTGGCTATCTACCCTCCATCTCCACCTACCTCCTCTCCATCTCCATCTCCCCCTACCTCCACCTATGTAGGTACCTATCCCTGCCTGGCCTGAGCCTGCAACGTCACTATCTAGGCCTGTAATGTGGCAACCTATGCCTCTGTACCTGTCAGCTGCCCCTGCATGATCCCAAGCTACATCACCAATGTAGCCACCTACCCCTGTAGGGCATCTCTCTGAACTGTGATGGTGGCTAAGTCTGGCTGCCCTGGCCTCGGTGGTATGGCTCTCAGCTGTGCCGCCCACCACTGCCTATACCCATCTGTAACCCCAACATCATCAATCTAAGTATCTACAGGCTACTCCTCCTATCCAGTTGGCACTGTGGGTCATGGTGGAGACATAGGTCTCTCCACATCATCTCTCTGGTACTGAGGGAATGGCGGTGGTACACCCTGGACCAATCCAAACTGACGTCTAACCCACTCTATGGGTATCCACTCATGCTCTCCCGCTCTCCTCCCCTCTATCCACAGATGTATCTGTAGCCCAGCTAGCTCCGTGGCCATATGTCGGTATGAAGGGAAGCCCACATATGGCCTCCAAATGACGTCCACCCCAGATAGCCCCTCCAATAACCTCCTGTAATAAGCTACATCATGCGTAGCTCTGGCACCTCGGGCCTCCCCCATGGCCGGTACCCATCGCCTATACCCCACTCTCAGAACTCTCCATGGGAATGCATCTACCCGGGGCATCCCCACTGGTCGAACACAAACAATGTGCTCATATGCCCAACAATGTAGTAGTACAATGCAACAGATGTTGAACCTCTGTAGTCACCCGTAGGCCCATAGCTCTCTATACACCTGTGTCAGCAATGCAGGTGCCCATGCGAATCATGTCTGATGTACCATCATATCATGGAGGACCCCCATCAGTGACCTCGGGAATCTCCCCCCTCTACATCTGGCAGTGTGAAGCAGCACACTACCTCCATCACAAGTACCACTAACCTCATCTCCTCTCGATGAGCTCTATACATCACTCCATAGCTCATGCTAGCACTATGGAATGTCAGGTCTGCTACACCCTCACCAAAAATAGGTGCCAGTAACTCCTCAGATGCCTCTGATGAGATAGAATAAACCTGGGCCCCCAATATGGGCAACCACAGGATCCTGTATACATCCTCCAGGGTGATCGTCATCTCACCCATCAGCAAATGGAAGGTATTGGTCACCGAGTCCCATCTATCGATGAGGGAAACCATAAGACTCACCTCCCAGACTACATGCCGGTAGCACCTCACCCCTATCAATCCCACCTCTGCCACATGCTGCCACTCCACCTGCGTCGTGCTCACCCGTACTCTCAATAACAAGGGTGGCACCTGGGCTCTCATCCGCAGCTCGTCTCTCGCCTGCATCCCACAAAAATAATGTATTTAGTCCACCTTCCCATCTTACCTTATTTTTAACCCCTACCTGAACCTATCCCAATCCCTATCTACCCAAATCCCTCAACCACACTACCCTCAAACCCATTCACCCGACACTACCTACCCAAACCCATTCACCCAACACCACCTACCCTACCCTCACCTGCGACACACCCTCACCCTTTACCCACCTACCCTATTTTCCCACCCTCACCCTTTATCCACCTACCCTATTTTCCCACCATACCCTTACTCTCTACCCTTTTTTATCCCAATCTCCACTTACAAATAACTGACCCCAGTTTCCCCTGACTAACCATGGTCTCCCTTTAACTGGCACCAGTCACTATTCTTATGACCGGCACCGGTCACTACCCACTACCGTCGGCCACCAGTCGACCGACGTCGGTCACTGTCGCCCTACCGGACCTGACTTTCCAACCCTCTTTTTCCTTTTGACATTCTACCCACCCAAATCCCTCTTTACACCCTTCATTGTTCCTACATTCCCCTTTTACTCTACCCCTTACCATCCACTATTCCCTTTTCCCTCTCTTTTTCCCATTTTGAAATTCTCCCCCCTCAAAACCCCCCATTATTTTCTTATATATTTTTCTTCATCTTACATCAAATTCATTCACACATCAAAATCAAAAGTTCACATCCTACCTGATCTCGCTGCCACCATCGTGGTGGAACCTCCGGCCTCCATACCACTCCTCTCGAGCTCTCTCCAGCCTCTGCCATCCTCCAATGCACAAACAATCCTCAACCACACAAATCGTGCCACCTGATCTCGTGGCCCCACCTCCCAATCACCCACTCTCTCCTATGTGGCTCGCCAACCAAGCTCCTCTATTGCACTCTCTTGTCCTTTTCCTCTTTCTCTCTTCTTGTCCTTTTCTACTTTTCCACATGCACAAATGAATTTTCAAATGTGGGTTATCCACTTTTTATACCCTACCCGACCCGACCGACGTCGGTTAACCCTTAACCGTTACTGGTCTGTTTGCCCTAGACTACCACCATCGGTTACCCTACACCATCATCGGTTCATTACGACCGATGTCGGTTACCCTGCGTACTCATTACCCCCTCATTTACCTCATTTTCCTTACCTCCCTTTTATTTTTCCCCCATACACCTACTTGGACCACTTTACCTTCACCTCTAGCCCTCCACCCTCTTCAACCTCCTCACGTCCACTGTTGATGCCTTATTATTTTACCCCTACCTCGGCCTTACCCATGTCGTGATCTCGATATTTGGACCTGGACCATCGCTAGTGACCTTTGACCTCATGTGTTCGCTATACCTTGTGGCACTATTACCTGTGTTGTTGACCTAATGACCTTACCTAGCCTATTGTCGTGACTGTTTATCCTGACCCTACCTTTGGTGTACCGGAACATACCTAAACGTTCCTACACCTAACCTACGTTGTGTTTCCTGACCTTATCCTATACCTTGGATACCAGATTCACTTCACCCTTGTTTGGATAAACCTATCGACCTTAGATGATGTAGAGTTTTCCTGCTCTTCAAGCCTGGTAGCGTGCTGCAGTTTATACGTGTGCATGCATTTGACTGCTACTACCTTTGACCCTGACCCATTACCTAGATTCCCTGAGTAGACCTTTCACCCTCTTCCCCTACACCTGTTTACCTTTTCCTTCACATTTACCTTTTATCAAACCACTCACCACTTCAGCCGGCTGCTTCGTCAGTTCCTGGTTTGAGGGGGATCACCTTCACCCACACATGGGGCAACCACACCTTATTTTTGTTAGCATCACTTACCAATACAAGCTATGCAACAAAAAGGGGAAAAATGTAGACACTAAAATTAGGTCACACTCCCCCTTCGTCCTTTGACATATAAGTACCCTTCATCACTTTCACCTAGCCATGGCCCCCTTCACCACACTAGTATTAATTTAATTAAATTAATGCTTTACCCTCACTATATTTATTATTTAAATATCTTATTTAAATAATATCTACACATATAGTTCACTTAGACACCTCATCAAGCTAACTCACCTTAAGACCTATTCTTAGCAAGTTACCATAACTAACTAAGACTTACCCAAACCCTAAAAATCAATGCCTACACTCCCTCTAACCACATTCCCACATGCTCACAAGAAGCTCCCAGTCTAATCCATGGGATAACGACATGAGATCCAAGGAAATCAGGAGGATCTCCCCTAAGTTTGGTAAACCTAGAAAATCCCACCTTGACCGACGTCGGTTACCCCTAACCACCGCCGGTTAAGCCGGACCGCCATCGGTTACCCCTTTTTAACTCCTAAACTACCTTATTCTCAAGGTTGGAAAACATTGGGAGCAAGAAAGTTGACGAGCAAGAATGAGATCTCAAAAAGATAACACATCTTCAGAGAGCCAATTCCAGCAAGAACTCACATCCAAAGAAGGAGATTGAACATCTTCTCCTACACAGCCATCCCAGCCACATTCAGATCTACCCAAGCAAAAGAGGAGTGTGCATGCAGCCCATGCAGAAGCTTTTCTCCAGTTGGTGATCACTTGCAGCCTCCAAAACTCATCATCAGCACCTCCATCCTTCACACACAAACTTTCAGAAATGACATCCAAGTAAGTATAATATCATACTTCCCTGGTTAATTCATTTCATCATTGTTTTACCACCTATTGTCCATCTTGCTCCTTATTGACCATCTCCAACGTGTTGTACCTTCATAGACCCATCAAAACCTCATAAAAACCTACCCTTGTCACCTAATACCTCCTCCCAACCAACTAAATCCTTTGTGCAATCACAAAGGGGACCAAAAACCCCATTCTGTGACATTCCCAGATCTCACAGTAACCGGCACCGGTTATACCTAACTGTGGTCGGTCACCCCTGACCGATGCCGGTCTCTGTGTTTGCCCACACAGCCTTAAACAGAGACCTATCCACCCCATTTTACCTCACCCTCACTCACCTGTGACCTACCCAACACCTTCATCAGACCTGCAGAACTCAAGAACCAACCCTTTGACCTGTGGATTCTATTCTAGCTTAGCCTGTTAGATTAGATCTATTTCTTATTGTGTTTTAAGTGAGATACCTAAATCATTTTAAAATAACAATAGGATTTACTTTTTTTTCAGCATTAATTTGTTTAAAATAGTGGACTGACAGCCATCTAGGAAGTACCATACTTCCCGGATCTAGCTCACGCTAGGTAGTTCACTGCCCATATTGTTTAATGCTTTCTGGTGGTCTTGTTTTCATTACAGGTAGTTCCTCCTAGCCAAAAGGAAGCTCTCACGGTCAGCTGTGGATTCAGAAGTCATACACATGCAACAACCCATCAACTGACATTTGAACAGGTATTCCTCCTACACCTGTTACCCTATCTATTTCGTCAACCATTCAAAGGAACAACCTAGGAAAAAGGTCAAAAAATGACCCAAATTAGGTAACGTATCCTATTTTTATCCAAGAGGGACATACCTTTGAAGTATCACTATGTTCTTGCATTAAATGGAGGAGCCAAAATGCACAACTACATGGATAACATCTAGTTAGAGCTCCAAAACTAGACTTCCTTTGCAACAAAAACCACAAAAAGACTCAAAACTCTAATCCTTTTCCTAGCTTAATACCATTAGTAGGAGGAATTAATGCTCACCTACATATTTAATTTACACATTATGAGCTAACCACTACAATGATGCCACCTCCATACTTTATAATTATCAATGGCCATAATACTTCGAAAATCAACATATCAACAATAGTCTAAATCAAGGTGATAGGGTAAAAAAAATTTTGGTCACCTATTAATATTATCACCTTCTAACCACCTTATGCCATTCCATATCATATGTTTTTCAAAAGAAAAGAAAGGTGTTGCTACCAACATTTGAAAACAACATATGCCTAGATCAAGCATATATCAAAACTCGGGTAAAATGTTGTGCCATATGATATGATTCTAATCATATAACATTTTAATGATCTTATCAAACTGATTGAAACTAGTTAAAATTTTATCAATATGTGTGAATTGATAGTCCATTGATGTAATCATAGAAAATAATGATTATTTCAAAACTCGCTCCATCTTTATCATATCACTTACACAAATCATTTCCAGAATAGAACGTAGAAATATACCATGATGTGAGCTTGAAAATCGGAAACTGATATCACAAAACAAAACTTGTTCTCTATTGCAGGGAAATTTTTGAGAAACCCACCCAAAAAAACATATAGAAATCATGGAAAATATGGTCAGAACCAAATTCACAAGTTTCATGAATTATCTAAAATATTTGTTCATGGCATTGGTGAAATATAATATAGTTTTTCAAGTAAACTATAGATGGAGTGGCGAATGTAAGATAATTCATTGGCATGAAGGATATGTCTTTCACAAAATGCATTTTAAGTCAAAATGGATGTCTTCCTCATGTTTCCCTAACTATCATTTTTCCATGCCTAACCACACACCTGAAACTTTATTTAATTTGTTCATTCCATGGCCTTCAAGTCCATAGAATTCCTTTTCCTTGAGGATGCCTAGAAATCCACCACATGTCCACATGATATTCAATTTTAGGCATTAGGGATCCTTTTGAATACCTTTATGCTCAGGTGCTTGCAATGGGTGACACTTGGTCACTCCTCATGCGCCGAGGCTTTTTAAAAGTTTTACCAACTTCCTAGGTAGTTAGCAAAGTCTTTTAAATTTGGTGGATCTTCTAAAGGTTTAACAACTTCCAATATATATTTGTGTGTGTGTGTGTGCGGAAAATTTAATCAAATTTCAAAAAATATTCTAAACATGTCGGAATGAGACCAAATGAACAAGAAGGTTCCATAGATTTCTTGGCGATCTAAGAAATTTTTAAAACCCAGACCCATCTATCATGTGGTGATTCAATACAAAATATATCTCGACTCCAATTTTTCCCCTCGGGAAAAGTTTGATCAAACACGACCTTCCACACCAAAGAAATGAAGAGGTTGGTTCAGTCATGTGAGCGCATATTTCAAATCTAACAATCAGGTTATAGGAAGGCTCGGCAATGGCAATTGAAGGTGGGAAAATGAATGGCTAATAGAAATGTTGAAGAAAAGCTAACTCGGTAAGTCAAAATCGAGCCCAGAACGAGTCGACTTGAAGCAAAGCAACAGAGCCATGAAAGGTGCCATGTGTCAGCTCAACACACTTTCAAAAGGTGTAACAAAAGTGGAGACCCTAGGGATGCGCTTGACCCCCACATGGATCTCAGCACATAGCAGGCTCACGGATGATGCCAAGTGTCCATCTGGCGTAAATTAAAAGGTAAAAGTCAAAGGTAGGTCCCCAAATGAGCGCAGATCCTCCACATGTCTAGGGTCCAACAAAGTCACTCCTAAATAGGTGGAAAAGGTAGAACTTGCCGTTGAAAATTCTAAGCATGGGAAGAGCTAGTGGAAGCCTCCATGTGCCTCATCAGTTCAAATTCAAACGTAAAATCCAAAGGCAGGTCCCCAAACAAGTGTAGGCCCTCCACGTGTCTAGGGTCCAACATAGTTGCTCCTAAATAGGTGAAAAATCCAAAACAAAATGAAAGGAAGAGCAGGCTCATGAAGCCTCCAAGTGTCTCAACCGTTGTAACTTCAATGAGTGATCCAAAGGGGGTCTTAAAATGTGTGGGGCCCTCCACATGGTCTAAATAAAAAGGTCCCACCTGAAAAGGGGTTTTGACATTATATAAGCCCACTCAAAAAGGAATAAGTCAACATTTCGCGGAGGATCCATGTGATTCTCACCTACCACCAAATAAAAAATCTTAAAATGTGGGCAGGTCCCTTTCGTAATATAATAGGCCCTCCATGTGAGGCAGGGGTTTAACATAAAACCCATATTGAGGTAGGGGCCCTTTATTACCCTTTTGGTGTGGTTCTGAAGCAGAATTCAATGCATTTTAGGTGGTTGGATTAAAATTGCCAAGTGTCGGCTCTCGCATCTCATTCCTTCTAGGACCCTAAAAGGTAGGGGAAAAATTTAAGAATGTGCGGGGTTCCACGTGGATCTTTGCATGATATTCTCTTTCTAAAATGGAAAAGATTTGTGGAAGTCTCAAACCTCCCATTGAAAATGTAATCATGCAATCTTGCCTCTTGGCCACTTTTAATGGAATGTATCAGATATTTTGGAGCAATAAGAGAGTTTTTGGATTCCCAACCCTCTCTTAAGATGTTTAAATTTCAAATGGAACCTGACATTCTGAGTAAGAGAGGAATCAATTTGGTTATCTCAATGATGGTTGTCAATTATCACTTTTAATGGTTGGGTGTCCTTTCTTGCAAACAAGGAACAACAATGGAACATTCCTTTGGTGCATCACCCATTGTTAGTTTAGGTTTTTAAAAATTTAGGCTTGCATATTCTTAAACCTATCTGGTTGCAAGTTAGAGTAGGATTTAGAGTAGATCCTCTACAATCTGAATGTGTGTACCTGATATATTGAAAGGAACCAACCTTCATCTGGAGAGCTCTTTAATTTGCAAAGTCCCACACTTTGGAAGAAGCTCCATGTTTTGCAATCACACTTAGAGTCTCAACCTCATTCTTTGTAGACATTTTTGGGATTGGACATTTTTGCATTTGCAGACTCTTATTCCCTTCTCTGCAAAAACCTCCCATGGAGTTCAAAGATTCCATTCAAGTCATAATGTGATTTTTGCCTCTTGGCTACTATAATGCACTGTATCAATTTTTGGAGCAATAAGATAAGTCTGTGGATGATTTCAACCCTCTCTTGTGTTCATTGCATCCACTCGATATCTCATTGTAGTTTGGTTATTTATGCATGGTGGTTGTGTTATAGTTTTAATGGTTTGTGTTTAATTACAAAGCAGGTGTTCAGCATTCCTTTAGTGCATCACTCCTTGTTAGTTAGGTTTATTTCTTGTATCTTCTTAACCATGTCTCCTTGGCAAGTTAGAGTAGGTTTTAGAGTAGATCCTCTGCAAATTGTATGTGTGCACCTGAACAGAGGAATTGGAACCGACCTTCATTTGAGATCTTTTGATTGCAAAGTTCCCACACTTTGGGAGAAGCTCCATGTTATGCAATCACAGGTGAGAGTCTCAACCCATCAAGTTGTAGACAAGGGGTTTTTGCATTCCAAACATTCAACACATCAGAATTTTGGCACACCTGGTTGGACTAAGAAGTATTCATTTTTATTGTAGCAAGATTGATGTGCACTTGTTGTAAGTTCCGAGGTTATAAGAAGCTCTAAAATTACACATCTGGTGACTCCAAAAAGGGAAGAATCTACTGGTTTCAGCAGTCCAAGCTTGGCATATTCATGAGAAGAATTCAGACAAGGTAAAAACAAGAGAAGAAGGATTATTTTTCTATCTGCATTTATCCCCAGAAAGAGCAAGGAGAGGAAGAAGAGCTCAAAGGTCTCCATCTCCGCCAAACAGAACCTTGTCAACACCTCCACCTGGTAGGCCTTTCATTCAATCGACTAGAGTTCTTCAACCAATCAGGATGGCACAACCCAACCCCTATGTCAACTTCACTGGAAGCAGCCCACTGGCTCTCAATGCACAAAATCTAGTTCCAGTTTAGCATGCTAAAGAACATTCCATATTTTACTGGAGAGAACCAGACAACTCCAATTGATCATATACAACATATTATAAATGTTTGTTCAATCCATGAAATGTCAAGTTGTTGGCATCCTCCTTTAAAGGTAAAGCTTTGCAATGGTTCAGAAGTCTAACCAGGGATCCATCCCGAATTGGGACCATTTATGCACAACTCTCCACAATCAATTTGGAGAAAAGGGGGATAATCTGTCTTTATTGGAACAATTGACAACAATCAAGAGGGCTCCTAATGAATAGTTGACTGATTTCAACTTCAGATTTCAGAGGACGTGGGATAGGATTCCATTGGCCATGAGACCAACAGCTGAAGGTGCTTTCCTATACTTTCTTAAAGCTTTAAATTCTGATATTTCCATGATGATTCAATCAATGGGAGGTATAACTTTACCTACAGCCTATAATATTGCTATTAGAGCTGAAAATTGCTTAATTCAAGTTGGTAAACTTGCACCTAGGCCACCTATGCCTCTATATCCAGAATTAGGAGCTCCAAGCACTAGTCAAGCACCACATTGAATCCCATTCCTAGCCCCTAGAAATCAAATTCAATAGCTTCTACCTACTTCCAAGCACTTCAAAAGAATTCCAAGAAGTTATGAAACAACTTGCAGAACCTAGGAAATGAGCTAGTGACTATCAAGAGATAACAAGCTCAAAGTTCTAGACCATATCAACCTCAAATCAATATCAAGCTAGGCCCCCATATCAGCAAAATAGACCACCAAATTTCAGAAATCAAGACCAGAACCAGGGACAACCTCAAGCTAATAGGCCATTCCAACCATATGATCCAAATGCAGCTTCAACGTCAAGAGCCTTGGTTCCAACACAAGAACAACATGGCATAGGAGTATGACTAGTGTTACCCTTGCAATCTACCTCACAATCAATCAATGTGTTTCAATGGTGCACTGAATCAAGGCCTTGATGGTACAGACAATTGGTGTATCCCAAGAACCAGTCAAGAAGGAAATCAACAGCAGGGAGAAACTCAACAAGAGGCACCTCCAAATGAAACCACACTTGTCAATTGGCAGGTTGAAGATTTCTGTGGTATTAATCAACCTCCTTTTCAAAGTGTAGCAGCTAACACACGTCAAAGAAGAGGAACATAGAGGAGGGAAAACCATCTAATCTAGTTGTTTCCACAACCCTCCTACACAACAAGGAGTTAGTAGACCAAAGTGCAACTCCCAATGTGCAAAATCAGCCTAAGCCACCCTTTGATCAGCACATGTTCCATGTTGTAACACTAGAAAAGGTGTGCAAGGTAAGGGGAAAAAAGGATAATTCATCCCCCTTCAACATCATTGATCAGATGAAGAAAACACATGTAAACATTTCCATGTGGGAGTCATTGGCTATCCCAGGACAAAGAGATTTATTGCAAGCTGCTATGGCCAATTGGTCTAGCCTCAAATCAGCCACCAAACCAACAAGGAAAAGTTCTCACTAATGCATCTCATCAAGAAGGAAATCATGGAGGTCATCAAGGTAAAAATTTGAAGCCTCCACCATTCTATATGTCATTGATCATAGGAGATAAGTTGGTACATAATTGCATGATTGATTTGGGAGCAAGTAGCTCAGTGATGCCAAAACAAATAGTAGATCAATTGGGTCTAAAGTATGAGCTAGTCTTGAAAGGAGTAGTGCAACTAGATGGGACAGTAGTAGGAATGGTTGGGGTAATCAAAGGTTTAAGCCTAACACTACATGCCTGTCCAAATGTCACAGTCTTGCAAGATGTGTCTGTAATTGACCTCCCACCACTCTTTGCACTGTGTTTGTCAAGAGACTTCACTACCAAAATTGGTGGATATCTATCAGCAGATTGGTCACACATGCTATTCAGAACAAGGTATGGAGCCAAGGCAACCATCAGGTCAGAACCAATTGCAAATTTTCACATTGAGCCTCATGTGCCAAGTCCTATCAATGCAAATTACTCAGCCTTTGATCAAGAGGAGTGTTCAACTGATCTAGAAACATAGGTACTAAGGTTGAGGGTATTCCAGATTTAACTCTGGATGAATGGGAAAACAAAAGGCATGCATTTGACCCATTTAAGGAAATGGAAGAATTTGAATTGGGTGTATATTGTGTACACGAAGAAAATTCACCCATTCCTAACATCACCAAGCCAGAAAATAAGGATGAAAATGAAGTATGCAAACTATATTTGATGGTTCAAGAAGCAAACAAGGTGCTGGAGGAGGTGCAATGTTAGTTTCACCATAGAACATCAAGTATTATTCAGCGTTTCGTTTCCAGTTTTCCTGTTCAAACAACACAGCTGAATATGAGGCCTTGATTCATGGACTTCATTGGGCCAGGAAAAGAGGCATAAAGAATTTGCAAGTATTTGGTGATAGTGAGCTAATCATCAATCAAGTCAGAAGGAAACATGCTGCAAAGAATGACCTACTCAAGAGCTACAAAAATAGGGTATGGGACCTAATTGAAGACTTTGAAGCTTTCAACATTGTTTCCATACCCAGGAAGAAGAATGAAGCTGCAGATAGGCTTGCAGCAGTTGGAGAAACATTTGATGTGGTTGACAGTATCAAAAGAGACAAAACACAACCACATATCCATGTGATTGTAAGGCCAGTAGTTCCAGACAATAACACAAGCTGGCAGGTGTTTGAGAATGATCAATAGATCGTCAATTTCTTGCAAGAAGAGGTTGAATTCTCAGCTAGGAACCAAGAAAAATTAGAGCAGCAGTACAGGGACCAAGTAGTGCAGCTGTAGACAAACAAGCTTCCAAAGGGTTTGGTAACATTGGAATCTATCTTCAACCCGAATGACCAGTTCTGTAAAGAGAAAGCCAACCTACAGGTCAAGGGAGAAGATTCAGAGCCAATTTTAGTTGGGGAAGGAAAAACACTCCAAATTGGTAAGGTGGCCACTGAGCAAGAGAGATATGAGTTCATACGACTTTTCCAAGAGTTTCCAGATGTCTTCACTTGGAGTTATGAGGACCTGTGAGGGTTCAATCTGAAGCTGGCACAACATACCATAGAACTGGATCCAGATGCTAAGCCCATCAGGTAGAAGCAAAGACCAGTCAACCCACACATTGAGCCTCTTATGAAGAAAGATCTAAACAAGCTAATAGAGGAAAGCATTATATTTCCAATCAAGCACTCGATATGGGTTGCCAACTTGGTCCCATTCACGAAGAATAATGGAGAAATAAGGTTGTGCGTGGACTTCCGAGACTTGAATAGGGCATCTCTCAAAGACCACTATCCACTCCCTTCAATGGAACAAATCTTGCAAGTGGTATCCGGCTCGGAAATATTTTCCCTCCTCGATGGCTACTCAGGGTATAATCAGATAATGGTAAAAGAAGATGACCAGTTCAAAATGGCTTTCACCACTAAGTGGGGCACCTATGCCTACAGGAAGATGCCATTCAGATTGTCTAATGCCGGAGCCACTTTTCAAAGGGTGATGGACATGGCATTCAAGGGGTTGATCAACAAAATAGTGCTAATATATCTTGATGATATCACTGTGTTCTCCAAAAATGCAGCGGATCACCTTTTTCATCTGAGACAAGTATTTCAAAGATGTAGGAGATTTGGGGTATCATTAAATCCCAAAAAATGCATATTCCTGGCTCAAAAAGGCAAGCTCCTAGGCCATATTGTGTCAAAGGAAGGATTAACGATCGACCCAGAAAGAGTTGAATAAATTCAAGCATTTCCCTTGCCAAGCCATAAGAAGGCTCTTCAGAGCTTTCTAGGAAGGATCAATTTTGTTCACAGGTTTGTGCCAAATTTTTCCGCTCTTGTGAAGCCAATAATGTTGATGTTGAAGAAGAGCATGGCATTCAGGTGGAAAACTGAAAGAAAAGTGAGTTTTGAAGCAATAAAAGAGGCTATATCCCAAGCTCCAACTCTCATCAATCCAGACTTCTCCAAGGACTTCATGCTCTATGCCTTTGGTAGTGGGGACACAATTTCTGCAATCCTAGTGCAACAAAACAAAGAGGGATCTGAACAACCGGTTGCCTTCTTTAGTCAAAGTTTGGAGGACTATGAAGTGAGATACTCCTTCATCAAAAAGCATGTCCTTGCAGTGATCAGGAGCTTGAAGAAGTTCAAACACCTAGTTTCAAATAACAAAATCCAATTGCTAGTCTCTCATGTGGGAGTCAAGGAATTCCTTTTGAACAAGGATCTAAATGAGAAACATGTAGGATGGATCACTCGTGTCATGGAATATGACATTGAAATTAAGGTCACTAAGCTGGTTCATGGAAAGGGACTATGTGAATAGCTAGCCTCGAGCCAACAAGTTGATGCAAGTAATGAAAATGGGGTTGTTTTGGTACTACAAGATGGTAAAGAACAAGAAAATGATAATGTTCCTATTCCCTGTTGGACTCAAAACATGATACACTTCCTACAAACAGGCCTATGTCCTCCAGAAATGAGAAAATCAAAGAGGAGATACTTCATATTACAAGCCATTCCATATGTGCTTGTTGATGGTGTCTTATTCAAGAAAGACATCAATGGCGTTCTACTGAGATGCATTGAAACAGGTCAAATTGAATAGGTGTTACAGGACTTTCATGATGGAGAGGTTGGAGGTCATTTTTCCCCATGAGTAATAGCTCTCAAGATAATGAAGGTAGGTTATTATTGGCCCACAGTGTTTAGTGACTGCTACACATGGATAAAAAGGTGCAACAAATGTGTGTTCTTCACAGGTAAAGAAAAGTTAGCATCACTTCTGTTGCACCCAATTTTAGTTTACCAACCATTCATGCAATGGGGATTGGACTTCATTGGGGTCATCAATCCAAACTCAAGCCAAGGTCACAAGTGGATTCTCATAGCAACAGACTATTTCACCAAGTGGACCGAGGTGGTAGCACTCAAAGAAGCAAATGAGTCTAGTATACTAGACTTCTTTGAAGGAATAGTGACTAGGTTCGGTGTACCGACCACTATCATATCGTATAATGCATTGGCGATCCTAGGTTCCAAGATCATAGAATGGGCTTTCAATAATGGAACCTACTTGATCACCTCTTTAAACTATTACCCACAGGGTAATGGGTAGGTAGAGTCCACAAATAAGAATTTGTTAAGGATCATCATAAGGACTCTAGATGAAAATCAAAGGACATGGCATACCAAGCTCAAATCCAGAATTATGGGCTGACAGGATCACACCAAAGAGGTCAATAGGTAATTCCCCTTACAAACTAGTCTATGGGGAAAAGGTAGTGTTTCCTATATCATTAGCGCTACCTGCATAAGAGCTCATGAAGTAGTTGTAGTTGTCTGAGTTTGAGCCTATGGAAGGTAGGTATTGGTGCTCAAATTAATCTCACCCTATTTGTTTGAAAAATATTCAATCTACGTGGTATGAAATATTTTTGTCTCCTTATGTGGATGTATAAAGTATTGTCTTTATCAGGTTTTCGTCGTCAAATCCTTTTCTATGGTCGTGGATCATGTCGTGCCTAGCATTGTTACTAGAAAGCCTATATCAAAAGTAGATGGGCAGGCCAAATTGTCAAAAAATACACAATTTCTGTAAGTGATACAAAATGTGAAAAGTACCCCCAGGCCCGCTTTGGCTAAAATGTGTTCCACGTGGAGGACCCGCACCTATTTGGGGACCTGCCCCTAAATTTTCCTTTTGAAAGAGTGTCGAAGAGACATGTGGATGTTTTCATTGAATCTTCCCATACTTAGACCTTTAAAGCTTCTGATGAAACTTTCTCAGACCCTAGGCACATATCACATTCTGATGGTTCTTAAACTTTTTCAATGGCCGGTATAACATTTCTAGGCCTAAGACATGTGGAGAGCCCTGTGCTTGTTTGGGTTCTCCACTTTAGGGAACCATATCAAAAGTGCGTTGAAGAGACATGTGGAGGCTTCCACTAGATCCTCTTTATACTGAGACTTTTCAATAATCGAGGAAAATTTCTTGGGCCCAGGCCACGTGGAGAGCCTACACTCATTTGAGGTCCTACCTCTAGACTTCATCTTTGAATTTGTCTCCGAACAGACACGTGGAAGCTTCCACTTGACTTTCCCATGCTCAAAATTTTCAGTGACCGGTGCAACTCTCTCAGGTTCTAGGCATGTCGAGGGCCCACACTTATTTGAGGAACCTACCTCTAGACTTCACCTTTGTAGTTGCGCTAAGGAGACACGTGGAGGCTTCCACTAGCTCCTCTTTACACTTGGCCAAATCAGACTCGCAATGCAGATATGTGGTATAATCCATGTGAGGGTACTCATTTCAAAGAGGCACGAATGTAAGTATCTATTCCTCAAGTTGAAAAGGATTAATTTTTAGATCAAGCCATATGGAGCCACCTGAGAATTATTAAAAAGGGATTTCTTACAATGAAAAATAAAAGAATGATTAAAAATACTGTCAAAAGTTATGACATGGCATCCCAGTCATAGTTGAGGAACTAAGAAACGTGATCAGTTCATGATTTATCCACCTAGCAACAGAAAGTAAGATATTTTCAAGGGAATAAACATGATTAAATGGTATGTTGTAAAGAGGAATATTCTCTTGAAGATTTAGAATTTTGGGGGGAAAATTTGGGATGAGTGAGTGAGTGAAATTGTATAAATGCAATGAGAATACTCTTGCATAGGGGGGTTAATTTTCTGAGAAAGTTTGAGAAAAACCATTTTCCCGAGAGACCATCTGAGAAACCTGTTTATCTCCTATGTTTTAGATTTAATCATGTCAAGATGGTTGCAAGTGTACAGCCATTGACAAGCTCTAAGATTGTTAAAAAACTCTCCCCTACTGATGAATCTAATGAACCTTGAAATGAATTTGTGTTGATCATGAGCATAATTGTGTCTGCTCTTATTTCATAATGTTTTCAATAGTTTTTCTTGTTCCTGTTGCAATCTTATGTTAAAATCCCTCTTGAGTCACACAAGATCTCATCCATGTGTTAGTATTGTGGCATTTGCAATTTCATCATGAGAAGAGCTTTCATCTTGTGATGAAAATAAATAATTTAAAATCACTTTACTTTCATTATGTTGATAAAGATTGTTTGTAAGTCTATGAGTGTATCTTAGGCATGACGAATCAGGGACTTTCAACATTTAATTGAGTCTTTAGCATGAGCCTTTGTGTTGAATTCTTGAAGAGTGTATGAAACCGTGCATCTTTGGGCCTCCATTGATACACACCTTCTGGTTGAAGGAATATTTTGGCTATTTTGAAGCATTTTGTCTGTGATTTTTTCCAATATTTGTAAAGGTTCTCAAAGATTTGGTATAATCAACTTTATCTTTCTTAACTTCCCACCAAAAACTTCTCAAATGATGAATCCTACATGAACTACCCCTATTTGTATTGTGTATCCACAAAGGTTTAACAATTTCCACTACCAAAATATGCAGAAACAATCAGGATTCAATTATTGTCTTTAGTAACCCAAACCTTGTCTAGGAAACATCTCCACTCTCTAGTGTGACAACTCGTGAGAGTTATATTGTGTTGTATTGATCATATTTTCTCAAGGTTCTCATGAAAATTGTGCAAAGAAGGATCTCTTGATATCCTTCACCAACACACGGGTTACAGAATGGGTCCTCTCACCCTGGTTGAAGGCACAACCTAAAGTAGTGAGGGTAGATCAAACCCTCCAGTGAGGTGCTATCCATTTCTCCAACGCCTGAGTAACAAAGAGTCAGCTGAATCCCCTCCCCAGCTACAAAATGACTTATATCATGATTTTTGTGTCTCTAAGCATCCTACTAGTTCCGTGATGTTGCTCATCCCTCGCAGGAGAATCAATTTGGATACCAAAACTGAAGTGGTACCTTTTCTGAGGATTACTTGAACACTCGACCTATTTATGCATGAACAACACCAAAAGTGGCACCGTTACCAGGGATTATTTGAACACAAGACCTATTTTTGTATTTGTACAAAACCAACACCAAGTGGTGTCATTTTCAGGGATTATTTGAATTCAACACATGGGGACCTATTTGTGTGGCAAACAACACCAAGTGGCACCATTTGCCGGGTATTATTTGAATAGCAGAGGATTATTTAAACACTGGGACCTATTTGTACTTGCAACAACACCAATTTGGCACCATTACTGGGGACTATTTTTACAAATGCATACACATGCCGACCTGGTAATGCTTCTTACATGGTTTAAGTACAAATACGTTGTTTAAATGTCATCCTTTTGTTGATATTTGTAAGATTTGTGCAAGATTACAAGTTCATTGTGTAGTATTTCCAGTTTCTAGTGGTTATTGCACTAAATTTGCATCAATAGTGATAAATGTGGGTAAAGGAAGGTTGGATCTATTAATATTTGCAGAAATTAAGCATTGATAGACACTTGGCAAGTTACTTATAGTGCATCTGCACAACTAAGGTGAAAATCCTTAGTGGCGACTCCGTGTTGAATTGAAATTTTGATGATTACCAGTGTCTTAACCTATGTCAAGTGAAATTTTTCATTAATATTTGCAAATATGGAGGGAAGAAGGTCTTTCTTCACTAGGGATCCTACTAGAAATTTGTTTCCAGAACTAGGAAAAGAAAATTCAGAAGGAAAACAAGTCTGGAAAGTTGTTGGAAATCAAGAATCAAAAAAGGAGATATCAGTTCTGAAAGGTGATCAATCTGTGGTTGAAGATTACCATACATCTTCAAGTGATTCTGAACCAAGTAATATTTATATAAATTTGAGTTCTCCAACTGGAGAGGGGCCATCATTTGTGTCTAAAAATCGTGCCTCTCAGTTTTCCTTATTTCTTCCAAGGTTGATAGGGTTTTCCATGAAGTTGAGTCATTAGAGAATATCTATTTTGAAAGTTATACTCCTGTGCTCCAAAGACCCCTCGTTCCCTGTCATTTTGTTTCTCCTGTAAGATCACCTCCTCAAGGCAATATGGCCCAACCTCCACCTAGACCTCCTTTTGTTGTCAACACTTTTGGACCTATAGATTTCAAAGGTATGGATGGATATCCTAATATGGTGCCACAAGATGTCAGAAATAGGTTGCCAAAATTTCAAGGGAATAATGCCATCACTGGTGACCAACATTTAAAACTCTTTGTCAATATGATGGAAGATTTTGAAATTGAGTTTGAAGACGTGTATGTAAAGTTATTTATTCATACTCTTGAGGAGGATGCACGTGACTGGTACAAGGATTCTTTACCAGGTAATTCAATAGATTCATGGACTGAGATGAAAAATGCCTTTAGATTGCAATATGGGGATAAGACAGATCCCAAGTTCCTTTTATCTGAATTTGAAAATATAAAGAAAAATCCAAATGAATCTGTCCATGATTTCAATACTAGGTTCAATAAGACCTTGAATAGGCTACCTATAATCCTAAGGCCAAGTGATGAGTCTTGTTTGATAAAATATTCTGATGCTTTTGATAAAAAGGATGCTTATTACTTGAGAGATAAGAACCTAGGAACATTGAGGCAAGCCTTCATTATGGCCTTACAAATAGAGAATAACATTAAAGTAGTTGGAAAGCCTCCTAAGAGGGAAGGTGTTAAGTTAATCAATCCTGAAAAGCCTCAGTCGAGCAAAGCTGTGGATGTGGAAGAAGTTGTAAAAACTTTGGCTGGAGCAGTTAAAGAGATATCCTATAAACTGGCCAGAGAAGAAACTAGGATAGGACAAAGTTCCCAAGGTTGGCACAAGCCACATGGTCATGAGATATCTGGAAATCATCCCCAGAGGTGATCATAGACCAGATGACAGAGGGAAAGGGCTCATGGGATCAGGAAATAAACAGCCTCAACCCAGGGAGAATAGATTGGTTCCTGATCCTTTGACTACCAGGGTTGCTACTGTGGAGGAGGCCAATGTTATTGAGTGGTGTGATAGGTGTTTATTACCACACTCCCCATGTGATGTAGATCAAGAAGTTGAGGAAGCAGATGATGATGAGACATATGATGATCTGTGCATGATGGAGAGCCCTACAAACTCACAGCAGGGGGAAACCTCAACTGAATTGATAAGTGCCAGAACTGTTGAAAACTTCTGGGATTGTGTTCACCGGGTATTACCTCTTCCTCCTATTAATAATTTTGAAATTGATATGGTGCAAGAATTTGATCTACCTAATCATGATTTTGAATACTTAAGGGCCTTGATGATTAAAAATTATGATGGAGGGATCCCTTCCGAAGAGGACAGGAAACTGTTGATGAATGCAGTAGTTTCTCAGGAGAAAGAATATAACACCAGAAGTAAGGTTGTCAAAGGGGAGGGCCACAAACCAAGCCAAAATTCCAGTTCTTACCAATATCCCTGAAGGAAACCCTAAGAAAGATACATCTAGACAAAGGTCTAATTACCCCAAATAAAACATGTGCTCCTGCCCATGCCCAGATTCTGAAAACTCCTATACTATCAGATGAAGTTGTGAATCTTCCTCCTAATACTACCCTACCCAAATATATTCCTTGTGACATAGCCCAAATCTTGAGTCAGATCAAGGTCACTGTTCCCATTTTCTAATTACTCAGGATCCCTGAGCATAGGAAAAGGGCATTTGAATATTTGGGATTTAAGGAAGAAAAGATTACTCAGGGAAAAAGTGTTAATAATGTAGAGATTCCTCCTATTATTGCAGAATCAGAAATACCACAAGCATTGGAGGAACTGGGTGAATCATCTGAGGTGTATTTGGGAACTTCTCTGGTTGAATCTCAGCTTAATGTGGATCCATTTTTTACCACTTTGATTATTAAAGATAGGCTGGTACATAACTGCATGTTTGATTCAGGAGCCTCATGTAATGTAATGCCTCTTGAGGTCATGAATGAGTTAAATATCAAGGTAACAACAGCTTTTGGGAAATGTAATGCTATGGATTCAAGAGAAGTGCCAGTAGTTGGGTATGTCAAGGGATTAGTAGTGCAGTTGGCAACTTTTCTAGGAAAATGCTTAACCATGAATGTGGTTATTGTGGATTGTCCTGCCAAATGGGGGATGTTATTATCCAAAAAGTGGGTAGCTAGTGTGGGTGGAAGTGTACAAATGGACATGTCATATGCAACCATACCAATTGAGGGGAACCTTGTGAAGTTGTATGGTGATAAGAAAATGTTACATCTCATTGAGGACCCTAACAATGCTTCTTATGAAGTATTGTATGCAGACGTTGATGTCGACAACTTTGTGGGTTATGCTGATTTTAAGGAGCATAAAATTTTGATTTGCAAGTATCCCAAGTAGATTGGTTCTCCTTGGACTCTGATGTTTGATGGGGTTTGTTCTAGATCTGGTAAAGGCACAAAAGATAAACCTCAGAAAATATGGCTAGGTAGCAACTTGGATAGAGAAGAAAAACAAGCATATGTCCAGTTGTTAAAAAAGTATCAAGACTTCTTGGCTTGGTCGTACTCAGAATGGTAGGCACTTGAAACATTTCCTTGATTGATTTCTCAGAATCAAGGTATGCATCATTGTATAGTGTGTAGTCTTTCTTTTGTTTTTTTGTTTTTGTGTTTTTTCTATTTTGGTTTGTCCTGTCCTTCATGACCAGTTTTTGTTGGTTTCTTAGTTTCATTCTTGGGAGGTTGGTTATTTTTCTTTGTTTTGGAAGCTTGTTCTTGACTCCATGGCCCAATGGATTTTTGGCACATGGTCTGGTATATTTTTCTTGTAGCACTCACAGGGAGTGCCCATCCCTGAGTCAGAGCTGATGTTGGTGCTCATTATAATCTCGTCCCATATGTTAAAAAAAATTAGTTTGCATGGTTTGAAGTCTTTTTCCCTCCATGTGTGGATGCATGAAGTATTATCTTTGTCAGGTTGTTGTTGTCAAATCCTTTTCTATGGTCATGGATCACATTGAGCTCTGTGGTAGTTCTCTTTCCATATGTACCAGTTTGTAATTTGGGAGTGAATGTTGGGGTTTCCCCTTCCTTTTATTTTTCCACGGTCATGTTTTCCCTGTCAAATTTTATCCCAATCCATGGATACGTGGTCTTCTTTTAATTGGATGTGGACATGGTGGGTCTATTTGGTGAACTTGTCACTTTTTTCACATTTGTAAAAAATGCCAAATTGGTCCCGTGGCTCCTGATGAATTCTAATTGGCTATTCAAAAATATGAAGTGGCAGAAAAATTTCTTACTTTGGCCCTGAAAGATGTACACGTGTCATAAATCAAGAGGTTGTAGGAAGGTTTTGAGGTTACTGGAATGTTTGGAAACTTTTAGCTTTATTTGAAAAAAAGGAATAAAGTATAAAAGTGAAATGTAAAGAAAAAAGTTATGAAAAGTGGCCTTGCCCAAATAATGCCCACATTGAAAGTTAAAAGTGGGGAGGCAGGTCATCTGGGGCATTTTGAGATTTTCAGCTTTGTCTTGAAAAAGAATAAAAGTCATAAAGTAAGCTGCAGCCCTGTTGATGCCCAAGAAAGCCATGTGTAAAGCCTATATCAAAAGTGGATGGGCGGGCCAAATTGTCCAAAAATGCACAATTTCTTTAAGTGATACAAAATGTGAAAAGTACCCCCAGGCCCAACTTCTTTAAAAATTTTTCCACACGTGGAGGGCCCCCTCATTTGAGGATCCGCTTTCTGGGTCTTACCTTTGGAGTTGCTCAAGGAGACAATGGAGGCTTCCGCTAGCTCTTCTTTATACTTGAGATTTTTCAATGGCTGAGTGAACTTTCTTAGGCCAAAAGACACGTGGAGGGCTCGTGCCTATTTGGGGACCTGCCCCTAAATTTTACTTTTGAAAGAGTGCCGAAGAGACATGTGGAGGTTTCTGCTGGATCTTCCCATACTTAGAATTTTCAAGTGTCGATGCAACTTTCTCAGACCCTAGGCACGTGGCACCTTCCGTTGGTTCTTAAAAAATTTTCAACTAGTACAAACTTTTCTGGCCTGAGACATGTGGAGAGACCGTGCTTGTTTGGGGTCTCCACTTTTGGGCACCATATCAAAAGTGCACCAAAGAGACATGTGGAGGCTTCCACCAGCTCCTCTTTATATTGAGACTTTTTCAATGGCCAAGGTAACTTTCTTGGGCCCAAGGACACGTGGAGAGCCTACACTCGTTTGAGGTCCCACCTCTAGACTTCATCTTTGAAGTTTCACCAAACAGACATGTGGAAGCTTCTGCTGGACTTTCCCATGCTCAGAATTTTCAGTGACTGGTGTAACTCTCTCAGGTTCTAAACACGTGGAGGGCCCATGCTCATTTGAGGAACCTACCTCTGGACTTCACCTTTGCAGTTGCACCAAGGAGACACATGGAGGCTTCTGCTGGCTCCTCTTTACACTTGGACGACTTGGACTCACAGCATAGATATGTGGTATAATCCATGTGAGGACACTCATTTCTGAGAGGCATGAATGCAGAGTATCTATTCCTCAAGGTGTATTCTCAAAGGTGAAAAGGATTTCTTGTCAGATCAAGCCATATGGAGCCACCTGAGAATTATTAAAAAGGGGATTTCTTGCACAGAAAAATAAAAGAATGATTAAAAAGACTGTCAAAAGTTATGACATGGCATCCCAGTCATAGTTGAGGAACTGAGAAATGTGATCAGTTCATGATTTATCCACCTAGCAATAGAAAGTAAGATATTTTCAAGGGAATAAACATGATTAAATGGTATGTTGTAAAGAGGAATATTCTCTTGAAGATTTAGAATTTTGGGGGAAAATTTGGGAGGAGTGGATGAGTGAAACTATATAAATGAAATGAGTATACTCTTGCATAAGGGGGTTAATTTTCTGAGAAAGTTTGAGAAAAACCATTTTCCCGAGAGACCGTATGAGAAACCTGTTTATTTTCCTATGTTTTAGATTTAATCATGTCAATATGGTTGCAAGTGTACAACCATTGAAAAGATCTGAGATTGTTAAAGAAACTCTCCCCTGCTGATGAATCTAATGAACCTTGAAATGAATTTGTGTTGATCATGAGCATAATTGTGTCTTCTCTTATTTCAGAATGTTTTCAAATAGTTTTTCTTGTTCCTGTTGCTATCTTATGTTGAAATCTCTCTGAATCACACAAGATCTTATCCTGTATGTTAGTATTGTGGCCTTTGCAATTTCATTATGAGAAGAGCTTTCATCTTGTAATGAAATAAACAATTTAAAATCACTTTACTTTCATTATGTTGATAAAGATTGTTTGTAAGTCTATGAGTGTATCTTAGGCATGACGAATCAGGGATTTCAACATTTAATTGAGTCTTTAGCATGAGCCTTTGTGTTGAATTCTTGAAGAGTGTATGAAACCATGCATCTTTGGGCCTCCATTGATACACACCTTCTGGTTGAAGGAATATTTTGGCTATTTTGAAGCATTTTGTCTATGAGTTTTCCAATATTTGTAAAGGTTCTCAAAGATTTGGTATAATCAACTTTATCTTGCTTAACTTCCCACAAAAAACTTCTCAAATGATAAATCC
This sequence comes from Taxus chinensis, assembly GCA_019776745.2. Taxonomy (NCBI): domain Eukaryota; kingdom Viridiplantae; phylum Streptophyta; class Pinopsida; order Cupressales; family Taxaceae; genus Taxus; species Taxus chinensis. Next base: position 296,156,288 of record CM034157.1, read on the forward strand.
TACATGAACTACCCCTGTTTGTACTGTGTATCCACAAATGAACAAATTCCACTGCCAAAATATGTAGAGACAATCAGGATTCAATTATTGTCTTTAGTAACCCAAAACCTTGTCCAGGAAACATCTCCACTCTCTAGTGTGACAACTCGTGAGAGTTAGATTGTGTTGTATTGATCATATTTTCTCAAGGTTCTCATGAAAATTGTGCAAAGAAGGATCTCTTGATATCCTTCACCAACACGGGTTACAGAATGGGTCGTCTCACCCTGGTTGAAGGCACAACCTAAAGTAGTGAGGGTAGATCAAACCCTTAGTGAGGTGCTATCCATTTCTCCAATGCCTGAGTGACAAAGAGTCAGCTGAATCCCCTCCCCGGCTACAAAATGACTCATATCATGATTTTTCTGTCTCTAAGCATCCTGTCAGTTTCATGATGCTGCTCAGCCCTCGCAGGAGAATCAATTTGGATACCAACACCCAAAGTGGCACCATTTTTGGGGATTATTTGAACATCGGGACCTATTTTTGTGGCAAACACACTGGAAGTGGTATTTGTTGCCAAGGATTATTTGAACACCAGGACCTATTTGTGTAGTAACAACACCGAAGTGGCATTTTGCAGGGGATTATTTGAATCGAGGACCTATTTGTGTAAACAACACCAAAAGTGGCATCCATTTCTGGGGATTATTTGAATTGTCGAGGATTATTTAAACACTGGGACCTATTTTGTGGCAACAACACCAAAAGGGCACTGATGTTGGGGATTATTTGAATTGCAAAGGATTATTTGAACACTAGGACCTATTTGTGTGCAACAACACCAATCTGGCACCATTACTGGGGACTATTTTTACAAATGCATACACATACTGACCCTGGTAATGTTTCTTACATGATTTAAGTACAAATAAGTTGAAATGTCATCCTTTGTTGAGATTTGTAAGATTTGTGCAAGATTACAAGTTCATTGTGTAGTATTTCAAGTTTCTAGTGGTTATTGCACTAAATTTGCATCAATAGTGATAAATGTGGGTAAAGGAAGGTCGGATCTATTAAGCTTTGTAGAAATTAAGCATTGATAGACACTTGGCAAGTTACTTATAGTGCATCTGCACAACTAAGGTGAAAATCCTTAGTGGCGACTCCATGTTGAATTGAAATTTTGATGATTACCAGTGTCTTAACCTATGTCAAGTGAAATTTGTCATTAATCTTTGCAAAGCTGGAGGGAAGAAGTATTTCTTCACTAGGGATCCTACTAAAAAGTTATTTCCAGAACTAGGAAAAGAAAATTCAGAAGGAAAACAAGTCTGGAAAGTTGTTGGAAATCAAGAATCAAAAAAGGAGATATCAGTTCTGAAAGGTGATCAATCTGTGGTTGAAGATTACCATACATCTTCAAGTGATTTTGAACCAAGTAATCTTTATATAAATTTGAGTTCTCCAACTAGAGAGGGGCCATCATTTGTGTCTGAAAAGTGTGCCTCTCAATTTTCCCTTGTTTCTTCCAAGGTTGATAGGGTTTTCCACGAAGCTGAGTCATTAGAGAATATCTATTTTGAAAGTTATACTCCTGTGCTCCAAAGACTCCTCATTCCCTATCATTTTGTTTCTCCTATAAATTCACCACCTCAAGGCAATATGGCCCAACCTCCACCTAGACCTCCTTTTGTTGTCAACACTTTTGGACCTATAGATTTCAGAGGTATGGATGGATATCCTAATATGGTGCCACAAGATGTCAGAAATAGGTTGCAAAATTTCAAGGGAATAATGCCATCATTGGTGACCAACATTTAAGACTCTTTGTCAATATGATGGAATATTTTGAAATTGAGTTTGAAGACGTGTATGTAAAGTTGTTTATTCATACTCTTGAGGAGGATGCACATGACTGGTACAAGGATTTACCAGATAATTCAATAGATTCATGGACCGAGATGAAAAATGCCTTTAGATTGCAATATGGGGATAAGACAGATCATAGGTTCCTTTTATCTGAATTTGAAAATATAAAGAAAAATCCGAATGAATCTATCCATGATTTCAATACTCGGTTCAATAAGACCTTGAATAGGCTACCTATAATCCTAAGGCCAAGTGATGAGTCCATGTTTGATAAAATATTTTGATGCTTTTTATAAAAAGGTTGCTTATTACTTGAGAGATAAGAACCCAGGAACATTGAGGCAGGATTTCACCATGGCCTTACAAATAGAAAATAACATCAAGGTAGTTGGAAAGCCTCCTAAAGAGAAGGTGTCAAGTTGATCAATCTTGAAAAGCCTCAGTCAGGCAAGGCTGTGGATCTGGAAGAGGTTGTAAAATTTTTGGCTAGAGCAGTTAAAGAGATATCCTATAAACTAGCTAGAGCAGAAAAAGGGATAGGACAAAGTTCCCAGGGTCAACACAAGCCACAAGGTCAGGAGAGATTTGGAAATCATCCCAGAGGTGATCACAGACCAGATGACAGAGGGAAAGGGCTCATGGGATCAAGAAATAAACAACCTCAACCCAAGGGAGAATAGATTGGTTCCTGATCCTTTGACTATCAGGGTTGCTACTGTGGAGGAGGCCAATGTTATCGAGTGGTGTGATAGGTGTTTCTTACCACACTCCCCATGTGATGTAGATCAAGAAGTTGAGGAAGCATATGATGATGAGATGTATATGATGATGTGTGCATGATGGAATGCCCTGTAAACTAATAGTAGGGGGAAACCTCAACTGAATTAATAAGTGCCAGAACTGTTGAAAACTTTTGGTATTGGGTTCACTGGGTATTACCTCTTCCTCCTATTAATACTTTTGAAATTGATATGGTGCAAGCATTTGATCTTCCTAATCATGATTTTGAATACTTAAGGGCCTTGATGATTAAAAGTATGATGGAGGGATCCCTTCCAAAGAGGACAGGAAACTGTTGATGAATGTAGTAGTTTCTTAGGAGAAAGAATATAACACCAGAAGTAAGGTTGTCAAAGGGGGAGGGCCACAAACCAAGCCAAAAGTTCCAGTTCTTACCAATATCCCAAAGGAACTTCCTAAAAAGATACATCTGGAAAAGGCCTAATTTCCCCAAATAAAACATGTGCTCCTACCCATGCCCAGACTATGAAAAACTCCCATACTATCAGAATGAAGTTGTGAATCTTCCCTCCTAATACTGCCCTACCCAAATATGTTCCTTGTGACATAGCCCAAATATTGAGTCAGATCAAGGTCATTATTCCCATTGTTGAATTACTTAGGATCCCTGAGCATAGGAAAAGGGCATTCAAATATTTGGGATTTAAGGAAGAAAAGATTACTCAGGGAAAAAGTGTTAATAATGTATAGAGGTTCCTCCCATTATTGTAGAATAAGAAATACCACAAGCATTGGAGGAACTAGGTGAATCATCTGAGGTGTATTTGGGAACTTCTCTGGTTGAATCTCAGCTTAATGTGGATCCATTTTTTACCACTTTGATTATTAAAGATAGGCTGGTACATAACTGCATGTTTGATTCAGGAGCCTCATGTAATGTAATGCCTCTTGAGGTCATGAATGAGTTAAATATCAAGGTAACAACAAATTTTGGGAAATGTACTGCTATGGATTCAAGAGAAGTGCCAGTAGTTGGGTATGTCAAGGGATTAGTAGTGCAGTTGGCAACTTTTCCAGGAAAATGCTTAACCATGAATGTGGTTATTGTGGACTGTCCTACCAAATGGGGGATGTTATTATCCAAGAAAGTGGGCAGCTAGTGTGGGTGGAAGTGTACAAATGGACATGTCATATGCAACCATACCAATTGAGGGGAACCTTGTGAAGTTGTATGGTGAGAAGAAAATGTTACATCTCATTGAGGACCCTAACAATGCTTCTTATGAAGTATTGTATGCAGATGTCGATGTCGACAACTTTTGTGGGTTATGCTTGATTTTAAGGAGCATAAAATTGATGAGTGCAAGTATCCCGAAGAAGATTGGTTCTCCCTGGCCTAATGTTTGATGGGGTTTGTTCTAGATCTGGTAAAGGCACAAAAGATAAACCTCAGAAAATATGGCTAGGTAGCAACTTGGATAGAGAAGAAAAACAAGCATATGTCCAGTTGTTAAAAAAGTATCAAGACTTCTTGGCTTGGTCATACTCAGAATGGATAGGCACTTGAAACATTTCCTTGACTGATTTCTCAGAATCAAGGTACACATCATTGTATAGTGTATAGTCTTTTAGTTGTTTTTGTTTCTTAATTTTTTCTTTTTGGTTTTTCCCAGTCCTTGGTGACCTGGTTTTTGTTGGTTTGAAGTTTGTTCTTGGGAGGTTGGAAATTTATTTTTCTTTGTTTTGCAAGCTTCGGTTCTTGACTTCTATTTCCCAATGGATTTTTGGCACATGGTCTACTATGTTGTTCTTGCGGCACTCACTAGGAGTGCCCATCCCCGAGTCAGAGCCGATGTTGGTGCTTGTTTCAATCTCACTCTATTTGTTAAACAAAAATTAGTCTACATGGTCTGAAGTATTTTTCTATCTCCCTATATGGATGCGTGAAAGTATTATCTTTATCATTTTGTTGTCATCAAATCTTTCTATGGTCATGGATCACATTGAGCCTTGGTATTATTATAGTTTCTTTCGTGTGTGGACCAATTTTGTTGTTTTGGGCAGTGAATGTTGGAGTTTCCCCTTCCTTTTATTTTTCCACATCATGTTTTCCCTGTCAAATTTTATCCCAACATCCATGGATATGTGGTATTTTATAATTGGACATGGCATGGTGCGTCTATTTGGAAAACTTGTCACTTTTTGTCACATTTGTAAAAAATGCCAAATTGGTCCGGTGGCTCTGATGAATTCTAATTGGCTATTCAACAATATGAAGTGGCAAAGTAAATTTCTTACTTTGACCCAAAAGATGTACAGTGTGTCATAAATCAAGCAGTTGAGGGAAGGCGGGTCGCTGGAGGTGTTTGGAATTTTGAGCATTATGGAAAAAGGAATAAAGTATAAAAGTGAATGCCTAAGGCCCAAAAAGAATGGCCCACATTGAAAGTTAAAAGTGGAGTTAGGTAAGGGTCTTGGGGTTTCTATTTTGAGATTTTTTGAGCTTTGTTTTGAAAAAGAATGAAAGTCATAAAGTAATCCCAAGAAAGCATGTGTAAAGCCTATATCAAATGCGGATGGGCCCACAATTTTTTAAGTGATACAAAATGTGAAAAGCACCCCATACTCAAAAGGAGTTGGCCAAGCCTTTTTTGGGATCTGTGGAGGCCTGAATTTTACCTCTTTTTGATACATGTGGAAATGATCCTCTTTAACTAGAATTTTTCAAGGAAACTTTCTTAGGCAGAGACATGTGGAAGGCCCACGCTTGTTTGGGGACCTGCCCTTGAATTTTACTTTTAAAAGAGCACCAAAGAGACACGTGGAGGTTTCTGCTAGATCTTCCCATACATAGACTTTTCAATGTCTGATGCAACTTTCTCAGACCCTAGGCATGTGGGTTCCACATGGTTCTTAAACTTTTTCAACGATCGGTAAAACTTTTCGGGCCAAGACATGTGGAGAGCCCACATTTGTTTGGGGTCTCCACTTTTGGCAACCATATCAAAAGTGCACAAAGAGACACTGTGGAGGCTTTCCGCTTGGATCTCCTATTTATACTGAGAACTTTTCAACATGACTGAGGCAACTTTCTTGGGCCCAGGGCACGTGGAGAGGATGCACTCATTTGAGGTCTCGCATCTAGACTTCATCTTTGAAGTTACACCGAATAGTCATGTGGAAGCTTCCGCTGGACCTTCCCCTGCTCAGACTTTTCAGTGACCGATGCAACTCTCTCAGGTTCTGGGCACGTGGAGGGCCCGCACTCATTTAAGGAACCTTCCTCTGGACTTCACCTTTGCAGTTGCGCCAAGGAGACACATGGAGGCTTCCGCTGGCCCCTCTTTACACTTGGCTGACTCAGAATCACAATGTAGATATGTGGTATAATCCATGATGGAAACTCATTTCTGAGAGGCAAAAATGTAGGTATCTATTCCTCAAGGTGTATTCTCAAAGGTGAAACGGATTTGCTTGTTAGATCAAGCCATATGGAGCTGCCTAAGAATTATTAAGAAAAGGATTTCTGGCACGAAAAAATAAAAGAATGATTAAAAAGACTGTCAAAAGTTATGACATGGCATCCCAGTCATAGTTGAGGAACTGAGAAACGTGATCAATTCATGATTTATCCACCTCACAACAAAAAGTAAGATATTTTCAAGGGAATAAACATGATTAAACAGTATGTTGTAAAGAGGAATATTCTCTTGAAGATTTAGAATTTTGGGGGGAAAATTTGGGATGAGTGAGCGAGTGAAATTGTATAAATGCAATGAGAATACTCTTGCATAGGGGGGTTAATTTTTCTGAGAAAGTTTGAGAAAAACCATTTTCCCGAGAGACCATCTGAGAAACCTGTTTATTTCCCTATGTTTATAGATTTAGTCATGTCAAGATGGTTGCAAGTGTACAGCCATTAACAAGCTCTGAGATTGTTGAAGAAACTCTCCCCTGCTGATGAATCTAATGAACCTTGAATGAATTTGTGTTGATCATGAGCATAATTGTGTTTTCTTTTATTTCAGAATGTTTTCAAATAGTTTTTCATGTTCTTGTTGCAATCTTATGTTAAAATCCCTCTAAATCACCCAAGATATTATCCTTATGATAGTATTCTGGAATTTGCAATTTCATTATGAGAAGATCTTTCATCTTGTAATGAAATAAACAATTTAAAATCACTTTACTTTCACTATGTTGACAAAGATTGTTTGTTAGCCTATGAGTGTATCTTAGGCATGACTAATTAGGGATTTCAAAAATTTAATTGAGTCTTTAACATGAGCCTTTGTGTTGAATTCTTGAAGAGTGTATGAAATCATGTATCTCTGGGCCTCCTTTGATACACACCTTCTGGTTGAAGGAAATAGATAAGGGTAAATCAATATCTATGGAAACAGTGTCCACTAAAACCACAACAGAAATTATGAAACTCTTAGAGAGTGACGATACGATCTTCCTCCAGTTTGAACCACATGGAATGGGTAGTCTTCTCAGTTTAGCATCTCTTCCTTCCGATGACCTAGGTCTAGGTGTGAACATGATATAATTAAAAAATGAAGAAGGGAAATTTGAGATTGAAACGATGCCCATAAAAACCATCTCTATGGGTTGTTCTATTCTATACCCTAGTTTTGACCCATCTGCATCTGAAACTAAGTTTGTCATATCCATGGGGAAAGGCCTCATCATTCATCAAGAGTTATAAGTGAACAAAATTCTCTACATAGGAGACAAGGCTGAGCATCATAGTCATGCTCACCCACACACCATGTCCCAAGAACGTGAGAAAAGAGGTGCATGAACACCTCTTTCAGACAAATGATTCTAATGATTGGAGATATACACTTCTGTGCAAGGGTTGTAAGTTTAAACCCAGAATGGTAGGCCCTTGTCAAGAGAACAATATTTTTAAGGATAATGGTTCTCTGATGTGTAATTTTAGGGGTGAAGGATTTGATATTCATCAACTTTCTTTACCTTAGGAATCATGACATGTAGTTTCACCTACATTTCCATATGTACATTACTACATCTGCATTACATTTTCATTTTCCAATTCATTTTGTAAAATTTGTGATCAATGGATTTATTCTTATAGAAACTCCTAAAAACTTTTTAAAAACATTGGAAAAAATCCAAATCATGTCTCTTCAAATTTTCATGGTATCATCAATTGTTTTCAAATCATTTCATTAGTTCAAATTAGGATAAGACAAATTTTTGAGCGTGATCATACTAAGGCCTGCATACTTGGATCTACTTATAGTCTCTTTCTAGGTCAGGTGTCTTTTCATATAGTCTATTTTAGAAGCTTCATGGTGTCACATCTATCCCATAAACATCTCTTTGGAAATAAGAACATTCTAAACATTTTTCCTAGATGAGTAAGTCAAATGCAAATCCAAAAAAAAAAATTACACATTTCTTTACCCTACTAACCTTCGATGTTGAGCCCACATATCTTACTGGTGATGTAGGGGTAGGAAAGGAGATAAATTACCTTACTTGCATATTCCTTGTCCATGGTGATGAACCCATTCTCCCTACTGGTAGCATGGGGCAAGGTGTAGGGGGTCTCTTTGATAAACTTGAAAGTTACAAATAATTCAAATATTGTGAAATCATAAGTCAAAAACAAAGTGAGTTAGATGTCTAAAATTCCAAAATAGTTTAAAACCTCAAAACCATATTTTTCCAACCAAGTAGCCATCTACATATCTAAGTCGAGATAAACTAGAAAGTAAATCACATTCTAAACTATGAGGTAACTTGAGTAGGGTGAGGTTGTAGTGTGTCAATTTGGTCATGTCAAACCATTGTCTTTCCCTCATCATTACTGTTCAATAAGATTTATTAACTTGTACCCTTTCTAGCTCTCGGTGTTGAGCCCTCACATCCTACTGGTTGTGTGGAGATAGGAGTGGGGAAAGTAAATTCACTTATCATATCATTGTATCACCATGTTTTTCTAAGACAACATGAAGTATCAAAGATTGCTTAATGAAACTAAAGTTCAACATCACATTGTGTTCGCATTATCATATATCTGCATTATAAAATACAAAAATAAATCACTTTGTTATCATTTCACATCCACTGCATACATTTTGAAAAGCATAGAAAAACATAAATTATAAAGATCTATAGTACACATAAGAAATAAACCAAAAGAGAGTCAACTCAGATACAATGGATTACCAAACCAAAAATAAGAGTTTGTATATATCAGAGTGAGTAAATTTTCTATATAATGCCATCACGTGCTAGGGCATGGTCAAAATGCTTGCAATGAGCCCAAAACGTAAAAAATAATCATATAGTGCCCGAAAAAATGGAAACAAAACAATAAATGGCCCAATGGCCTATCAATCCCTGTGGGATCCCTTGGATAGTGGATGGCCATGTCCAGGGCTCCTTTTACAGCTGTGAGGATGCTAAGAGTGAACCAAATGGTGCAAAAACTTGTGATGGTGGCTGTTGGTTGTGGTCTCACTAAAAGGATGGATCTACCTCATCAGACGCTTGATAGCCTCATATCTGGCCATTGTGGTATGAAGGGATGTCACCACCGCCGCTATCCTCCAAATAGGAACAAACATGTCAGGGTGTCTACCGACAGCTAGCAGTTGACCTGAATCATCAGTCATCTTGGCTCAAGTCTTCCCTGAAGGGATCAGTAGGGTGTCCATGCACACTCGTCGGATGAGCTCTCTCCACTCCTATGCAGTCATTATGAGTAGGGAAAAGAGAAGAAATAGATAAGTTAGAAAACCACAAGACACAAATCAAAAGAGAATATCAAAACTAAAGTTTCAAGTTAAAAAAATTGAGAGAAGAATATCAAACATACTCGAATCTCCAGGCATCCAGGTAAGGTCGGTGACTACTACTGCCGATTTTACTAGTGGTTGTGGGGCCTCCCCAAATCCAGAGGCCAAATGTTGTCTGATCACAGACTCATCATCCCCCTCCCCATCTAGAGGAAATGGATCCTCTGAGACCAAGGTCTCTCTCTCTCTCTCTCTCTCTCTCTCTCTCTTTCTCTGTGATAGCCTCCTCATGTATAGCTCTCAGCATCTCCTGAGTGTCATGTCACTCAAGATCACTCTCCTCTACCATACGAGCTGCCTCACCAGTCTCAACACCCCCCCGCTCATCCTCTCTGATAGTCTCCCCTCCCAATGACTCCTCCTTATGTCTCGTCCTCATGTGTGCCCCTTGGAATCAAAATCTACACTGATAGGTTCATCCTCCTCCCCATTGTGAGAAGGAATAGCATATGCAATCCTGGAGTAAAGGAACTCAAGGGGCACTAGCTTCCCATCTAAGCATGAACCATGTGCCTAACTGCATGATAGGCACACCTGGAGTGACTACTATCCTAGCTGGGATCTCCTCTAGGGCCACTCTAGAGCCTCCTGAATGGTCACTATAGACTGAAGTACCACTGAGAGGGAGCGTACATCAGCGTATGGGTAGGCCAAAATGTTGAGGAACCTGAGTTAAACAAGTGAATATCGACTCTCCTTGAGCCCTATGAACTAGCTGAGCCTATATTAGAATAAGCTAGCCACCATGGTCACCTCGTAAATGTCCACTCACGTATATCGTTGTCATGTCCTGGTAGGGAGTAGCAACCATGTCTATCCATAGTCAGAGAAGCCATTAGCTGATGAGGTGTCCTAAGTACCCGACATAGCTATCCACCTTTCTACTTGGATGGCCCCCTGGGTCCATGATACATAGTACTCCCTCTTCCATAAGGGGTGATATTCTTATATACCCAGTTCATGAACAAGAGTGCGTGGTGACTTGGTGACTGCCCCTGCAATCGAACTACCCTGTATAAGTCATGTGATAGGTAGTCCCCTAAAATGTCTACTCCGCCATGCATACATATGGCCATGTCCCTTAATATATGTGACAATAATGGGAGCCCAGTAGGAGACGAATATTATCACCTCCCTTTTCCCTGATCTAATCGCGAGGACAAGATACCTATAATAGCTCTCCGAAGGATAGGAATGGCAGTAGTAGCAATCGAACCTGACTTTCATTCCCTTCTTCAAACCAGATGAGACAATGGTCGTCTCCCATATATGTTTCCTAATGTGTCATCACTGCCCTAGATCCTTGTTGTCTCTAAAGTTAGTCTCCTCCCAAGAATTGGGAGCCCAATGATGCAGTATACATCCTCCAGAGTAATGGTCCACTCGCCCCTAACACCTGGAAACTAGAAATTGTTCTGAGTCTGTGTCCCAGTACAGGAAAACAAGTCACACACTATTTTACTAGCATGGAGTGAAACATGTGGTACCCATGCTAATCCTCCATTAGATACCTGCTCCCTCTAGTAAAATGTTCGTCTCAGGCCTGAGTCAGCTGATCCAAGAATCCCAGGGAGCCAATCACACTCTCTCTCTCTCATACTCCAATGGTATGTATTCTTCCTCCTTCTTCATTCACCAAAACATGAGAAAAGAGCAAAGTTAGTAACGTATATAAGAAGACAAGCTCACCAAAAAATGATAAAACATTGATAAATCCAAAAGAATCCAAGTTAATGTTTTGGTCATTTTTTCCAAGACATTCCACCCAAGAAGGGCAGCAGTCCCTGACCACCACCCAAGAATGGCTGGCGGTCCCATGACCGCCGCCTTGGCACTTTGGTGCAGTCCTGAGCTGATTTTCCAAAACATGTTCCCTTAACCCTAAAAAATGCTCAAAAGTGCAGAAAATGGACCTTTTTAGACAAAATAAAAGGAGTGCCTTATGGGTGCCCTCCCCTAGAGGACTCACTTTAATCATGAATTTTTTTTTGAAAATAATCCCCCCTAGGTGAACTTTTCAATGTTTTTACATAGTTAGGGTACAAAAAATACAAAAAGTGAAATTAACCAACCTTTGATCGCGTTGGTCGATCTCCCACATCATGGAGGCATGATCACTATTCTCTCAATGGTTGTTTCAGCTTGTACTCTATGTAAAAAATGCTCAACTATGGATCCAGAGCTCCAAATTCACCAAATTAAAGAATGCACAAATGAATTGAGAAAGTGAGTTTGTTTTGATATAATATATATATATATATATATATATATATATATATATATATGTTAATTTTAACCTTGTTTTGAGTGTATGTGTTTCACAGGGATGGAGCGTTGGAGTAGAGTATACCTCTATATACCCACACAAATGGTAAGTTCCTCTTGTTGTTTTGATTTAGTGTTTATTTTTCAATGTTTTATCTATCTGCACTTGAGTCTTCTTTTCCTCTTGCAGGTAGACGGGAGTTTGGGCGGTGACATTTCAGACACACAGATGCATGTTAGGTATAACTTCTAACTCCCCTTTTTAGGAAAGCCATACTTGGACTCTACGTTTTACACATTTTCATGGCTAAGATGCAATTCTTCAAGGGGGAAATATGTACGCACCCAAAATTACATGTGCTACATTGTCAGGAAAATAGTTATAAGAATTCCCCAATGTTGATTCAAAGTCCTTTTAAGAAGGTATTTGAGCTCCACAACCCCGTTTGCAGTGTATATTTGTTAGCCTAGACATGGCCTTAGCTTAGCCTTCCTTGCACTTTTTCCATCTTCCTACGCTTCTTTCTACACTTTGTTTTGGCCTTTAGTTCCAAGACTACCACCCTACCTAGGTGGTAGCTCTAAAACTGCCACCCTGTGCATCGTGACAATCCTGCCCGCTTTTTCCAGATTCTTGTCATGTGTGTTTTAGACATGCGACGGTTCGCTTAATTTTTCTTTTAGCATGCATCTATGAGCCAAATTGTCTAAAAATGGCTATCTTTGATTGCTTGGTTCTCCTTCCTCCTTATATTTTAAATAAGATTTAATTGGTTGGAACCGCTTCTTCTTACCTTGTACATGAAGGCACCTCCCGATACTCCATTGCTATATATTTCATGTTTTTATTCAAGCAAAAGGGCCCGAGAATTTTTTTATATCTTGTATTGTATTACTGCCACAATCTTGCTAGGAATTACATATCCAAGCTCAAATATCTTGTGTTATCTCTCATCTACTTTCATTACATCCAAAATGCCTTCCAAGTCTGTCAATTGTTCAAGCGTCATCGTCCAATTATTGTTCTTTGCATTCCCAATCCCTTAGACTCATATGAACACTCAGAGAAAGAAAGGAACATACTGAGGGGATAAATTACTACACAGTTGAATTTACTTCTGTTCTTTGAATTCTAGGTTGGATTTTTTTTGTTTTATTTCCTTAATTCTTACAATTTATTATTGTTACATCATATCAAATAGAATAGAAATCAATTTCCTTTCATTTGTAAGTAATTAGTTAATTTCCAAGAGGGCTTGAGAATAGAAGAAAATTGTTGTTTGTGATTGTAATGTGTTAGTTTTGTGATTTTTGTAGATTAGTTTCCATTTCTGTAGTAGCATAGATTTTTATTTTCAGCTTAATTAATTTAGACACTTCAAGCTAGATCAATACTTAGATTCAAGTTAAGAAAACAAACCTTAGGGAATTTACGCTACCCATTCATAGCCTCTATATCTTCCCTTTGTCAACTCGGCTACCAAGATATCACACTACTAGATGTTAGTCATTGATCCTCCTATAGTTAGCCACACACATTCAAACATCGGCTGCTCTGGCACGACCTTGGGGGTTTGAGTGTGGTTGAAGATCACGTGTTCATTTTCATCCGTATAGTTCCCTACATCACAAAGTAAAACTGAAGTCAAATTTAAATTACATTAAGAGTTGACCATTTAATAATATATAAATCTAAAACATGGCATGTACATATATGTATGTACCTTATTGCACTAAATCAGAGACTTGGTCAAAGTTAGGTGATGTTTTCATTTGATCTGAAGACCCTGTAAGTTGTAATGCTCATGGAACTTGATATGTGTCAAGTGGAATCAAAGGAATAAAATTCCATTCATCCACCCACTACCATGACTCACATTCATTCCATGCAAAATCAATGAATGATAAACAAAAACATGCCATGAACCTAGTATAAATAGTCCAAGCATTTACATCTGAACTACGGAATGAGTGCATATCATTTGATCCCACAACTCTCATACAATCTTCAAATTTTTCCAGATGTTATTCCTCTATCGACCAAAAATATCTATGAAGCATTTATCTCTCTTGAGATTCATGGCCCATATTCTTGATACACTAATCAACAATGTTTTTTTCATTTGTAAATTTAGCACCATCCTTGAACTTTAACTCTTCTCTTGCAAGTTCTCTTTTCACACATGATCCTGAACCATCATGATCTCCTTTTCCATGACCTGCCTCAATAAAACTCTAGATATGTTGTACATTTTTTTCTTTGTGCATCCTCCTTATCCAATAAAACATCTATGCATTCTTGAATTGTGATGTGTAGTTGTCTGACCAAATGTAATGTTGATTGAAACTAATGTTCCTCTCATTCAAGTTCACATAAAACTCCTGGAAATACCCTTGTACATATTATGTAAAAAAATTCTGATCATCACTGATGTAGAAATTATACTCTCTTAATATTTTTTGATATTTTTCAGTTCTTTCTAGAGAGTGCATGAATTTTATATGCACGAAAATAGCAACTTACACTGAGTTATAATATTGAGACTGAACCTCCATTTGTGGCTACAATGTGTAATTATTTATGAATTCAACTACTGAAACAATAGTACCAAGTGGGAATGTGTCATTTCTTAACTTGAATTGTTCATCCAACCATCAAGCTCTATGTGTGTGCCTTGCATACTCATAAACAATTTTCTCTTCGAATTTGACCATATATTCTGATACATGTAATTGTTTTGTAACAAGCTCACACCTTTTAGACTAGTTTTCATCTTTTAATTGATATGCCACTGATTTATATTTGTTGAAACCAACCAATTATTTTCCTATTGAATTTGTACTCTTTTCATGGATACAATTTTTCAGATTTGGCAGGTCAGCACATACATTTCACATTCCATCCAAAAATGCTTTGTTATAAAAAAAAATTGTTTAGTTGATTTTTCACAAAATATTTTCAGAATAAATTCTCTTGAATACTTGGGTGGGACATGTAATCCACACTCCTGCAACATGATGTCAGTATGTAAAATAGGACATATTCGACAAAAAAACATCATAATGCATTGAAAATTCAACATGATGCCTGCAACAAAAAGTGGTACGTGAGTGATTGATTTTCACATAAAAGGGTTTGGTCATTTCAAAGAATCTTTGGCTAATGTTAATTTATGGATTTTCATTCTCAAACTTAGAGAACAATTGTGTTTGATTCATATCTAAGAAATTTTTTACACATAATTCAAGATTACCATAACCTATTCTTATTTTTATTGTATCTCTTATATTTGGTGACTCCCCTGTGTTCTCATTCCAAAATTTTACAATTAATTATTTTAGAATATCATATTTATTCTTATCTTTCAGTGGAATTCTTCTAGAGAAATCTCAATAGTCAGTGTTATTGACTAACTCAAGACGTTTACATCTCTCTATTGCTTTCATTAGTGTTTTTTTGTTTAGCTTCAAAGCACTGTTTGTTTTACTAATCAAGTGTTTATTAACTGTTTTATCACTTACTATACAATTAGTAAGTTCACACTGTGTAGCATTACTATATTTGGTGTGTCTTTTTCCACCTACAGTTTGGTATGTTTTATGTGTGTTTTTAACAATTGACGCATTTTGATCAACAACATTAAATGTTCTTAACCATAGGATATTCATTATAGGTCTCATCTTAATTAATTTCATCAATGTAACAAATAATTGACATCTTTATGTGTCATTCAAATTCTCAAAGTAATTATTCCAAATTCCACTAGCTTTTCTTCCCACATTTCTTTCAAACATTTTTTTAGGCATTAGTTTTATAATGTTTTCATCAATTTCAATTAAGTGAATTGATTTTCTTTGTAAAATAGAAGGAGGTGTTCTTAGATGTGAAGATTCGTTTACAAGGTCACTTTCTTCATTCAGTGTTTTTATACAAATTTCAGGGTTAACATTTGGATTCTCAGGTAAGTGTTCAACAATTGGATTTATATCAATTTCTTCATCCATACCAACATTATCATTCAATTCAATATCATTATTCATTACAAAATCATTATTCTCTACATTTTCATTATGTATTTCATCCCCATTTTCTAATACATTAGCTGCATTTGATATAGTAGATGTACCTTGCCCTACATGAAGTTTTTGCATTCTCTTCCATTTCTTTATTCTCATCTCTTATAATTGCTCTAGTGTCTTGTTCTTGACTTTCCTCTATCCTTAGCTCAAATGTTATCGCCCATGATTAGAAAAAAATGAACTAGTGGGGTAGGGGAAAAAAATTAACTACTAAAAAATCGTGCAAGAATGTACAGAAAACTATAGACCAAATAGAATGTATGCAGAAATCTCATGAAAGAGATGAAAGGGATGTTGGGGGACCAAAACATATAAACAAATCATAATGCGTACGTGTTATTATTTTTCCCTTTCCCAAAACATGCCTCAAGGCTTACGATCTGGTTTGGATCCCCAAGCCTAAGGCATGGACCTACACAAACACAACAAAACGTGTGTTTTTATAGAAAAATGCAAAAATCCAACTTCCACCATGATAAATCAACATCAAATGATCGATTCGTTTAAAAAAAATTAGACCACGACATAAAGCAGAGTTTCTTCTTTGTATAAATATTATTTTCCAATTTTTATAACAAATATAAGGTTTGCATATTATTTATTTTCTAACTATGCCTTTTTATAGCTATATTTTGAAGTTTAAACATGTTTTTGTTTTCTTGTATCTTTTTTTGACTCATCGAAATTGAATAAAAGGTTTTTAGGCACAAACTAGGTGTAATTCTATACATATTAAAAAAAAAACTAATTTTTGATCTTTTTTGAGGTAGTTAAAGGGGGCACGATCAGAGCTCTATTATTTTTCAAAACATAAAAAAAATTATACTAGAAAAATCATAAAGAAAATACTCACTAAAAAAATATAAAAAAATTCTAACACAAACAAGATGCTCCTAGCTATCTTTTTAGCAAAGGGTTTTTAAAACTACTAAATGGTTCTCAAAAAATGGTTGGGGGCACGAAAGTCACTTTATTATGTTTTTAACAAAAACATGAGAACCTGTTAGTATTTTAGTTATTTGACCCACTTAAACTTATTCGTTTTCAATAAAATTTAGTATCTTAGAAACTAGACTCAAAATTCTATGATTCATATTTCTACAACATCTTCCAATTTTGAGTGTAACTATTTCAAAAAAAACTCATACAAGTTGAAGCTTTTTATTTTTCGGAAAAATGCATCCACTTAAGACCCCCTTTTGGCCCCCCAACTTGGTGCGCTTACCCAATAATAAAATGAGATAATTAGTAAAATAATATTAAAACTAGATATACATGTTGTATCATAAATTCATACTTAAACCTCAAAGTAATTTCATCATAACACCTGTAAGATTACTTATCTCATAAAACCATTTGCATAGAAATATTACTTATGAAATAAGATTAACAAATTGTTATAATATTGGATTTCTCAACATCAAAAATGTATCATCCAAGTCCTTTTATGATTATTCCCTTTGAAAAATTAGTTACATACTATTTGTCTCTAAATAAATAAATTATATAATAAAATATTACATTTCTTTTTAAGTGAAAATTTAAACTTTTTTATTAAATTTCAAGTGGAAGGACTCAGGTAACTATCTCTTTTAAAATATAGATGAATTTTAAACATTGAGGAATGAGACAAGAAAGGGAAGGGTGGCCCACATAATATTAATACACTAAATAAAATACGCAACACAACCATTCAACATTAAAATTCAGTTAAAATATAAATACCCCGTCATATCCAAAACATGATCATCAAAACATAATCTAAAATGTAACCAATACTACTGCCACAATCCAAATCAAATATATATGTTTAAGATCATAAATCTAAAATGTCATATGTCATCAAGTGAAAATATAAAAAAAAATTAAGTACTAAAATATTTTATCAAATCCATATCCAAAACAAAAATCAGCAAGTCATATCATGATAAAATATGTCATCTCCAGTAAGATCAAGAAACCGTGTCCCAAAATCTGTCATTATCTCTACATACTCATAAGGACCAACTGGAAGAGTAGTATGAGTGATGGCTCTTGAATACTCTTATACTTCTAGCATCACCCTCTTTAATGCTCTAGTCACCCTAGGAACAATAAAAAATGACCTAGCACATTTAGGGAATGGATGTGAGTCATGTGAGCAGTATGGTTGGGTCTTACCAAGTAACAATGGTGAATTAGCAGATTGCTATAAGTTATGTGAAGGTAAGCGAGATGGAGTAGAATGGACTAGGTGGTTAGAAGAAGGATTTTTATCAGCTTAAGTGTGGTCAATTTTTGTATGGAGATTATTATTGTGAACACTACGAGAGGACTAGGTATGAGGATAAGGATCGATCACTAGAAATACCTTATGCAAACAAGGTTCATTGGCATCTAAGTTTAATGAGACATGAGTAGGACCAATTCTTATAAAATGCTTCCTACCCCAAAGAATACTAGTTCCCCTTCGAACAATTCTAGGTGAACCTCTCTGCCATTTTGAATTATCATAATAGATATTATGACATGATGAATGATGAGAACTTGATCTTCTATAATTTTCCCATCCATCATAACCTGACATGATGTAATAATAGAAATGAAATGATAAACTAATAAACAATCTCAACTAGATATAAGTTCACAAATCCTTCAAGATAGAGTGAACTATAAATTCCCCAATTTATATTAACAAAAAAAACAAAATAATGACAGGTGGCGACCACTTAGCTAATCAGATTTTAATTTAAAAGAAATTAAACCTTTTATTAATGAATTTAAACTATTTATCACAAACTCAAACGCAATAATTTTACATTAAATACAAAACTTCACCAAATTTCAATCAACACTTCAAAATTTCTTGCATATTCCAAAACATTTCCATTTCAACATATGTGTCCTCACATTTTACAACTAACAACAACCATAATCGACTCATAAGAAAATTCATGTTTTGAAAAGAGTGACTACCATCAAATCACCATATTTTAGTAAATTCAAATGAACCTCTATTTCTTGATATGGATTATATTAAAATAAATCAAAATATAGTGCATAGTGAACCAAACCCATGCACAAACAACAAATTCCATGTAGGACCGACAAAACTACTATTTTGTAAAATATTTTTCACGACCCATTACATATTCCAAATTCATTTCTTTCCACAGGTTCACACAAAACTTTTTATAGGAAAAAAAATTCTAATACTGACCAAGAATGCAAAATTGGGCATATCGAACTGCTTTTATCTGGCTCACAAGTTCATATTTCAACAAAACAACACAGACATGCCCAAACATGGACATTTCCAAGAATAGCTTCAAAACCATTTGAAATATTTGTAAAACTCATTTAAAATAAGATATTTTAAATGAAAATTAATGGAAGCAAAATTGCATCCTTCTTCCTTATTTTCCTTAACATACTAGATCTCGCACTAGGACTTAAAAATCAATTGTAGGCAATAAGAAATTGACCCTATAGCCATGAAAATTACTTTATATTACCAAATGAACTTTACCCATTTAATTATTTGTAAAAAATAGAAGCATTTTCAAGTGGGTAATTAAAATGACAGACCAAATGTGAGAAAAATGTTTTAATGGCCTCACTGTATTGGCTTCATCAAATGTTACAAACTCGTAGACTCAAGTAATGCATGCATGCAAAATAAAATGACCCATATTGGGTAACATCTCCCCTTTTTATCCAAGAGAAACATAAATTTGAAGTTTCTCCACATGATCTCTCGAAATGGAGGAGCCAAAATGCATAGATACATGGCTAACAACTAGACAAAGCTCCAAAACTAGACTACCTTTGCAAGAAAAACTAAAAAAAGACTTGAAACTCCAATCCTTTTCCTAGCTTGAGACCATTAATGGGGCGGATTTAATGTTAACATACACATTCAATGCACTCATTACGAGATAACCACTACAAAATCGCCACCTCCATACTTACCAATTACCAATGCCCAATTATACTTCGAAAATCAAAATATCAACAATAGTATAGATCAAGGTGATAGGGTTGAACAAATGGTGGTCACCTATTCATATTACCACCTTCTAACCACCTTATACCATTCCATATCATATGTTTTTTTAAAACAAAAGAAAGGTGATATTACTACCAACATTTGAAAACAACATATTCCCATATCATGCATATATCAAACCTCAGGTAAAAATAATTTATAGATGATATGATCCTAATCATATAATCTTTTAACGATCTTATCAAAATAATTGAAACCAGTTAAAAGTTTATCAGAATGTGTGAAGTGATATTCCATTGATGAAATCATATGAAACAATGATTATTTAAAAACTCGCTACATCTTCATCATGTCACTTTAAAAAATCATTTCCAAAATGTAAAGAATAAATATACCATGATGTGATTTTAAAAACTGAAAAGTGATATTATATATAATTTCCAAAAATCAGTAACCAACAGACAAAGTAAAGAATGCCATGAAACCACTTACTGTTATATATATTAAATAATGCACTAAATGTCAAGTTGCCCTTGTTTAACTTATAATAAATGCATGCATATATAACTTCATATAATGAGGATAGGTAAGTTTTTAAATGATTTTTAGAAAAAGGGGTATGTAAAATTTTGTCAATAACAGAATCTTCTCCACTATTTCTATATTTTATGTATGATAATGCTAACATATTATGCCCATTCTATACATTTTTCTATTTCAAATATCTTCCACATTATTTCAATAATGATATTATGAGAATGGAAAAGTAAAATCCATTCATAAGTTACCCGAAACAGATGAATATAGTATATCCTTAACAACTAAATAGCATACAACCTAAGCTACTAAATATTTTGAATAATATACACGGGCAATATGTTATTGCTTTATTTTAATTTTGATAAAATGGCACATCTTGGTGGGTGTGAATTCCCATGCTCGAATCATGAAGAAGTACTGTGAAAATTTCAATTTAGTTTTAACTACAAATTCATATTTCCATGATACTGACACACCTACGAGAGACTTTAAACATTTATGGGGCAAGAGGAAAGGGACTAGTCTATTGTGGTTGATGGAATTTATAGGCCTAGGACCAAGGATACTGGTTAACTTGTTTTGTTTAGAAATATTATTACCAAAATTTTATTAGGATGAGGGTGATACGCTTATAGGTGTATGTGTAACTTTTGGGGAATCTCTAGATAATGATATCATTGTTTCTTTTATGTTTGTAGAGAAGGTAGGGATGATGACAGTGATTTAGATCAAGAACATGAAGATAGTGATACTAAAGATGGTGATGATAGGTAGGATCCCAAAAATTCAGAAGATATACAAATTGGTGGTGTTGGTGACAATGACATGGAAGAATAAGATGAGGGATTGGATAACCAGTACTTATTTTCTTAATGTTGGCTTCAATTTCAAGTTATAAATTAAGCATCTATTTCATGGAAATTCAATCCCTCATCTGCTTCTTCTATTTCATCGTCATCAAGACCACTCATTTGCATAGCTTTTGACTTTTTGGAATCCTAATTATCAACATCATCCTTGGTATCACTATCTTCATGAACTTTATCTGAATCATTTTCATCATCGTCTTCCTCCTCATAAAACTCAATAAAACAAATATCATCATTCAAGGCTTCCCTAGTAGCTGCACCTACACTTACACAAAGATTTCCTACATCCTACTAAAATATCGGTAATGATCTTACTTATCAAAACAAGCTAACTGGAATCATTGGTGTTAGGCCTGTAAATTCCATTAACCACAATAGACTAGTCCCTTTCCTCTTTCCCCATAAATATTTAGGTTCTCTCAAAGTTTCATGAATATCATAGGGCTTGGAATTTGTAATTAAAATAAAATTGTAATTTTCTTAGTACTCATACTTCATGAAATGAGCATGGGCATCTGTACCCCCTAATAAGTTGCATTAACTCGGAGTTAAAAGAAATAATACAACCATCACACTTCCCTATATATCATAACCAATATTTATTATCTTAGGTTTTATGTTATTAAGTTGCTTAGGATATATGATATTCATCTGCTCAAGGTTTACGAATGCTTTGTCCTTTTCCATTATCATACTATCAATATTAAAATACTATATAGAATATATTTGAAAAAACAAAAATGTATAGAATGGGCATAATATGCCCATTCTCATACATGCAATATAGAAAGAGTGTAAAAGATTCTCATTAAAGCAATTTGATATAGAATTAGAATGATAAGCATACATGTATGAGAATGTTTAGAATGGGAAGTTTCCCATCGTCATTTAGATTTAAGAAATGCATGATGTCAGATCATGACCATTTATACTTGTAGATTTGAATTATTTATACTTCAAGCTCTGGAATATTCATGCATCCTGCTCCTCACCATTCGTAATTCTTGATTTGAACCATTCATTCTTCCATCTCCTTACCAATTGATATTTCCATATCCAGACCATTCATACTTCAAGATTTGGATCATCATTCTTTTGGAGACGTACCATTTCTCATACAACATTCCTTCTCATTTCGTCTATATTTCCTGAATGAATAGAATGGGCATATGTCCTTTCTTAACATTTAGGTAATATATAAGGAATGAGAAAGATGGTTGTATGAGAGTGATAAGAATGAATATCTACCCATTCTAATTTAGGTTAAATATATAATGAGTGAGAAAGATGATTTTATGAGAGTGAATATAATAAGCAGTTTCCCATCCTCATTCAGCCTGGAGGAATGAGAAAGATGGTTGTATGAGAAATAATACAATGGGAAGTCCATTCACATTCAAGTTAAATATAGAATTAATAATAAATATGATTTCATGAGAATGAATTGACTCAATCTATATAATCTACCTTAATGAGAATATAGATTTATCCATTCTATTCATTCTCGTAAAATCCATCTTTTATATTACCATCCCTAAATTTTGATTCCTTCTATATTTCCCAAGTGTTCAGATTGGCCATACGCCTGATTTTAATTATGAAATTTAGTTCAACCTTTTTTAAAATGATTTAATATGATGAAAACTATACTTCCAGCTAAGGAAAATTTGTACTTTCATCTCCAGACCATTCATACTTCTACCTCTTGACCATTCCTATTGTTTCTCAAATATAATTTATTTTCTTGAGAAATAGTCTAAATGGTCTGGATCTTGTAGTATGAGAATGGATTTCTTCCCATTTTATTCATAATTTCTCATATAATATTCTTTGAATCTCATTGGTTCTATATATTACCTGAAATTTGAAAATTAAGGGCATATCATATATACAAAATGATTGGAATGCAAATATGTCTATATATGAAGATGATTAGAAATATAGAGAATTTTTATTAACAAACTTTATATCAATAAGAAAAATGGCTTTTGTTACCACTACCCCATATAAAGAAATTTCATTTATAGATAGTGCCACTAATTTGGAAAGGATGGAAAAGGAATGGTTTTTGGAACTTCATAGTCCATAAAATTACCACAATGATTTGTGGTTGTTTCATGAATATTTATGTAGCGAGCATCAAGAGAAGGGAATTTTGTTGAGCATAAAGTGTATATCAAATATTTTTGTATGTGTTCAAGTTGAAAATATAACAACAATGAAAGAACATGCTTAATATCGAAAATGGAGTTACGGGTTGCTTTACATAAAAAAGTGGGATGGAATGATCTGTAAAACATCTCAAAGATTCTTGTTATAGTTATGGTTGGAAAATAGAGCCATATATTGAGGGGGACATAACTGGTGTACAAGATAGTCAGAATATTTGTGCTATAATTGTGAGTGTATTTAAAAAACTTTATTAGTATGCATATACTTCATCTATTGCCCATCTCCCGAATATGGAAAAATAATTGGGTAAAAAAACTTACATTCCAAAATGTTTACAATGTTTAGAAGACAAAAATTGTCTAAGCTGGAAAAAGATACTTCAGTATCACACTTCCATGAGCTTAAGGGATTTATAAAGGAGAAATATCTTTTAAAACTAGTAGAAACTCATTTTAAAAAAGTGAATCTACAACATCTCAAGAGATTCAAATTTTTTTATTTAATGAAAAATCATTCAAGATTGATGTTGGGAAATGCCATCAAGCTCCTCCACTATATCAATACCAGACACTTGACTCAACAAGTGTTAGTCAGCTTGTAAACTCCATGTTATGTAACCATGTGCCTCTTCAACGGAATGCAATATTGCTTCCCTTCAAAAAACAACTAGAGATATTATTGAGATTGAGTTTGAACATGAAATACAAGATAATGAAATTCAATTCTACATTATTGATGGGAAACACACTATTACAGCCCAAATATTATCTTGGGAAATCCTGATTTTGAATATGTGCATGTTAGAATAAAAAAAAAGGTCAGCTTGTATTCTATCTTCAAAATCAATAATAGAGAAAATAATCAGCATTTTCAAACAGTAAAATATGGCCAATAAAACATGGGTTTGCACAATATTTATTGAATTTTTTTACAAATCCAGATCAAGGTGGATCCTAGAAAAGAGACCACAACATGTTGGTTCTGGCTATGAAAATTTAGAAAATTGGAAGGTATTTATATTTTATACTTCATTTTATTGCACATAGAAATGAATTAAATATAAGTTTATATTTTCTTGTATTATAACATGTGAGTAATAAAAATTTATTTTTTTGCTCACATGCAGTCATTCAAGAGGCAGTGTCTACTCATTTTTTAGATGAAAAAGGTAGAAAGTTTGAGTGATAAGCTTCCATTCCTTATTCTTCCAAATGAAATTTGGGACAAATGGGTATTAGTTTTTTATTTATATGTTAATGGTGGATTTTCATGTTGTCCAAAAAATCTACTGACCCTGACTTCAAGGTAAATTCATTAGACCAACTTACAATAGACATTTTCAGGGGTAGAAAAGGTATGACAAATGAAGAATTAGATTTACTTACAGATAAATGTATCAGTGGTGAAGTTTGGTTTAAAACAGAACCTGGTGTGAATGCAATAGCTTTGGAGGACTATTGCAAGATGGTAAAGGAGAATAGATCCACAAGAATAAAGGTTATATCATATATGCAAACCAAAGTTCTAAAATAAATATCTATTATGGGATGTAGTGCAACAAATGTGATTGAGAAATTTGAAATGCATGATACTCATTTTTCTCAACTCTATCAAGAGTTTGGAGTTGACAAGAAAAATAAGAAAAGGAAAGCTACTCAATCAGGGGAAGGGAGTCAAGGAGATGTGATAAATTATTCAAATAATGCTATTGATCTCCTTGAATTATATGTATCTTATGTTAATAACAATTCATAACCAAGAGAACTAGATACATATGAGTTTACTTGTCAATGTTCTTATCCTTTTTTGTTAAGAATAACATTGGGAGGTTTAGAAAACCATTTTTCCCCACTCAGTGTAGAAGTAATTATTTCTAATTTTTGTAATCTTGTGAGTAATATCTCACAAAAGGATATAATAAAAATTATCACATGCATAATTTCAAGTACAATGAACTATGTATGTATATTTCTTTTACCTATAGTATAAACATATTTGTTTCAGAATTCTATAGGCATCTACATGAAAAAAAAACTAAAAAATAAATGCAACCATTTTAGAAGGGTTTTATAGGGTTTTGAATGAAGATCTTGGGCTAAGAGGGTTGTCAATAATTTTTAGCATATATGGTGTACATAGTTCAAATGAAAATATTGATGAAGATATGGACAGTAGAACTTGACTGGTCACATGATGAGCCCTTGGATATTGTCAAACCCAATGATATTGGGGATGTCATTACAGAACATCCGTTCAAACATGAGATATCTATGTGTTTTTGGGAGCACATGATTAACATATGCAACATTGATTAAGCCCCCATTTTAATATTATATGGTGGTACAAATGCAATAAAGGATAAAGAAAATGTTATAGGACTTCCCTTATATATAGTGGAAAATCCAAAGTAGGAGCTCGTGCTGGAATAATATTATAAATTTCTAACTATGCCTCCAAGTGATTAGCCTTTATTAAGATTTTTTATTCTAATTTTCATATTAGAATCTTTTATGTAATTTAACCATTGAACTCATAGAGGAAAACATAGAGGAAAGGGCATATCATCACTAATTAAAAATATTTAAAATGGGAAATATTCCCATTCTAGATAAAGTAAAGTTATAACATTTATATGTTCTCTATATTTTTATGATGAGATTGGTTAGAATGGGCATATGCTTGTTCCCATATAGAAAATATGGAGGAAGAATGTCAGGTTACATTTTTACTTTGAACACAAAGTGCATATTTTTCCTATTCCAAAATTTATGTGAAAGGAGAGATACCTATTAATATAAACAATTTTGAAGCTTCCTCTAATATGTATTTGAGAACACACACTTGTCCATTATTAACAATGTTTTATTTTCAATCTAGGATTATATATTTCATGGAAGAGAATATTGAACCACTAAAAAAATATGTTAGCAATTCTAAAACAAGTGTAAACAATGAATTAAATCTTTCTGAGGAAAAAGTTTTTTTGATTATAGGTAAATGATGGTTAAGGGGACCTTACCTCATACAATAAATGGAGTAAAAATATTTTTCAATGAGGATTTAATGAAGCTACCTCTACGAGCGAAACATGAGACAACAAAACAAATAAAAGATCAAACTAACAACACCAAATACAACAGTTATCTCATATTTTTGAAACCTTCCCATTGGATCTTAAGTGCATCTTAAGGGGAGATACATTCCCTTTCTCTTTCCTGTTCACAACCATCCAATCCTTTTCTGTGTTTTCATTTTCATTTTCAATATTATGGATTGGAATCATAACTTTAATTTATTCCTTACAACTTTGGATCTCTAATGAAGTAAGAGGAAGGAAACATGTTCCCTTTACCAAAACCATTAAAACCACATCATTATTATGATCTTGTTGTAATGGATCCATCTGAGGAGGAGGAAGCACTTCCTCCTTTTCAGAATCTAGATAAACCAATTTCTTAGATTCAAAACCAGAATCATAATCTGATAGGTCCTTTACAACCAGGTGGATGGGATTAGAATTCTTCCTCCATGGGCTTCTATTTTTACGTTCTTTCTTTCCATATGATGATATGAAGCTAAATGGCCTAGATAAAAACATGTTCTGTACCTAAAGGGAGACCCTTAATAGTACAGATTTTGTATACATTTTCTATCCTCAACTTTAAGTTCAATAGTGGCTAGAAAATCTGCAAAAGTATCAATGTCAACAAAATTTTTGGAATACGTAGTGTACTCATAATCCTTATTCTTTGGGTCAGTAGCCAAAATTTTCCCCAAATTTTTACCTATAGAGGTTAATAAGCTCTCCAACCAAAATTAAGGGGGAAATAGGGTAGACGAATCCAAATCGGCTTAACTTGGAATGTATCAGACACTAACTTAAACAAAGAGAACCACTGTTTCATTAATAGAAAATGGGATTAAAAATCCCAAACTCTTCCGAATTTAAAATCCCTATCTGATGTTTCAAAAAATACTACTATGAAGAAACCACGAGCACTAGGATAAATATCTAGCCTACCTTCCATGATGGGGACCTAGTGACTGATCATCCAAGCATGAAGAGAGGGAATACCCCAAAAAAAGTTATTAAATCTCTAAATCAATCAAGTTTTCTAGAAGAAAGCTTAATATTTCACAACCCCTTAGCCAAAATGAACTAATGGGGTATATTTTTCATAATCCATAGGCTTATAACACTTGGGATATTCTATTCCTTTGTTTCTATTAACTTTCCCATGTAGTGCTTCCTTGAAATACACCCAAACAGGGGATACATCTTTAGTTGCAACTTCATTCCACTAACTCGTCAAACCCTGAGAAAGGGTATGGTTTTTTCCCCAAAGGGTTGAGCTACCATCGCCAAAGGCAACACCACCTCTATTGGCTGAACCACCCTATAGAAAAAAAAAACCCACCACGAGACTCACCATGGCCTGACTGAATAAGGGCGTCATTTACAAGCTGTGAAACACCCACAACCAGATCTACCTTGCCTTTCCCAGGAATTGGGTCACCAACACAAAAAGAAGGGCTCCCACTTTTAGGGTCATTGAAGCAGACATGGCCAAAACCTTGGATGCCTGAGAATTTTTTGCCATGGCCTCTGCCAAATCTTGGAACAAATGTGTCACCATATTTTCTATGGTTATGGCCTGCATCCTAACACTCAATAATCAACCAAATGAAATAAGCCAAGCATCCCTGATTTTCTTACATATGGTTTCCACCTGAGGGAATGGGAACACATTCTGAGGGATCTTCATCCATCCACCCCATCCCTCCATAATTTTTGGTGCCAGAGGATCCATCACATTGATCCATAGTAAAAAAAATAGGGTTAGGGCATAGCAGAGAAGCCATCACCAAAACCTATATGTCTGAGGCAAATGTTATTCTTGAGGGTGACAATAACAATTCCAATTAACAAGATGTTCCACATCAAGACATGTGAGTAACGGTGGTGAATACATAAGCTACATCAAACCCTACACTGCTAACTATGACAACTAATTCAAAAACACATATCAAATACTAATTTAATCTTTCCTAAAATTCAATACATTTTAACATTGGTCGGAATCAATTTATTAATTTACTTTTATTAATTACAATTCTTACACTATGTAGAATCAAAATCTTGAGACAATAGTATTCAAACAATGGAAATATGTAAGGATATAGGTAAAAATATATTCTTAGTGACATGCTAGACCTATTGTATTCTAAACAAATATAATCTAATAATGCATCTCAATATTATTTTTTGTAGTGCCTCAAAAGAAAAAAATTCTTGATCTTAAATTACATGGATTATTAGTTCAAAATAAAAATTGTAAAAGGAGTAATACTTTCTAATTGAACAACGTGAACATTCAACCAAGAGGTTCCATTAGATAAATTCTTTTAGCTGTGTCTACACAATTTCAAATAGAGTTTTGGTCTTCACTTGTTACAGATATCAATGTAGAAAATTGCAATGAAATTACTATAGACATGTAAAGCAAAGGCTAATCTATTTTGGGGGGGATTTGGAGCACTGTGAAAAAAGGGGAAATATTTATTAAAATTTTGGATACAATTTGGAGAGATCCAAATATTCATTACAATTGGGAAACAACGGTTATAGTCAATGTAAGTAACAAAGGAGATCCTAAGGAGATTTTTGTGGTTTCTCCAAAGGTGACTTCAAATAGATAATTTAAAAGTGGTAAATGGATTATGAAAATGTTTTTTACACAACTAGCCTTAATAGGTGATACACATGATGCAAGAGAAACCTTAAAGCAATGTAGTTTGTCTTAGATAATAGTTGAGAAAATCAATATTTATAATTATGTTTCTAATAATTGTAACGTTCATAGACCATTTTCTATATGAATTGATTAATCTCTAATGCTTACAATGATATTGATAGTTATATATCATCATTTATGATTATGTATAATAAAAGTGTGTATAATTAATATACATTGGTTTGGTTTACTATATATTTATATATATAGATGTTGTATCGATTAAATAAAATATTAATTTAAAATTAAATATTAACTAAAATATTGATTTAGAATGTTTCCTTTAATGTAATCCCTATGAGCAATCCACTAATTCTAGGTTTATAATTGTGTATGATTATGTATAATAAAAGTGTGTATACTTTAATATTTTTGGTTTGGTTTACTATATATCTTATATATATAGTTGTAGTCATTAAATAAAATATTGATTTAGAACCCATGTTTGTAATCTCCCTCCTTTATAATTGTATTTATGTTGCCCACTCATCTAAATAATGTATACCTTCTCCCCCAGGTTTCACCTAATCATGTGTATGATTATGTATAATAAAAGCCTGTTATGAACCCATTCCCAATCTCTCCATTCCTCCCATTTCTTCCCCCTCCACATCCACTTTTCCTCCCTATGTGCCTTCTTCCTCTAGCCTCCCCTCTCATAAGATACCTATTGATTTAGAATTATGTCTTGTATTGTGTTTATAATTGTATTTATTTGTATCATTCCCAACCCATAAAATATTAGATTTAGAATGCTATTGTTCGGCTTTGTAATCTATGCTGATACACATATAACAATGTTCCTACAATGATTATGTTCGAATATAAAGTGTTATAATTAATATTTTTGGATGACATCATGGATTTCCTATATATGTTGATATATATAGTTGTATCACTGTTAAAGGGAAGAACAAATCAGGATTGACCCTTTGAGGACATTATGGTGTGATTGTATTTATAATTGTATTTAAAAATTAACTTGAAACCATAAGATCCAAGCATTGTGAAAAACAATTAAAATCTCAAATGCATTATTGAATCTCTATTCACCCATCATTAAGCATATTGAATACCAATTTAAGTCATAAGATTTAACACTTCAATAAATATGCAAGACTAAATGAGATCAATAATTAAATTTTCTACCTCAAAAGTAATGAAAAATTTCAGAAAACTAATAAAACAGAAAATTAATCTAAAAATCAAAAATCTAGAAAAAATAAAAAAATTAGAAAATAAATAAAAACTTAATGGCCGACTTTTAAATGTGAAAATGAAGAATTAATTAAAACATAATTAAATTCAAAATAATCGGAAAAAATAAGAAGTAATGAAAAATAATCTCAAAAACATTAAACGGCTAGATACAATTAATAAAAAATTGGGATATGTAAAATTATAGCTAAAAATAATTCCTCCTTGTAACTAAAAAATTTAAAAAAAAATTAAAAAATATAAACTAAAAATTAAAAAATTGACAATTAAAATTAAATTTCATAATTTATTGATAAAAAAAATAGAAATTGAATATAAAAATGAAGAATTACATTAAAAACATACATTAGAATTCGTTACAAAAAAATTGAAAAAATAGAAAAATTAATATAAAATTAAAACTTTAAATTAAAATTAAAATTAAGAACATAATTAAATTCAAAAGTAGTAAAAAAAAATAATACAAATCCTTAACAATGAATAAATTAATGAAAAACAATTCCTAAATATTTTAATAAATAAATTAATTTAATATTCTGGTTAAAAAGGTAGAAGGACTGAAATTTTTTAAAAAAATTAATGTTAATTATTAAAAAATTAAATCTTATAAAAATAATTAAAATTCTTTAAAAATTAATAAAAATTAAAAAAATTATTGAAAAAATAAAAAATCAGAATTAATTTAAAAAATTAAAAATTAGAAAATTAAGTATTAAAAAATAGAAAAATCCTTAAAAATTAATGAAAAATTATAAAAATGAAAAACAATTAAAAAGGATTATAAAAATAAAAAATAGAAAATTAATTAAAAAGTAAAAGGAAGAATTAAAAAATTATTGAAAAAATAAAAAATAAGAATTAAATTAAAAAAATTAAAAATTTGAAAATTAAGTATTAAAAAATAAAAAATCCTTAAAAATTAATGAAAAATTATAAAAATGAAAAACAATTAAAATAAAAAAGGAATTAATAAAAAATAATTAAAAAGGAAAAAGGTAGAATTAATTAAAAACATAATTAAATTCAAAAATTAGAAAACATTAAACAATAGAAAATTAAAAAAAATACAACAGTAATAAAAATTAAATTATTAAAAATATTAAAAAATTGAAATAGAATTAAAATAAGAAATAATTAAAATTCTTAATTTTTTTTTAAAAAAATAGAAAATTAATTAAAAAGTAAAAGGAAGAATTAAAAAATTAATATAAAATTAAAACTTTAAATTAAAATTAAGAATGAATTAAAAACATAATTAAAAAATTAAATATTAATAAAAATTAAATTATTAAAAATATTAAAAAATTGAAATATAATTAAAATTCTTAAAAAAATAAATAAAAACTTAAAACTTTGAATTAAAATCAGAATTAATTAAAAACATTATGGCAATTGAAGTCAGTTTGATCCCTTCATATGCATTTTTATTTTTTAGGGTTGATGTTTGTTTTGGGGTCTTATAGGTCTTTCTTCCATCTTGGATTATTGGTGACATTTGGCATAGGACAACAAATATGATGCAACACACTATGAAGGATCCAAATCCATCATTTTTGGGACTTATTCATAGTCGTTTTCACCTTTTGATTTTCTTTCTTTCTTCTCTCTTACACATTAGGGTTATCATATCCCTTTACATAGTTGTTTACATTATTTACATACTTTCTATACTACATTTATTTTCTTTATTATAGCTTTTTATAGCTTAGATAAACCTATCCAACAGAAAATTTGTAAAATGCACCCTAAGGTAGCCCTCTTAGTCAAAGAAGAAATTCCAAAGCTTCTAAATGTAGGTTTTATTTGCGTTGCCCACTTTCCCAAATGGGTATATCATATTGTACCAGTGATGAAACCTGATGGTCGGGTTTTTTGTTGCACTAATTTTTGTTGGATAATTAAATATCCAACAAATTTATTATCCAAGGATTATAGTTTAGGTATGTAAATAAAGAATTAAAATTACTTCACAGAAATATAATGAAGTAAATGCACATTACACAACACCAAATTTATGAGAGAAAAAAATTACAGTAAAGAATCCACAAAAATCCCTTTCTTGTATTGAGAAATTATTTACAAATTTGATCCAACACTTCCACTTCCTCCTCGCTGTCCCACCAAATCACATAAACATTACATTAATTAAAACAATTCCACAATTCTATCTTGTAAAAGGTGTTATCCCAAATTAATCCCCTATCAAATTAATTTGGATAACTCACTTAAAATGCAGTTAGCAATTTATACAATCTTGGGATGTTCAAATTATCATCACAGGTCTACACCACAAAGCATTTCAAATTCCAGCTGCAATAGGTTGAAATACCTCCAAACCGCACATAAACAACTATACAAATAAAAACTAGGAGTTTCAAAATAGATTTCTTCTGATTTTAGAATTCACACTAATCTTTTACATCATTACAATCCTCCTTTTATTTCATATCTACTCTAAAAACCCTAAAATGCCAAAAACCCTAAAATGCCAAAAATTACCTACTAGTAAAACAACTCGGATGGGCCCCAAAATTTGTGTGCCAAATATTCCTTCATAAATTAAGGCTCACACGAAATTTGGACTTATTCTAACAAGCACAACAAAAGTTATTAAAGTTCTAAGACCTAGTCAAAAGCGAAAAAAAATATTCGGAGCCAATTTTAGGCCACTAGATGAAGGAATCCGGGCCCAAAAATGTGCCAAAATGGCCACAACCTTGCAATAAAAGTTGACCCCAACATAGTACTAATGTATATCTACCACCCTGTAAAATTTCAAGACGATCCAACGGTCGGATCAAAAGTTATGGTCTCCACAAGTTATGCTCCCGCATCATTCTCCCCTAGTTGAAAAGAATTCAGCTCCTGTGAATTCAATTGACGGAATTTATCTAATTTTGCACTGTCAATCTTCTTCAACTCCCACTCAAGAATTCAAGTATTTTCTTCTTTCTGCAAACCTTCCCACTGTACCAAATAACTGTTGTAGCTCCCATGTCTAGTAGTGACTGTCTTTTGGTCTAAGACATGCATTACCCTTTCCTTTTTCTTCTTCGGCATATCTCCCAGTTTATTTCTTCCTCCTCCACAACATTTTCCTCATGACCTGGAAACTTATATAAGTCAGAAACATTAAAAACTAGTGAGATAGCAAAGTTGTCAGGTAGCTCCACCTTGTAGGCATTATCACTCATTTTCTTCAGAATCCTACACGACCCAATCTTCTTATACTTGAGTTTATTATATGTCCCTTTTGGAAACCTCTCCTTTCTAAGATGAACCATCACCATATCTCCTTCTTCAAATACACTTACTCTCCTACTGGCATCTACAACTTCTTTATATTGTGCATTACTCACTTTCAGCTTTTCCCTCACTTCATCCTGCAACTGTAGAATGTGTTCTGCAAATGCTTCTGCATCATCACTAGTTTTATCTTCACCAGATAGCACAATCTGATCTAGACCCCCTTGGGATTCCTACCATATAAAATCTGGAAAGGAGACCTCCCTGTTGACCTGTTTACTGAGCTATTATAGGAAAACTCAGCTTGTGGTAAAGCTAAGTCCCATTGTTTTGGCTTTTCTCCAACTATGCAATGTAGGAGATTTCCCAAGCTTTTGTTCACTACTTCTGTTTTCCCATCATTCTGGGGGTGATATGCACTACTGAACTGTAGTTGTGTCCCCAGTTTCCTCCACAGAGTCTTCCAAAAGTGACTCAAAAACTTCGTGTCCCGATCTGAAGTGATCGTTCTTGGAACTCCATGCAATCTAACCACTTCTGAAAAAAACAAATCTGCAACTCTGGAAGCATCATTAGTTGTTTTACAAGAAATGAAATGTGTCATCTTAGAGAATCTATCAACCACAACAAATATAGAATCATTCCCTCGTTGTGTGTTAGGAATTCCTAACATGAAATCCATACTCAAATCAACCCATGGCCCTGTAGGGACAGGTAATGGCATATACAACCCAATATTTTGTGCATGGACCCTTAGCCATTTGGCACACTCTACATCTTGCTACAATCCTACTTATGTCCCTCTTTACCTTTGGCCAATAATACTTTTCTACAACAAGAGAAAAATTCTTACTTATACCAAAGTGTCCAGCCAACCCCCCACTATCCAATTATCTTATAATATTTTCTCTCATTGAACCAGCAGGGATACACAATTGTTTCCCCTTGAACAAATAACCATCCTGCATCAAATAATCAAAAGAACCACTACCTATTGTAGGGTCCTTAAGTTGTCTCACAACATCACCAAAATAGGATCACCTTCATACAATTCCTTAACTGCCTCAAACCCTACTACTTCATTTTCCATTGTTGTCAAAAGTGCTACATGCCTACTCAAGGCATCAGCAACTTGATTCTGCTTACCCAACTTATGCTTTAAGACAAAAGTATATTCTTGCAAAAATGAAACCCATTTTGCATGCCTACTATTTAGTTTCTTTTGTGTGTTTACACACATCAAGGCTTTATGGTCAGTGAAGAGTACAAATTCCTTAGCTACCAAGTAATGTCTCTAGTGCCTTAATGCCTGAACAATAGCATAAAATTCCACATCATAAGTAGAATATTTCCTCCTGACTTCATTTAGCTTTTCACTGAAGAATGCCACAGGTTGTCCTTCTTGACTCAGTACAGCTCCAATCCCGACATGTGAGGCATCACAGTCAACCTCAAAGACCTTGCTAAAATCTGGCAATACCAAAATAGGTGCTTCTGACACTTTCTTCTTCAACAATTCAAAACTATCTGTTGCTGCCTTGGTCCATACAAACTCCCTCCCTTTTGTACACTTTGTTATGGGTGCAGTCAATGCTACTGAAATTCCTGATGAACTTCCTATAAAAAATTTCCAATCCATGAAAACTATGAACCTCTGTCACATTCCTTGGAATAGGCCATTCCAAAATTGCCTTTACTTTTTCCTCATCCATCCTCACTCCATCCTCTGATATGAAAAACCCCAAAAAAAAAGACTCTTTCTGAATAAATCTACACTTCTTTAAGTTTGCATATAGACTCTCTTTACGTAACAAGTCTAA
This sequence comes from Taxus chinensis, assembly GCA_019776745.2. NCBI lineage: Eukaryota > Viridiplantae > Streptophyta > Pinopsida > Cupressales > Taxaceae > Taxus > Taxus chinensis. The sequence goes on from CM034157.1 coordinate 296,191,709, forward strand.
CACCAATTTCAGATGTAACAAGTGTTCTTCCACTGTCTTACTGAATATCAAAATATCATCAAAATAGACAACAACAAACTTACCATTGTATTCTCGGAGTACTCTATTCATCAACCTCATGAATGTACTGGGTGCATTAGATAGCCCAAATGGCATCACCATCCACTCGTATAATCCATCTTTTGTTTTGAAAGTCCATTTTCCATTCATCCCCTTCAAGGATTTGGATCTGGTAGTACCCACTCCACAGGTCAATCTTGCTAAAATATCGGGCTCCCACTAGCACATCCATCATATCATCCAATCTTGGAATTGGGAACCAATACTTAATTGTGATCTTATTTATGGCCCTACTGTCTACACACATTCTCCAGTCTCCATATTTTTTGGGAGTCAATAACGCTGGAGTTGCACATGGACTCATGCTTTCTCTCACTAACCCTTTCTGTATTAGATCTGTCACTTGTCTGTTCAACTCTTCACTCTGTGTCAGACTCATCTGATAGGCTTCCTGGTTTGGAAGGGCCGATCCTGGGATCAAATCAATATGGTGTTGAATATCTCGCTTTGGAGGTAACCCATCTGGTAGCTCATCTGGTATGACATCTTTGTATTCTTTTAGTACCTTTTCTACTGCAACAGGTATATTAAAGTCCTATATTTCCACCTTCTTTGACATCAGTGCATAACACAAGTGCACTTATTCCATTTTTGTAACAAACACTTTTGTAGCCAATAAGCCCTCACTCTTCTCTTCTTCCTTGAAGGGTAACAAGACCACCTTTACACCATCCTTCCAAAAGGTATATGTATTTTTCCCTCCATCATGTGTAACCTTTCTATCATATTGCCAAGGCCTCCCTAGTAATATATGGCATGCATCCATTGGGATAACATCACACCACACCTCATCCTTGTAGGTATTCCCAATCGAAAACTTTATAAGGCATCTTTTATCTATGGTTACCTCATTCCCTTTCTTGAACCATGATATACGATAGGGATATGGGTGCTTCTCACATTTTAGATTGAGTTTATCAACCATCACAGTTGAAACCATATTTTCACAACTACCACCATCAATAATAATTTTACATACCTTTCCTCTAGAGGTGCATCTTGTTCGAAAGCTATTTGTTCGAACCATGAATCAACACCAGCAACATCATTTTATTTCTCCTTCCTTGGGACAATCATCATCCTCCTTATCATGAGGGTTTCACCCAAGTCTACAGCAACCTCCATTTCTTCTTCCTCTTCAGCTTCAACCATATTTACTCATGGTTGTTCTCCTTGCCATCTATCTTGTGTAGGATAGTGCGGACACTCAAAGGCTCTGTGACCCTCTTCACCACATCTGTAACATGTATATTGCCTTTGGGGGCTATTCCAACCGCGTCCTCCATTATAACCTCTTCCCTCTGAAACCCCCTACCTCTTTGGTAGTTACCAACTACTTTGACTAGAATCTTCATGCCCTTCTGCATTAGAGGATTCACCTTTTGTAGATTCAAATCTACCCCTACCTCTCATTGGAGATGATGATGGATCTCTCTTCACACCTCTTCTAAAATTATTCCTCTTGTTCTTTTCTTCTGCCTTTAATGCGAGTTGATAAGCATCATCTAGGCTATGGATCCGGAGCATACTCAGCTCATCTTGTATGGTGTAACTCAACCCATTTATATACCGTGTAGCCTTTTGTTCTTCAGACTCTCCCTGTTCCACCCTGATTGATAACTTGTAAAATTCATTGGTATACTCCTCAATGTTGAGATCCTTTTGTCTTAGGTTTTGGAACCTTCGAAAGAGTGTCTGAGCATAATCTATAGGAAGAAACTTTTCTTTCAGCTTCTTTACCATTTTATTCCAGTTTCGGATCTTGCCCTTTCCATTCCTTTGTCTTTCATTTTGTAGGTGATCCCACCAGATCAATGCATGTCTGGCCAACTTAGTGCATGCAAAACTTAACCTTCTTCTCCTCTGAAAGGGTTTTCCACTCAAATAATTTTTCCATGCGATTCAACCATTCAATCAAATCCTCTGGTTATAACCCTCCACCATAATCAGGAACATTAATCTTGATGTCGTCATTCTTTTCCCTCTAAAGCTTTGATCAATCTCTCCTCAAATGGTCTCTCATTCAAGGTTTCTTCATCTCTCTCATTTTCTTCTTCATCTCCTCCTTCATTCATTAATGGAGGTACTTCTTCAATATCACTATCTGGGTTTGCATCCCCATTTGCATGTCTCCTTCTAAGGCAGGTAACTTCTCCTGTGAGCTCAACAACTTGTCTCTGTAGCTCCTACATATGCCTATTCATCTAGGCATAACCTCCCCTCCCGCATCTAGCCATGATTATATAAAATAGAGGTAAAAATTACACAGAAAAATGTAATATGTTACCTTAACTATTTCCGCAAGATCAAAATGCTCTGATACCAATTGATGTGAATCCAACTACAAGAGGTTGAAATACCTCCAAAAACACACATAAACAACTTTGCAAATAAAAACCAGGAGTTTCAAAATAGCTTTCTTCTCATTAGATGGAATCCACACTAATCTTTTACATCATTACAATTCTCATTTTATTTCAAGTCTACTCTAAAAACCCTAAAATGCCAAAAACCCTAAAATGCCAAAAAACCCTAAAAGCAAAACAATTCAGATGGACCCCAAAATTTACCCACATGCCAAATATGCCTTCATTAAATTAGGGCTCATGCAAAATTTGGACTTATTCATGACAAGCACAACAAAAGTTATTAAAGTTCTAAGACCTAGTCAAAAGCGGAAAAAAATTCGGAGCCAATTTTAGGCCACTAGATGAACGGAAATGGCCCGAAAATTGCCAAACACTAGCACAACCTTGCAAGTAAATTCCAACCCATTAGGATGTAACTAATGCATATCTTCCACCCTGTAAAATTTCAGGACGATCCAATGTGTCGGATCAAAATTATGGGTCTCCAGCAAGTTATGCTCCAGCATCAAGAACATGACAATTGCCTTGATAAACATGACCTCAATTCCCCCTTTTCTAGTTTCTTAATGTTTAATTTCCAAGATTTTGGTTAGCATCTTGTTTCTTGACCATCCTTTTTCAATAGAGCATTGGAATATACCATTATGGGTTTCTTCAATTTACTACATGCTAACCTACCATTCTAAAAATATAATGTTATTTTCACACTTGATTGTCCCCATGCTAATTTTAATGATTTTGGTATCATATTTGAATAAATCAGGGAAAAAAGCTCAGTTATTCTGTATTGAATGCAAGGAGAAAGCCACTGGATCTTATACATGCATTTCTCCATATTGTGGAGTTCATCTAGAATTTGAAAATAATACATAAAAAACATAATTCAAAAAGACTCTGCTCATACAACCCTTTTATACATAAAGCAATTTACTAAGCACAAAAAATAAATAAATATCTTCAAGACAAAAGTATATTCCCTAATGATACATCCAAAACAAAGAATGGGCGTATATAGTGGCAAATCTATATTACATATTAATAAATTTATCCTCTCGTGTTCTATAACAATTTAAAAATCACAAAACTTGTTCACGTAGAATAGTGTCATCATTTTGGACACATAAATGGGGAGAACATATCCCATGAAATATATACTTTAGCCATTTATTGCAGTTATTTAATAGATGTTTAACTCAAGTATTAAACATAATTCATCATTAACATCGGTATTATCTAAATTAAATGATTTAAATGGTGAATTATTAATTATCATTAGTACGGATGCGATTACATGTTAAAATTTATGGACAAAGTGTAGGAATAACATGTATTAATTATCAGAATTAGCGCATTTTCAGTAGTGCAACAATAAATGATATAATATAGTTAATTAAAAATTTAGTGATGAACTGTATGATTTTGTGTGATAAGTGAGGTCTAATAATTTGAATGTTTTGATCTATTTGACACATGAGAATAGGTACCACTCACTAAGAGTTTGACTCATGAGTATCATCGGGGAGGAGATAGTAGATGAAATTTGAACATCATTAGACAAAAAGGTGAAAGAGGGGAGGAACATAAATGCACCATAGATGTGTTTTACATGATTATAAATACATTTGTATGCGTGAATGGATATATTTATGAGGTGAAAACATTGATTTTTTATTTGACGGTTTATTATGAGTGGTTGATGTTTGGAAGCATTTATTGATTTGAATTTTCTTTTTTTTTTTAAATACCAATGTTGCACACTTCTATAATCATGTCAAGTGGCATAAAGTCACTTGAGACAACATGAATATTGTGTATTTCCACCCATGATTCATTTAATTTATTTTTTATTTTTTTAATTTGATAAACAATGTAATTTAGTCTGACAACTATTTATTTTGTTTATATTTATTTGTTTGTAACAGGCGTAAAAAAATGCTTCCACTAACGTTGTGTATTGATCCATACTCCCACACAAAATTAAATGTCAATTTACAATGTAATCTATAAATTTAGTATTATACTTGTTCTGAGTTAAAAAAATTAGATTAGATTATTGGTTATGGCATTATGTGTTAATAATAACTAAAATGTCTATTGTCATCGGTATGGTTTATCATTTATTCTCCATTTTGACATAGTGGTAGAGGTCTATTTACTCTAAAAACATGTTGTGGTAGTTCTCATCCAATTATTTAATGTGATATTACTTGTTTTTCTAACCATTTATTTAAACCATGCTAGTGGTGGAAAATTCATTTTAAACGTTTGTTTTAATTCCAAATCCCATACAAGGGGTGTCATTGAAACGTAGATTATTATATTTATAATAAATTCTTACAACGTATGGTTGCATTTAATGGTAACGAATGGATTTCACTAGTTAGTATTTTTGTAGATTTACCATGAATTTTGTTGATTACAAACATTAAGTTGCATGAGAAATAATATTGAATTTGTTTGATGTTGCATACACTCATCTTTCGGGGATATTTTTGGAGGATTTTGTTAATAGAGGGATATGATGAAAGCATGCAATAGGTTTTCACACTTAGTGGGAGTGATACCCATGATTTTTTTGTCAATGTTGCATGGTCTTTGGAACTTCTAATTGGTAATGTGTTATTTAGAAGGGGTGATTGTTTTAAAAACTTGTGTGGGAAGCAATTATATTTAAGCAAAAGACAACATTTTTCTTGTAATAAAAAATATTGTATTTTTAGTCAAGGAATATCCTGTTTAAGGATTGATTTATCATTATGCGCAAACATTATTTGGAATCTTGTATTCGAAGAAACATACTCAGGAAAAGTGGAAATATATACGGGGTTTGCAGTCTTAAATTTGATCTTAATTTACTAACCTAGATTTTCTCGTAATGAGTAAGAGATTCGTTCTCCATATCTATTATTATTGAATTAAATTCCTAAAATGGGACTTCTTATATTCTAATCTTATTAGAATTGATTCATATAACTATGTTGATGAATGAAAAGTCTAGAACAATATTTAAACCTATTTTACAAGTTGTGAAATGTTTATTTGCCTCTAATATGGAAAAATAACACCTATTTTTTCAAATACATTTTCACGAATGATCATAAGGTTTATGTGATTTTCTTAAGGGGTTGCTTGTATATAATTTAAATCTGCAAAAGTAAATTTATTACCTTTATCCCTTGGGGAAAGTAGTATGTGATATTATAAACTTTTAAAATAAATTGTTAGTTATCTTATTAAGATTATTATATGATTGTGAGAGTACTTAGGATGTATAGGAACCCATTATGTTTTTACGAGCCACAAATAAATTTGTAATAGTGGTTTCTACCAACCCATGTCTTTTCATCATATTGGAAAATTATGCCTTTTCTAGTTTGGCATTTTGAATGTGTAAATTGTATTACATAAGTAGATGGGTTGCTAGATAGTGGTAATACTTGTAGCCTATTTATAATAATGTCACCTATGTTATGGTTTCTTAAATATAAGGGAATATTTTGTGTATAATGTTGAATTTATACAAATTAGAAATTATGTTGTAGTTAAATGCATTAAAATTGGACTAAGATATTGTATATAATCACAACATTTTTTGAGTCGTTAATCACATAAGATCGTCTTTAAATTTTGTATAGCTGGGAAAGGAAGTATGTAGGATGAAGGTAAAACTAAAAAGTTTAGAGATCGTATTCATTCAGTTTTCCCATTAGGATTGTCTTTTTATTTAAAAAGAAACTTTTGATACTTACTAATAATTTGGGTATAAGGGCCCCTATAAAATGATAATTGTCTTCTTATACTTATTTAAAGAACCCAAACAACACCTTAAAGGACCATGATTAAGTCGATTTATCCCCTCTAGTATGTAGGATGATGGGTTGCTCTTCGTGAATGAGTTGTGTTTTTTTTGTAATTGTTACAAAACAAGGGAACAAACTATTGTATTATACCATAGATATTTACCACTACATATGTGAATTATATTATTATATGCATGACTAAGGAATGATATATTTCCCTTGTAGTTTATTACTTAGTGATGGATGTATAATTTTGTTTATCTATACAAGAGAGTAATCAGATGATGAAAAAACTAATCTTTTGGGGTTCTAGTTGCTAAGAACTCACTTGTAGTGAAGTGTTTAATAAGATAATGACAAGTGAGACTTAGATTTGTGTACTTGGTAACTTATGCTATGTTGAAAAAGGTCATGAAGGTGAGAAAAAATAAATTAATATCTTCACTATTTTGAAAGAAAGTAATCATTTTAAAGTATAAATTATCTTAATTTAGTGTGTTATGTAGTATTTTGGAATCAAATGAGCTCTATATTACATGGAAATGCATGCATGCATGTGTTCCTGTATGAATCTCCTTATATGGGAATTAAGATTTATTGTTTTATTGTTTGATTTAGTCATGAAAATGAAGCATCCTCATCTCTTCAGCTATTGATAAGATGTTTGTAATTAGATGGTTGTGTGTGAATTGAGACCTATCTTGTCACGTTTTCTCAATCACCAACATTTTTTCCTACCTCTATAGTATATCATTTTTTCCCAAAGTAGTGATATTTTTTTCCTAAAATTTTATTCATGTTTCGATAGAGTTGTATGTTTATTTATGAAACCTATATGATTGTTTAGTACCTATCTCATCTATTTATTTGGATGTATTGGAGGTAGTATTTTACTAAAAACACATAGTTCTTTTTCACTTATTTGTACTAAGATGAATGCACATATCTACTACCCTCGTTAAAGGGTCGGGCCAATTTCCATTCTAAAAGGTTAATGGATATCTCTCATGGTCTATGGTTAGAGATATAGTTCTTTAATGATATTATCCCTTAGATGCACTAAGTTATATGAATATAGAATATATACACCTTAATCTGACTATGCATTTTTAACACTAAAATTGCACTAATTATCCTCTTTCTCATCATTTCGTTATAATTAGTGGTTTCCACTATTTATCTAAAATTACCTTTCATCTCAACCAATTAACAATATTTCATTAATTAACTAGTCTCATACTTCATCCAAGATGCAAATTAATGTTGTTTCGCTTGTTCCTCTTTTATGTAATTAATTAACCATTATTAATTTCTTAAGCCTTTCAATCTCCTATCTAATCAATAAACCTTCTTATTGGTTAAATCCCCCTCTCAAACCCTTTAAATTGTACTATTTTCCCTCCAAATGGCTTCTATAAGCTTAATTTGGCCTATTAATTAATCTTAGTTGATTGATTAAATCAACCCCAACTCCTATGAGTTGATAATCTCTAATTAAGATCTTATAATCATACTTATCCATTTCTAATTTTACACTCACTTTATCCCACACTCAGTAGGTTGCAAGCTTCTCCCAAAATGGAAAGCTATATATGAAATCTCATACACCTTTTCCAACCTTACACCATGTCCTTGTAATACATTACACTTAAGAAGAGAATTTTCATATTCAATCTCCATTTATACTTGGAAAAGAGTAGTAACAGAATAACCAAAAATGGAAATTAATCCATATCGGTGAGATCTCTTCCTTTTCCTTAGAGAAATCCTTTAATCATGCATAGTTGCATTCATATCATAAAGGAAGTATCTATAATGTAACGTCCATCCAAAATATCAAAGGAGGGATTCACACTTTAATTTTTATTCATGTTTTATGCATATTAGTTTATTTTTCCCTTTCATGGCTTTATCATGATGTTTTTGCTTAAATTAACTAGGTTATGAATCTACTTGGTTTTAGGTTCTTTTCAATAGCTTCTAGTCTTAATTTAAACATGCATACATGGAGTAATACCTAATGAGTTGTATTTATTATAATTATAGTATATTTCATATTTGTAGAGTTTTGGTCTTTTTATGGTGTCATGAAAATTTTAATAAACTCATAAACTTAAATAATTGAGAGATTAAAGTAAATAATAATTGTAATCTTTCATTATACTTATGATAAAATCAAAATTTTGCTATATGTTATGTATTTATGAGAAGGATGTATTGCATCATTAAACTCTTTATTATGACCTACTTATGGTAATATTTAGACATAAATATTATTATGTGAATGATATGGAATTGTATCATTGGCTATTATGCTTCATGATTACACAAACAATAATATAGATATCATATCATTATGTTCTACTAAATTTTGTTATAATGAACTTATGGAAATCAAACTATGGTGAAACACATTAGGATTGCTAAGTATTATTTTCATTACATGTTATAAAAAATTGTTGACTTAAAAATAATTAAAGAAGTAAATGAAATTAACACAATAGGATAATAAATGTTAAAATCTAACAAATGATAATGTTAACTCCTTAAATAATCAAATTAATTTGTAAAAATAATCATTCACGTTTTTTACGCATGTGTATAATTTGGTTTTCTATACTCGTAAGTTTTCTTAAAGTAGTTACACATCATTTAGAACAGACATCGCACACATGAAAAACACTCAAACCATGTTCAAGTTTCTATCTTTCTACATTTCCAAGCATTCAAGAGTCATAGAGCTAGATTCATTTGGTGTAATTCGCATAACATTGAGTTTTCCCCAAAGTGTGGGACTTTGCAAATGGGAAAAATATCTAGATTAAAGGTTGGTTCCTATTCCTCTGTTTAGGTGCATTCGTGAAAACTTGCAAAGGACCTATTCCTAAACCTAATCTAAGCTTTACCAAGGAGACAGGGATAAAAGGAATACAAGAAATCAAAACTAAGCTACAAGGTGATGCACCGAAGGAATGATGAACATTAGTTTTGCTGATAGACACAAACCAACAAAATACATACAATAATCAAGCACAGATAACCAGATTTATAATGAAAGACCAGATGAGAGAAAAGGAGACAAGAAAGGATCTAAAATCAATCACAAACATGTTTTATTGCTCTGCAGATTGATACAATGCATTACAAATGGCCAGAAGGTAGGAAATGTATTGCAATTTAAATGGAAGGTCTGAACTCCATGAATTCCTTTTCCAGAAGGAAAGGGGAGCCTGCAAAAACAAAAGAATGTCCAACCCTTTACAATGAGTTTCGACCCTGCTTTTATAGATTCAACACAGAGGGGAGAAAGAGAGAGAAGTGGGAAAAATAGGTTGAAGCTCAACCACTGCTATTAATGCCTCCTACAAAATCTACCCCCAAATCTATCTTGACTGCATCAATTTCTTATTTGGTGCCTCGAAGGAGGAGGAAATGGTGGATCAGATCGAATCTGATCTGGTTGTTGGGGCAAAAATAGATCCTGCATTAATGGCCCTGAAGACATTTCTCCATTTTTCTCCCACCTAACCTCCCCAAACTTAAAGTTTCAGATCTTCATGGCATAGATGAGGCCGAGATCTTTCCAATGGTGTCAGATTTGTAATATTTTGAGCCCTGAGTCGAAAGATATGCCCCTTCGAAGTTTGTATCGGGTCCGTACAAAAGGGGGAAACCAGGAAAAATGGGCCCCCTTTTTAATATGGGACACGTGGAGGGAAAATTAGGGAAAAAATCAGGTTCGCGGGCCCAAAATTTATCTTTTCCCCCCCCAAAAATTTTTAGATCCCGTGGGGACACGTGGAGTTGGCTGGGGAGATGTGCTTCAATTTTCATCTTTGTGCCTTTTTGACAAAAGGGTGGCCTCTGCTTATTTTGACCTTGACTTGGCTCATGGTGGGGCTGACGGAGTTGCGGCCCATTTTGTAACTTTCACATCCTTGGAATAAAAAGGGCAAAAAATAAAATTTTCCCCCGATGGCCCACCTTAGCACTGCTGGTTTAGGCTTGCCACGTGGTGCTTCCTCTGCAGCCTGCCCAATTTCTATGTTTTTGGCTAAGTCCTTTGCTCGGTGGGGTCATATTTCTTGACCGGGGACACGCGGCAGTCTGGTGCTCATCTGGAAACCCTCTCTTTATTTGACCCTTGAGTTAGTGCCATTTGGACACTTGGCACTCTCCGTCGGCCTGCCACCATGCATTGACTATTCAACCCGACTCTGTCCCCTTTTTTGAGACTGGACGCGTGGAGGCTCTGCGCTCGCTTGAAAGCCTGATCAAGATTTTCCTTTGAAGGAGCATCGGGTTGACACTTGGAAGCCTCCACAGGTCTTTGGACTTTTCAATGACCTCTCCCTTACCTTTTCAGACCTTGGGCTACGTGGTGAACTGGCACTTGTTTGAGCCTCCACTTTTGGATCTACCCTTGGAGATGCACCACTTGGACACGTGGCAGTCCCCCCAGTACTTCTATACTTAGCCTTTTTTGAGGCCCGCCCTGTCCACCTTTTGACCTCTGTTGACCATTTTTCTATGTGGAGGGCTGGCATGAGTTTGAGTCTCCACCTTGGGCTCCCATTTTAGATTTGCGTTGAGCCGACACCTGGCACCTTCCTGCCTAGTCGAAGACTTTTCAACGGCCGTGCAAATTTTTGGGGCTCTGGACATGTGGAAGCCTGGCGCTCATTTGAGCTTCCCTTTTTGGATTCAACTTTGGAGAAGTGTCGTGCTGACACGTGGCTCTCTCCGCTGCCTCCTCCATACTTAGTCAATTTTTGGACTCGTTCTGAACTGTTTTGAACCCGAAGACTTCAGATCTTCACCGTTTCTTCTTTTTCTTGCTCCTGGCTTCTTTGTGACACTGCTCCTCCTCTGACCCTGCTATTCTATTTCTGAGCCCACATGTAACCTGTTAAATAGATTTAAGACACGGATTCACTCGATAGAGCTGTTTCTTCTCTTTCTTCTTGCACAGGGTTGTTTAGTCTTTCGCAGGCCCCACCACTCCATTTTTGAGTCCTTCTGTGACCTGTTTGCAAGATTTAACCATGTTTTCTCTGGTTCTTTCTGTGCGGGGTCGTGGCTGATCCAATATTTTTCCCTGGGGGGAAATATGGATAACAATTTGGTGACTCACAGGGGTATCTGCCTGCTAGATGAAAAGACCAATTGCCTTGTCATATCCATTGGGCATGGAGTCGAGAATGATGGTCTGATACTGATCCTGCCTCTGATTCATGAGCCCGACTATTTGCACTCTCAATTTTCATAAGAAATCTCGAAACGATGGTTTCTGAGAGTAGAAAATTGCTTTGACCTGGGGCTTCATCTGTCTCTGAATGGGTTATGCAAGAGCAACAAAACAACACCACAACTATATACAAAATTTGAAATCATACATGCTCCAAGTAGAACATGCAGAGTGTGCAAAGCACTTAGGAGAAAAGCAACCTAAACTACAACAAGACAATGTGCACAAGCACTTAGAGGAATGAGAAACTAAACTAATATGTACAAGGTGAGAACTTTATTTCTAGTAGCAGTGTTTAAGATAAATTCCATTCACTGGAATCTGTAACTCTTCACCATCCAATGTAGACAATTGGAAAGCATTGCTACTTTTACATTTTGTGACCATGTAAGGGCCACTCCAAATAGCATCAAACTTGGAATGCCTTCCTGGTTTTTCCCGATCTGCATCCCATTTCAAAACTAGGTCTCCTTCCTGGAAGGTCCTTGTTCTTGCCTTCTTGTCAAAGCATCTCTTGATTGAGACCTGATCCTTCTCCATTGTTTGAAGTGCATGTTCTCTGGTTTCTTCCAACTCCATCAGCTCTGCATACCTGGCCTCCATTGGTTCAAACTCAGACATCTCCAGCTGCTTCATGAGTTCCAATGCTGGCAACTCAAGTGATATAGGCAACACTGCCTCTTTCCCATAGACAAGTTTGAATGGAGAGCTTCCTGTAGACCTCTTGGGTGTTGTCCTATCAGCCCATAAGGCTGATTTGAGTTTCGTGTGCCAAGTTCTCTGATTTTCATCCAGAGTTCTTCTGACAATCTTTAGCAGGTTCTTGTTTGTGGACTCTGCTTGGCCATTACCCTGAGGGTAATAATTTGATGAAGTGCTCAAGTAAATCCCATTCCTAATGGCCCATCCTGTGATTTTGGAACCTATGAATGCCAATGCATTGTCTGATATAATGGTGGCTGGCACTCCAAATCTGGTCACTATCCCTTCATAGAAATCTAGTATGCTAGACTCATTAGCTTCTTTGAGTGTCACTGCCTCAATCCACTTGGTGAAATAGTTTGTTGTTGTCAGAATCCATTTGTGGCCTTGGCTCGAATTTGGATTGATGACCCCAATGAAATCCAATCCCCATTGCATGAATGGTTGGTCTACTGAAATTGGGTGCAATGGAAGTGTTGCTAGCCTTTCTTTGCCTCTGAAGAACACACAGTTCTTGCACTTTTTGATCCATGCATAGCAGTCACTAAACACCCTGGGCCAATAATAACCCACCTTCATGATCTTGAGTGTTGTCACCCATGGAGAAAAATGGCCTCCAGCTGCTTCATCATGGAACTCTTGTAACACTCTCTCAAGCTGATTGGTCCCAATGCACCTTAACAGAATGCCATTGATGTCCCTTTTGAACAAGATGCCATCAATAAGCACGTATGGGATGGCCTGTAGTCTGAAGTGTCTCCTTTTTGTTTTACTCATTTCTGGAGGACACATGCCTGTTTGAAGGAAGTGCACCATGTTCTGAGTCCAACAAGGAGTGGGTACATCATCATTTTCTTCCTCTTGACTATTCTGCAGGACAAAAACAACTTCCTTTTCACCACTTGCTTCATCTTGTTGACTCGAGGCCAGTTGTTCACACAATCCCTTCCCATGGACCAGCTTAGTAACCTTGATCTCAATGTCATACTCCATGACACGAGTGATCCATCCTGCACATTTTTCATTCAGATCCTTGCTAAGAAGGAAGTCTTTAACTCCTGCATGGGAGACTAACAGTTGGATTTTATTGTTTGAAACCAGATGCTTAAACTTCTTTAACCCTCTGATCACTGCCAGGACTTGCTTTTCGATGAAGGAGTATCTCACTTCATAATCTTCCAGACCTTGGCTGAAGAAAGAAATTGGCTGCTCTGTATCCTCTTTGTTCTGTTGTACTAGGATTGCAGAAATTGTGTCACTGCCACCAAAGGCATATAGTATGAAGTCCTTAGAAAAATATGGATTCACGAGAGTTGGGGCTTGTGATATAGCTTCTTTGATGGCCTCAAAACTTTCTTTTCCTTCAGCTGTCCACCTAAATGCCAAACTCTTCTTCAACATCAACGTTATTGGCTTGACAAGGGCAGCAAAGTTTGGTACAAACCTGCGGACAAAATTGATTTTTCCTAAGAAGCTTTGAAGAGCCTTCTTATGGCTTGGCAATGGCAATGCTCTTATTGCTTCAACTCTCTCTGGGTCAATTGCCAAACCTTCCTTTGACACAATATGGCCTAGAAGCCTACCCTCATGGGCCAAGAATATGCATTTTTTAGGGTTCAATGATACCCCAAATCTCCTACACCTTTGAAACACCTGCCTTAGGTGAAAAAGGTGGTCTGCTGCATTTTTGGAGAACACAGTAATGTCATCCAGATAGATCAGTACTATTTTGTTGATCATCCCTTTGAATGCCATATCCATTGCCCTTTGGAAAGTGGCTCCGACATTAGACAATCCAAATGGCATTTTTCTGTAGGCATAGGTGCCCCATTTGGTGGTGAAAGTTGTTTTGAACTGATCATCTTCTTTCACCATGATCTGGTTGTACCCTGAGTAGCCATCTAGGAGAGAGAATCTCTCTGATCCAGAGACCACTTGCAAGATCTACTCCATTAAGGGGAGTGGGTATTGATCTTTGAGGGAAGCTCTGTTCAAATCTCGAAAGTCAACACACAACCTAATCTCTCCATTCTTCTTCCTGACTGGGACCAAGTTTACAACCCAGCTTGAGTGTTTGATTGGAAATATGATACTTGCCTCTATCAGCTTGTTTAGCTCTTTCTTCATCAGAGGTTCAATGTGTGGATTGACTGGTCTCTACTTTTTCCTGATGGGCTTAGCAGCTGGATCTAGTTCGATTGTGTGTTGTGCTAACTTCGGATTGAACCCTCTTAGGTCTTCATAGCTCCAAGAAAATACATCTGGAAACTCTTGGAAAAGTTGCATGAATTCATACCTTTCTTGCTCGGTGGCCACTTTGCCAATTTGAAGTGTTTTGCCTTCTCCAACTAGAATTGACTCTGAATCTTCTCCTTTGATCTGTATGTTAGCCTTCTCTTTTCAAAACTGATCATTAGGATTGAAGATAGACTCCAATGTCACTAAGCCTTTGGGAAGCTTGTTTTTATGTAGCTGCACTACTTGATCTCCATATTGCTGCTCTAATCTGCTTTGATTCCTAGCTGAGAATTCAGCTTCCTCTTGCAAAAAATTGATGATCTGCTGATCATTCTCAAACACCTACCAGCATGTGTTGTTATCTGGCACTGCTGGCCTCACAATCACATGGATATGTGGTTGTCCTTTGTCCCTCTTGATGTTGTCAACCACATCAAATGTTGCTCCAACTGCTGCAAGCCTATCAGCAGCTTCGTTCTCCTTCCTGGGTATGGACACAATGTTGAAGGCTTTGAAATCCTCAATGAGATCCCATACCCTATTCTTGTAGCTTTTGAGCAGGTCATTCTTGACAACATTTTTTCCTTTGACTTGATTGGCAACCAGTTCACTGTCACCAAACACTTGCAGGTTCTTGATTCCTCATCTTCTAGCCCAATGCAATCCATGAACCAAAGCCTCATATTCTGCAGTGTTATTTGAGCAGGAAAACTGGAAATGGAAAGTTGAGTAATACTTCATACCTTGGGGTGACACAATCATATCTCCACCTCTGGCTCCTTGTCAGCCATCAAAGAACAATTTACATACTTCATTGTCATCTTTGTATTCTGGCTTAATGATGTCAGGAAGAGGATGATTCTCCTCATGCAGGTAGTAGACTCCTAGCTCAGATTCTTCCATCTCCTTATAGGGATCAAAAGCATGTCTTTTGACCACCCATTCATCGAGAGTCAGGTCTGGGATACACCCCACCTTGGTATCTACTTCACAAGTGTTTAGGAGGTCCTCCTGATCAAAAGCCAAACAATTTGCATTGATTGGGCTAGGCACATAAGACTCAATGTGATAATCCACTATGGGCTCAGATCTGATTGTGGCCTTCACTCCATACCTTGTTCTAAAGAGCATATGTGACCAGTCAGCAGACAAATAGCCTCCAATTTTGGCAGTGAAGTCCCTGGACAAACACAATGCAAAATGTGGTGGCAAGTCTATGACTGATACGTTCTGCAATACAGTCACATTGGGGTAGGCATGCAGAGTGAGGCTCAGATCCTTGATGATTCCAATAGTTGTCACTGTTGTCCCATCCAATTGTACTACCCCTCTAGAGATGACTTCATACTGGAGACCCAGTTGATCAGCTATTTGTTTGGGCATTACAGAACTACTTGCCCCAGAATCAATCATGCAATTATGCACCAATTTATCCCCAATGATTAATGAAACATAGAATGGAGGAGGTCTCAGGTTCTTACCTTGTTTCTCTCGATGGTTTCCCCCAGGTTGAGCTGTATTGGTAAGCACTTTCTCTTGCTGGTTAGGGGGTTGATTTGAGCTTGACCAATTTTGCATGGCAGTCTGCAATAGATCCCTCTACCCTGGAATGGCCAGTGACTCCCATAGTGAAATGTTCACACTTGTCCTCTTCATTTTCTCAATGATATTAAATGAGCTATCCTTCTGCTTCCCCTTCCCTGGCACATTTTTCTCTTGCACATGGGTTGTTACAACCGGTGCCTGAGTAGATTTGGAAGGTGGCTTGGATTGGCTCTGCATATTGGGAGTTGTATTTTGAATGCCAATACCTTGTGGAGAAATGGAAGATTGAGGGTCACCTGAGTTTGGTGAATGTCTTTCCCCAATATTTCTCTTCTTGGACCGTGTATTGGCAGCTATACTTTGAGAAGGAGTCTAATTCATTCCACAGAAGTCTTCAGTTTGCCAATTGACAAGCAAAGTTTCACTTGGAGGTCCCTCTTGATGAGCTCCTTGCTGCTGATTTTCTTCTTGGCTAGGTTCTTGTGACACACCAATGGTTTGCACCATCAAAGCCTGATTTAGTGCACCATTGAAGCACATCGATTGATTATGTGGCTGACTGCATGGGAAACACCAATCATATTCTTGTGCCATGTTATTCTATGCTGGAACCAATGCCCTTGATGTTGAAGTTGTGTTTGGATCATATGACCTAAAAGGTCTAGCAGCTTGAGGTTGTCCTTGGTGTTGACTCTGAGTTACAGCCTGGGCTTGTGGTCTATTTTGCTGATACGGGGGTCTAGCCTGATACTGAGCTTGAGGCTGATATGGCCTAGAACTCTGAGCCTGCTGTCTTTTGATGGTTACTAACTCATTCCCTAGGTTTTGAAGTTGTTTCATAACTTCCTGAAGCTCCTTTGAGGTGTTAGATGATGAGGTGGAGGCTTCAGCTGAACTTTGACTCCTGGGAGTAGGTATAGGAGCTAATGTGGGTGTTTGGCTGGTACTTGGGTTTCCTAATTGGGGTATAGAGGCATGGATGGCCTAGGAGCAAGTTTTTCCAGCCTGAATTAAATGATTCTCAGCTCCTATGGAAAGGCTATAGGCTGCAGGTAAGGTTGTGCCCCCCATTGACTGAATCATTAAAGCAATATCAGAATTTAAAGCTCTAAGAAAGTATAAGAAGGCACCTTCATTAGTGGGCTTTACTGCTGCTGGAATCCTGTCCCAGGTCCATTGAAATCTGAGGTTGAAATCTGTCAACTGCTCATTCGGAGCTCTCTTGATTGTTGTCAGTTGCTCCAACAAGGATAAGTTATCTCCTTTTTCTCCAAACTGGTCATGAAGAGCTGTGCACAGATGGTCCCAAGATTGAATAGAGCCTGCTTCTAGGCTCCTGAACCATTGTGAAGCTTTACCCTTGAGTGAAGAGGCTAGCAACTTGACTGCAATGTCCATCTCAGTGATCTCATGGATTGTACAGACATTTTGCAATGTCTTGAACGTGGTCACCAGGAGAAGTCTGGTTTTCTCCAGTGAAATATGGGATGCTCTTTAATGTTGCCACCGGGACTGGATTTTGTGCATTCAGAGTGAGTGGGCTGCTGCTAGTGAAATTGACATAAGGATTTGGTTGTGCCATCCTGATCGGCCTGAGCACCCTTCTTGATTGAAAGAATGACCTACTAGGAGGAGGTGTTGATAAGGCTCTGTTTGGTGGAGATAGAGACCTCTGGGCTCTTCTTCCTCTTCTCCTTCTGTCTGGAGACAAGTGTAGGTGTACAAACTGTCCTTCTTCTCTTGTTCTTGACCTTGTTTGTATCCTTCTCATGAACTTGGGAAACTTGGACTGTTGAAACCAGTGGATTCTGTCCCTTTTGGAGTCGCCAGATGTGCAGTTCTTAAAAGCTTCTTAAAAGCTAGAATCACAACAAGTGCACATCAATCTTACTGTAATAAAGATGGAGACTTCTTGGTCCCACCGGGCATGCCAAAACTGTTAGTGCAAAATCACAGCACCCCCAAATGAGTCGTCAGATCTACTTTTCTAAGGCAGATTCATTTGGTGTGATTCACATAACATTGAGTTTTCCCCAAAGTGTGGGACTTTGCAAATGGGAAAAAACTCTCCAGATTAAAGGTTGGTTCCTATTCCTCTATTTAGGTGCATACGTGGAAACTTGCAGAGGACCTATTCCTAAACCTAATCTAAGTTTTACCAAGGAGACAGGGATAAAAGGAATACAAGAAATCAAAACTAAGCTACAAGGTGATGCACCGAAGGAATGATGAACATTAGTTTTGCTGATAGACACAAACCAACAAAATGCATACAATAATCAAGCACAGATAACCAGATTTATAATGAAAGACCAGATGAGAGAAAAGGAGACAAGAAAGGATCTAAAATCAATCACAAATGTGTTTTATTGCTCTGCAGATTGATACAATGCATTACAAATGGCCAGAAGGTAGGAAACGTATTGCAATTTAAATGGAAGGTCTGAACTCCATGAATTCCTTTGCCAGAAGGAAAGGGGAGCCTGCAAAAACAAAAGAATGTCCAACCCTTTACAATGAGTTTCGACCCTGCTTTTATAGATTCAACACAGAGGGGAGAAAGAGAGAGAAGTGGGAAAAATAGGTCGAAGCTCAACCACTACTATTAATGCCTCCTACAAAATTTTCCCCCAAATCTGTCTTGACTACATCATTTCTTGGTTCGGTGCCTTGAAGGAGGAGGAAACGGTGGAGCAGATCGAATCTGATCTGGTTGTTGGGGCAAAAATAGATCCTGCATTAATGGCCCTGAAGATGTTTCTCCATTTTTCTCCCACCTAACCTCCCCAAACTTAAAGTTTCAGATCTTCATGGTGTAGACGAGGCCGAGATCTTTCCAACGGTGTCAGATTTGCAATATTTTGAGCCCTGAGTCGAAAGATATGCCCCTTCGAAGTTTGTATCGGGTCCGTACAAAAGGGTGGGAAAACCAGTTTGAAAAATGGGCCCCCTTTTTAATATGGGACACGTGGAGGGAAAATTAGGGAAAAATCAGGTTCGTGGGCCCAAAATTTATCTTTTCCCCCTTTTCCGCAAAAAATTCAAAATCCAGAAAGCTCCCACGGCCCCGCCACTCCACTTGGACACGTGGCACCCTCTGGTTGGCTGGGGAGATGTGCTTCAATTTTCATCTTTGTGCCTTTTTGACAAAAGGAAAATTTTCACCTTTTCCTCTGATTCCCCGCTTTGACCTTGACTCGGGCTCAAATGCTGACTTTTTCCCTTTGGGCAGAGTTGCGGCCCATTTTGCAACTTTTACATCTTTGGAATAAAAAGGGAAAAAATCCAACTTTTCCCCCGATGGCTTGCCTTAGCGCTGCTGGTTTAGGCTTGCCACGTGGCGCTTCCTCCGCCGGCCTGCCCAATTTCTATGTTTTTGGCTAAGTCCTTTGCTCGGTGGGGTCATATTTCTTGACCGGGGACATGCGGTGGTCTGGCACTCATCTGGAAACCCTCTCTTTATTCGACCCTTGAGTTAGCACCATTTGGACACTTGGCACTCTCCGTCGGCCTGCCACCATGCATTGACTATTCAACTAACTCTGTCCCCTTTTTTGAGACTGGACGCGTGGAGGCTCCGCGCTCGCTTGAAAGCCTAGTCAAGATTTTCCTTTGAAGGAGCATCGGGTTGACACTTGGAAGCCTCCGCAGGTCTTTGGACTTTTCAATGACCTCTCCCTTACCTTTTCAGACCTTGGGCTACGTGGCAAACTGGCACTTGTTTGAGCCTCCACTTTTGGATCTACCCTTGGAGATGCACCGCTTGGACACGTGGCAGTCCCCGCCAGTACTTCTATACTTAGCCTTTTTTGAGGCCCGCCCTATCCACCTTTTGACCTCTGTTGACCATTTTCTATGTGGAGGGCTGGCGCGAGTTTGAGTCTCCGCCTTGGGCTCCCATTTTAGATTTGCGCCGAGCCGACACCTGGCACCTTCCTGCCTAGTCGAAGACTTTTCAATGGCCGTGCAACTTTTTGGGGCTCTAGACATGTGGAAGCCTGGTGCTCATTTGAGCTTCCCTTTTTGGATTCAACTTTGGAGAAGTGTCGTGCTGACACATGGCTCTCTCCACTGCCTCCTCCATACTTAGTCAATTTTGGACTCGTTCTGAACTGTTTTGAACCCGAAGACTTCAGATCTTCACCGTTTCTTCTTTTCTTGCTCCTGGCTTCTTTGTGACACTGCTCCTCCTCCTCTGACCCTGCTATTCTATTTCTGAGCCCACCTGTAACCTGTTAAATAGATTTAAGACACGGATTCACTCGACAGAGCCGTTTCTTCTCTTTCTTCTTGCACAGGGTCGTTTAGTCTTTCGCAGGCCCCACCACTCCATTGTTGAGTCCTTCTATGACCTGTTTGCAAGATTTAACCATGTGTTTTCTCTAGTTCTTTCTATGCGGGGTCGTGGCTGATCCAATATTTTTCCTATATGAAATAATTTTCCTATATATTTACGCTGAAGGCGTTCCTACTATGGGAAAGGCCTTTTGGGTCATTCATGCAACTAGCTTAATTTTGACGTTCATTTTGACGTTTCCTCCATGTGTTTAAATTTGACTGGGATTTTGATGTTTTTGTTGTTTTTAGTTGTTTTTAACAGTTGCATGCAGAATCCATGATTGGAGGGAAGTATTTATGTGTGTTGATGATAAAAGTCCATATCTAACATCTGGTTCAGTACTGTGAGGTATTCCTATGACCTCATGAACTTTGAGTTACATAACCACTACTGTGAGAGAGTTTGGCATAAGCTAGAATAATTTTGAGATGGAATCTAATTAGAATGATAAATTCATTTTGCATTTGTTGTGAGATAAGTCTGGTTCTTGCAGCTCGCTTGTGATTTAAAATTTCATTCATGTCAATCAAACTGATTGCAAATACATGCTACCTTTCTACACTTTTCTAGCCTTAGCAGTCTGTCCAAGATATTAATGTTCCATTAAATATATTAAATACACAGATGGCATGACCATGTGGTGAGAGGTATGTATACATCTACGGATTTAAATGTTTTCTAAAAGTAATTTTACCTAGTCCTGTATCCTCCTCTTATGGAGCAAGTAAATGGGGCCCGCCATTGAACACGATTACCGTGGGGCATTATAGTCCCCCTATAACTTGCAAGCAATTGCATATAAGGAAGTCTTATGGAAAATCAATTTCTTTTAATTTTAATGCATGGGACTAATGGAGCTTTAAGTTTATATATATTGACTGCTAATTTATGTAACCTTGAATGTGATACAGTATAGTTTTTAATAATTCTATCATGGAATTTGACCTGTCTCTGGAAGGTATTTTGATTAACTTATAAAGCAGACTACTTAACTAGCCTCGAAAGTCTGACAAATGTCTTACCAAACCGAGTTTTAGTCCTATTTTTCAATCTTCAATGATGTTTTGATCTGGAGACATTTCAATGTTTCTACTGATGCGTAAAGCAAAAAACTACTCCCAAGGGAAGTTGTTGGACCTTCAGATATAAAAGTACTGAAGAAGCTACTCAAAAGGCATGCTGATCAAGGATTTTCTAGAAGCTAAGATGGAATTGTGAGTGTATTTTTGTGTTCTAAATTTTAAGCAACAATTTTATCGAATATAGTAAACACAGCTCTATACCTTCCATTTCATCACATTGAATACATCTAGTTTTCATGACATGTACCATTCCATATCTTTGTTTCATACAATTTAAACTCATAGGTCGATAGTCTGAAGTTGCAATTTCCAAATAGCTCATGGTATGCAAAATAAAAATATTGAGTATAGTTATACTATATAATTTGGATTCTAAGATACAGTTTTCAAGAAGGAAAAGGAAAGTTCATTAGGAAACACAACCATCTATTGCTCATAATTTGAAGAAGCTTAAGTTTCTTGTCACAATTTCAGGTAATAAAGAAATTTTGCATCAATAGTCCCATTATCATATGGGTTGGAAGTTCCATTGGCCTCTACCTTTTTTACTACAAAATAAAGCTAATTAGTTGATAGATTTTTTTTATTTACATGCCTTGAGATGACACAATTTTTGCACTACTAATAATAAAGATTTTTTGAACTTGACATTAACAGTCCCATATGGGTAATAATCATAAGCAACCTCAAATGTCTTGACTAAAATGTCAAGCATTCCAGTCCATGGCTTGAAGAAGTTGTCTTTTTATTCCTATAAGACTATTTTTTGAGATTAGGAGGCACAACCCTTTTTTGCTCTCAGATTGAATAATTTTGGTTTTCTCGATATGCCTTGTGGTACCTAGGAGGATATGCATTAATAGTCTCACTATCATGAAAGTTAGGAGCATTAGTAGTCTTAACCTTTTTTACTGAAAAGGAAATTTCATCAACCCATGACTTAGATAAGCTTGGTTTTATTGCCATACCATGAGACGACACGATTTTAAGCTCTTACTCCTATATTTTTCATTGATGTAGAAGGAACATAAGAAATTAGAGTGCATACAGGAAAATAACTAGGATGAGTTCACAGGATTCCGATGCTTGATGCTGCCAAATATTTCCAGCTCAGTTTCAAATTCATGCAAGCTTTGTGGGTAGTGAGTGTACAGTCTCTTTATAGCAATTGGCTTACAATTCTTTAGAACACATTTATAAACAATATTTGTAGCACCATAGAGAATTAAATATTTCTTGTTTAGATTTTAAGTTATTCTCATTATGCCATCGTACATGTGAAGAGCCACGTCCATGTGCAGTATGACCAACCTTGGAGAACCTAAATGTAAAAAATAGATGTGTCAATAAATAAATTCTAATAAGATATTGCTTTTTGGTTTGTTGTTTGATAATCTATACAATATGAAATCATGTCTAGCCATGTCAGTTATATCACCTTGGGGGTATCAAATGTATTCATGTTCAGTGCAAATAAAATTGGTCACAAAAGGATACCACTCATGATATAAAATCTGCCAATGTACAGAAGTCTTCATGTATTCATGTTTAGTACAAATAAAATAGTGCACAAAATGCTACCACTCATGATATAAGATTTGCAAGTGTATATGTACAAATTTGTAACCAATTTGAAATGTAGAAATAGAACCTTTAAATGTTATGCTTCATCTATATTTCTACGTCACTTACAAAATCAATCACACTGCTTATCAGCATGAACTACAAAAGTAATAACTATCCCTCTAAATCAAATAACATATACCATTCAGCGTTCACATTGCATTGTACACATGCAATTGCTAGTTGTAAGCTATCATGGATGAATTAATATGAAGCCAAATAATATTATTGTGTGTTATTAAAGTTCTCCATGTTTGGCTCTTGGATTCCCTATCAATGGTATCAGAGCGATAGAATTCAAATTAGAGTCTCTCATTATTTATGTCTCATTACTGCAAGTTTTCTTTGTAAATCTCAAGATTAATTTTTTGTTATATTAAAAACATTGTAGAATATGCATGTATTATGTTTTGTGTAGAATGATTAATAGCTACTCAGATATCCCTGCATTCAGATTGTTGTCACCCATGCGCACTTCTTAAAATAAGGTGATTCACTAATATCGAGTCATGGATTACATTCTAAAGCCACGAACTAACTGTAAATATGCCTATTCGAAGCTCCTTTGGCACGTACGGCGAGCTCCATAGCTTCAATAAGACCATATTTCCTGCATTGGCCTCCTCAACTTTCCATTCACTTTAAAATCTGTGGCTTCGACCCAACACTTTCTCAAACGAAGTCCACTAAATTCGGATTCACTGAACTTACATGGGATTGTGTACTGTATATTGCATCAAATATGGCTTGCATTACATTTGATGTATATTGCTCACTGGAAGATATCTGTCTTGCAGACTGTGGCTCAGTGTGATTTGCATCGGCTTCACTTGTATTTAATCTACATCAAACCTCCATAGATCACATTGGAAGTGTGTGAATTTAGCGCTCATTTGTCAAACCGTTAAAACTAATAATTTTATAATAAACAGAGCTATTTCAAGGTCATGCACTATTTCGGTTGATCTAACAGCGATCTACTTACCTGATACCTACATATCATTGTCTAATAAACTCCATCATTCAACCATACATGCACATGTTTTCATCATGCAAACGTGATAGCACAAGGGTCACGGGTGTGATTAATTATCCTTTTGTATAGGGCAAGTCAATAAAGTCGTTAGTTTTTTAGTGATACATTTGATATTTGTCATATAGTTAATAATTGTCGACTTTTTTATTTACCCTTTTACGTATGTCAAGTTTGTTCTAAACTGGTTCGATTAAGTTTTTAGCGAGTCTTTTAAATCATTACAAAAAGTGTCTTTTTAAATTCCTTCATTAAATCTAATATTCAATTAGATTTTATTGGGTGTTAGTGTCTATAATTGTGTTGTTAGTGTCTTAAAAAATAAATGTTGGCATTGTCACTTCGTTAGGGTCACTGTGTCTTATTTACGATAAATGTCAAAAATTGACTCATTGTTAAAGTACAAGAAATTTATTCACATTTCAATAGACGCATTTTCGGTGAAATTTAATGTCCTTGGACATGTAATTGAGCCTCATGGTCAACTCTAGTTGAGTTAGCAACAAGTTATTGGAGGATGGAGGCAAACAGAGGTTAGAGGTCAATCAACAACCTCTAGTCAATCACCAATGAGGAGGCCACATGAAGGTCGGATGACATTTTTCAGAGAGTGTTTGCTTTTAGTTGCATGTGGTGTTTTCCATTTCCAGTGTTCCTAATTACCTAGTTTGTTGAATAAATGGAAATTTCACATTGAAGGCGGGAACATAATTCCAATGTTCCATTTCCATTGTGAAAACTTTTTCTATTTCTATATGAGAAGAATTTCTTATGTTATCCCTGAAGGTAAGATGTGATGAGCACTGACGAGAGTATTGCACATCGTGATGTGGTTTTGGGCAAGCCACTTACAAAACTATCATTTGTGGTTTGTGGTAAACCACTTGTAAAAGCATCACTTTTGGTTATTGGTAAACCACATGCAAAACCATTATCTTTTGGTTTAGCATAAACCACCGTTTTAGTTATTGGTTAGCCATATGTAAAACCATCATTGAGATTTAATGAGAGCAAATGTAGATACGAGATTGAAGTTTTTCCCATGTTCACACTAAGGGAGGATGTTAGCGAATATAAAATATAGTTCTCACATTATTATTGTTGTGAGAGTTAAATTAATATTGTAATGGGTAGATTATAATTGTAAATATAATTATCGATATTATAAGTAAGTTGTTTTAACAACTGACATAGATAATATGTTATGTGAGATAGTTGAAGAGATTTTTGGGGTGAGTTGTTTTAAGCAACTTGTTGATTATAGGAAAGGAATTTCCTATATACTTGTAAGTTGTCCTGGGTGAATCAATATGACTCAATATAATATTATTGTGTGAGATTAAAATTCTTTGTGTTTGGCTCTTGAATTCTATATCAATTCGAATGGACATAGTATAGTGCCTTGATTGGATCATTATGGGTTGATTCTCAAGGTCAATACAACCTCACCCACACATGATTTTCTCCTATTATTATTTGATTACTTATTAAAGTTTGTTACAGGTGTCTAGGGTGTTAATTTGTTATATATAATTACATATGGTGTTGATTTTTTGAAATCCCTAGAGAAATAAAAAGATAATTTCTAGAATTATAATAGGTAAGTGAAGTTATAGAATCCCACCATGCATATTTCTAAATAATGTATATTATCTCACTATCATAAAGGACCCTTACAAGAGCTATCTAGTTATGTACATTCGAATTTTTTAGGTATAGTTCTAAAAAAGAAGCATTTCTAGATCCATATTAGCCTTTTCACCTAGTATGTGCACACAAATAACATCTACATAACTTTTTATAACTAAGTATTCATCCCTTGTTGTATTTTGAGAAATTGTTATATCATCTTATCATAGTAAAAATCATTTTAAGTTTTATTTTGGATTCTATGATTAATATTTACTGATTTGTTTAGAATATTCAACCTACAACATACCATTTACATTCCTAATTACCCATTCATCTATTTATGATTTGTGAAAACACCCATGTGACTCGTTTAAATTACTTACTCAATCACGAACTCGCATTTATCCATATTAGTATATCAATCATAGGTATATCTCCCATAATATTTACAAAACATCATTAACATATTATTAGAAACTATAAAACATGGGTCCAGACCCTATTAAGGTTTTGTCTAATATGTAAGGTCATATATCCTTGTCTGCAACAACTCTTTCGTCAATTTGAATATCTTTTCTAGGTCATTTTTTATCTTATATATTGGCCTTAATCCAACATCTAACCTATAATATCCTATGTCAGAAAGTATAATTTACTTCAAAACTCATCTAGAAATTACATATCATTTGTAAGGAAATACATTGAAAATAAAATTTCTAAAGCAATCAATGATATCATAAATATTCCTAAAGTAGAAACACATATTTTAGAGTACTCGCCACTCAAGTATACCATTATATTCATATTTTTGAGTTTTCACATAATATTTTCATTCCCGTAATTTTCACACCCAATTACATCAATAAAAATACCAGAATAATTTTTTAATAAAACCACATTTACTCCTACCACCATAGTCACTAGATATAAGTATAAATCTCACATACACACCCAAATTCATAGTTTACATTTGTCTAATGACATTCGTCTAACTATCTTACATTCACATACATTAAATCTTATAATCCAAATATGTTGTAGTTACAGAAGCACCACTATAGTTGTTAGGGCCCACAATTCATCTTTCGAGATACAATTTTTTTTGTTCTAGTTTTAAACTGTGTGTTAACTCTAATCTCAGTTCTTATTATTTCTTTCTAAGACAAAATAATTTGATTCTTATTAGAAGGTTTGGTTTAGGAGTTTGTGGCCTTAACACAAAACCCAATCATACATAAGCCATTGCCAAGAATGGGAGATGCATGTTAGTGCAAAATCACAGCACCCCTGGATGCAAATCAAGGTTCTAAATGATGTCTTAGGCATCCAGTGTGATTGCACAACATGGAAACCTCTCTCCAAGTGTGGGACTTGTGAAACTGAGAGAGGAATCTCCAGATTAGAGGCTGGTTCCTCAAACTCCTCTGATTTAGATCTATATTTGCACAACTACAGAGGTTCAGATCCTAATCCTACTCTAAATTGCAAGGAGACAGGGATAGAAATGCAAAAATTGAAACTAACTAAAGATGGTGATGCACCAAAAGGAGTGGTGAATATTTTTGTCATGCAAATAGACACAAACCAAAGATTGCAACATAAAACATACACAGGCTGATAAGATATAATTTAGGATCTGAAATGAAGCAAATAATACAAACAAAGGACTGAAACCCATTCACAAAGCTTGCATTATCATTTCCAATGTCAAAACCACTGCATTACAACCTCAGAGAGGTAGAAAACCTGTTACAATCTTTGAAGAGGTCTGATTCTTGCAACAATCACTTGCTGGAGGTGAAAGAAGAAGTTTTTTATGCCAAAAAGTGTTCCCCCTGAAGAAATGAGCCAAATCTGGCTTTTACATTGCATGGGTCGAGCCTAGGAGAGAGAAAAATGTACAAAACGTGGGAGCCCATTCCTCATTGACTACAAATGCATTAAAAGCATGGAGGACCTTACAAACCCATACCCTGTCATTTTTGACCAAATTGGAGGAGAATACGACCCATCCTGCATTAAATTTGGTCGCTGAAAGGTCATTTCTGCCCATGGACACGTACCAGAGCCGTTTTTTGAATTTTCTCTCTTGAAACTGAACCAAAATTCAAAATTGACCATGAAATCCTATAGAGAATTTCATAAGCTTTCCAATGATATGAAGAACGTGCAAATCTGAGCTCTGGATCAAAAGATATGAAGGTCTGAAGTTTTAGGGAAAAACGGCCCAAAAAACGGATGTCGGGCAAAAAATTTTAAATTTTGACCTTTTTGCATTTTGGAAATTTTTTTTGAAAAATTTCCACGCTCCGCCGGTCGGATGCCACATGTCAGGTGCTGGTTCACTGAGCAATTCTCTCTCCTCCACCTTTCCGCGGGCTTTCCCTTGAAATTTTGACCTTTTTAACTCTTTGGAAAATTTTCCATTTTTTCCCCCGTGCCCCGCCACTTGGGACACGTGGCACGCTTTGGTTGGTTGACAGGGGTGCGGGGGCATCTTTTACCTTTTAGTTTTTTGGCCAAAACTTTTGCCAAATTCTCCAAGTCCTCCCCGAGCTCCGCACTCCCCTTCTCCTTAGGACACGTGTCCTCTTTTTATTGGCTCGGGCCAACGCTCCAAACTTCGCCTTTGGAAACTCGGCAAAACATTAAGTAAAAATCTCACCCTTTCCTCCACCGCTCCGATCCATGAAGACACGTGGCATGTTCTGATTCGTCGACGGCTCTTTCGGCTCCCCGCGTCCGCCACGTACTTCTGGCCCGGATGTCCCAAACTGTCTGGGACAAATTTCTCCGATCCGCCCGATTCGGGCTTCCCTGTCCCTCTTTGAGGCGAAGACACGTGGCACATTTCCATTGGCTCTCGGCTCCTTCGGATTTTCGCGTCCCACGCGTCCCTTTGTCCCAACTGTCCCAGACTGTCTGGGACAAATTCTTCCCTGAAATGGGCTGCCTTTGATCTCGCCACTTCACCTTTTCGCGTCCTTCGCGTCCTCACGGCCCAGATGTCCCAGCCTTATCTGCACAACAGTTAGTCAATTTTTTCACCTTCGGCCGGTTCGCCCTTTCGCGTCCCGCGCGTCCCCACGGCCCGGATGTCCCTTTGCTGCGTGGACCACCTGGAGGCTTTTCGGCCGGTTCGCGCCCCGACGTCCCAACTGTCCCAGACTGCCTGGACTAGGACTTAGCCGATTTTCATGATTTTTTCTGCCCCAAGCTTGGTTTTTGCAACTTTTTCACCCTTTTTTAGAACTTGCTCTTTTCTTCTTGGACAGGAGAGTTAGAAAAAAGCCGAGGGGACCCCAGAAACATGATTTTTTGCCTTGAATCAATCTATCTTGCTCGGGACTGAAGAATTTAATGCATGTTATCAAAATTACCCTGGGGGTGAATTTTGGATAACAATTTGGTGACTCAGCGGGGTCACCTGCCTGCTAGATAGAAGATACCAGTTGCCTGAAGCAGTCCATTGGGCATGGAGTCATCAAATATTCTGTTTAGAACCCCAACTGACTTAGA
The DNA here is from genome assembly GCA_019776745.2 of Taxus chinensis. Lineage (NCBI taxonomy): Eukaryota > Viridiplantae > Streptophyta > Pinopsida > Cupressales > Taxaceae > Taxus > Taxus chinensis. The sequence goes on from CM034157.1 coordinate 296,220,959, forward strand.
ATGTGTAAGGAGGAAGATGGAATATCACCTGATGGAAGCAAGGACTGCAAAACATCTCCATGGATAGCAAGCTGTGCCAAAGCACTTAGGGAAAACAAAACTAACCTACAGCAAAACAATGTGCACAAGCACTTGGAGGAATGAAAATCTAATCTAATATTTACAAGGTAGTGAATTTCCCTCTAGAAGCAACGCTTGAGATAGATTCCATTTACTGGAATCTGCAGTTCTTCACCATCCAATGGGGCCAATTGGAAAGCATTGTTGTTCTTGCACTTCGTGACCATGTATGGGCCACTCCAAATGGCATCAAATTTTGAATGCCTTCCCGGTTTTGCTCTATCCACATCCCATTTCAACACTAGATCTCCAACCTGAAAAGATCTATCCTTGGCCTTCCTATCAAAGGTCTTTTTGATCAAAGCTTGATCCTTTTCCATTGCTTGGGATGCCTGATTTCTGATCTCTTGCAGCTCCATCAACTCTGCATACCTCACCTCCATGGGCTCAAACTCTAGCAACTCCAGCTGCTTCATGAGTTCCAATGTTGGCAACTCAAGTGACATGGGCAAGATTGCCTCTCTTCCATAGACAAGTTTGAATGGAGAGTTACCTGTGGATCTTTTGGGAGTTATCCTATCAGCCCATAAGGCTGATTTCAGTTTGGTATGCCAAGACCTCTGATTCTCGTCAAGAGTCCTCCTAATGATCCTCAACAAGTTCTTGTTTGTAGACTCGGCCTGGCCATTACCTTGAGGGTAATAGTTTGATGAAGTGCTTAGGTAGATACCGTTCTTGACAGCCCACTCAGTCACCTTAGATCCAATGAATGCCAATGCATTATCAGAGATTATTGTAGCAGGTACACCAAATCTGGTTGTTATCCCCTCATAAAAGTCTAAGATGCTAGACTCATTTGCCTCTTTGAGTGCTACTGCTTCTGTCCATCTGGTGAAGTAGTCCGTGGCTGTCAAAATCCATTTGTGCCCTTGGCTTGAATTGGGATTAATGACTCCAATGAAGTCCAAACCCCATTGCATGAATGGCTGGTCAACTGAGATTGGATGTAATGGAAGGGCAGCAAGTCTCTCTTTTCCTGTGAAGAATGCACAATTCTTACACCTCTTGATCCATGCATAGCAATCACTGAAGATTTTAGGCCAATAATAACCAGCCTTCATGATTTTTAGAGCTGTCACTCTTGGTGCAAAATGACCACCAGCTGGTCCACCATGGAACTCTTCCAACACCCTTTGAATCTGATTTGTGCTAATGCATCTCAGCAGCACTCCATTCACATCTTTCTTGAACAAAACTCCATCAACAATGGCATACGGAACAGCCTGCAATCTGAAGTGTCTCCTTTGGGTCTTGTTCATCTCCGGAGGGCATAGGCCTGTGCCTAGGAAGTGTATAATACCTTGGGTCCAGCAAGGAGTGGGGGCAGCATTGTCTTCTTCTTGATTGCCACTTGGCTCATGGCTGTCCTGGACTGTCAAAACAGCCTCTTCTTCATTGCATACTTCTTTTTGCTTCCCCAAAACCAGCTGCTCACACAATCCTTTCCCTCTTACCAGCTTGGTGATCTTGATCTCAATGTCATACTCCATGACACGGGTGATCCAACCTGCCCTTTTCTCATTCAAATCCTTGTTGAGGAGGAAGTCCTTAACCCCAGCATGTGAGACCAGCAACTGGACCTTGTTGTTTGAGATTAAATGCTTGAATTTCTTCAAGCTTCTGATTACTGCAAGTACATGCTTCTCAATAAAAGAGTACCTCACCTCATAGTCATCTAGGCTCTGGCTGAAGAAGGCAATTGGCTGCTCATCATTATCCTTGTTCTGCTGTACCAAAATGGCAGAAATAGTGTCATTACCTCCAAATGCATAGAGGATGAAATCCTTGGAGAAGTCTGGGTTGATGAGAGTTGGTGCTTGAGAGATGGCTTCTTTGATTGCTTCAAAACTCTCCTTGCCTTCTGCTGTCCACTTGAAAGCCATGCTCTTCTTTAACATTTTGGTGATGGGCTTGACAAGGGCTGCAAAATCTGGGACAAACCTCCGAACAAAGTTTATCCTTCCCAAGAAACTCTGAAGGGCTTTCTTGTGGCTTGGCAATGGTAGTGCTCTTATGGCTTCAACCCTCTCTGGATCAATTGCTAATCCTTCTTTGGAGACAATATGGCCAAGGAGCTTTCCTTCATGTGCAAGAAAGATGCACTTCTTAGGATTCAAAGACACTCCAAATCTCCTGCACCTCGTGAAGACTTGTCTCAAATGAGAGAGGTGGTCTGCTGCATTTTTGGAAAAAACAGTGATATCATCAAGGTAAATCAGCACCACGTTGTTAATCAAACCTTTGAATGCCATGTCCATTGCCCTTTGGAAGGTAGCACCAGCGTTGGACAGCCCAAATGGCATTTTCCTGTATGCAAAAGTTCCCCATTTGGTTGTGAAGGCTGTCTTGAACTGGTCCTCTTCCTTCACCATAATCTGATTGTAGCCTGAGTAGCCATCAAGTAGTGAAAACCTCTCGGAGCCAGCCACAACTTGCAAGATTTGCTCCATGGAAGGGAGTGGGTAATGGTCCTTGAGAGAGGCTCTATTCAAGTCTCTGAAGTCAACACACAATCTGATCTCTCCACTCTTCTTTCTGACTGGAACTAAGTTGGCAACCCAACTAGAATGCTTGATTGGGAATATGATCCTTGACTCAATCAGCTTGTCCAATTCTTTCCTCATGAGAGGCTCCATGTGTGGATTGACTGGTCTTTGTTTCTGCCTGACAGGCTTAGTATTTGGATCCAATTCGATGGTATGCTGAGCTAAGTTGGGATTGAAACCTTTCAAGTCTTCATAGCTCCAAGCAAACACGTCAGGGAACTCTTGACACAGCTGTATGAACTCATACCTTTCTTGTTCAGTTGTCATCCTTCCAATTTGCAATGGTTTGTTCTCTTCTACCAAGATGGATACTGAATCCTCTCTCTTGACCTGAATGTTTGCTTTCTCCTTTCTAAACTGATCATTGGGGTTAAAAATGGACTCCAAAGTGATAAGTCCCTTGGGCAGCTTGTTAGTTCTCAGCTGTACCACTTGGTCACCATACTGCTGTTCCAATTTTTCTTGATTCTTGGCTGAGAACTCAGCTTCTTCTTGCAAGAAATGGATGATTTGCTGGTCATTCTCAAACACTTGCCAACTGACATTGTTATCTGGCACTGAAGGCCTCACAATCACGTGGATGTTTGGCTGTACCTTGTCTTGTTGAATGCTTTCCACAATGTCAAAGGCTGCCCCTACTGCTGCAAGCCTGTCAGCAGCTTGATTCTCTTTCCTAGGAATGGATTTGATGCCAAAACCCTCAAAATCTTCCATGAGGTCCCACACCCTGTTCTTGTAGCACCTGAGTAGATCATTCTTGGCAGCATGCTGTCCCTTGACCTGATTTACAATCAATTCACTGTCACCAAAGACTTGCAAGTTCTTTATTTTCTTCTTTATTGCCCAATGCATCCCTTGCACCAAGGCTTCATATTCAGCAGTGTTATTGGAGCATGCAAACTGAAATCTAAAAGCTGAATAGTACTTTACTCCTTGAGGTGAAACAAGCATAGCTCCACCTCCTGCACCTTGTCTACTCCTTGATCCATCAAAAAACAGCTGCCATACCTCATTGTCATCTTTGTGGTTTGGCTTGGTGATGCTAGGAATAGGCTGATTTTCTTCGTGTATGCAATAGACCCCTAGCTCAGATTCTTCCACTTCTTGATAAGGATCAAATGCATGTATCTTGTTTGCCCATTCATCAAGAGTTAGATCCGGGATGCTTCCAACCTTAGTGTCAGCTTCATCAGTGCTTGGGTGATCTTCTTGATCAAATGCTGAGCAATTGGCATTAATCTGACTTGGAGTGTAAGGCTCAATATGGAAGTTTGCAATAGGTTCTGACCTGATTGTAGCCTTAGTTCCATACCTCATTCTGAACAGCATGTGTGACCAATCAGCAGACAAATATCCCCCAATCTTGGCTGTGAAGTCCCTTGACAAGCATAGGGCAAAGAGTGGTGGAAGGTCTATGACTGATACATCTTGTAAAACAACAACATTTGGACATGCATGCAAGGTAAGACTCAAGTTTCTAATCACTCCAACTGTTGCTACTGCTGTCCCATCCAGCTGCACTACCCCTTTGGATATTGTTTCATACTGGAGCCCTAGCTGATCAGCTATTTGTTTAGGCATTACTGAGCTACTTGCCCCGGAGTCTATCATGCAATTGTGCACTAGCTGATTTCCAATGATCAATGAAACATAGAAAGGAGGGGGCTTCAACATTTTACCTTGCTGTCCTCCATGATTTCCCTCAGGCTGGGCAGCATTTGTAAGTACCTTCTCTTGCCTTTGGACCTGTTGATTTGAAGTTGGCCAGTCCTTCATGGCAGCTTGCAGCAGATCTCTTTGGCCTGGGATAGATAGGGATTCCCACATTGATATATTAACATTTGTCTTCTTCATCTGATCAATGATACTGAATGGTGATGAAGGATCTCTTTGTTGTCCCTTGGTTTGCACATTCACTCCTTGCATGTGGGCAGCAACAACTGGTATTTGAGTTGGCCTAGGGGCTGTTCTTGGCTGCCCTTGTGCATTTGAAATTGGATTTTGCTTGCCAACCATTTGTGGAGCCATGGAAGGTTGTGGATTGGTTGGGGCTAATGGCTGTTCTTCACCCAAATTCCTCCTTTTTGACCTTGTGTTGGCTGCAACACCTTGAGAAACTACCTGGTTCATGCCACAAAAATCCTCTGCTTGCCAATTTACCAATGTGGTGTCATTTGGGGCTGATTGCTGTTGGAATGTTTCTTGTTGTTGGTTGTTTCCTTGACTGCCCTCACCCTCCACACCAGTAGTTGTCACCATTAATGCTTGATTCAAAGCACCATTGAAGCACATGGATTGGTTATGAGGCTCATTGCATGGAAAACACCAATCATACTCCTGAGCAATGTTGTTTTGTGTTGGCACCAATGCCTTAGAGGCAGATATGGCATTTGGATTATAGGGCTGAAATGGTCTATTGGCAGGAGGCCTTGTTTGATTCATATTTGCAGCTGGATTAGGTGGCATTTGTGGTTGGTATGGCTGCCTGTTAGGCTGAGCTTGGGGTTGATAAGAAGGTCTAAAACCTTGGGCCTGTTGCCTTTTGAGAGTAACCAGCTCATTGCCTAGGTTTTGCAATTGCTTCATGACTTCTTGAAGCTCATTTGGGGCACTTGGAGATGAAGTGGAAGCTTCATTTGAACTCTGATTTCTAGGAGTGGGAGAAGGAGCCAAATTAGGTGCTTGATTGGTGTTTGGACTCTCTAAACTTGGAAACAATGGCATGGGAGGTCTAGGGGCAAGTTTTCCAGCTTGGATCAAACAATTTTCAGCCCTAATGGCAATGCTATAAGCCATAGGGATAGTTATGCCTCCCATGGACTGAATCAACATAGAAATATCAGAATTTAGAGCTTTGAGATAGTAGAGAAAAGCACCTTCTGCTGTTGGCCTGACTGCCACTGGAATTCTCTCCCAAGTCTTTTGAAATCTGAAGTTGAAATCGGTCAGCTGCTCATTGGGAGCTCTCTTGATGGTTGTCAGCTGCTCCAAAAGAGACAAGTTGTCTCCCTTTTCTCCAAATTGCTCATGAAGTGCTATACACAGCTGATTCCAATTTGTGATAGAACCAGCTCCAAGGCTCCTAAACCATTGCAATGCTTTACCCTTGAATGAAGATGCCAGTAACTTGACAGCCACTTGCATCTCATTGATTTCATGAATTGCACAAAGGTTAGCAATATCTTTAACATGATCACCTGGAGTAGTCTGATTTTCTCCAGTGAAGTAGGGAATGTTCTTCAAGGCTGCAATAGGAATTGGATGTTGTGCATTGAGGGCAAGTGGGCTGCTGCCTGTGAAGTTGACATAGGGGTTGTTTTGTGCCATTCTAATTGGTCTTAAAACCCTTGTTGACTGAATGAAAGGCCTACCAGGTGGAGGAGTTGAGAGAGTTCTGTTTGGTGGAGATGGAGACCTTTGAATCCTTCTTCCTCTTTGCCTTCTTCTTGGAGATAATTGCAGGTATTCAAACAACACTTCTTCTTCTCCAACTCTTGACCTTGTGGTGACTCTTCTCATGAGTTTTCAGGCCTGCACTGCTGAAACCAGTTGATTCTTCCCCTTGGAGTCGCCAGATATGCAAATAATAGCTCTTTTCAAGCAAGAAAATTGCAGCAGATGCACATCAACTTTGCTGCAATAAAAATGAGACCTCTAGTGTCCCACCGGGCGTGCCAAAACTGTTAGTGCAAAATCACAGCACCCCTGGATGCAAATCAAGGTTCTAAATGATGTCTTAGGCATCCAGTGTGATTGCACAACATGGAAACCTCTCTCCAAGTGTGGGACTTGTGAAACTGAGAGAGGAATCTCCAGATTAGAGGCTGGTTCCTCAAACTCCTCTGATTTAGATCTATATTTGCACAACTACAGAGGTTCAGATCCTAATCCTACTCTAAATTGCAAGGAGACAGGGATAGAAATGCAAAAATTGAAACTAACTAAAGATGGTGATGCACCAAAAGGAGTGGTGAATATTTTTGTCATGCAAATAGACACAAACCAAAGATTGCAACATAAAACATACACAGGCTGATAAGATATAATTTAGGATCTGAAATGAAGCAAATAATACAAACAAAGGACTGAAACCCATTCACAAAGCTTGCATTATCATTTCCAATGTCAAAACCACTGCATTACAACCTCAGAGAGGTAAAAAACTGTTACAATCTTTGAAGAGGTCTAATTCTTGCAACAATCACTTGCTGGAGGTGAAAGAAGAAGTTTGCTATGCCAAAAAAGTGTTCCACCCTTAAGAAATGAGCCAAATCTGGCTTTTACATTGCATGGGTCGAGCCCAGGAGAGAGAAAACGTACAAAACGTGGGAGCCCATTCCTCATTGACTACAAATGCATTAAATCAGCATGGGGGACCTTACAAACCCATACCCTGTCATTTTTGACCGAATTGGAGGAGAATGCGACCCATCCTGCATTAAATTTGGTCGCTGAAAGGTCATTTCTGCCCATGGACACGTACCAGAGTCATTTTTTAAATTTTCTCTCTTGAAACTGAACCAAAATTCAAATTTGATCATGAAATCCTGTAGAGAATTTCATAAGCTTTCCAATAATATGAAGAACGTGCAAATCTGAGCTCTGGATCAAAAGATATGAAGGTCTGAAGTTTTAGGGCAAAACGGCCCAAAAAACGGATGTCGGGCAAAAAATTTTAAATTTTGACCTTTTTGCATTTTGGAATTTTTTTTGAAAAATTTCCACGCTCCGCCGGTCAGATGCCACGTGTCAGGTGCTGGTTCGCTGAGCAATTCTCTCTCCTCCACCTTTCCGTGGGCTTTCCCTTGAAATTTTGACCTTTTTAACTCTTTGGAAAATTTTCCATTTTTTCCCCCGTGCCCCGCCACTTGGGACACGTGGCACGCTTTGGTTGGTTGACAGGGGTGCGGGGGCATCTTTTACCTTTTAGTTTTTTGGCCAAAACTTTTGCCAAATTCTCCAAGTCCTCCCCGAGCTCCGCACTCCCCTTCTCCTTAGGACACGTGTCCTCTTTTTATTGGCTCGGGCCAATGCTCCAAACTCACCTTTGGAAACTCGGCAAAACATTAAGTAAAAATCTCACCCTTTCCTCCCTGCTCCGATCCACGAAGACACGTGGCACGTTCTGATTCATCGGTGGCTCTTTCGGCTCCCCGCGTCTGCCACGTACTTCTGGCCCGGATGTCCCAAACTGTCTGGGACAAATTTCTCCGATCCGCCCGATTCGGGCTTCCCTGTCCCTCTTTGAGGTGAAGACACGTGGCACATTTCCATTGGCTCTCGGCTCTTCAGCTTTTCGCGTCCCACGTCCCTTTGTCCCAACTGTCCCAGATGAAAGTTCCCTGCGCCGGCCGATCCGGGTGGTTCGCGTCCTTCGCGTCCTCACGGCCCAGATGTCCCAGCCTGTTCTGCACAGCAGTTAGTCAATTTTGTTTTTACCTTCGGCCGGTTCGCCCTTTCGCGTCCCGCGCGTCCCCACGGCCCGGATGTCCCTTTGCTGCGTGGACCACCTGGCGGCCTTTCGGCCGATTCGCGCCCCGACGTCCCAACTGTCCCAACTACTGCGAGGACTAGGACTTAGCCGATTTTCATGATTTTTTCTGCCCCAAGCTTGTTTTTTGCAACTTTTTCACCCTTTTTTAGAACTTGCTCTTTTCTCCTTGGACAGGAGAGTTAGAAAAAAGCCGAGGGGACCCCAGAAACATGATTTTTTGCCTTGAATCAATCTATCTTGCTCGGGACCGAAGAATTTAATGCATGTTATCAAAATTACCCTGGGGGGTGAGAGAATGGATTTCTCAGGCATGAATCATTCTTTTCCCCCCTTTATAGCTTTTTCCATTTCATATTTGCATCAAATAAATCATCTGTAACGAAGTTATCTGTGTGATTCTATTGATTTGGGTTTTTGGTGTGTGAATGCTATTGGGTTTTAATATTTATTTTCGAAGTTAGAAAAATGGGCACTAATACATTTTTGAATGTATTAGTATTGCCATTTTATGTTTGAGATTTGTATTCTGGTTGGTTTATTTTAAACTCTTATGCAGGGTTTCTTATTATTACTACTATTAGCAATATTTGTTAAAGTATGGGTCTTATATAGATGCCTAAAACATTAATATGATTGTGTGGCAATACCATTAAGTAGTATGTGTTGTAACTTATGGTAATTAAGGGTTTTATTTTGGCTTCATTGTTTAGCTAAAACTATGTATAGTTTCCATTATTTTCCTTCAGAACCATGAAGTCAATTATATGTTAGGGAACTTAACAACAATCTATAATTAAAACCCATAAGGGAATTTTATGATTTTAATTGCCTTTTAAATCGGTTTTAGCCAGTCAGTATGGGCATAAATAATGATTGATACATGAATATATGTTATATTGATAAAAAATGGTAATATGAGTAACTTGTTTGAGCGTAAGTGAATGTCTCATGGGATCCAAATTTTGTATATTCTGTCTGGTTATATTTTATCAGTCACTGTATATGAATTAAGGTGACATCCTGACATGCAATAAGGCATGTATTAAGTTATTCACCTTGAGGTGTCGATTAATATCGATGTTAGTAGGGATGGGTTTCGATTTAATAAGCAGGTTGCAAGTATTTTAAAGGCCCTTGATTCGATTACGGTAAATAAAAATTACCTTCGTAATGTCAAACTGTGTGAATTTGGGTTTGATTAAGTCAATTTTTATCTCAGTTCTTATGATACCTTACCTGGCAGTGCCTTGACCTTTTACTATTATTATATCAAGAAATATATCAGGGTCTTAAATCATGACTGTATTGATTGTTTATCTCTGAGTGGGAATATGATGATGATTGGGATGGTTACTGTGTGTTCATTTTAATATGGATTATCGACGGTTGACTTATGAACATTTGAAGAGTTTGAGGTAAATGAAACTTACCTTAAAGATGTTGAATATCCACTATTATTCATACTTGTATGATTATCTTTTTGGGTCGATTATTTTAAATAAACAATGTGGTTGGTTAAAGTAATTATGAATATTATAGGCACTCGAATATAGTGAAATATATATCTGTCTTGTTGTTGACCATGAAATCATGATAATCAGGGAGTATAATTTTATATGCTGAGTTTGATGGTTATTATATTTGGGAAAAATAAGGATTCCCTAGTAAGAGATATTAACCAGGCTTAAAGAATAAGTAAAAACTATTTCTAATAAGAATATATCTACCATGTATGATAGACAATGTATAATTTGTGATTAAAAATCATTAACGACCTATTATAATAAAGGACGTCTGGTTGGAAATAAGGATGATGAACATTTTTGTGGGTTGTTGTTCCAAATACTGATTTTAGTGAATTACCATTATAACATTGAGTAGCACGCAGAGAACAATCCTTGTAGATGCAAGGAAGAATATCTTAAGTATGATAATATGATTTTATGTTAATAGAAGTTCTGTTAGGAACTTATAATTTATCTTAGTATTTAAAAGTGTATTTAATGTTATGAATGCTTTTATCCTATAATGTTATGTGGTCTGTTTTTGTGAATTCCTTTATTAAGGCACTCACAATTTATGACAATGAATAAGTTACTATTGGATATAAAGTGATCTTCTTAAATATACGATGATTGATTCTTTTCATTATTATGTTGATATGGTGAACTTAATATTGCAGCATTATTTTATTCAAATATTAAATGGCATAAGATGTTAAGAGGGAAAGAGGACCTTTCATGCCAGTTCGTGCAGAGCTGACCATGTTTTAACCATGCATGTTTGAAAGGATTTTCTGAGATGATCAAAGGTAGATAATATGACTTGCATGATTTTATTGTGCTTACGAATTGAGAAATAAAATAATGTACTATCTTTTGATGTTTAAATATAAATACTCTCCTAGTGATTGATATATAAAAAAGACTACTGATATGATGTGTAAATGTACTATCTTGAAAGTCTCCTGATATTTAGCTAATGTAATAAGTATTACAATGAAGGTTACCAATTGATGAAATATTTTTGTAAGATTGAGTTTATGACCTTGTTCTTATACTAGTGTTAGTAAATGAAAGTTCTTCATGAATTGATATTGAGTGTAGACAAAATTTATTAAATTATATTTACAACCATAGAACTTGTTTATCAAATAGTAAAAATCATTAGTAGATGGTATTAAACATGAAAGATTCAAATACTTCTAGATGTCATTAAAAAGTAAGGAATAATGAATCAATAATCTAATCTGAGTAACATAAAGCAAACCTACGAGATAAACAACCAAATATGAATGTTGTTCACATATACTTATGATGATTAATGAAAAGTGATTAAGTGTGTAAAAATGAGATAACGTGCTATGATAATCATATAATAGTGACATACTCTTTGAAGTATGTAACTAGGGAGGAAAAATATGTCAACAGATATATCCATCTTCTAAAGTTTGACGTAAGTAAATCACCATTTTTTGTCTTATAAAGGTCTACAAGCATAAAACTAAAGCAAGTTAGTACATTGATATTTTCATACAATCTAGAAGTAGGAATGAATTATGAGTATATTATATACCAAGATAAATGATTGATATCAATATTAAAGTTATAACACTACATTATATGTTGTTGTTCTCTAATGCCAAAAAAATCTTCATATTTTCAATATCATCATTATATGATCGATTTGAATAGTATGGTGAAGTTATAGAATTATTAAACAAAGTATGATAGTACGATGCCAACTCGTTATGTAGTACTAGTGTACTTAACTTTCATATTTAAAACATAAATATTAAGTGATTATTAAATATCTTAATGATGTTGTTCTACCAATCTGATTTAGCACCCAAGTATAGGGTTTATGGAGTGACATCCATGTTGTAGGTTTAACCTTGACTTACTAGACAAGGATGGCTATGGGAAAGGTATCAAAAAATGACGCAACTGTCATTATGTGATGAAAAACCTTCATCGTAGGAAACCTTAGGTGGTACTATCAAGACTTCATGGGACTTGGTTTTCAAATCATGATACTTGCATGCTTTTGTAGTTGAACTTATTACTTAAGGATTTCTTATGAATGGTAACATGAAACAACTATTAATGATGTACTTAATGTGATATGATATATGGTAAGCACTATCTGTAGACCTAAATATCTAGGATTCCTTAAATAGTTATAATGATATGAACAATTTGCTGTCTTTTAATAATAGAGACATGAAATTTTTGATTAAATCTATTATTGTATTTAAAAAGCATGAAAATGATAGAATGAGGTATGTAGGCACTTTTAAATTTACATAAAGTGACATATGTAATAAGCTATCTTATAAAATGAAATTAACCTAAGTAAATGAAGAAAATGACTTTAATGAATTTACAATATGTTAACTAGTGTGTGAAGGTGGATGACTTAAAAATGGAACAATGAGGTCCATAAATTAGAACAAATTTATTAGTGTGATAGAAGACTAGACTAGGTTTTTAATGACGAGTGTGTTGTCACTGGGTGCTAGGATCCCTCTCTTAGCACCAGGGTCTACATAAGATGTCTATGAAACTTATGATCAAAGGTGCAAGTTGCAATGCTTACACTATCTTGATTTCACCAAGATCTACATGTGTAGGGATTTGGATGGGATTCGATTAACCTGCAATAATGTATATCACTTATAAACCCCAAAACTTGACATCAAATCCTAAAAAAGATGAAAGTAGGAGGTTAGTATACCTTATATGTCAAACTCAAAGAGTAACTTATGAGGGATCGGTTACTACATCGACCCATGTAGCAGCACATGTGTGTGTTTCAGAATGTTATGGATTTAGTGTGTGAATTTAACGATTTATAGATGGATGTAAATACTGGGTATTTAATCTGTGCATGGAAAAATGAACTTCCCCTCCTATGTAAAGTGTAAATTAATAAATAAAATCCCTTGTCCCTTGAGTGAAGCTATATGGATAATGATGCTCATATAGATTCCTTTGGATGCAACCTTAGGTGGTGATAGTAGATGCTTAGAGATTAGTCCTTTATTATGAGTCACATAACTTTATATTTATATGATTCCCTTGTTTGAATTTCCTAATTGAACCCCAAAAAGGCTGACCCATAAAAAATAAGATTCCCAAAATGGATAGAAAGAAGACCCAAAAGATGTGAGAAAAGTACAAAGAGGTCAGGGGTTGGGGGTGCTTGAGCGCTAATGCATCCTAGAGTTGGTGTCCAGAAAGAAAAGATCCGAAGTTAAAGGACTAGACTAGGAAAGTAGGAGTGTAAGACCAAAAAGGACAATATAAAGAAAGAAAGGCCAAAGACATGGGTCAATTAATAGTTTTCTTACTTAGGAATCATAAGAATAGTAGTATGTTATCATGACTAGATAGATACCTAAATTTCTGATTTAGTGTCTACATTTTCCCCCACTTTATGTTGTTGAGTGAAATATTGATAACATAAAGTAGATAAGAGATGTGTACCTAATAACCATGTAATCTTGATGTGAAATCATGTCTGAGAGACAAGAAAAAGCATGGAGTGATAAAAAAAATATGAAGCGTGGATGCTAGAGAAGAGGAAGTGAAAAAAAGTGATGATGAAGATGACCCTAGGGGTGAAGCATATGTGTTGATGTCATATTTGTACCTACTGTTGTTGATTGTCATGTTGAAGTTCTTGATTATGTGACTAAGCTTCCCATAAGGATTGACCAAAAAAGAGTGAAATGATCAAGTAGTCAAATATGTGTATATAAAATGTTTCGATATGTATGAAATCATGTAAAAAGTGTGTAAAAATGTAAAAAATAGAAAAAGGAACATGTGTATTTGATCTGTGATGAGTGAAAGGGATAGAAAATATTATGTAGATGTTGTAGAAAAATGATTTTTTCGGGCGATATCATGCCAAATGTGAGTTTTTGGGGTGATCTCACACCATGGAAGAAGAGTGTTGGGGAGAAAGGTCTAGTGTCCTTCTCCATCATTTGACTGCTTCCTAAAATTTATACACCACTGCAGATGGTGTGATCCTTGTATTTGCTCGTATTTGATCCATTTTGATCCAAGTAGAAAAAGAAGATAAAAATTGATTGTTGGAGGATTATGTACGTGCCAACTGCTGTGAACTGTTAAAAATTGTGCTGATATGAGAAAAACTGTGTATCTTCCCCTTGGTCATAAGTGCACTCAGGAAGGACATAAGTTTCTAGGTCCCAATTCTATATCTGGGCACTAGCGTTTGTGCTGGAATAAGGACCCAAGTCTGATTCTGAGCCTGTCTGAGACTGTAGATTGTGTTGTTCTTGTGTTGAACTATGTTGAATGTAACTTAGACTCTAAATGGGGTGACTGATTCACCCAATAGTATGCCCCCCTCATTTGGAGTGCATTTGACATCGCTAGGAGGATATAGACCAAAAAGAGGACCCCATGTTGATATGAATACTGATATGTAGGGGGAAAATGTGTTGGTAGAAACCAAGGCACATGCAAACAATGGCTAGGAAACAAGTGTTAGTGCAATCAAACATGCATATATAAAAACAAACTGTAACCTATAAAGCAAGAAGACAATGCAGACCACAAAAAGTGGGTTGCAAACATGGGACATCACTCACAATGTCACAAGATAATCAAGCAACCGAAGTCGACCAAAGTAATAACATACAAGACACATGGAAAACCCGCAAACAATGGCATACAATAGCAAGCAATGAAAAGTAATATAAGTAAATCATCAGAAAACCATGGTGGAAAATAGTCCCTGTAAAGAAAATGATGTACATGAAGCACTCGTTAGCATGTTAGAAAGATATAAAGTATATCAAAATCGTGTATGATCCAATATAGTAATGTGCTAGTAAATATGAAGTAGTATAAAATGAAACAATAACATTTGTAATGTGTATGAAAGTGAATGCCCCTAAGATCCTACTGTGGGAATAGTAAGAGGTACAATGCCAAGCATCCATGTTGCATGTAGAGATCTGTATAAAGTCTACAATCACAACTAGAAAACAAGTGAACGCACATGTGTATATAGAAAAGATAATGACATACAATGTATATGTCTAGTATAGTAAGCAAAGTGTAATATGTGAGTTTAAGCTTGTAAGAACAATGTGCAACCAATATATGCAGTATGTTATGGATGAGTTTTGTGGAATGGTATGCAATGTGAGTATAATAGGATTCATGTGGCCTCTAAGTGAGAATGTATGCATGAGTGAAATGAGGTTGATTTACAAATGACCCCTCAAAAGTCGAGAATAAACCATAAACAAGTGTGTCATAAGAAAATGGTTTAAATGTGTGCAATAGAAACATCTGATCATCAAATCTAATGTAGAGAGTGAGTGATTGGGTTTAGGCTTATTTTAGATTGAAAACCCTCAGCATTCGAGTATGAACCATGGAATTAGAGTGCGTCATAGGGAAATGGTTTGAACGATGTGTGTGTTAGAAATATTTTATCACTATAGCGTGGGGCGTGTATTATAGAATGGTGTCATGTGATTTGTAAACTACAAAGATTGAATGAGACACCATAATAATTGATTGTGGAGCACATAGCATAGGATGTATAAATATGTGCATGAGATACTAGAAAGTGAAATGTAGAAAGACGCTTGAAAGATAGAATAATACGTTAGGGAGATTGATCGTGAAATGCGAAGCATAACATGTATAAATATGTGAATGTGTAGAATGTCGAATGATACAAGTGTGGTGAGGTTAAATTTATATTTAGACCCTCATAATTTGAGTGTGAACCGTAGCACAAGAGTGCATCATAGTGTAATGAGCGCAACATGTAAAATAATATGCAATAGTGATATAGAGTGAATAATGTGCGTAGTGTATGGTAGAAGTTGTGAGAGAAAGATGTCAAGCACATGCAAATTATGCATTGTGTAGTGTGTAGTGTGTGAGGTTCATGTATGTAGTATTCCCTCAACAGTCAAGTGTGAACCAAAGTACGAGATTGTGTCATAGGGTAATGATGATACCAGTAGTGTATCAAAGTGTGTTAGATGAATGTCAAGAGATGTGAAGTAGGAAGCATGAGGTGTGACAATAGGAGTGATAGACATTTAATGGTGTATGAGGGGAGAATGATGCCCCAAAGTATATGACGAAGAGTAAGATCATGTAACATCATCTAGGATCCCATCATTTCCATGTTCAAAGACAAATGGAGATGTATCATAAGCATGGTAAGCAACAATGTGTGGTAAATCATATAAGGAGCCATTGTAGTGTAAATTGTACATGTGCATTGTGTATTCTTCATCAATGAAAGGTGTTGGTAGAAATCCATGTCCATACAAATGAGTGAGATTTTGTGAATAGCCAAGAAATGAATCATTGCAAATATAAAAAACAACCAAAATGCATAGGGAATGTGATGTTAGTATGGTTAGGATCCAAAGTGCCCTAATGTAATTCAGCCAAGATTGTCTAAGTGTAAGTGGAGAAGTGCAAGAAGTGTGTGCAAGGAATACTCAAATATGGAATACATGAAGACCATAAGTAACATTTACCTGAACATATCCATGGTAGATATGAGGAGAATGAGGCAGAGGGAGGAGATCATCCAATGTGAACCCTAGCTGATTCAATTCATCATGTGTGCATACAATATTAAAGAAAGTAGGATCAAATGGGATATGTTACCAATAAGAATCATTCATGAAAAGTATGCATTTAAAAGGAAAATGTTCCAATGGTGGTTGTACATTAGAAATTACAGTAGGTGGAATGACATCTGATGTTTATACAAGCCCCCATTAAAGTACCCTAACATTTGTAGAATTGGGAGTGGGAAATGATGCAGATGAGACAGTGTCTAACATGTAAATAATACCTTCAAGTGGTGATAAGAGAGCTAGAGAATACATGGGTTGTGTGTCATTAGTAGTAACATATGTTAGAGTCATAAGGGTAGTAGTTGAATCGCATGTGTAATATTTGAATGGTTCATGATCATCATAAATTGTATACTCTAAACCCTCATGTAAGAATTTAACACATCGATGCATTGTAGAGGGTACTGCTTGCATGGCATGAATTCAGGGTCCACCAAGTAAGTAATTGTATTAAACTTGAAAGTCAATGATAAAGAAAACCATATGAATAAATTTTTTTTCCTGACTGTGATGGGTAAAGTGATATAGCCTATGCATGGACAAGTGGAACCATCGTAAATGTGAAGAAACACCTAGAGCCTCAATATATAATAAAGTGAAAAGATTAAGCTCAAATCCATTATTGAGTATAATGCGTTTGACACCAACATCATTGATGTGAATAAAATTATGTATAAAGGTGGAACATTGTCAAAAGAAGCAAGATCAGTAGTAGGATTTGATGGGAAAGCAATGTGTTGAGAAAAGACATCTATGAATGTGTTAGATTATATCTATATGAATATCAGAAGGAGTGTGAGTAGTATCTAATAGAGTAATGATTTTAGTTATTAATTCAGGGTAGATGAGTAAGAAATCATGAATATAAATATCAATGATGAAATGATCTTATAAAAATACAAGCAGAAATGAAAGAAATGCCCTAAATGTGTTTGAATAGGATGGGTTCACCAAATAATTTAACAAAATTAATATTTCAGTTTAAACCCTAGATAGGTTATTTCAGAGTCACAGTGATAAATAAAGAAGTAAAGTACATAAAGTGACACAAGAAATAATCAATATGAAGGGAAATCCTAAGTGCAAATGAAGAGTTAGAATGCTTAGCTGATTTCACAAATTCTTGGAAATGTGTGAAGGTGGAGGAATAATAAAACTAGAACACATGAGGTTGCATCTGAACCCAAACAAATGCAAGAGTGTAGAAGAAGTCTTGACCAGGGCTCCTGGAGTAATATTGTGGTCCTTGGTAGCTAGGATCCCTCTTTAGGTGTCAGGGTCTGCACAAGAGCTCATAAAATTATCTTTGTAGGGTCCCTAAGTCATCGCAATGCTTCGCAGTTTGTTGCTACAATGTTGCACAATGATCATTGATGTCATTGATAACCTGCGATAAATATATCACCTGTAAAACCCCAAAATAACATTAATTCCTAAAAATAAATATAAAAAATGGGAGGTCAGACTATCCTCAGCTTTCAACAAATTGAACTTAAGACTGAGCGTTGCACTACATCGTATACCCCATGTAGTTGCATGTGTGTGTGTGAGAATTGTGCCCTAGGTGGATCTTATGTGTGTCACACTTGATAGTGAGAAAATAGCTAGATGTAAAATATGTAAATAGATGTGTGCCTAGAAAAATGAAATTCCCTTCCTATATGTGTATATAGAATAATCTGTCCCTTGTCCCTTGAGTGAAGATAAATGGATGCAATGATGTTCTTAGATGCTTTGTGGATGCAACCTTAGGTGGTGATAGTAGATGCTTAGAGATTAGTCTTTTATTATGATCACTTAAATTTATATTTATATGATTTCCTTGCTTGAATTTTGTAATTAACCCCAAAAATGATAACTACCAAAAATATAAGATGCCTGAATGGCTAAAAAGGACCCAAAATATGTGAGCAAAGTACAAAGAGGTCAGGAACACCCAGAGGGGATGGGGGCACCTAGATTTGGCGTCTTGGCTGGGTGCTGGTGTCTAGAATGAAAAATGTCAAGTATGAAAGGAAAGACTTGGCAAGTAGGAGTGTAAGACCAAAAGAGGAAATAGATTACAGCCAAAGATGGCCAAAGACATATGTCAATTAGTACTTTTCTTACTTAGGAATCATATGAATAGTAGTATGTGATCAAGACTAGATAGATACCCAAAGTGCGTGATTTAGTGTCTATACTTTATGAGTTAGCGAATGAATAACATTTAGATAAGATAACGCACTTCATTAGGTGTGATAACATGAAGGCTGAAGGTAGTGCACTCAAGTAGGTGCACTAGTGTGAAGGCTGACATTAGTGAGCTCAATAAGGTGTTATAGCATGGCAAAGACTTCTCATGGTTCAAAAATGGTTACGGTAGTGCATTTACTGTTTCGGTAGCGCACTTAATATTATGGTAGTGCGTTTATTATTATGGTAGTCCACTTCACAGGTGACGCTAACACAATTTCTGTTATGGTATTGCAGGTAACATATAGATTCATAAAATGAAGAAAAATGGTAAAATGACTTATTTTTTTATATTCTCTAACTTTTATCCACCAAATACCATGAAACTTTGATAGTAAGTCTTAAACAAAACAAATAACACAAAACAATAGATTGATAAGAAACAAGCTAAAAATGATAAAGAATGTGTGGGATTCTCATTGGGTGTGCCATGATGTATACAAAGAAAACAAAAACAAATGAAATAAAATAATAATAATAATGAAATGCAAACCTTCCTTCAAGTTCTCTTGCAACCTTGGATGAGATAGATAAAGTGTGGAATGGATTACCACACTTGTTGGATCTCTTCGAATGATTTGGTTGTATATGCTCTAAAATTGGTTCCAAGTGGAAGAAGAATGTTATGAGCAATGGATGATCAAATAAACAACCTTTCAATATGAAAATTCTAGTGACAATTTAGCATAGTATTTGCAAATGCTTAAATCTTCCAAGATAATAATTGTGAAGGATTGAGCCTCATGTTTATAACTAAAGGAGAGGCCATGGATTGTGGATCAAGGTTTGATTGAGTTGTAGGTAAATGAATGAATTTTCAATAATCGGCAAGTGTATTTTTCCTGTGCAGTGGGATTGTTTGAATATTAATTTAAAGGGAAATGAATATTTCGTTGGATTTTTATTTTATTCAAAAAGGTGGTTATACGTGAATATTTTTCTTCCACTTTTATAGGGTTTTATAACTTGAGTGGAGTGAGCTACTTCAACTTGAGTGAGTTGGATGGTGAAGTGGAGATGAGAGGATAATTATCTATTTATTTATTTAAATAGCTAATAAAATTAGCCAAGGGGTATGAGTGTATTCTTTATGCATGATAGAATTAATTAACTTTATTCTAAAGGGATTTTGGTGAATTATAATGGAATGTGAGGGGGTAGTGGTCTACAATAATTTTTAGAATTTATTTAGCACATTGTGTATGTAATAGGGATGACTAAGAGTAGGTGTGTATTTTTAAGGTGTCTACAGAAACATAACAACAATGTCAAAACATACTGAATGCATGTGTATTGTTGTAAAATGTAAACAAATATACTATATCAACACTAAGTGATAATTCTTTTGTATTCCCTCTCTTTTGTGATGGAACGATTCTACTCTCCGTCTGAAGGGGAAGCATGCGTTTACAAGAGCTAAATGTATGTACAAGGTTAACAAGGGGTTTTTGTGTTGTTGTTATAGTAAGAAATGATTTTTTCCAGTTGTTAAGGTTATAAATGTTGCATTAGAAATATTTATTGCAAACATGCAATGTTAGAGTGTAGAAAATGAGGACTATAAAAACTATAATGTGACCATTATTTTAAATTTAAACCCTTCACATTCATAAGTAGCATAATAATATCCAGGCTATGATTAGCCTTCTTGGCCATAGAAATGGCTATCATGTGGGAAGATCTAAATGCTATAATGAATGCAAGCAATTAAAAGTGTATGGTTATGCTTGTGAGAAGTTTATTCTTGGTGATTGTATCAAAGATGTTCAATGGTAATGTACTGAAAGGAAAAAAACTAGTTGTGTATGTTCTTTGAAATCCCTATGTTGTTATTATCCCCAATGTTTGTAACATAGACAAGTGTTGTGTGATGTGTGAACATTTGACCATGAGGTTCCTGGGTAAGTGCAGCAAGTTGGTGGACAAAAAAGGGGTCATAAGTGGATGTCATATTGCAAAAAATAGTGAAATATCAACTTGTAGGGATTATTAGCAATACACGCACTCAAAATTAGAAAAATTTAAATAAATCTGAATCGTAGCATTCAGAATCTAGTTTTTAAACTACTAATTTTTTTTAAAAATATAAAAGTTTAGCTATATTAAACACTTAAAATTATAGGACTTGGTTTTTTTTGTTAAAAAGCCTATAAGATTGTAATCCATTTTCCTGCGATTTGGATGACCAAATCTTGTTATTTTTTTTTCATTTGGTGAAAAGTTAGATGTAGTTGTCTATCTTGGGATGGATTTTATTTTGTATTTTTTCAAGTAATATTTTTCTATGATTTTTTCTGTGAAAGTAGTCTGAAAAGATTTAGAAAATGAAGTTCTTTCCGTTTTCCTACCATAACTATATTAAAAAATATCAAAATCATGTGTGTGTGTTGTGTTTGTATTTTGTAATGTGTGTAGAATTTCTCCACGCTTTGGATGGTATAAATTTTATCACATTTTGATAAGCAAAACAAAAATTGCAGTCTTAAACGTAGACATGAACATTTGTGGGAAAAAATGTCTTAAAGACCTATTATTAGTAAAAAATTATAAAATGATATTTATCTTATTCTATTCACTTTAAAATCAATATTTCTATGAAGCTAACAGTCTCCCCTATGCAATGGCACCATTTTTGTGAAATGTTTTAAGTGTTTCAGCATGGTTCAAGTTTGTGGAAGAGAAAATTTGAAGTTTTTTAACCTTTTACACTTCATAATGACCTTCCATAGCTTTGGTTGGGGAAAAAAAAGGTTTACCGAGCGTTACGGTCAAATTCAATGATACAGATAGAACCGCGATCGCGGTTTATAAACCAAAATAATGGGTTTTATAACAAGAACCACAATCGCACTTTATAAAGTGCAAGCGTGGTTTGTAAAGCTCGATCGTGGTTCTTAAATCATATTTACACACATCCCAATGTTCTAATTATTATGTGATTTTTACTGTTTAACTCTACCGTATGAGTTACTACGAAATTCTGTCATTTTGTGCACATTTTTCTTATCACCGAAAGCAAAACATCATGGGAGACAAGAAACGAAGTCAAAAAAGGAAGTCATTAAGTAAAAAATAACTAAATGAATTAGAGTCAAATAGATTTAAAAATGTTGAGCAAATGCGGAATCTTCATGAATCAAGAAGAGGTTCATCTTCAACCCCTACTATTGTAAGCAATGAGAAACCAAATAATGTTTCTACTGTCGATGTTGAATTTGAATTAAATACTCATGATGAAGATGTTTTTACTTTCAATGTTGAAGAAGAATTAAATACTCGTGATGTAGCAAATGTTGAAATTGAAGGAGACAATGAAAATGTGAATAAGGAAATTCAGGTTGAAACTGTAGACAAGTAAAATTTGACAAAAACACCTCCTATGATTTTCCGTAAGAAACCTAATTATTTTATTGAAATTGATGAAAATATTTTGAAACCAATGTCTAACAAACTTTCTGAATGGAAAATCAGAAGAAAAGCCACTTAAATTTGAGATAATCATTTTGAAATTTTAAATGATTCCCAAAGATGTCAATTGTTGGTTAGTTTGATGAAATTGATTAAAATGAGACCTAAATTAAACACCTTATGATTGAAAACATTTAATATACGTGGTCAAACCTCTACAATTGTTGAAAACCTTCATGATGCATATCACACTGTTGGTGTCAAGAGAAGCACTAGGGATAGTAATATTGGGCATCGTGTACTTGCTACTAGTGTTGTAAGTGAATCAATAAAAAAATAATGTTTGATTACGCAAACAATTTGAATGTTGCAAGTTAATCAAAAAACTCTAATGAAAGTAATTGAAAGACATAATATCCTTCAATCACTCAATAATACCAATTTTTGGGCATTTTCTTCTAGAGCACCACGTAAGGACAAAGATAATTTTGATGCTATAACAGAATTTGTTATTCAATTTTGGCATGATAACACTAGAGTTTCACCTAATACAAAAGATGTTGTAAAACAGAGAGTTGGTTCTACTAATTGTGAACCGCATCCAAAAAAATTCTTAGATATGAATCAAACTCAATTTTTTCGTAAGTGTGAACAAGAGCATCTGGAAATTAAAATTAGTCAACATTTTTTTGAAATGTTGAAACATGTGAAAATCAACCATGATCGCACTACTTGTTGTTGTAGGAAACATGTTAAATTTGCGATGCATTTTGATAATTTTTTACGTATTCGTTCTAATTTTCATTCTGTTTTTTTGTTTAAGTTAACAGAAGGTTACAAGGATTTTTGACCCCTTAGGGTTCATGAACTTAACTTACACCACTAAACTCAACTTTACGATTGAAGAACCAGGTCTAGTTAAAAGGTTAACATATTTTCAAATTTATCTCAAAGGTCCATTAACCAATTATTCATTAGGAAGGTACCAAGGATTAATTTACTTAATTAAATATTTTCTTCTCTTTAGCTAATGTTCAATCCTAGAAGGTTAACCTTATGTTAATTTATTAAATTCATTATCTTATTAATTTAGAGTCCTTTTGTGACTTCCCAAGGCTTGCTAAGAACTAACAAAGGATTAGCACTCTAAGGCAATTTAAATGGCCCCATTCCCCAATTACACATACCCTTAAGGATTTTAAATTAAACATTTAAAATACATTTCTACCTAAAAAAGTAGGGTGAATCCTCCACCCTTAGATCAAATCAATCTTGGCCACTAGATCCTAGGATTCCAAACTAGCCCTAAATTTCCTTATGAATTTCTATTAAACCTTTTCTTATTTCCTTTCTCCTCGTTTGGTCTGTTTTCTTTTGTTAAATTTGCAGGTTGGAGAGGAGGAAGCCATGGGAGCAAGAGAGGAAGAACCATGGAGGATTCTACAAGGAGATCTAGTTTAGATTAGTTTAGTTTTAAAGTTTTATTAATGCAATGCATTTCATTCAAGGATTGGGAGGGATTTCCTCTAATAATCTACTTTTTTTTCCACTAAGTGTATTTGGTTTTATTTAAAATTTGGGGCAAACCCTACCTTCCATTGTTATAAATGAAAGGAATGTTTTCAATCCACCATTTGTAGGTTTTTATTGCTCAATCCAAGGGATTACTCATTGTTTGCTTTGGTAGTATATAGTTAAATTTTACAACTTATAATTTTGTATGAACCAGTTAAAATTTGCGCACAGGCGCGGATCCGCGGAGTTCTGTCATAAGTGACAGAACCGCCACCCAGAGCAGACCGGTGGTCCTGGGACCGCCGCCCTACCTGGGTGACAAACCACGGACCGCCACCCTACTGAGCGGTGGTTTTGAGACCACCACCTTAGCCTGAGCGGTGGTTATGGGACCACCACTCTGCACAGGGTGGCGGTCCTGTTTCTGAAAAATAGAACCTTAAATCTGAAATTTTCACAAAACCAAATTTTACTAAAAAGTTTTAAAATACATTCTGAACTTTATGTTATGCTCCTAAAGTTTCCAGTTTTGTGATTTCATTTCATTTTCATTTCTTAATTTAAATTTCTCATTTAAACATTTTAATCCAATAGTGACAATAACAACTACAAGATCTATTCCATTTGTTCAACTAGTTTTCTTTCAATTCCAAGAGTAAAATTAAATTTATATCTACTTTTACATTGTTATTTTCTTAATACAAAATCAACATTTCTAAAACACAATACTTCAAACTTGTTGTCTCTTCCATTTCACTACAACATCAAATATAGATCCAAAATAACTACAACAACTTTCTTTTACATTCAAGCTTACTAAGCATGCATTTTTAACTTTTTACAACTTCTATATTTCTTATTTCACATTTACAATAAAACAACTTCACAATGAAAGTAAACTTTCTTTTCCATTGAAATAGCTCATATCTTTTAACACAAGGAACTACTTTTCTCACAATACAACCAAGATTTCAAAAAAGAGAATTACTTTCTTTTCTATTTGCAAAACTAACTCTACACTATAAATCTTTTCTTCTTTCCTTTCTTATTTGTTTCTTTCCACATACAATACAATTTTAATAACAACTATTTGAATACAACTTTCCTTTACAAGATCAATATAATGTCCTCCACTTCAATTGGGAAAATCCTAAAATAATGCAAGTTAAAAAAGAATACAATATTACAAGTTCCTCCACTCTAAGTGGGAATAACACAAAGGAATTTTTTCAAGAAGGATCTTCTTCCAACAAAACTCCAAGCTTCACAACTCCAACAAGATATAGCTCCTCCAAGATTTGTTTGATTCACAACAAAATGGGGGGAGAGGCAATGCTCTCCACCCAACCAAGATATCCAATGAAGAGGAGAAGCCATCCTCTCCATTGGCCCCCGAGCCCCAACCACATTACAATGGGAGATAATTCCAACACATGGAAACAACAAGCTTCCACAACACAAAAATTATTTCACAACCATTTCAACCACATTCAAATCAACAACAACACAAGAAGGAAGAACAACAAAACAACAAAAACAAGGCTTAAAATGAAAGCCAAAGGAGCAAGACCTATGGGGAGGCCACTTATGCCTCCCAATGGGAATGGATGCCCACCTTAAAGCCTCCAATGCATATCTCAAATCCCCTACATACTCTTATGCCTCCCTCAAGTACCCCTTATACCTCCCACATACTCTTATGCCTCCCCCAATCTCTTATGCCTCCCTCATAAAAGAAACAAGAAAGAAATGCAAGCATTCCTTGTACAAGGTGGGGCATCCAACCCAAACTCCCTCCACAAAAAGGGTAAACTCTTATGCCTCCCTACATGAAATCTCCCCATAGTCTCCTCCTACTCCAAACTTAGGCAATCTACCCACACCCAACAAGCATTCCAAAGAAAACAATACTCAACACAAGCATATAAACACAAAATAAAGCATAACATAAACAAGGGAAAGCTCCTACCTTTCCATAGTAGAGCTTGTTCCAAGAGTAAGTCTCCAAGCTCCTCAAAACCAAGAAAGCATCCACAAGCTCCAACAATCCACAAGCACTCTCAAAAATTCTCTAACTCTCCAAAAATACAAGAGCACAAAATAATGAAGTAACCCCCAAACAAGCAAAATGATTTCAATAAATAGAAAAAGGAGAGAGGAGGATGATGTGGCTCCAAGTAGGATGCCACCTCATTTCCTCTCCACACCACATCACCTTAGTCAACCTCATATTCCAATGCACAATTAATAAGTGGTTGAAGGAATGACAAGTTACTTACACACACCATCTAAGCCCACACCCCCTAAGGACAAAATTAATTACTTGAAAGAAAGTGCAATAAACATTTTACCTTTTTATCTTCCCAAAACACCTAATGGGGTCTAATTTTGACCCCCCAACCCATAGGTAGGGTTGGCATAGTAATTTAAGAGGTGTGGGACAAGTTTGACTTGTCCCACAAGCTTCCAAATTTGGCCTCTAAGGCCAAATTCGAGTTTCCCATGAAGGGTAGAGTGTACAACACTCAAGATCTCAAGCATTCAACACACAACACAAAATCCAAGAGTAAATCAAGTCTAATAAATGAACTCCTTTTGGTCACATCTTTAATTAGTTTAGGACAAGGTTAAATTAGCTTAATTAAGACACTACAACCCATTAATAATAAAGGGGTAAAACATACATCAAAATCTCAATAATTAAAACAAGTAAATTACATTACTAAAAGAAACACATACTAACATTAATAAAAGGGAACTAATAATAAAAGACAACACATGACCCCTTGGTCACAATTTTCCCCTAACCAAATAATTCTAACACACACACAATTACATGTTGCCATGGTGACCCTAGTTGAATTCATCTAGAATTCCAATGTGGTTGGTCTCCAATCCCCCGATGTTTGTTGTGAATAATTTTACCTGCAAAACACATAAATACCCTCTTCAGCCTCGTGGCCGCATTAAAACATCTATGATAAAATATACAATATAAATCTAAAATCATCTATATACGAATCAAATATCATCTAGGCAAATACGATATCATTTACAATTTCTAGCAACATTTCTATTCCACATTTCATCCATGTCAAAATGATCACAACATTAATCCAATTATCAAAGGTCTACTCAATATGATGAAATATATCACATGTCAAAAATATATATAAATAACCATGTCAAATAGTATATCAACATCAATATAAAATGTCTCTAATGGTCCACATGCATCATATATGAATCAAATCAACAACAGTCCAGTATCTCTAACATCTACTATCATACTAAATCAAAAAGCCATAATATATCCATAAGTGTAGTCGACAGTATCGAAATCAATAATCCAAAAAGGTGTCGAAGGGAAGTGGGCACTACATCCCCCTCCCCTTAGACTCGACTTCCTCCTGGAAGTCACTAGAACAGGTGTGGAAACTGAACTCGTAGTAATGTAGCATCCTCCCATGTAGCTGCAGTCTCATCATATCTGTCCCACTGGACCCGAACCTGGTCAATCTCTCTGCCGCGAAGGCCCAGGGTCCTGTGCTCTATAATGCAGATGGGCTCCACCATCACCTGCCCCTGATCCTGCACCTGCAATGTGGTCCAATCTAGCATGTGAGAAGGATCAGAAATATATCTCCTAAGCACAGAAACATGAAACACATCATGGATGTGAGACAAGCTAGGTGGCAATGCTAGACGATAGGCCAAGGGACCGATGCGCTCCAAGATCTCAAAGGGACCCACAAACCTAGGAGCAAGCTTAGAACCTTTTCCATAATGGATAGGGATCTTATGCGGTCTGACATGAAGAAACACCTTCGTGCCCACCTCAAAACTATGATCTGTCCTATGTTGGTCTGCATACTTCTTCTGCCTGTCCTGCGCCTCCTGCAATCTCTGTCTGATCAAGATAACCTACTGCTCCATATCCTGTAATAATGCTGGCCCAAGAGAAACCCTGTCCTCTAACCTGTCCCAACTAAGAGGTGTCCTGCACTCTCTGCCATATAATTCCTGAAAAGGAGCCATGCCTATCGAACTCTGGAAACTATTATTGTAGGAAAACTCCACCAAGTATAGATACTCCTCCCATCTCGACTGGTGATCCATAACGTACATCCTAAGCATGTCCTCCAGGATCTGATTCACCCACTCAGTCTGTCCATCTGTCTCAGGGTGATATGTTGTGCTGAAATTGATCCTCATCCCGAGAGCATGCTGCATGGTGGTCCAGAAATGGGAAGTGTACAAAGGATCGCGGTCACAAATGATCTTCCATGGAATCCCATGTAATCTGACAATCTCATCAAGATATACCCATGTCACTGCACTAGCTATGTATAGGTTTTCTTCACCAGAGAAAAATGAGCCTACTTTCATCAATTTATCCACCGTGACCATGATGGCGTCGTGGTGGTATCTCGACATCGGTAACCCAACAATGAAGTCCATGGAAATGGTGTCCCACTTCCACTCCGGTATGGCATGAGGAAAGAGAAGGCCAGCTGGATGTTGATGCTTGGCCTTCACCCTCTGACACTCTAAATAGCATGACACAAACATAGCCATGTCTCTCTGAAGTCCTCTCCAATGGTACAACTGTCTCAAGGTGGCGTGCATCTTCTTCACCCCAGGATGGGCTGAATAAGGTGCACGATGAGCCTCTGTCAAAATGTCTTGTCTCAAGCCTCCATCTCTAGGAACATATATCTGACCTCTGTGTCTAAGAAGACCATCTACCTCTAATGAAAATCCATCAAATCTCCCCTCAAGGGGTCTCTGGGACTCAATCTCTGCTCTGGCTGCAAGGTAGAAACTGTCATGAGGAAGCTGCTGCAAAATCCTACTCCACAAATCTGTACCCACTGAAGTAGCCATAGCCACATGTCTCTGTCTACTCAAGGCATCTACAACCACATTCTCCTTCCCCTTCACATGCTCTATCTCCATATCATACTCACAAAGCAACTCCATCCAATGCCGCTGACGAGTGTTGAGATTGGGCTGCGTGAAGAGGTGGCGAAGACTCAAGTGATCAGTCCTGAGTGTAAATCTCTGGCCAAGAAGAAAATGTCTCCACCGCACTAAGGTGTGCACAACTACTGCAAGCTCAAGATCATGAGTCAGATAATTGAGCTCATAATATTTGAGTTTGTGAGACTCAAAAGAAACTACTCTGCCCTCCTGCATCAACACACCTCCAAGTCCTGCCAAAGAAGCATCTGTGCAAATGTAGAACTCACCCTGAGGATCTGGCACTGCTAGAATAGGTGTTGTCGTGAGGCATTCCTTCAGTGTACTGAAGGCCTACTCACATCTGTCTGACCAAACAAACTTCTTCCCTTTCCGCTGAAGGGAAGTGATGGGGTGCGCAATCTGAGAAAAGTCCTGAACAAATCTCCTGTAATATCCTGCTAAACCCATGAAGCTGCGCACCTCGGTCACACTAGTGGGTGCTGGCCAATCCATGATGGCTCAAATCTTGGAAGGATCGACTGTGATACCTTCCCCAGAAATGATGTGGCCCAAATACTGCACCTCTATCTGAAAGAATGCACACTTCTCCAAGTTCCCGTAAAGATGTTGCTCACGAAGACACTGAAGAACCTGGCGAAGGTGCTCCTCATGCTCCTCACGCGTACGTGAGTAAATCAAAATGTCATCAAGGAAGATGAGCATGAAGTGATCTAGAAAATTCCTGAATACCCCATTCATCAAGCTCATAAACACTGCAGGGGCATTCGTCAGACCAAAAGGTACCACTGTGAACTCGTAGTGGCCATATCTCATACGGAAGGTGGTCTTATGAATATCTACCTCCGTGATCCTCAGCTGATGATACCCTGACTTAAGATCTATCTTGGAGAAAACTATGGCCCCCTTCATCTGATCAAATAAATCATCAATGCGTGGAAGGGGGTAACGATTCTTGATCGTTACTTTGTTCAGCTAGCGGTAATCAATACACAACCGTAGAGATCCATCCTTCTTCTTCACGAAGATCACCGGTGCACCCCAAGGGGATACACTAGGATGGATTAGGCCTTTCTCCAGAAGGCCCTCAAGCTGCAACTTGAGCTCACATAGCTCAGGAGTAGTCATCTGATAAGGTGCTCGTGAGATAGGCTCTTCGCCTGGAACCAGATCTATGTGGAAATCTATCTCACGTGGGGGAGGTAACCCCGGTAGCTCCCCTAGAAAAACATCAGCAAACTCTCTCAAAATGTGATGGTCATCAAGGGATGGTCCACTAGACTCATCCTCAGATCTGTCACTAACCGTAACAGCATACATCTGACAACCCCATCGCACACACCGCTTAAGCTGCATAGCGGAGATGGTGTGAATGGAAACGGGCCTCCTAACTCCTGATATCACTGACTCCACTCCTAGATCATCTGTACAAGCAATAGTCTTATGGTAATAGTCCACTCTAGCTCTGTGTGTAGACAACCAGTCCATGCCCAAGATGACACCATAAGAACCCAAAGGAAGGATTCGAAGATCCGAGGTAGTGGTGAAGGGTCCCAAATCCACTACACACTCCTTAACTAAGGAGTCTACAGAAATTTTGGCTCCAGAAGCCATCTCAATGTCCCAACTATGACCCTACCTAACTACCACCAGCTTGCACCGCTCTACTAAGGATGGTGCAATAAATGAATCAGAAGAGCCAAAATCAAAAAATATAGAGGTAAAAACACCACCAATACTACTTGTCGTCTCTATCACATGGTACTCTGGTGCTCAGCCTGGTGGTTCTGACCACTGCGTAGATCTGATGGCTCAATGCCATATCTCCAATAGTAGGCTCTGAGATCTGCATCTTACCCTTGTTGCTAGGGTTCTGTGGGCAATCTCTCTAATGATGTCCAGCAACACCACAACCATAACAAGCTTCCTGGTCCTCTCCAGTGGGATGCAGCTCTAGCCGGTACTCTAGAGGTCTGAGCTGTGGATCCTGATGATCTGGCTATGGACTACTGAGGTCTCTACTGATGAGCTCCTGCTGACTGAGCTCTCGGTGCACCCTGTGTCCTGATGGGACCTCTAGGAGGAGGCCCCATACTGTGCCCCCTCTGTGCATCAAATCTCTGAGGAGGTCTGTAAGGTGGGTGGGTCTGCTACTGTTGCTGCTGAGGTGGCTACTGTGGTGGCCTGAATGAAGCCTGTCCTGAACTCTGTCCACCATGTGGAGGAGGAACTGACCCCCTCGATCTGCCATCCTACATCTGCTGGATGTGGCTCCAAACTCTGTCTCTAGCCTGTTGCGTCTTCCCCCATGTCTCCTCTGTAATATAGGCCTTCTCCATGGCCTCTGCTAATGTCTGTGGGTAGTGAATGTGCACCGTGCCACCCAAATCCAAGTTCAGGCCCCTGATGAACCTGTGAATCCATACCTACTCATCCTGCATATAGTCGATGTACTGGAGTAGGTCCAGAAATTGACTCTCATACTCGGCTACAGTCATCGATGCCTGACGGAGGTCGTGAAACTCGTCTATCCACTACTGAATAAACCTCCTGGGAAAATACCTGCTCCTGAAACACTCCTCAAATAGCTCCCAGGTAACTGTCTCTGAGTCAACATGGAGCTTCTACTCCTTGGTCCTCCACCAGACTCCTGCTCCATCCCTCAGAAGATGGATCGCAACACGAGCTTTCATGTTGCTAGTACAAGGGCAGAGCTTGAAGCATCCGCTCAAGCTCACCAACCAGGCCTCTGCCTGAAAACCTCTGTATCTCCAGAATAGTGAGATGGTCGTAGCTTCAGGATCTCCCTGATATGGTCTGCAGCTGATGTCTGATGACCCCTAGGTCTCTCTGCATGCTCCTCCCTCTGTCTAGGGCTCTGAGACCTGTCCCTATGACCTGAGATCCTATCCCCATGCCCTCTCTGTGGTGATTCTTCCCCTAGCCAACTGTGTGGAAGTTCTCTGCCCTATACTCCTCGCTGTGTCGAGGGGATACATGGGCCTCCACTGACAACTCCATGTCATGTCTAGCAAATCATCCTCCCAAGGGCTCTCCGCGTATAGTGGCATTGACGTCCTGAAGTGTCTGTAAAATATGAGGTAGAATGGCTGCTACAGCCTGATCTGGAGGTGGTATATCTAGGTCTATGTGAAAAGACCCCTTATCTGCTCCATGCCTCCTACACAGATCAAGGTGAGAGTTAGTTCATTTTTCTAGGTCTTGTTTCAGTTTTCTATGTTTTCTAAATTATACAATTATCAGACATTGTGGTTTTCTAGATTAAAAGAAACCAATTTTGCACTAGGTTAAAAGTTCATGTCTCATGTTTTCTAGGTGTGCCCAAGGGTCCAAGCTTTGAACCCATGGCTCTGATACCAAGTGTAACGCCCGCAAAAATGACGTTCTAGGAACACGCTACAACCTAACACTTAACCTGAAAATTGTGAATTTTTTTTTGTTTAAGTTATAAGAAGGTTACAAGGATGTTTGACTCCTTAGGGTTCATTAACTTAACTTACACCACTAAACTCAACTTTACAATTGAAGAACCAGGTCTAGTTAAAAGGTTAACATATTTTCAAATTTATCTCTAAGGTCCATTAATCAATTATTCATTAGAAAGGTACCAAGGATTAATTTACTTAATTAAATATTTTCTTCTCTTTAGATAATGTTCAATCCTAAAAGGTTAACCTTATGTTAATTTATTTAAATTCATTATCCTATTACTTAGAGTCCTTTTTGACTTCTTAAGGCTTGCTAAGAACTAACAAAGGTTAGCATTCTAAGGCAATTAAATGGCCCCATTCCCCAATTACACATACCCTTAAGGATTTTAAATTAAACATTTAAAATACATTTCTACCTAACAAAAGTAGGGTGAATCCTCCACCCTTAGATCAAATCCATCTTGGCCACTAGATCCTAGGGTTCCAAACTTAGCCCTAAAATCCTTATGAATTTCTATTAAACCTTTTCTTTATTCCATTCTCCTCATTTGGTCTATTTTCTTTTGTTAAAATTGCAGGTTGGAGAGGAGGAGGCCATGGGAGCAAGAGAGGAAGAGCCATGGAGGATTTTACAAGGAGATCTAGTTTAGATTAGTTTAGTTTAAGTTTTATTGTTGTAATTATTTCATTCAAGGATTGGGAGGGATTTCCTCCACCAATCTGGTTTTATTTCAACTATTTGTATTTGGGTTTTCAAATTTGGGGAAAACCCTACCCCCATTGTTATAAATGAAAAGGAATGTTTTTAATCCACCATTTGTATGGTTTATTGCTCAAAATCCAAGGGATTACTCATTGTTTGCTTGCTGGTAGATTATAGTTAAATTTTACAACTTATAAATTAGTAAAAACTAGTTAAAAATTGGCGCAGAGGTGCGGATCCACAGAGTTCTATCGTAAGTGACAGAACTACCACCCAGAGCAGACCGACGGTCCTGGGACCACCGCCCTGCCTGGGTGACAAACCATGGACCGCCACCCTACTGAGTGGTGGTTTTGAGACCGCCACCTTAGCCTGAGCGGTGGTTACGGGACTGCCGCTCTGCACAGGGCGGCGGTCCTGTTTCTGAAAAATAGAACCTAAAATCTGAGAATTTTCACAAAACCAAATTTTACAAAAAGGTTCTAAAATACATTCTGAACTTGAATTTTATGCTCTAAAGTTTCCAGTTTTGAGATTTCATTTCATTTGTTCATTTCTTAGTTAAAATTACTCATTTAAAACATTTTGAAATCCAATAAACAATAACAACTACAAGATCTATTCCATTTGTTCAACTAATTTTCTTTCAAATTCAAGAGCAAAAAAGGAATTTATATCTACTTTCACATTGTTATTTTCTTAATACAAAATCAACATTTCCAAATAACAACATATTTCAAATTTTTTGTCTCTTCCATTTTTACTACAACATAAATATGTTCAAAACAACTACAACAACTTTATTTTCCATTCAAATTTACTATGCATACATTTTAACATCTTACAACTTCTATATTTCCTTTTCACATTTACAATAAAACAACTTCGCAATGAAAGTAAAGTTTCTTTTCCATTGAAATAGCTCATAGCTTTTAACACAAAGAACTACTTTTCTCATAATACAATCAAGATTTCAATAAGGAGAATTACTTTCTTTTCTATTTGCAAAACTAACTCTACAATACAAATCTTTCTTCTTTCTTTTCTTATTTGTTTCTTTCCACATACAATACAATATCAATAACAACTATTTGAATACAACTTTCCTTTACAAGATTGATACAATGTCCTCCACTTGAAGTGGGAAAATCATACAATAATGCAAGCTAAAATAGAATACAATATTACAAGTTCTTCCACTCTAAGTGGGAATAATTTTATTACAAGAAGGATATTTTTAGGGACTCCACCAAAAGCTCCAAGCTTTCCAACTCCAACAAGATAGCTCCTCCAAGATTTGTTTGATTCACAACAAAATGGGGGGAGAGGCAATGCTCTCCACCCAACCAAGATATCCAATGAAGAGGAGAAGCCATCCTCTCCATTGGCCCCCGAGCCCCAACCACATTACAATGGGAGATGATTCCAACACATGGCAACAACAAGCTTCCACAACACAAACAAAATTATTTCACAACCATTCCAACCACATTCAATCAACTACAACACAAGAAAGAAAACAACAAAACAACAAGTAAACAAGGCTTAAAATGAAAGCCAAAGGAGCAAGACCTATGGGGAGGCCACTTATGCCTCCCAATGGGAATAGATGCCCACCTTAAAGCCTCCAATGCATATCTCAAATCCCCTACATACTCTTATGCCTCCCTCAAGTACCCCTTATACCTCCCACATACTCTTATGCCTCCCCCAATCTCTTATGCCTCCCTCATAAAAGAAACAAGAAAGAAATGCAAGCATTCCTTGTACAAGGTGGGGCATCCAACCCAAACTCCCTCCAACAAAAAGGGTAAACTCTTATGCCTCCCTACATGAAATCTCCCCATAGTCTCCTCCTACTCCAAACTTAGGCAATCTACCTACACCTAACAAGCATTCCAAAGAAAACAATACTCAACACCAACACATAAACACAAAATAAAGCATAACATAAACAAGGGAAAGTTCCTACCTTTCCATAGTAGAGCTTGTTCCAAGAGTAAGTCTCCAAGCTCCTCAAAACCAAGCAAAGCATCCACAAGCTCCAACAATCCACAAGCTCTCTCAAAAATCCTCTAACTCTCCAAAAATACAAGAGCACAAAATAATGAAGTAACCCCCAAACAAGCAAAATAATTTCAATAAATAGAAAAAGGAGAGAGGAGGATGATGTGGCTCCAAGTAGGATGCCACCTCATTTCCTCTCCACTCCACATCACCTTAGTCAACCTCATATTCCAAAGCACAATTAATAAGTGGTTGAAGGAATGACAAGTTACTTACACACACCATCTAAGCCCACACCCCCTAAGGACAAAATTAATTACTTGAAAGAAAGTGCAATAAACATTTTACCTTTTTATCTTCCCAAAACACCTAATGGGGTCTAATTTTGATCCCCCCAAACCATAGGTAGGGTTGGCATAGTAATTTAAGAGGTGTGGAAAAAGTTTGACTTGTCCCACAAGCTTCCAAATTTGGCCTCTAAGGCCAAATTCGAGTTTCCCATGAAGGGTAGAGTGTACAACACTCAAGATCTCAAGCATTCAACACACAACACAAAATCCAAGAGTAAATCAAGTCTAATAAATGAACTCCTTTTTGGTCACATCTTTAATTAGTTTAGGACAAGGTTAAATTAGCTTAATTAAGACACTACAACCCATTAATAATAAAGGGGTAAAACATACATCAAAATCTAAATAATTAAAACAAGTAAATTACATTACTAAAAGAAACACATACTAACATTAATAAAAGGGAACTAATAATAAAAGACAACACATGACCCCTTGGTCACAATTTTCCCCTAACCAAATAATTCTAACACACACACAATTACATGTTGCCATGGTGACCCTTGTTGAATTCATCTAGAATTCCAATGTGGTTGGTCTCCAATCCCCCCGATGTTTGTTGTGAATAATTTTACCTGCAAAACACATAAATACCCTCTTCGGCCTCGTGGCCGCATTAAAAACATCTATGATAAAATATACAATATAAATCCAAAATCATCTATATACGAATCAAATATCATCTAGGAAAATACGATATCATTTACAATTTCTAGCAACATTTCTATTCCACATTTCATCCATGTCAAAATGATCACAACATTAATCCAATTATCAAAGGTCTACTCAATATGACGAAATATATCACATGTCAGAAATATATATAAATAACCATGTCAACAGTATATCAACATCAATATAAAATGTCTCTAATGGTCCACATGCATCATATATGAATCGAATCAACAACAGTCCAGTATCTCTAACATCTACTATCATGCTAAATCAAAAAGCTATAATATATCCATAAGTGTACCATGAGAAAATTGAAGGTGTTTATAAAGAATGTAGTTAAGTTTGATCACATAGTAAATGAGTTGCATACAATTGAAAGATGGAAAGGACCTCTTAGAATTTTTGTGAGAAATTAGGAGGAAGGATAGAGTTGGATAGATTATCGAATTTATGAGTACCAAATTTAAGGATGAAATTGGATTTATGAGTATGCTAGGCATACACACAGAGCTTGATGGTTGGATGAACAGTTCAAGATATGAAAAGACACATTTCCTATTGGTACTATTGTTTTAGTGGTTGATTTTCAGAGAATTACACATTGCAACCACGAAATGGAGGTTCAATCACAATATTACAACTCAGTACAAGTTTCCATTTTTGTGCATATAGCATTTATACATTCTCCTGACAATACAGAGAATGATCAATTATTTTAAGAGAGTACCAATTTTATATCAATGATGATCGTACTCATTCTACTGAATTGGTGCAAGGGTGTTTCCAAGTTATTTTATGGAAACTTGTCTGATAGGGACATCCACTTCAAACAACATTATATATGGTCAGATAATTTCACGTCTTAGTTTAAGAATGCAAGAAAGTTTTATTGGATGAGAAGGATGCACGTCAAAGATGGGTGTGCAACATATTTGGAGTTTCACTAAGGCTGGAGATGGAAAAGGAGAGCATGACGGTGCAGGGGTATGTGTGAAAAGAGCTCTTGCAAAAGAAGAGTTGAAGTATAAAGATGGTGCTAAATTGAAAGATGCAAAGAGCATAGTGGAATGGTGTATTGACAACATGGCCTGAGGTTCTCAAGAAAATTTCCACAGTTCGTAGATATTTTTGGTTGATAGAGGAACAACAAATTGCTAACTATGAGGATTGTATGACACTCACTGGGTCCAGTGATATGCACTCATTTTGTAGCTCAGACGCTACTTCGTGGGCCACATGGACAAGAAATTTGACATGTTTTTGTGCATCTTGTATCGAATTTTTCACTATCTGAGTGTGATTCACAAGAATGGGTGGATGGATGGATTTGTAGGCCTCTAACTCCACTTCCTAGTTATCAACCTCCACAAGCATTACAACTTGTTTCTGCAGATGAAGTTGTAACATCCAAGGACTTTGATGAAATTTTGATTTTGGTGTGACAAGGTATTTATGGTTATTTACAATTTTTGTATTGAGTTATGTCCATTGAAATTTTAATATGTACAATTTAAATTTGAGTTGAAACCTTTTTTTATAGGACATGTGTTTGCAGTTATTGCGACAGAAGACAATGAAGAAGGAACAGACTATTTCTTATGTCATTGCATCAAGGAAAGAAAGAAGTTGACTTCTCCTGTTATAGATGGTGAAGATATTGAGTACCCTACAGGGTCAGTGGTAGTTACTGGAACTTGGCTTCGATGGTATCCATTAAAAAACTCCTCTGTTTGGGTGTTTGAAGACTTTGAGACACACAGGAAAATACTCTTATATTCACATCTAGTTCTAGCAACAAATATTCAGCTGTATAGATATCGAGGAAGGCCTAATAACAAGATTCTTTGGAAGGTTCGAGAGTCAGATCATGAAGCAATCATGTCCACTATTCAGAGTAGATCCGATCCTGATGGTTCATTGGAATGAATTTACAATGCTCATGTCTAGTATATATAATTTCTTTGGTATATATAAATTTGTTAGTTAGATAAATTTAAGTTCATATATTTTATTAAATTTGTGTATTTTGTATATATCTAGTATGGTTTTGATTTGAAACTTAAATTTCTTTGACTAACACTTTTATGTGCAGGTTAGTGGTGTCAAAAAAGCTTCCACCTTCACATGGTTGGCACTGTTAGTAGAGAATTATAAATTCTTGAAGCTAAGAGAAGCTTTCATTGTTTTACAAGGAAAGAGAAGCAATTAACAATTATTTATGTACCTATGGAGGGGATTCTTGGCTCCAGAGGAGGTAGCCTAGAAGCACTAGGAGTGTAAGGAACCAAAACTATGCCTCCCAAGTATTTACAAGGCCATTCCTATGCGTGTGCACAGTTGGTTTGGTGCCATGACCCACCATTTGTAAAATATACCATTTGACAGCCTTACAATGTCTCAAACTACACTATTCAGAGCATTTACAAACAATAGGGCAGTGAGAGCACCGATTAGAGAAGGAAAAAACTGAGATAGGCTATTGTAGAGGGTCCCTACGCTAAGGTGTAAGATCAAACAAGACATCTCTAGGTGCCACGGAGTGCTGCGTAGTCACCCTGTCGAAGTTGAAAAATTTTTTGGTCTCAGGGCTCTTAAGGGACTACGCCCAAATGAGGTAGCCTGTTAGAAGCAACGAAAGATTTTCATGCACAAAAATGATGGAGGGGGCCTCCTCTAGCATTCACCTAGCCACCAGACATGTGTCGTGTGCATAGTCGGTTTAGTGCCACGACCCACCGTTTGTAAAATATACCGTTTGACAGCCTTACACTATCTCAAACTACACTATTTGGCATGCATTTGCAAACAATAGGGCAGCGAGAGCACCGATTGGAGAAGGAAAAAATTGATACAGGATATTGTAGAGGGTCCCTACATTGAGGTGTAGGATTAGACAAGACATCTCTAGGTGCCACAAAGTCTGCATAGTCACCTATCCAAGTTGAAC
Source organism: Taxus chinensis (assembly GCA_019776745.2). NCBI lineage: Eukaryota > Viridiplantae > Streptophyta > Pinopsida > Cupressales > Taxaceae > Taxus > Taxus chinensis. The sequence continues at coordinate 296,259,552 of CM034157.1, forward strand.
AATTTTTTGGTCTCAGGGCTCTTAAGGGACTACGCCTGAATGAGGTAGCTCAGAAGCAAGGACATTGTCCCGCACTGAAAGGAAACCTCCTCTAGCATTCATCTAGCCACCCAGATGTTTCTGTGTAGTTGGTTTGGTGCCACGATCCACCGTTTGCAAAATATACCATTTGACAACCTTATACTGTCTCAAACTACACTATTCACGCGTTTGCAAACAATAGGGCAGCAAGAGCACCGATTGGAGAAGGAAAAAATTGAGACAGTATCTATTGTAGAGGGTCCCTACGCCAAGGTGTAGGATCAGATGAGATGTCTCTAGGTGCCATGGAGTGTGTGTAGTCACCCGTCGAAGTTGAATGATTTTTTTGGTTTCAATGCTCTTAAGGGACTACTCCCGAATGAGGTAGCCCGGAAGCAATGACATTGTTGCACACCAAAATGACACCTCCTCTAGTGTTCACCTAGCCACCTAGATGTGTCCACATAGTTCATTTCGGTGCCACAACCCACAGTTTACACAATATACCATTTGACAGCCTTACACTGTCTCAAACTACACTATTTGGTGCATTTGTAAACAATATGGCAGTGAGAGCACCGATTGGAGAAGGAAAAAACCGAGACAGGCTATTATAGAGGGTCCCTACACCAAGGTGTAGGATCAAACGAGACATCTCTAGGTGCCACGGAGTTTGCATAGTCACCCGTCGAAGTTGAACAATTTTTTGGTCTCAGGGCTCTTAAGGGACTACGCCTGAACGAGGTAGCCCGGAAGCAACAACATTGTCAACCAAAATGACACCTCCTCTAGCATTCACCTAGCCATCTGGATGTGTCGTGTAGTCAGTTTGGTGCCATGACCCACCATTTGCAAAATATAGCATTTGACAGCCTTATACTAGCTCAAACTACACTATTTCATGCGTTTGCAAACAATAGGGCAGTGAGAGCACCGATTGGAGAAGGAAAAAATGAGATAGGATATTATAGAGGGTCCCTATGCCAAGGTGTAGGATTAGATGAGATGTCTCTAGGTGCCACGGAGTGTGCGTAGTCACCCGTCAAAGTTGAACAATTTTTTGGTCTCAGGGCTCTTAAGGGACTACACCCGAACGAGGTAGCCTGGAAGCAACGACATTGTCACACACCAAAACAATGCCTCCTCTAGCATTCACCTAGCCACTTAGACATGTCAACATAGTTGGTTTGGTGCCATGACCCACCGTTTGCAAAATATATCATTTGACAGCCTTACACTGTCTCAAACTACACTATTTGGCGTGCGTTTGCAAACAATAGGGCAGTCGAGAGCACTGATTGGAGAAGGAAAAAACTGAGACAGAATATTGTAGAGGGTCCCTACACCAAGGTGTAGGATTAGACAAGACGTCTCTAGGTGCCACAGAGTGTGCATAGTCACCCGTCGAAGTTGAACAATTTTTTGGTCTCAGGGCTCTTAAGGGACTATGCCTGAATGAGGTAGCCTAGAAGCAATGATATTTTTATATGATTGCACCAAAATGATGCACCTCCTCTAGCATTCACCTTTCCACCCAGATGTTTTAAGGGGCGTAGTCAGGTTTGGTGCCATGACCCACTGTTTACAAAATATGTCTCAGGGTTTGACAACCTTACACTGTCTCAAACTACACTATTTGGCTTGTTTGCAAACAATAGGGCAGCGAGAGCACTGATTGGAGAAGGAAAAAACATTGAGACAGGCTATTGTAGAGGGTCCCTACATCTGAGGTGTAGGATTAGATGAGACATCTTAGGTGCCACGGAGTGCGTAGTCACCCATTGAAGTTGAATGATTTTTTTTGGTCTCAGGGCTCTTAAGGGACTACACCTGAACGAGGTAGCCCGGAAGCAACGACGTTGTCATGCACCAAAATGATGCCTCCTCTAGTGTTCACCTGACCATATGGATGTGTTTGTGTAGTTGGTTTGGTGCCATGACCCACCATTTACAAAATATACCGTTTGACAGCCTTACACTGTCTCAAACTACACTATTTTGGTGCGTTTGCAAACAATAGGGCAATGAGAGCACCGATTGGAGAAGGAAAAAACCAAGACAGATATTATAGAGGGTCCCTATGCCAAGGTGTAGGATTAGATGAGACATCTCTAGGTGCCACGGAGTGTGTGTAGTCACCCGTCGAAGTTGAATAATTTTTTGGTCTCAGGGCTCTTAAGGGACTACTTAAATGAGGTAGCCCGGAAGAAACGACATTGTCGTGCACCAAAAAATGAAACCTCCTCTAGCATTCACCTAGCCACTTGGACATGTCGACGTAGTCGGTTTGGTGCCATGACCCACCATTTACAAAATATACCGTTTGACAGCCTTACACTGTCTCAAACTACACTATTTCACGTGTTTGCAAACAATAGGGCAGTGAGAGCACCGATTGGAGAAGGAAAAAATTGAGACAGGCTATTGTAGAGGGTCCCTACACCGAGGTGTAGGATTAGATGAGACATCTCTAGGTGCCATGGAGTGTGCGTAGTCACCCATCAAAGTTGAACAATTTTTTGGTCTCAGGGCTCTTAAGGGACTACTGCCCAAACGAGGTAGCCCGGAAGCAACAACATTGTCATGCACACAAAATGATGCCTCCTCTAGCATTCACCTTGCCACCTGGATGTGTCAGAGTAGTTCAGTTTGGTGCCATGACCCACCGTTTGAAAAATATATAGTTTGACATCCTTACACTGTCTCAAACTGCACTATTTCAGCGCATTTGCAAACAATAGGACAGCGAGAGCACCGATTGGAGAAGGAAAAAACCAAGATAGGCTATTGTAGAGGGTCCCTAAACTGAGGTGTAGGATTAGACGAGATGTCTCTAGGTGCCATGGAGTGTGCGTAGTCACCCGTCGAAGTTGAATGATTTTTTGGTCTCAGGGCTCTTAAGGGACTACGCCCGAACGAGGTAGCCCAGAAGCAACGACATTTTCACGCACCAAAATGATGCCTCCTCTAGCATTCACCTAGCCACCTAGACATGTTGGCATAGTCGGTTTGGTGCCACGACCCACTGTTTACAAAATATATGTTTGACAGCCTTACACTTGTCTCAAACTACACTATTTGGGTGCATTTGCAAACAATATGGCAGTGAGAGCACCGATTGGAGAAGGAAAAAACTGAGACAGGCTATTTTAGAGGGTCCCTACACCTGAGGTGTAGGATTAGATGAGACATCTCTAGGTGCCACGGAGTGTGCGTAGTCACCCGTCGAAGTTGAACAATTTTTTGGTCTCAAGGCTCTTAAGGGACTACGCCCAAACGAGGTAGCCCGGAAGCAACGACGTTGTCTCAGCACCAAAAAATGCCTCCTCTAGCATTCACCTAGCCACCTAGATGTGATTTTTGCATGGTCGTTTGGTGCCATGACCCATGTTTGCAAAATACCATTTGACAGCCTTACATAGGTCTCAAACTACACTATTGCACTACATGTGTTTGCAAACAATAGGGCAGCGAGAGCACCGATTGAGAGAAGGAAAAAACTGAGATAATGATATTGTAGAGGGTCCCTACACTGAGGTGTAGGATCATATGAGATGTCTCTAGGTGCCATGGAGTCTACATAGTCACCCATCGAAGTTGAATGATTTTTTGGTCTCAAGGCTCTTAAGGGACTACGCCGAACGAGGTAGCCCGGAAGCAAAGACCTTGTTGTGCACTAAAATAATGCCTCCTCTAGTGTTTACCTGGCCACTCAGATGTGTTGGTGCAGTCGGTTTGGTGCCATGACCCACCTGTTTGCAAAATATAGTGTTTGACAGCCTTACACTGTCTCAAACTACACTATTTGGTGTGTTTACAAACAATAGGGCAGCGAGAGCACCGATTGGAGAAGGAAAAAACTGAGATAGGATATTGCAAAGGGTCCCTACACCAAGGTGTAGGATCCAGACAAGACATCTCTAGGTGCCACAGAGTGCGCGTAGTCACTCGTCGAAGTTAAACAATTTTTTGGTCTTAGGGCTCTTAAGGGACTATGCCCAAACGAAGTAGCCCAGAAGCAATGACGTTGTCATGCCCACAAAAATGACACCTCATCTAGCATTCACCTAGCCACCCAGATGTGTTGACATAGTTGGTTTGGTGCCACGACCCCACCATTTGCAAAATATAGTATTTGACAGCCTTACACTGTCTCAAACTACACTATTTGTGCGTTTGCAAACAATAGGGCAGAGAGCACCGATTGGAGAAGGAAAATACCGAGACAGGCTATTATAGAGGGTCCCTAAACTGAGGTGTAGGATTAGACGAGATGTCTCTAGGTGCCATGGAGTGTGCGTAGTCACCCATCGAAGTTGAATGATTTTTTGGTCTCAGGGCTCTTAAGGGACTACGCCCGAACGAGGTAGCCCGGAAGCAATGACATTGTCACACACCAAAATGATGCCTCCTCTAGCATTCACCTAGCCACCAGATGTTTTGCATAGTCGGTTTGGTGCCATGACCCACCGTTTGTAAAATATACTATTTGACAGCCTTACACTGTCTCAAACTACACTATTCGACGTGTTTGCAAACAATAGGGCAGTGAGAGCACCGATTGGAGAAGGAAAAAACTGAGACAGGCTATTGTAGAGGGTCCCTACACCAAGGTGTAGGATTAGATGAGACATCTCTAGGTGCCACGGAGTGCACATAGTCACCCGTCGAAGTTGAACAATTTTTTGGTCTCAGGGCTCTTAAGGGACTACGCCCGAATGAGGTAGCCCGGAAGCAACGATGTTGTTGCACACTAAAATGAACACCTCCTCTAGCATTCACCTAGCCACCCTAGACATGTGTCAGCATAGTCATTTTGGGTGCCATGACCCACCGTTTGCAAAATATACCATTTGACAGCCTTACACTGTCTCAAACTACACTATTCGATGCGTTTGCAAACAATAGGGCAGCGAGAGAACCGATTGGAGAAGGAAAAAATTGAGATAGGCTATTGTAGAGGGTCCCTACACTAAGGTGTAGGATCAGACAAGACATCTCTAGGTGCCATGGAGTGTGCGTAGTCACCTGTCGAAGTTGAACAATTTTTTGGTCTCAGGGCTCTTAAGGGACTACGCCCGAACGAGGTATCCCGGAAGCAATGACGTTTTCGTGCACTAAAATAATGCCTCCTCTAGCATTCACCTAGCCACCTCAGATGTGTCCATGCATAGTTGGTTCAGTGCCACGATCCACCGTTTACAAAATATAGTGTTTGACAGCCTTACACTGTCTCAAACTACACTATTTGTGTGTTTGCAAACAATAGGGCAGCGAGAGCACCGATTGGAGAAGGAAAAAACCAAGACAGGATATTGTAGAGGGTCCCTATGCTAAGGTGTAGGATTAGATGAGACATCTCTAGGTGCCACGAGAGTGCTGCGTAGTCACCCATTGAAGTTGAATGATTTTTTGGTCTCAGGGCTCTTAAGGGACTACGCCCGAACTAGGTAGCCTGAAAGCAACGACGTTGTTGCACCAAAACAAAGCCTCCTCTAGCATTCACCTAGCCACCTGGATGTGTCAGTGTAGTCAGTTTGGTGCCACGACCCACCGTTTGTAAAATATACCATTTGATAGCCTTACACTGTCTCAAACTACACTATTTCGTGCATTTGTAAACAATAGGGCATCGAGAGCACCGATTGGAGAAGGAAAAAACCTGAGACAAGCTATTATAGAGGGTCCCTATGATGAGGTGTAGGATCATATGAGACATCTCTAGGTGCCACGTAGTGCGTGTAGTCACCCATCGAAGTTGAACAATTTTTTGGTCTCAGGGCTCTTAAGGGACTACGCCTGAATGAGGTAGCCTGGGAAGCAACGACATTATCACGCACCAAAATGACACCTCCTCTAGTGTTCACCTAGCCACCATACATGTCAGCATAGTCATTTTCAGTGCCATGACCCACCATTTACAAAATATACCGTTTGACATCCTTATACTGTCTCAAACTACACTATTCGGCGTGTTTGCAAACAATAGGGCAGTGAGAGCACCGATTGGAGAAGGAAAAAACTGAGACAGACTATTGTAGAGGGTCCCTACGCCAAGGTGTAGGATTAGATGAGATGTCTCTAGGTGCCATGGAGTATGCGTAGTCACCCGTCGAAGTTGAACGATTTTTTGGTCTCAGGGCTCTTAAGGGACTTGCCCGAACGAGGTATCCCGGAAGCAACAACGTTATCGCGCACTAAAACGACACCTCCTCTAGCATTCACCTAGCCAATGGGATGTTTTGGCACATTCAGTTTGGTGCCATGACCCACCATTTGCAAAATATACCATTTGACAGCCTTACATTGTCTCAAACTACACTATTCGGCGCATTTGCAAACAATAGGGCAGCGAGAGCACCGATTGGAGAAGGAAAAAACCAAGATAAAATATTGTAGAGGGTCCCTACACCAAGGTGTAGGATCAGACGAGATGTCTCTAGGTGCCACGGAGTGCGCGTAGTCACCCGTTGAAGTTGAACAATTTTTTGGTCTCAGGGCTCTTAAGGGACTACGCCTAAACGAGGTAGCCCAGAAGTAACCACGTTGTCGTGCACCAAAACGACACCTCCTCTAGCATTCAATTAGCCACCCAGACATGTCAACACAGTCAATTTGGTGCCATGACCCACCGTTTGTAAAATATAGCGTTTGACAGCCTTACATTGTCTCAAACTGCACTATTTGGCACGTTTGCAAACAATAGGGCAGCGAGAGCACCGATTGGAGAAGGAAAAAATTGAGACAGATATATTAATAGAGGGTCCCTATGCCAAGGTGTAGGATTAGATGAGAGACATGTCTCTAGGTACCACGAAGTGCGCGTAGTCACCCGTCGAAGTTGAATGATTTTTTGGTCTTAGGGCTCTTAAGGGACTAGGGCCCGAATGAGGTATCCTGTGAAGCAACGACGTTGTTACACACCAAAATGAAACCTCCTCTAGCATGTTCACCTAGCCATAAAATCAGACATGTTGGCATATTCGGTTTGGTGCCATGACCCACCGTTTACAAAATATACCGTTTGACAGCCTTACACTGGCTCAAACTACACTATTTAGTGCGTTTGCAAACAATAGGCAGTGAGAGCACCGATTGGAGAAGGAAAAAACTGAGACAAGATATTGTAGAGGGTCCCTATGCCAAGGTGTAGGATTAGACAAGACATCTCTAGGTGCCACGGAGTGCACGTAGTCACCCGTCGAAGTTGAACAATTTTTTGGTCTCAGGGCTCTTAAGGGACTATGCCCGAATGAGGTAGCTTGGAAGCAATGACGTTGTTGTGCACCAAAATGATGCCTCTTCTAGTGTTCACCTGGCCACTCAAAGATGTTTCATAGTGGTTTGGTGCCATGACCCACCGTTTGTAAAATATACCATTTGACAGCCTTACACTGTCTCAAACTACACTATTTGGCACATTTGCAAACAATAGGGCAGCGAGAGCACCAATTGGAGAAGGAAAAAACTGAGATAGGATATTGTAGAGGGTCCCTATGTCTGAGGTGTAGGATTAGATGAGACATCTCTAGGTGCCACAGAGTGTGTGTAGTCACCCATCGAAGTTGAACTATTTTTTTGGTCTCAGGGCTCTTAAGGGACTACGCCTGAACGAAGTATCCTGAAAGAAATGATGTTGTCACACACCAAAAATATGCCTCCTCTAGCATTCACCTAGCCACCCAGGATGTTCAATTGTAATTGGTTTGGTGCCATGACCCACCGTTTGCAAAATATAGCATTTGACAGCCTTACATTGTCTCAAACTACACTATTTCATGCGTTTGCAAACAATAGGGCAGCGAGAGCACCGATTAGAGAAGGAAAAAACCAAGACAGGCTATTGTAGAGGGTCCCTACTTTGAGGTGTAGGATTAGACGAGACATCCTTAGGTGCCACGGAGTTTGTGTAGTCACCCGTAAAAGTTGAATAATTTTTTGGTCTCAGGGCTCTTAAGGGACTATGCCCGAACGAAGTAGCCCGGAAGCAACGATGTTGTCGCGCACCAAAATGATGCCTCCTCTAGCAGTTACCTGGCAACCCAGATGTGTCGTCATAGTCACTTTTAGTGCCATGACATCCTGAGCCATGACTTCTCACTACTCACCTTCGTTCATTTCCAAAGACTGGATAGAAAAGGCAGTTTGTAAACATTTATGCCACAAAGGCTCAAGGAATGCCAGGAAGGCTCTAGATTGGGTGGTCTGACACCAATCCAGGCCTCCCTATATCCCACCATGATGTGAATTATTTAACAATATACATTACATAGGAATATTTATGTGTTCTTATCTAGATGGATATGTCATAACATATGTACAAACATATTAAATAAATATGTAAAGAATGTTCACAAATTCCAAGTGATATATCATTTTAAAATTCATTGAAGAACCTTGAAATATTTCAAATACCTTGGAATGGTAAGGATGTGAATTATTTGAAAAACCCCCTCACAAAAATGTTTATTTCGGACTAGACTGATTATAGGGTATACAAAAAATGGGGTTTTTAAAGTGTGTGCTTAAATACAAAAACATATAGGACTTAATAGGGAAGTGAATCTACTTACGATAATCAAATCATGTGTAACTTCTTAGTTGATTAGCATAGCACCAAATTATAAAGAGATATTAAGGTGTATCTATTGATCAATGGGATAAGCCCTATTAATGGGATAATCTCTAAAACAATACGTAAATGCTTCCCTTAATTTTTTAATAATTGTACCATGCAATGTTGCACCATAGTAACTTTATATTCATATAGTTCAAGATGAACTCTACCTGCTTATTTCTAACAATGTTCGTATTAGTTGATATGCAATAGATGAGTGTTAGATTTAAAAGAAAAAATGTTAGTTATAGAAATTCCCTCACAACAATTCTTTCAAAGATGTTCACATTGTTAGGAGGCGGGAAAATAATTAGATTTGCACATACACCCTATGAAATTACTATGAAAAAATTAATTACGTATTGCCCTTTTGTAGTTCACCTAGCATGGTTATCATAGGTTTTGCTTAATGGAATAGGTTTTCTTAACAAAAGTACCATGTAGTGTTCTGGGACATGGTTTTTAAATTTCAAATCAAACATACATATAGAACTAATATACATAGAACATACATACATAGAAGGATATCATGTGCAATGAAATCGAATCAAACATAGAAGTAATATCATTATGAAAACCAACACATGGATATATAATGTATCAAACTAAGTGTGTTGGATGCACGTCTCTGAAAATATAAGTTCATAACATGTGTACATCTCGAACTAAATGTGCTGGATGCACATCTTTGAAAATATAAGTTCATAACATAAGTACATCTCGAACTAGGTGTTTCATACATATAGGACCACATACAGTCGCATAAGGCTATATATACAATTGACTATATGAAGAATCATGAACTAGGACCAGATGGCCCATATATATATCTATGTACATCCAAGTTCTATGAATCTAATCATGAAACATTTGTTGATGGCGAATCACAGCACCCCTGAATGTCTGCAACTCGATGGGTTGAGACTCTCAGTTTGATTGCATAACATGGAGCTTTTCCCAAGTGTGGGACCTTGTGAATCGGGAAAGCTCTCCGGATGAAGGCCGGTTCCTATTCCTCTATTCAGATGCACACATAAAAATGTAGAGGGTTTACTCAAAAACCTAATCTAACTTGCCAAGGAGATAGGGTAAGAAGATGCATAAAAATAAACCTAAACTAACAAAGGTGATGCACCAAGGAATGAAGAACACCTGTCTTGCCAATAAACACAAACCATTAAAATGCAATGCAAGATCATGCACAGATAACCAAATTTGCAGTGAAAGATCAGGAGGATGCAAATGAACATAGAGAGGGTTGAGAATCATCCACAGACATGCATTATTTTCTCCAAAGATTGATACAATACACTACAAAATGCCAAGAGGAAAAGTTGCATTACAGTTTTAGATGGGAGGTTTGAACTCCACAAATTCACCTGCCAAAGAGAAGAAGGGAGGGGCAAAACAAGAATGTCCAACCTTTAGAAAGAAGCCCCTCCTTACAATTTATAGGAAGAATGAGAGAGGGAAGAGAGAGGAATTCCAAATCTACCCCAACCACCTCTAGGTTGCATTTAATTCATCTCATTATGGCAGTAGGTGAGAACCCTAGCAAACCCAAAAAATGGCGAATTGTATTTTGCATTTTTGAAGAACTTGTTCTCACCCAATTAAATATATCCAGTCGTAGTTGGATAAAGGACCTTGTAAGCTTTCCAAAAATTCCAACCTTGCGTGAATCTGAGCTCCCTGTGAAAAGTTATGGCCATCTGAATATCTGCGTCAGGGTTTTATTCCTATCGGGGTGTCAATGCTCAAAATGTTGCGCCTCCTGAAGATGTGCCTCGGCACATCCATCCTTATGTCAACATAATCTTACGTGTCCCATGGGTGCAACTTTTTGCATGTTGACATCCTGTGTTGTGCACCTCTAACCTGCGCCTTAGGCGCGAATTTTGTCATGTCGACACCTTCTTACCTGCACCATGGGTGCATCCATTTTCATGTCGACATACTATGTTGTACACCTCTAACCTATGCCATGGGCATGAATTTTGGCGTGTTGACATCTTCTTACCTGCACCATGGGTGAATCCATTTTCATGTCAACATTTTCTACTTTTTGCCTCCAACCTGCGCCATGGGCACAAATTTTGGCGTGTCGACATCTTTTTACTTACGCCATGGGCGCATCCATTTTCATGTCAACATTTTCCGCTTTGTACCTCCAACCTGTGCCATGGGCATGACTTTTGGTGTGTCAAAATCTTCTTACCTATGCCATGGGTGCATCCTCATGTCGACATACTGTGTTGTGCGCCTCAAACCTGCGCCTCGACTATTGGTGATGCAATAAATATCAGGCTTTGAGTTTCTTTGATTTCCATATTCTTTCGTTGTTTGTCTATATTTACACGGGGGGGGGAGATATATAAAATAATTTGGTGACTCAATGGGATCACTTTCCTACTAGGTAGAAGATCAGTGGCCTTCTAGCAATCCATTGGGCATGGAGTCATAAGCAATAACCTAAAACCAACTTGATATCTGATCCTGAGCCTGATACTCCAAATCCTTCTCTGAGAGCACGCTCAACTGTAGAAATTCAACCTGAGGGCAAAAAGACTTGTGCCGAAGCACTTAGGGAAACTGAAACTTAACTACAACAAGACAATGTGCACATGTACTTAGAGGAATTGAAAACTAGGCTAATATTTACAAGGGTAAACCTTTTCCTTTTAGTAGCAATGTTTAAGGTAGATTCTGTTAACCAGAATCAGGAGTTCTTCTCCATCCAATGTAGACAATTGGAAGGCATTACTACTTTTACATCCCATGACCATGTAGGGGCCACTCCAAATGGCATCAAACTTGGAATGCCTTCCTAGTTTTTCCCGATCTGCATCCCATTTCAGAACTAGGTCCCCTTCCTGGAAGGTCCTTGCTTTTGCTTTCTTATCAAACCATCTTTTTACTAAGGCCTGATCTTTCTTAATCATCTGAACCGCATGTTCTCTGATTTCTTCCAATTCCATCAACTCTGCATATCTAGCCTCCATTGGTCCAAACTCAGGAAACTCCAACTGCTTCATGAGCTCCAATGCTGGGAATTCTAATGATATAGGCAATAGCACCTCTTTCCCATAGACGAACTTGTAGGGAGAGCTACTTGTAGACCTCTTTAGTGTTATCCTATCAAACCATAAATGCTGATTTTAGCTTGGTATGCCATGTTCTTTGGTTTTCATCTAGATTCCTTCTGATGATCCTTAGCAAATTCTTGTTTGTGGACTCTTCCTATCCATTACCCTGGGATAATAATTTGAAGAGGTGCTCAAATAGATTCCATTCTTGACAGCCCATTCTGTAATCTTGGAACCTATGAATGCCAATGCATTGTCTGATATGATAGTGGCCGGCACACCGAACCTGGTCACTATTCCTTCATAAAAGTCTAGTATGTTAGACTCATTTGCCTCTTTGAGCGCTACTGCTTCGGTCCACATGGTGAAATAGTTTTGTTGCTATGAGAATCCACTTGTGGCCTTGGTTTGAGTTTGGATTGATGACCCCAATGAAGTCCAATCCCCATTGCATAAATGGTTGGTCAACCAAAATTGGGTGCAATGGAGGCACTGCTAGTCTTTATTTTCCTGTGAAGAGTGCACATTTCTTACACTTTCTTATCTATGTATAGCAGTCACTGAACACTGTGGACCAATAATAACCTACCTTTATTATCTTGAGAGCTGTTACTCATGGGGAAAAATGTCCTCCAGAATCTCCATCGTGAAAATATCATAACACTTTCTCAATTTGACATGTCCCAATGCACATCAATAGAACTCCATTGATGTCTTTCTTAAACAAAACACCATCAACAAGCACATATGGAATGTCTTGTAATATGAAGTATCTCCTTTTTGTTTTGCTCAATTCTAGAGGGCATAGGCCTACCTGTAGGCAGTGTATCATATTCTGAGTCCAACAAGGGGAAAACATGTCATCATTTTCCTATTCCTGACCATCCTGTAGTACCAAGATAGTCTCTTTTTCATCACCTGCTTCAACTTGCTGGATCAAAGCTAGCTGTTCACATAATCCCTTTCCACAAACCAGTTTAGTGACCTTGATCTTGATGTCATACTCCATGACACGGGTTATCCACCCTACACGTTTCTCATTCAGATCCTTGTTTAGAAGGAATTCCTTGACTCCTGCATGAGAGACCAACAATTGGATCTTGTTGTTTGAGACTAGGTGCTTGAATTTCTTTAAGCTCTTGATCACTACAAGGACATGCTTCTTAATGAAAGAGTACCTAGTTTCGTATTCCTCCAAGCCTTGACTAAAGAAAGTAGCTGGTTTTTCTAATCCTTATTTGTTTTTCTATACCAAGATTGTAGAAATCGTATCCCCACCACCGAAGGCATATAACATGAAGTCCTTGGAGAAGTCTAGATTGACGAGAGTCGGAGCTTGAGATATAGCCTCTTTTATTGCCTCAAAACTTGCCTTGCCTTCAGATGTCCATTTAAATTTCATGCTCTTCTTTAACATCAGCGTTATTGGCTTTACAAGAGCTGTAAAGTTTGGAACAAACCTGCAGACAAAATTGATCCTTCCAAAAAGCTTTGAAGAGCCTTCTTGTGACTTGGCAATGGTAATGCTCGAATTGCTTCAACTCTTTCTAGGCTCAATCGTCAACCCCTCCTTTGAAACAATATGGCCTAGAAGTTTTCCTTCGTGAGCCAAGAATATGCATTTTTTGGGATTCAATGATACCCCAAATCTTCTACACCTCTGAAATACCTGCCTCAAATGAAAGAGGTGATCCACTGCATTTTTTGAGAATACAGTGATGTCGTCAAGATATATCAGAACTATTTTATTGATCAACCCCTTGAATGCCATATCCATTTCCCTTTAGAAAGTGGCTCCAACATTTGATAGCCCAAATGGCATCTTCTTGTAGGCATAGGTGCCCCATTTGGTGGTGAAAGCCATCTTGAACTGGTCATCTTCTTTCACCATTATCTGATTATACCCTAAGTATCCATCAAGGAGAGAGAATCTCTCTGAACCGGATACCACTTGCAATATTTGTTCCATTGAAGGAAGTGGGTAATGGTCTTTGAGAGATGCCCTTGTTGAGGTCTCAGAAGTCCACACACAATATAATTTATCCGTTCTTCTTCCTGACCGGAACCAAGTTTGCAACCCAGCTTGAGTGCTTGATCGGGAATATAATGCTTGCCTCTATTAGCTTGTTTAGCTCTTTCTTCATTAGAGGCTCAATGTGAGGGTTGACTAGTCTTTGCTTCTGCCTGATGGGCTTAGCATCTAGATCCAATTCTATGGTATGTTGTGCCAACTTCAGATTGAATCCTCTCAAGTCTTCATAGCTCCATGCAAAGACATCTAGAAATTCTTGGCAAAGCTATATGAAATCTGATTTCTCCTGCTCAGTGGCCACTTTACCAATTTGAAGTGTTTTTCCTTCCCCAACCAGAATTGGCTCTGAATCTTCTCTCTTGACCTGTATGTTAGCCTTTTCCTTATGGAACTGGTCGTTAGGGTTGAAGATAGACTCCAATGTTACTAAACCCTTAGGAAGCTTGTTTGTCTGTAGCTACACTACTTGATCCCCGTACTGTTGCTCTAGTCTATCCTAATTCCTAGCTGAGAATTCAGCCTCTTCTTGTAAAAAATTGACGATCTGTTGATCATTGTCAAACACCTTCCAGCTTGTGTTATTATCTGGAACTACTGGCCTCACAATCACATGGATGTGTGGTTGTGTTTTTTCCCTTCTGATTTTTTCAACCACATCAAACGTTTCTCCAACTACTGCGAACCTATATGTGGCTTCATTTTTCTTCCTGGGTATGGACATGATGTTGAAAGCTTCAAAATCCTCAATGAGGTCCCATACCCTGTTCTTGTAGTTCTTCAGTAGGTCATTCTTTATAGCATGTTGTCCCCTGACTTGGTTGACGATTAGCTCGCTATCCCCGAACACCTGCAAGTTCTTTATGCCCTTTTTCCTGGCCCAATGAAGTCCATGAATCAAGGCCTCATATTCAGCTGTGTTGTTTGAACAGGAAAACTGGAAATGGAAAGCTGAATAATATTTGATGTCTCGAGGTGAAATGAGGATCTTTCCTCCTCCTGCACCTTACCTACTCCTTGATCCATCAAAAAATAACTGCCATACCTCATTGTCATCCTTATGGCCTGATTTGGTGATGCTAGGAATAGATGGTTTTCTTCATGTATGCAATAGACTCCTAGCTCAAATTCTTCTACTTCTTGGTAGGGATCAAAAGCATGTACCTTGCTTGCCCATTCATCAAGAGTCAAATCTGGGATGCTTCCAACTTTGGTGTCAGCTTCATCTGTGCTTGGATAATCTTCTTGATCAAATGCTGAACAGTTGGCATTGATTTGGCTTGGAGTATGAGGCTCAATATGAAAGTTTACAATTGGTTCAGATCTGATTGTGACCTTAGTACCATATCTTGTTCTGAACAACATGTGTGACCAGTCAGCAGATAAGTAGCCTCCAATTCTAGCTGTGAAATCCCTTGATAAGCATAGGGCAAAGAGTGGTGGAAAATCTATCACTGAAACATCTTGCAAAACGGTAACGTTGGGGCATGCATGCAAGGTAAGATTCAAACCTTTAATCACTCCCACCATTGCTACTTCTGTCCCATCCAATTGCACTACCCCCTTTGATATGACTTCATATTGGAGACCCAGTTGATCAGCTATTTGCTTGGGCATGACAGAACTACTTGCCTCAGAATCAATCATGCAATTGTGTACTAGTTTATCCCCAATGATTAATGAAACATAGAATGGAGGGGGCTTCAAAACTTTACCTTGTTGTCCTCCATGATTCCCTTCAGGCTGAGCAGCATTTGTGAGGACATTCTCTTGCATATGGACCTGCTGGTTTGAATTTGACCAATTCTTCATGGCAGCTTGTAGAAGATCTCTTTGGCCTGGGATGGATAAAGATTCCCACATTGATATATTCACATTTGTCTTCTTCATTTGATCAATGATGCTAAATGGGGATGAAACATATCTTTATTTTCCTTTAGCCTACACATTCCTTTCTTGCGCATGGGCAGCAACAGCTGGCATTTGAGTTGGTTTAGAAGGTGGTTTGGGCTGTCCTTGCATGTTTGGAACTATATTTTGCTTACCAACACCTTGTGGAGTGATGGAAGGTTGTAGATCACTTGGAGCCAATGACTGCCCTTCACCAATATTCCTCTTCTTTGATCTTGTGTTAGCTGCTACACTCTAAGAAATTGTTTGATTCATGCCACAAAAATCCTCAGCTTGCCAATTCACAAGTGCGGTATCATTTGGAGTTGTGTTTTGCTGAGATGTCCCTTGTTGCTGATTTTTTTCTTGACTCACTTCACCCTCTACGCCAGTAGTTGTCACCATCAAGGCTTGGTTCAAAGCACCATTGAAGCACATAGATTGGTTGTGAGGTTCATTGCATGGGAAACACCAATCATACTCTTGAGCTATGTTGTTTTGCACTGGCACTAATGCTTTAGAAGCAGATGCAACATTGGGGTTATAGGGCTGAAATGGTCTATTGGCGGGAGGCCTTACTTGGCTTTGATTTGCAGCTGGATTGGGTGGCCTATTGGGCTGGTATGGTTGCCTATTAGGTTGAGCTTGAGGCTGATAAGAAGGTCTAAAGCTTTGGGCTTGCTGCCTCTTGAGTGTAACCAGCTCATTTCCCAAATTTTGCAATTGTTTCATGACCTCTTGGAGTTCATTTGAAGCACTAGAGGATGAAGTAGAAGTTTCATTTGAACTTTGATTTCTAGGAGTGGGAATAGGAGCCAAAGTGGGTGCTTGACTAGTGCTTGGATTTTCTAAGTTTGGATACAAGGGCATGGGAGGCCTAGGAGCCAGCTTACCAGCTTGAATAAGACAGTTTTCAGCCCTAATGGCAATGCTATAAGCAACAGGTAAGGTTGTGCCTCCCATAGATTGAATTAACATAGAAATATCAGAATTCAAAGCCTTAAGATAATATAGAAAAGCACCTTCAGCTGTTGGCCTAACGGCCACTGGAATCCTATCCCAAGACCTTTGAAATCTGAAGTTGAAGTTAGTCAGCTGCTCATTGGGAGCTCTCTTGATAGTTGTCAATTGTTCTAGTAGAGACAAATTGTCTCCCTTTTCTCCAAACTACTCATGGAGAACTATGCATAACTGATTCCAATTTTGGATAGAACCAGCTCCAAGGCTCCTAAACCATTGCAATGCCTTCCCTTTGAATGAAGATGCCAGCAATTTGACAGCAACATCCATTTCATTTATCTCATGGATTGCACAAATGTTAGCAATGTCTTTGACATGATCACCAGGAGTGGTATGATTTTCTCCAGTGAAAAATGGAATGTTCTTCAATGCTACAATTGGAACTGGATTCTGTGCATTGAGGGCAAGTGGGCTGCTGCCAGTGAAGTTGACAAAAGGGTTTTGTTGCACCATTCTGATTGGCCTGAGAACCCTTGTTGATTGGATGAAAGGTCTACCAGGTGGAGGGGTTGATAAAGTCATGTTAGGTGGAGATGGTGACCTTTGTGGTCTCCTTCCTCTCCTTCCTCTGCCTGGTGATAGCTGCAAGTAGACAAATAACCCTTCTTCTCGAGTATCAGACCTGGTTCGAATTCTTCTCATGTACCTGGGAAACCTGTGCTGCTACACCACTGAATTCTATCCCTTCGGAGTCACCAGATGTGTTAGATAATGAGCCTCAAAAGGCTAGATTTTGCCAAGTTACACACCAAACCTGACAATATTAAAAATAGAATTTAAAACTTTGAAGGACCCGAAAGATACAGTTCTTCAATTCGGTTATCAGGTCTTGTTGTGTAGCTACTAATCCCTGAAAGGTACAGGTGAAACTTAGGTCATGCAAGGCAACTTACAAAACCTGAAACACACTGTGTCGGAACTTGGGACATGCTCAACACCTGGGAAAACCTGAAATACTAAAAACTATGAAATTTTGAAAGTCAAAATCTCAAAAATATAAGAATACCCTTTTGAAGATTATCCCCCGATCTATCAACTGGTGAAATTTTGACTTGTTTTGAGCAAGTTAAGCCCTTGAAAATTGATTTCAAAGTTCAGCCTGGAAGGTGAAAAAAATATGAAATTGTAAAACCTGCAATTTCTAAGTCCAAATTTCTTGAAAATTCCTTCAAATCTTGTGGAATGACCTCTTGGTCCCACCGGGCATGCCAAAACTATTGATGGTGAATCACAGCACCCCTGAATGTCTGCAACTCGATGGGTTGAGACTCTCAGTGCGATTGCATAACATGGAGCTTTTCCCAAGTGTGGGACCTTGTGAATCGGGAAAGCTCTCCGGATGAAGGCTGGTTCCTATTCCTCTATTCAGATGCACACATAAAAATGTAGAGGGTTTACTCAAAAACCTAATCTAACTTGCCAAGGAGACAGGGTAAGAAGATGCATAAAAATAAACCTAAACTAACAAAGGTGATGCACCGAGGAATGAAGAACACCTGTCTTGCCAGTAAACACAAACCATTAAAATGCAATGCAAGATCATGCACAGATAACCAAATTTGCAGTGAAAGATCAGGAGGATGCAAATGAACACAGAGAGGGTTGAGAATCATCCACAGACATGCATTATTTTCTCCAAATATTGATACAATACACTACAAAATGCCAAGAGGCAAAGTTGCATTACAGTTTTAGATGGGAGGTTTGAACTCCACAAATTCACCTGCCAAAGAGAAGAAGGGAGGGGAAAAACAAGAATGTCCAACCTTTAGAAAGAAGCCCCTCCTTACAATTTATAGGAAGAATGAGAGAGAAAAGAGAGAGGAATTCCAAATCTACCCCAACCACCTCTATGTTGCATTTAATCTATCTCATTATGGTGGTAGGTGAGAACCCTAGCAAACCCAAAAAATGGTGAATTGTATTTTGCATTTTTCAAGAACTTGTTCTCACCCAATTAAATATATCCAGCCATAGTTGGACAGAGGACCTCGTAAGCTTTCCGAAAAGTCCAACCTTGCATGAATCTAAGCTCCCTGTGAAAAGTTATGGCCATCTGAATATCTGCGCCAGGGTTTGCTTCCTGTCGGGGTGTCAATGCTCAAAATGTTGCACCTCCTGAAGATGCACCTTGGCGCATCCATCCTTATGTCAACATACTCTTACATGTGCCATAGGCACTGAAAATTGCATGTCAACATCCTATGTTGTGTGCCTTTAACCTGCGCCTTGGGCGCGAATTTTTTCATGTCGACACCTTCTTGTGTGGGCCATCCACATGCGACATACTATGTTGTGCACCTCTAACCTGTGCCATGGGAATTAATTTTGGTGTGTCGACATCTCCTTACCTGCGCCATGGGTGCATCCATTTTCATGTTGACATTTTCTACTTTGCACCTCCAACCTGTGCCATGGGCGCGACTTTTGGCGTGTCGACATCTTCTTACCTGCGCCATGGGCGCATCCATTTTCATGTCGACATTGTTCTGCTTTGCACCTCCAACCTGCGCCATGGGTGTGACTTTTGGCGTGCCGACATCTTCTTACCTGTGCCATGGGCACATCCATTTTCATGTGACATTTTCCACTTTGCATGTCCAACCTACGCCATGGGTGCGACTTTTGGCGTGTCGACATCTTCTTACCTACGGCATGGGCGCATCCATTTTCATGTCGACATACTATGTTGTGTGCCTCTAACCTGTGCCTTAATTGTTGGTGACGCAATAAATATCAGGCTTTGAGTTTCTCTTATTTCCATATTCTTCCATTATTTGTCTATATTTACCCGGGGGAGATATATACAACAACATCTTCCCTCTCTTCACCCTGCTAGAAGTAGCATGTCCATGACCTAGGGATGTAGTGGAGGGAGGTGCCACTATGGATTTCATCTCTGTGGTCCTATGTGTCTCTAAGTAGGCCTGCAACCTAGCCTACACATTCATAAACAACAAGTTTTTAACACCCATATTTTTAAAATACATTCAAAATTTAAAAACTTAGAATTAGTTAAAATACATGTGAAATCTTACCGCAATGTCACGATCCCTATCAATTTATCGTTGACGCATCGTAGGGACAACATTAGACTCACAAGGGGTAAGCTACATACAAATAATTACATTTCAAATTAAATATTTCATGTACAAAATTTGATATTCTAGATTTAAGTAATAAGAAATAATTCCTCCAAAATTTAAAAAATTTGAAAAATTACACCTCAGTTAGTGGATCTACAGATGCTCTAGCAATATTTACAGTAGCCTCCATAGTCTGCATATATGGAGGAGTCTGTATTACAGTCATAAGCTATACAAAAAACATGTACAAATCAATATTAATCTACATGACTGCCACATAACAGACCCAAAGCATAATCCATGTGAACTTCCAGTAATTAGAAACAAAGTGTAAAGATATTTACTAACCTGCATAAAACTCATGTGAGGATGCCTAGTAGCCTTAGTTCCCTGACCAGATGATGACCCGCCAGGCTCCTGCATAATAAAAGAAAAATATTAATATGTACAACATACACGTGAAACATTATAATAATAATCTAGTGCAATCAAATGAAATTAAAAATGTAAGTTTGTACAACTTGAAACTTACGTTTGATAACATGCCCAGCTGCAGTAGCTAGCATGTCGATGCCAAATGTTTCCTTCACCAGCTCTTGCTATTTAAAATAAAATAAAAAATTAGTTTTTTACATGTATGTACATGACGTATAATCAAATACATATATATTAATATCTCAAACATGAATTAAACTATTGTTTATATATATATATATATATATAATTTAAATATTTATTTGAAATTTACCTGTGAAAGACCAATATCAGTGGCACCAGTTCCAAAAACATTCCCTAGCATCTCATCTATATAAAAGAAATCATGTGAACCAACAAATGATGTCTTGCCTTGTAGTGCATACGGCACCACATGATCCAAAGTGGTGTGGTGCGCTAGAACTGGTGCCTCCACCAACATCACAAGATGCAATCTGGTCACTATGTTGGGTCAGAGTGTCAGTGAGCTCCCTAATGCATGTAATGTATCAATATCCACAACCTCCTTCACTGTAGGAGGTATAACTGAAGGCAGTGGGGGTTTTGGGGCATGAGGGATCCTAGGTTGACCTATGTGTGCACCAGGTCTACTCTGTGCAGATCCAGCTCCTCGACCCATAAAAGTTAGAAAAGTCAAAATAATTTGGGACCTCATTGAGCACGAACTCACAATATAATTTCTTCAAAAAATAAAGAGGAACCTCATTGTTGTTACATTGTGGATAATCAAAAACCATCCACCATCAGTCCCAAAAATTGTTTTTGATTTGTCATCATGGCACCAATGGATTGGGAACCGTTTGCAAGTAACTATGGGGGGGCATTGGTTCTAGGGTCGGTAAATAATGCACAAATGAGGTCTTTTCCAAAAAATTTGTCTTTTACGGCCGCATGGGATAGTTTATCTGCATACCACCACCTACAGTCACCTCTAAAGGTGTTCCATCTATGTATTTGGTTGGTTGCGGACTCGACTTCGCCAATCAATGTTTGCAATGTATTGGCTAAAGTCATGCGGGATGGATTTCTAGCATGATTTTGTCTTATAGTTTGAATTAGGTTCTCAATGAAAATTTTATTTTCTTGGATTCTTCCAATGATATTATCTTGTGTTCCTGTTGGCTCAGTGGGGACAGAAGGAGCCACAGTAGGCGGATCTATGTTTGGAGGAGGGTTTTAAGGAATGTTTGGAGGGTTTTGAGGAATGTTTGGTGGGTTTTGAGGAATGTTTTGATAGTTTACATGATTTCGAGCTTGCCGACCAATTGATAAAATAAGAAAATTGTATACATAAACAAACATTTCAAAAAACCCATGAAAATGTCAAAAAAAAACCTAAAATGCAAAAAATTGATTACAATCGGGGACTTACCTCCTCGTCTTGGTGGCATGGTTAAATCTATCACTATCCAGAAGTCTGATAGAGAAATTTTGAGGTGGTATTCAAAGCTCTAGTGAAAAATGTTTAGGAAAAATCATGGTTTGAAATGAAAAATGGGGAAAATAAGGAGTCACAGGACTGCTATTTTTTTTCTTAGAGTTCCGCGATCACGGTTTATAACCATGCTTGCGGTTCTAAACCACGATCGCAGTTTTAGGTTTAGTAATTACTAAACCTAGAATTCAAGAATCGTGATTGTGGTTCCTTTATTTCAGTTTTTTATGTCCACTAGGGAATTGTCCACCAACTTCGTGCACTTACCCATATGTGCCTCCAAGAACAGGATTATTCCAATGTCAACACTTCCAACCACCTCAATTTGTAGAACCATTTATTAAGGCCTCGCATGTATCCAGAATAATGTCTTATAAGATATCAACCTAATGAAAAGGAGTCAAGAATCCACTAACAAAACACTTGTATGTTGGCTGGGAGATGTCATAGGATAATTTTGACAAAAAAGTTTTGAAACGGTCATTATAATTACAGTCTCAGATAAGCCCTTCTTGATGAATGAGTGTGGTGATGCTACTTTGTTCAAACTTTGGGATGTGAAATTATTGTCAAGAATGTATAATGTGTAAAGTAATTGCAATCCACCAAAGTCTAATGGGGATCATATTTCCTTTACCAACTATGCATGCACCCCTGAATTTTAGTGGAAAATTGGTATTCCTTCATATTTGAAGTTGTAATCCCCTTAGTACACCATATAAATTCATGACTTATACACATGATATCTACTACCTTCAAGGACCCCTATACTATGGTAAGTGTAGATACATCTCATAGTAAACTTGAGATCGATGTTGAGATTAGTGGGGTGGTTGTTGTGGATGTGGTCCTTGTCCACCAAACCCTAAACTAGAACTTCCACTAGTATTTCCTCTAGCAGGCTGTTGGCCTGATCCTCCCATGCCCCTACTATAGGAAGTGGTCTAGGTTATGTACTACCTTATGTCCACATTGTAGTACTATACTAGACACATATTGTTTATGTAGTCGCAAAATTCAATGTAAAAATTACTTCTCATGTTATGCACACGAATACTTTGTTTTGATGCATTTGAAAACATTCCTACTAAACTAGTCCCAAAGAATGAAACACTCTGTGCTACCATAGGTCTATGCATACTCTAATGCACTTCTTAATTCAACACAAATATATAACTACAAGTATCTTATCTATCTACCTTTACAACTTTATCTTGAAATTATCCTTAGATTTGGAACTTACCTAGCGCAAAGGTTAGAAAAGTCACGTTAGGTAGATGTGTGCATGTGGTTCTCATTCTCTCCATTGATGCGCTCACATCTAGAGATAGTGGGGAATAACTACACTTTCCTAAAGTTGGAAGAACCAATGTTGTAGCTTCTTATCTTAAAATGAAGCCTCAAAACCTTGGCATAAATGCGATGTAATCTCTGTCTTAAATTCAACATTTGTTACATCAATGTCCCTTTCTTGCGCCTCATTAAATTTGAGCCATATTTCTTCTCTATGTCATTTTTGCCTCTAGGTATGCCATCCTCCTCCACACTTAATCTTTCCCTTGTGCATGGTGGTGGTTTAGATAGCCATAGGAAACCTCAAAAAATATAACTCTATAAATAGGATCTTAATGGCTAAAGGCAACACATAGAAATAAGATCCTTTGGGTTCATATAATAACTCAAACTTGGCTTTCTTTTCACAAAAATACATGGAAATTGTGTACTCTAATGTATAATTACACAATACTTCAACCTACCAATGATATACAGCTCTTTTCAAATCCACATCTGCATCATAAAGAGTCTAGTAATATTCTTGCATCCAAAGCTTCGATCTTGGGCCTCAAATTCTCTTTGATGAATATGTTGTCATCTAGTCATATAAATCTACTAGAAAGAAGCTAAATAACATCTCATGAATCTCATGATATATATTCTCTTCAACCCACCTTGCAATTTATGCATTGAAATTAGGTCCAGTACTATAACACTATGCAAACCTATCCTGACCATCTTCTATCCAGGTTTAAATTCTCTCAAGAGATAATTGATATGCCATCAACATGCATCATCCTGACAATCAACTGAAAAGAGGTCCCGAAAATGGAACCAAAATGTAATATTTTATTTATAATCAATTTCTATTCATGTTAACACCTCATTCAAATAGATTTGAATTCTCACCCAAAGCATGTAAAGCTACCAGGTAACTCCTTTGTGATTTTTTTTAATATGTTAGCATACAGTTCCATAATAGCCAATATCAAAGAAAACATTCAAGTATAGAACATTACATGTAGTATACCACACGCCAGATATAATCAAAATACTTAACATACCAGATAAAAATTAAGATCAAGTGCACCATCTAATCACCATATTCTAATACATCAATAATCATTATCTATCCATAATGATCCATTTATAACAAAAATATTACATACCATAATCTGCAATACATAATAATTAATACCAGTGACCATAGAGTCATGCATGCTAATACATCAGGACAATAACACTAACACAAAACGGATTTTCTTAAAAATGAAGTGTGTGTGTGTGTGTGTGTGTGTGTGTGTGTGTGTGTGTGTGTGTGTGTATTGGTGGGGACTTTCCCTTCACTTCCCATGCATCCTCAAAATAGACTGCATGCTCAAAATAGCCATGCGTACATCCAAATATAGCCAAAATGTGTGTATGTTTTTTATCAATCCTAATAATAGATTAATCTTATAAATAAACTTTATTTAATCCTATTATTAGAATTCCTCATTCTGTATTCACCACTTGTGTTTTAACCCAAAAATATCCTCAAGATCGAAGATGACTTGATAGATAGAGATCATTAGATCATTATGCCAAAAATTAGACCCACATGTATAAGGAAAGACTTGAGTGGGATACAATTAATAGAAAAGAGAGAAGTTATATCCAAATTTTTCTATCGGATTTAATTTTACTAAATGTACATTTTTTGAATGGAATAAAAGAGTTTATAAGAAAGTTTGAGAACATTGTACCATGCTTAATATTTGGATTAAGAAACTATTCATATGCAAGACGTTATATTCATTAAGCATGAATGACAGTGTAGACACAAAGTCATCCACGTTAGACATTATTTAGTCACAGTCTCATACTACTATTTAGAAGGTTCTTGAGTGAAGAATGTACTCATTAACCCCCGTCTTTTGGCCATCTTATTTTATTTATTTTTTTCATTTCCGACCTCTTATACCCATATGCCGAGTCAGCGTCTATCATCTCATGTCATTTTAGCCTCGACTTGAGCCCCCAGATTAGTATTGGGGCACCCGTGGGCACCCTGGTCCCACCATGGGCACCCCGATCCTTCTAGCCACTTTTTGGGCTCTTTCTAGTCATTTCTCCATCTTATTTGTTTAGTGGTCAGCCATTTTAGGGTTAATCATGATGTTTCACCTCAAAATTAAATGCAATAAAATAGATAAATGGGTAACATGTGTAGGAGGAATACCTGTGTTATGTGGATAGTAGAAGGCATTGCGTGTGCTGTAAAATTTTGATCCAAGTTGATTGTGTGAGCTTCCCTTTGGCTAGGAGGAACGAACTAGATATGAAACACAACAAGACCATGAAATAGTATTAAATATGAAGAGTAAGAGGACTTCCTAGCAAGGATAGATCCAGGAAGCATGATGCTTCCTCAAATGGTTATCAATCCTCTATTTAATACAATTTAATGTAAGAAAAAATAGTTCATATTGTAGTTGAGAAGATTTAGGTATCTCCTATTAACATACAACAAGTGAATTTAACTCAACATACAATGGTTAGAATTAAATCTAGATGATTAATGGGTTGGTTTGGGTCTGTAGGTGTAGTAGAGACTGTAGGTGAGGTCTGGGTGAAATTAGGCAAGGTTTTGAGTTATTTTGGGGAAGTTGTTAACTCGTTGTTATAGGAAAAATTGTCAATCTCAAAGACTGGTATCGTTTGGTTGACCGATTCTAGTATAGGAGATAGAGTGATGCCAGTTGTTTAACTAGTGTCATTAGAGGCAATTCGGTTCAAATGTTAAAAATGGGATTTTTAACCTCTCTGTGATTACACAGAGAGTAAAGGGTAGTGTGGTTTGGGTCATAATATGGTTAAGAGGACTCAAGAACACTAAGAAGGAGGTTTAGAAAAGGGTATAAAGGATTGGGGTGGTTGAATAGTGGGTTGGTGGGAAGAAGGTGATGTACGGGTAAAGAAGAAATAAAATATGAAAGAAGCAAGAGATCTACAATGGGAATAAGCACAAATGATTAAAATCACAATACTTACTTGGTATGTTTGTAGATCCTTGTGAGTTGAGATGGTTGGTGGTTGATCGAAGAAGAGGTTCTTGAGTCCAATGTCATGGAAAGTACAACTGTGTTCTCCCATGAGTATTCCAATGCTTTGGAAGGAGAATCCGACTGTTTTTCTTGCACTGTGGTTGTGTGTGTTTGTCGTATGGATGTAGGAGGGCTTGAATATTTGCGCTTGAATGAAATAAGGCTCCAATCACTAAATGACCAACCTAGGTAAAGAGTTGTAAAATTATATATGAAGGAACCGATGGTGGTTTAGGTGACTGATGTTCAGCCGAGGATAAACTGCCATGGCGTCGGTTAGGGTGAAATAGTCCTATTTACCAAAAATAGGTAGATCTTCCTAGATTTGGCATGATTTCCTTGTTGGGTCCACTTAGGGAAGTAGAGTTCTCATGAGAGAAGGTAGGAAGATCTTAGAAGAAGTCCAGTTAGGTTTAGGAAGAATTCTTAGTTAGTTAGGTCAAGTAGTGACTCATCACTGGGAGTGATGACTCAGTGCTGAGAGTAATGACTTGGTCATTGTGAGTTAAATGCCCTGGAATGGGTCCAGGATGAGGTGTCATGATGAGGTGGAGGTGTGAGGATGAAATTAACTTAATTAAAATAATTAATTTAATTAATAATGTGAGGATGAATATTAATATGGGATGAAGGGGTCATGATTAGTTAAATGTGTTATGTTAATTAATTGAAGGGGACCAAGGGGAGTGTGACCCAAATTTGGTGTCTACATTTTCCCCTTTTTGTCACATAGCTTGTATTGATAAGTGATGCTGACAAAAATAGGAAGTTGGTGCTCTAGGTATGAGTGAGGGTTAGGTTTCCCCAAGTGTGGGTGGAGGTGATCCCCCTCAAACCAAGAACTGATGAGGTGTTAAATGGTGTTGGTGAGTGGTTTGATAAAATGGGTAAGTGATGAAAATGAGGATATGTTGGTTATAGGTAACAGTGTTTTCGGTAGATTGGGAAATAGGTAGTGGCAGTCTAATGCACACACATGTATAGAATGTGATAAGGTACCAGGTTGAAGATCTTGTAAACTCTATGTTGTCAAAGGTTGATAGGTTTATCCAAACAAGGTTGAAGTGGTTCAAGTATCCAAGGTATAGGATATGGTCCTGAAACACAACTAGGTAAGGTGTAGGAATGGGAAATAGGTTTGTTCAAGGGCACTAAAGGTTATGTCATGATAAACAACATGGCATTCAGGAAAGGTAAGGTCATTAGGCTGAACAAACATGAGTATCACATCGCAAGGTATAACGAGTACACAAATTCGAGTGTCACAAAAGGTGAGGTTGAGGTTGGGTGATTTAGGTAAGGTCATAGGTAAGGCCACGATGAGGGGAAAAAACATGGCCCAAATGATTCTAAGGTTGGGTGATAGGTAATAAGGTCATGAGGGTGAGGTGTAAGGTCAGGGTCAACTTTGGGTTAGGTAGAAAAAGGTTCAGGAAATTTCCAAGTTAGCGATCTTATGGAAATAATGTGTTGTATAATGTTGGTTAAAAAGTAATAATACATGGAAATATGAAATGATTTAAGCCAAATAATGGTGATAAAAGTCAATGTTTTTAGATATATTAATTTCCTTTTGTGTAAATGGAAACTAACTAGGGCACATAGATGTCAGTAAAGGGGAAAATTGGTTAGGGGTAAAAGTGGTTGAGCTAACCTCCAAGGGCCCCATGCCCCAGGAGTGCTGCCTACATAGCCCCGAGGAAAAGGGGCCGTAGGACGATGTAGTTCTCCCATAATCTAGGGAAGAATATGATAAGGGAGATGAATGGGTCAGTAGGTTTTAGGCATGATTGAGTCTAGGTCATTTAGGCATGGTTGAGTATAGGTCAAATAGGCATGGTTGAGTATAGGTTGAATAGGTGTGGGTGATTTTGGTGGAAGAGGAATTCCCAGAATGTAGGTGTCAAAGGTCTGGTCCTATGAAGGAGGATCAATAAGTAAGAAAAGAGGTGAATGGTAAGAGGAGACAAAAATCTGCCTAATTGGTAAGAACCATTATGAGTCTATCATACCAAAGATTGGCTTATGAACGTAAGACCCTAAAGGTGTTACATGATTGACTATTCTAAGGGTGAAGAAAGTCACATGATCATGAAATGTCACATTTATGGCATGTCCCTTGAGTAAGTAGAAGATTAGAAATAAAATATGGTGAAGTGAAATGGTATTTTTAATGTAACCTTGTTGTGAGACAACATGGCTCTTCTGCAAGATACCCAAGACCAGAATAGGCAAGTCCATGACAAAAAAGTTTATCTTTTATCTTTTTACTTTTGTTTTATAGACTGATCAATGTGGGAAGTCTATGTGGGATGAATAGAATATCTCCTTGAGGTCTTCATGAAGCTGATCGATGCGGGAAGCTTCAGAATATTTTTATTTTATTTTTGCAGAAATAGTCTTCTTTTTGTGATAGACTATGTACAATATGGCTAGCTTTTTATAGCTGTCCTTCAAGGGAGTAGTCTATTTATAACAAAAAGATGGAAAGATAGATGTCCTTTTGGAGGGAGTCATCTATTTACAAGAATTTTGACTCAAGGAGTTTGAATTTGAAAATCCCATATATTACTTTTGAATTGTTTTTTTTTGGACTTTTAGGTCATGGACAAGACTATAGAGAAGTATAGGCTTCTTTTATGAAGACAAAACCATAGCACACAGGGGTTAGCTATGAAAGAGAGGTTTTAAGTGATGAACAACCATGGGATTCCATCCTGAAAAGGATGAAAAGTATCCATGAGAATCATTCCATGAGTAGAGCCATGGTACTCATATTAAAGATAAGGCTGAAAGGTGATGGGTAATCACATGATTCTTGTTTAGTCATTGATCCTTAAAATAGGTAAGTGGAAGGTGAATGTTTCTCAAGGGATGAGTGTTTAATAGACAAGAAGGTGATATAGGACTTGATTCAACAATAGAATGGTCGAAGATGCAAGGCATTGAGGGGATCAAGTTCAGGTTTACCTTCAAGTGAAGATAAATGATAAGCACCCAATCCATATGCATGAGTAACAATATAGGGTCCAAGCCAATTAGGAGAAACTTACCCCGTTTAATTTTCTCCACTTTGTTACATGTTGATTTTCCTTCAGGATGAGGTTCACGACCTTGAAGGTTCATTCTTGGAGACATTTATCATAGGCACGTTTGATATTTTTGGTAGATTTGAAGGTGATCAAGAGAATTTAGATATGTTCGTCTAATAACTCAAGTTGTTCAAATGGTCCTAGAAAAAAATCATCATCATTGAGCATATCTTTGAGTGAGATATGAAGAGATGGAATTTGGACTTCGAGAGGCAAGACAACCTTTGTACCATAGACCAAAGAGAAAGGTGTGGCAGCAGTTGAGGTGTGAATACTAGTGTGATAAGCCCATAAGGAAAAAGGAATGTGTGTGTTCCAATCCTTACCAGTATCGTCAACCACTTTCATAAGAATTTTATTTAGGGTTTTGTTAGTCAATTCAGCTTGGCCATTTTTTGAGGATAATAAGGTGAAGAAAAACTGAGTTGAATGTCGAAGGCATCACAAAGTTTCCATAGGGTTTTTTTTTGAATTGTTTTCTGTTATCAGTGATGAGGCAGTGAGGAACACCAAAGTGAAAAATGATGTGATGGTTGATGAATTCACATATTTTCTCAGCTTTTGTAGAAATAAGAGGTATGAATTCCACCCATTTAGTGTAATATTTGGTAGTGGTAATAATCCATTGATGACGTTGGGAAGAATGAGGGTTGATCTCTCCGACAAGATCCAAACCCCATTGAGAGAAAGGCCAAAGGTCTCATGCAACCTGTAAGGCATGACTAGGGGTGTGATGAATATTAGCATGTTGCTGACACTTCACACAATGCTTGACATAGTCACAACAATCACGGTTTAGGGTTGGCCAATAATATCCCAGGCGAAGGATGTGCTTAGTGACAACTAAGCCACTGAAGTGACCCCCAAAAATCCCATCGTGAACTTCCTTGATGGTGTATGGAATTTTAGAACTTGTAAGGCATCGTAAGAGGATACCGTCAAAGCCACATTTATAGAGAAGACCACCCATGATGACATAGTGAGAGACACTTTTGAGAAAAGGCTCATTGTCCATTGCAAGTAAGATCTGAAGGCATAATTGAAAGGGAAAAGTAGTCAACAAACTACTTATACCAAAGGTCACATGGGCCAGTTTCAATGTTTGCTATAAGGTTAACGTCTCAAAATAGATAAGAAGGTGATTATAACCTTTTTACTATGACAAATATTTTTGAGTCAGAGGGTGAAGTGGGGATTTGAGAAGCAAGACAGGCCATGGTGTCCAAATTTATTAGTGGAACACGGGGTGGTTTGAAGTTCATAATGGTCAAAGGTAGTCAAAATCATGTCAACATGATGTTTATACTTTTGAAGTATCTCATTATGACACTGGTATATACCATTAACTTGGTTCACAACAGTTGAGAGTCACCAAAGATATTAATTGATTTAACATCTAAGGCTATGGTGGTTTGAAGACCTAACATGAGTGCTTCATATTTGGTGATATTGTTAGTACAATCAAAATCTAGTTTGAAAGATAATGGCATAGGATCACCATCAAGAGGAATGAGGATAACTCTGACACCACACCCACACTAATATTTGGAACCATCAAAGAATAAGGTCATCTGGTAAATGGTATCATCCAGGGAGAGGGTAGCAATGGATTCATTAGGGAAATCAAAGTTAGAAGATTGGTTTCTAGAGAGAGGTGCGTCTGTGAGTTGGTCAGCAATGGTTTGTCCTTTGACATATTTTTGATGGATGAATTCGAGATCTAGGTCTGCAAGAAGCATGAGCCAATGTGTAGCACGTTGATGTTGGTAGGGCTTAGCATACATGTAATGTAAGGGGTCAGTATTGGTGACAAAAAAGGTTTTGTGGTTGAGTAGGTAATGGAAAAGTTTAGTGGTGACAAAAAATAAGGCTAAGAAGAGTTTTTTGGCATGAGTATATCTAGTTTCGTAGTCTAAAAGCATATGGCTTATATAATAAACCACTTTCTCCCTGTGTTTCTCATCACGATGAGTGAGCATGGCACCATGGAATGATCAGTAGTAGAAATGTAAAGGTAAAATGGTTGGTCATCCTTAGGGGGAATGAGCACAGGTGGTTGGAGGAGGTATTATTTTAAGGTGTCAAAGGATTTGTGGCATTCATCATCCCATTTGAAGGAGACATCCTTTTTGAGAAGATGATGAAATGGATGGCAGTGGTCGAAAAGATGAGAAATAAAGTGATGAATAGATTACAACTTTCCTTGCAAACTACGAAGTTGATGAAGGTTAGTAGGTGGAGGCATCTTGAGAATAGCCTTGATTTTAGTGGGATCAACTTCAATGCCATGAAAAGAAATGATAAAACCAAGGAGCTTTCTGGAGAGAACAGTGAAGACACACTTCTTAGGTTGAAGGAAAACACAGTATTTGATGAGATGGTCAAAGACAACTTTAAGGACAACAAGGTTCTCAGCCTGATGTTTAGATTTGGCAAGAAGATCATCAATGTAATCTTCCAATATGTTATGCATGATGTCATGAAAGATATAAGTCATAGCCCATTGATATGTAGCACCAGCATTTTTAAGGCCAAAGGGCATGACACGATAGCAGAAGGTCCCCCAAGGAGTGATGAAGGTGGTTTTTTGTTGATCTTCTGGGGTGAGTAATATTTGGTTATAACCCAAGAAACCATCCATGAGTGATAGCATCTCATGGCTGGTGGTGAGATCAACTAGTTGGTCAATACTAGGTAGAGGAAAGTCATCTTTGGGGAAAGCTAAGTTAAGGTCATGGAAATCCATGCAAATGTGGAGTCCCCCTGTCACTTTTGTGACAGGAAAGATGTTAGAGATCCATTGGGGATAATCAATGGGTAGGATGAAGGAAACCAAAAGAAGGCACTGGAGTTCTTCTTTGACAAGAAGGGAAATGTGAGGATGCA
The DNA here is from genome assembly GCA_019776745.2 of Taxus chinensis. Taxonomy (NCBI): domain Eukaryota; kingdom Viridiplantae; phylum Streptophyta; class Pinopsida; order Cupressales; family Taxaceae; genus Taxus; species Taxus chinensis. The sequence goes on from CM034157.1 coordinate 296,291,570, forward strand.
TTTTTCGTAGCTTTTGTTTCATGGGTTTGGCATCAGGAATGGTTACGATATTGTGGACCACAATGTTTGGGTCAATACCAGGCATATCAGTGTAGGACCAAGAAAAAGCATTGCTATGATCCCGGAGGAAAGAAGTGAAAGCTTCTTGTTCAACAGCATCTAAAGATTGGCCTATTTTTAGAATGTGTGGGTTGTCCTAAGTGTGAATATTGATTTCAATGGTCAATTCATTCAACATGGTTTGCATCTTAGAAGGTAATGACTGATGAATATAAGAATCTTCCACACCAAGGTAGGTGAGAATAGACTCATCATCCTGACATTGAATGACGTTAATAGAAGGTGTATCATCATCGATCATGTCAGGATATAGGAAGGGAAGAGAAGAGGGAGCCTCACCATCACATTGATAAGTCAGAGGTCCCAGGGAAATAGTGTTCACAATTTTTTTTAGGAGGAATGGATTCTGGATCCATAGACTCTGTAGGTGAAGGTGGTGAAGTTGGTGAATGGGGTGGGGAATGTTTATCATCCTCAATGAGTTCAACTTGGGCCTTCTTGGAAGGTGGTTCAAAAATCCAATACCACTGTGGTCTTTATGCTTATGAGTGGTGCAAGGAATGACAGTATGGTGGCCTTGTTCATAGAAACCAAAGCCAAATCCCTTCCAAGCACAATGATGGAGGAAGGTGTGGGTGAAGTGGTGGTTGGTGAGAGATTGAAGGTTGGAGGAAAATGGTTGAGTTTGGGAAGGTGGCTCGGGTGAGTAGGTAGAAGCATCAAGTCCCCCATACATTAAGTTGGTGCGAAGGTGGGGAGGACCATAGGGGAAAAACTTTCCTATGTGGTGATCATAGCAGGGATGTTGGTGAAGGTTACCATACTCTTGAGGAGTAAGGAATGTGTCAATGTTATAAAGGTGGTACTCCCCTAGAGTGAGGCATTGAAAAACACCTTCTAAGGGATCAGTAGTTGGTATGTGGGTAGTGGGAATGGATGAATCACTGGATAGCTGGGAAGAAGAAGCATTGGATGTTTGAGGAGTAGATGGGTTGGCTGATGGGTCAGCTGTAGAAGTTGTGGAAGCAGTGGGAATAGAGGAGTTAGTTGTGGAAGATGTAGCGGTAGAAGTGGTGGATGAGGTAGTGGCTGAAGAAGAAGTGGTAGCAGTGGTAGATGCCTTAACTGGTATAAGGACATCATTGGGTTGATACAACATGTTACAGGTCTTGAAAGGTGAAGGGTCAGCTGGAATGGTATAGTTGTTCCCTTCATGTTTCAAATTTTAAATAATGGTGTAAGGTTGAAGGAACACAACCCATGGTGTGGATCCAAGGTCAACCAAGTAGCATGTTGTACTAGAATTCCCCCTCTAAGACATAGAATAATTCAGGAATGGTATGGGGGCCTACATGAATGTGGAGAATGATGGTGCCAAGGGTGGAAGTCATGGCATCATTAAATGAACACAACATAACTGGGTTATTATGCATGCAATTGGTAGGGATGCACATTTGGTTGTATGCATGGGAGGAAATGATGTTGATACTAGCACCTCCATCAATCATAATGTGTCAAATGCATATATTATCAATGTAGATGGAAATAAATAGGGTTGGGTCAGGATCATCTGATTGGAGAGGTACAATCTCATCATCAGAGAAACTAAGAGTGGCTACTTGATGAGTGGTAGTGGGAGCAGAGGAAGGGGATGAAGTGGTGAGAGAGGCCACATGGTGAGGAGTGATAATGGATGCAATAGGCATAGGGTCATTAGGTAGAACCTCAATAGATTGCAAGACCTCAATGAGGGCCTGATGATGAGACTTAGAGGTTTGGACAAGGTCATACAAAGACATTTTGAGAGGAGACTGGTGTAATTTTTTAAGCATTGTGCGATGGGAAACCCCATTAGAAATAGGGTATGTGGGTCCACAGATGGTGATTTTGGGTGTAGGTGTAGATGGAATATTGGGTAAAAGAGTAGCAGATGAGCTGGTTGTTTTCTCCTTTCCTTTTTCCTTCTGGGATCGAGTGGCAATTTGAACCATATTGATCTGCGGTAAAGGAGAAAGTGCATCGTGATAGGTGTAGCGACAAGATGGGAAAAAATATGGTGAGGGCATATATTGGTTTGTGAAAACAATGCAGCACATTGGCATTTTGGTGGAGGTTTGGCTAGCTCTCTTATGCAGACCATATTGATCTCAAATGTTGGAGTAGGATAAAAGGGTTGTGGAGGTGGAGATGAAGGTTTCTTAATAGGTATGAGACAAGGATGTGCGGTGATAGGTGCAGGTGGACAAGGGTCCTCATGTAAAATATCATCATCATCAAAGTTTTCTTCAAGAGGACATAGTTGGAGAAGAATAGTCTTAAAGGATTATAGTTTTCCACATTATGTCCTGACACATGATGGTAAGCACAAAATTTAGTATCATCAAACCCTTCTGGTTTAGGTTTGTGGAGGATGTAAGGTCTCAGTAATGGAAATGTGATGATAGAGGTTTCCAAAAGGTTAGCTAAGATGTTGGCGTAAGACCCTAAACCAATGGATCATAATGTGAAGCCTAAGTGTGGGTCTGGATGGAAGTGTGGGTAACCTTTGGTGGGAGAGGCATCACTATGGAGGTTGAATCAGAGGTTGAGTAAGTTTTACCACTTAAGATGGTAGATAGTATGGTTTTAGGTTTAGATTGCACCTTCTTGGGTAAAGATGTAGCAGGTGAACTAGTTTTTGCCCTAAGATGGTATAGGTTTAACTACCTGCTTTGGAGGGTAGTGGGTTCTTGGGATTTGGTTACACCTTATTTGGGGTAAACAATGAAGAATAAGTGCCATGATGTAGAAGCACCTAAGGCAAAGATGGCGAAAGGGGAGAGGTTAGATGAGGAAATAATGTAATGTGTAGTGAAGACTTATGTGGTAAGAGGCAATGTGGAAGGTAGTTGGTTGAAGAGGAAGGGAATCGGCCCATAGGCCACACTAATGATGAGGATACTGGAAATTGATCAGTAGGTATAGGAGGTTGAAAGAGATCTCCATGAAGCATTAGGTAATTTGGCTGACATAAAGAAATAGAGGATCATGATGAGGTGGAAGTTGGTGTAACATTTTTCTTACTATAGGTAGGAGTTTGTTTAGCCAAGGTCTGATGGGTGGATGTCTTAGGATAGATGGAAGTGGTAGAAGTTTCTTCATATAGGGGTAGTGGGTGAAGTACGGTATATGTAACCTAAGAGGTTGGGTATAGACTCTTAGGTGGGGGAATATTCTTTGATCCATGAACTTGTGAGGATGTGGCTAAATCTTTTTGAACATGTAGGATCCATCATTGTGCAATTGATTGTCTAGCATTATTTTAATGGAGGTACTTATTCATGTAAATTGATCAGCAAGATAATTAAATGCTAGGTAAGGGTCTGAGATCAGGTAGATAAAAACTTGATTATTTTTGGATCAACTGGTGTAAGTTTTAGGTTGATACGATGGGTAGACCCATGTCAAGAATAGGGTACTGTATCTGGATCCATGGGAATTGTGATTTTTGGTGCAAGTGCTAAATGGATTCCTTTGGTAATAGATCGTGGCAGTATGAGTTAGTTGTTTTCTACCTTTGAGTTTAGATCTATTGGTGGTGTTTAGAGGCATCCCCAAAGTGGAAATTTGTCACTCATGGATATAACCATGTCGGTAAAGGATCAAGTGAGAACGATGATGAGGCTAGTATATGTCTACATTACAGGAAAAAATATATGATCTCATCATACTGGTTTTTGACCAAGCAACACATGGCATTTTGTGGACTTTTGGTTGTATCTATATATGCAGAGGATATCTAATCTCAAGTGTTGGAGGATAGCCCACATTGGTTGTGAGGGGGACATGTTAACATCGTTGAATAGGTCCTAGGGACATAGGTGTGTGTACTTATAAGTCATTGATTTGGAATAAAGTAGGTCTAATCAGTCTAGGAAATGAAGTCCAGGTCATCTTTAAAGATGTTTTTGGGAAGCGACATAGATCCTGTGATACAGCATAGTTTTTAAGATCCTTAGTTATTTTCCAAATCATAGCACCTAGTCATCGATGGTAAGTCCTAAATTCCCAGACTTAGTTCCGGAAACCTTTTTGGTTTAGTTCCAGAGTTTTCGTAAAGTCGTAATTGGGTTGCAACTCTTGGGGACATAGGTGTCCAAAAGGTGAACTAATAGGTTTTGGTAGTAAGACAATTGCCTATGGTTTCTGGACCTCTTGTGGAAAGTGGTGGGTAGAAATTAGTGGGAGTTAGGTGCCTTCTTGGGTAAAGGTGAATCAGGAAAGTTTGCATGATATACAATCTTGAAGGTAGATAGTACAGTTTTAGGTTTGGAATGCATCGTCTTAAGTCAAAGATGTTAGCAGGTACAACTATGTTGAGGCGTGGTGAAGGAATTTAACTGACCATCTTTGGAAGGGTGATTTGGGTTCATTGGAATCATTGGTTACAACATGGGTAAATGTGGATATAATCAATCTGGTGTTATGTATAGAAGGGAAGAAAGAATGATAGATATAGGACATGTTATCCAAGGTGATAATAGGTACGTGTAGTTAATTTGGGAAGAGGCTAAATGTGAATCATGACAAGGATGGGCTACTTCTGTTTTTGGTTTAAATTGGCTAGGAGTTGTTTGACCTAATTTGGGGTGTAACAGAGGGCCCACTCGTAGGATAGAGGAGATGGGATATTCGTGACTATTTGGTACCTTGGGTAGGAAGTTGCTTCAGCCAATAGGTTGATGGGTGGGGTCCTAGGATAGATGGAATTGTTGAAGGTGATAGAGGGGAAGTGGGTGAAGCTAGTGTATGTGGCCTAAGAGGTTAGGTATTCCTCTTAGGTGGGAGAAGATTCTTTGTGTTGGCTTGTGAGGATGTGGCTAAATCAAGTTTGATAGGAGGATGGACTTTCAAAAGCTTGATGTTTATGACTCCAACAATTTGGAAATGGGTTTGGACGTGAAGGAAGACATAGATGTAGGTAAGGTTTTTAGGCATATGGAAAAAAGTTCATTTGATGGTAAAGGTTTAGGTGTGAGCTGAGGGTGATTAAGAATAGGTCGCTACAACTGGCATGGGCATGGTGGGTTTGGTTGTCTGAAACACCTTTGGATAAATTATGGAAGTATCTACTAGATCGGTTAACATTTGCATCTGAGTTGATACAAGGTAGACACAAAGGTGTCCCCAAACATGGAATTGTCGACATAATCCAAGTGGTCAGCCAAACGTGAAAATGACACCGATGTAGGGTGGATTATGTTAATTTGATAGCAATCCTTGTAAATAATGTTTGTGATATAGGGAAATGGTTAGCTTCATACTCTATTGGTAGAAGAGATGAGAGAAAATCAATAGGATCCATGAAATCCAATGGAGAATTTCCACCAATAGGAAGGGAAGCTATTAATGGATCCCCTATGGAGTAGGGGAGATGGACAATTTGGATGAGGTAGGTTCTTCTTTTTGTGAAGAGTAAGGTAAGCATGACTCTCACGTGGGTAGAAGAGTAAATATTGTGGGTTGTTCATCTAGGTTGAGAGTTGATTGAGGGAAAGTGCATCGGCAGGTATGGTGGACTCCTCTGTGGGTGAGAGGAGAATATAAGGTAGACTCCTCCGTAGGTAGAGGAGCAGATGAAATAGATCCCTCCGTGGATGAAGGAGCTCGTGCAAGAATCTCCTCGATAGATGGAATGGGAGGAAATTGAGCAGAAGGAGCTGGTATGATGTCGAAAACGATAGCATTAACCTCATGAATGGTACCGTCATTGGTCGAAAGTTTTTCTCAGTTTGGTTAGACGATGGGGTGTGATTTGGGAATGGACTTCTTGAAGATGTGAAGGTTCTGATTAGCCAGTGTGTTAGGGTTATCCAAGATGAGATCTCCATTATCTAACATTTCTTGGATGATGATTTTTTGAAATTTATACAATTACTGTCGCTATGACCTCTAATGCACGATGATAGTTGCAGTAATCATTTTCTTTGTACCATGCAGGCATAGGACGAGAAGGGTCAAAACCAGTATATGGTTTGATGAGTGGAAGAGTGATTGCTCTAGATTTTAGAAGTTTTTATAAAACTGAAGAGTAGGGTTCTCCTATGGGAGTATATTTTTGTTGTCTCCCACTTGAACTGAAAATCCTGAACAAGAGAAAGGTTGGAAGAAGTTTTGATTGGTTGGATGGATGAGATGGGCCATGGCTTTCAAAACTACTATGTTTAGCACATCCTTTTTCTTTAGAATAATTATTTTATGGTTTGGAAGAAGAAGAGGTATCATTTGATTTAAATGGAGCATTCTTGTTACAGTAATTGTATCTTCTTCTCTTCAATGCACGATATTTCAAGTTTCTAGGCCATGATGAATGCCTCGTCAAACATGTGGAAGGTTTAAACTTGGAGAGTTGGTGATATGTGTCTAGCACAAGCTCTAGTGAACAACTCTATTAAATTTGTTTGAAGTAGTTAGAATGTGAGTTGGTTGATTAGGCTCTTCCAATAAGTGACAAAATATGTGATAGATTCATCTTCATATTAGCGTGTCGCATACAAGTCGGTCATGGTGACCTTTCTTGACAATGTTGATAGAAAAGTTGGTCTAGAAAATTCTTGAGCTACCTGATTAAATGAAAAGATGGATTTCCTGGGTAGAGCACTATACCAATCTAAATTCGGTCCTATCAAGGACATTGGGAATGTCCACAAGAGCAAAGCATCATTATGAGTTACCTCAACCAACTTGGAACCCTCAAGATTGGTCAAATCAAGCTTGGTATGCTCAGGGACATCAACAACCATGGGCTGGTCAAGGAAATCCTTATGCTTGGTCACAACCTAGATGGAACCCCTAATTATTCCTCAAGGAAGAACATATCCAAATCAGAATCAACAGGCCATCATGGGATCCCCTACACAGAATTCACAAACTGAGAATGTAGTCCAAACACAAATGCCAGCACACCAACCAGTAGCAAACCCCAAGAAAAAAAAACAACTCCTGTTTATGGAACAGAACCTAAAAAATCAGTTGATTTACATGCTATGGATTGTAAGGATATATTCAAACTAGATCTGGGAAAATCATTAACAGTCCACCCCTTATAATCACTGAAATGACAGAAGAAAATGAAACCCCTAGTATTGTTGTTCCAAAAGAGGATATAGAAAAAAAAAAGAAAAGGAGCCAGATAGCAACACTACTGAGACTCCATTTCCTGAGAGATTCAAAGAAGCTATAGAAATCAAGGAGTCTGAATTGGTTCAGGAATTAAGGAAATTGAATATTGAAATACCACTGTTACAAGCAATTAAAGATATTCCAGAATTGAACAAATTAATCAAAATGTTATGCATGAAAAATCCTGGAAGAAAAGAAACAGTACCCCAAGACTATCAAAGTAGATGGGAAACTTACTGATTTATTAGCAGGAAAACTTTACTTCCCAAATACGGAGATCCTGGAAGTCCTGTTATTTCTGTCTCTATAGGAAATAAGGATGTACATAATTTTTGATAGATTTGGGAGCTGCTATCAATGTAATGACAGTGGATACTCTGAAAACATTACCATTAATGGGTATATACAACCTACTACTAATACCATATTGTAGATGGCAGATCAGTCTGTAGCAAAACCAGAAAAAGAATTATTGAGAGATGTGGGCAGTTATGGTGGAGTCATGGGAATATCCAGTTGACTTCTTATATTGCAGCCAAAAGGTAAAACATTGGGTTATCCCATTATTTTGGGTAGACCATGGTAGCTACAGTTTGTTGCTTTGATAGATTGCAGGTCAGGTGATATGACAATCTCGAATGGTAAGTAAACTCTAAAAAAATTTCCTTATATCCCTACTGCACAACATACTTTTCTCCATTTTAAATGTTTATATTTTCCTTCAGGATTGAGGGGACCTGAAAGGTTCATTCTTAGACATGTTTATCGTGAGGCACGATTGATTTACATTGTGTAGATTTGAAGGTGAGAGAGAATTGTAGATAGGGTTGTCTAATAAGCTCAGTTTGTGTCATCAAACGATATCCTAGTAAAAAATCATCATCGTGGCAATCTTGACGTGGGGAATATGAAGATATGGTATTGGACCCGAGAGCACAGAAAATCAATTTATACAGTAGACCAAGAGAAAGGTGTTGGTAGCAGTTGAGGGTGAATACTAGTGTGATAAGCCTATAAGTAAAAAGGAATGGTGTGGGTTTCCAATCCGTACCAGTATTGTCACCAATTTCCTACGAATTTTATTTAGGTTTTTGTAATCGATTAGGAAGGTAAAGAAAAAATGAGTTGAATGTCGAAGGCATCACAGAGTTTCCATAGGGTTTTTTTTTAATTGTTTTCTGTTAGCAATGATGAGGTAGTGAGGAACACCAAAGAAACAAATTATGTGATGGATGATGAATTCACATATTTTATCGGCTTTTGTAAAAATAAGAGCTAGGAATTCCACCCATTTAGTGTAATATTTGGTAGTGGTAATAATCCATTGATGATGTTGGGAAGAATGAGGTTTGATCTCTCTGAAAAGATCCAAACCCCATTGAGAGAAAGGACAAAGGTCTCATGTGACCTGTAAGGAATGACTAGGGGTGTGATGAAGATTAACATGTTGCTAACACTTCACATAATGCTTGACATAATCACAACAATCATGGTTTAGGTTTGGCCAGTAATAGCCCAAGCAGAAGGATGTGCTTAGTGACAACTAAGCCACTGAAGTGACCCCCACAAATCCCATCATGAACTTCCTTGATGGTGTATGGAATTTTAGAACTCGTAAGGCATTGTAAGAGGATAACATCAAAACAAATTTTATAGAGAATACCACCCATGATGACATATAGAAAGACACTTTTGAGAAAGGCTCATTGTCCAGTTTGAGTAAGATCTAGAGGAAGAATTGAAAGGGAAATGTAGTCAACAAATTACTTATACCAAAGGTCATGTGAGTTAGTTTCAATGTTTCCTACAAGGTTGACATCTCAAATTAGATAAGAAGTTGATTTCAACCTTTGTACTGTGACAAAATATTTTTGATTTGGAGAAGGTGAAGCGGGGATTTGAGAAGCAAGACATGCCATGGTATCTATAAATTTATTAGTGGAACGCGGGGTGGTTTGAAGTTCATAATGGTCAAAGGTAGTCAAAAGTATGTCAACATGATGCTTATACTTTTGAAGTATCTCGTTACGAAATTGGTATATACCATTAACTTGGTTCACAACCAGTTGAGAGTTGCCAAAGATATTAATTGATTTAAATGTCTAAGGCTATGGAGGTTTGAATACCTAACACGAGTGCTTCATATTCAGAGATATTGTTAGTGCAATCAAAATCTATTTTGAAAGATAATGACATAGGCTCACCATCAAGAGGAATGAGGATAACTATGGCACCACCCCCACACTAACATTTGGAACCATCGAAGAATAAGGTCATCTGGTAAATGGTATCATCTAGGGAGAGGGTAGTGATGGATTCATCAGGGAAATCGAAGTTAGAGGATTGGTTTCCAGAGAGAGGTGCATCTGCGAGTTGGTCAACAATTGTTTTTCCTTTGACATATTTTTGATGGATGAATTTGAGATCTAGGTCTGCAAGAAGAATGAGGTGAACATGCAACACGTTGATGTTGGTAGGGCTTAGCATACATGTAATGTAAGGGGTCAATATTGGTGATAAAAAAGGTTTTGTGGTTGAGTAGGTAATGGCAAAGTTTAGTGGCGACAAAAAACTAATGGCTAAGAAGAGTTTTTTGGTGTGAGTATATCTAGTTTCGTAGTCTAAAAGCATATGTCTTATATAATAAACTGATTTCTCCCTATGTTTCTCATCACAATGAGTGAGCATGGCACCTGAGGAATGATCAGTAGAAGAAATGTAAAGGTAAAATGGTTGGTCATCCTTAGGGGGAATGAGCATAGGTGGTTGGAGGAGGTATTTTTTTAAGGTGTCAAAGGCTTTGTGGCATTCATCATCCCATTTGAAGGAGACATCCTTTTTGAGAAGATGATGAAATGGATGGAAGCGGTCAAAAAGCTTAGAAATAAAGTGATGAATATATTGCAACTTTCCTTACAAAATACGAAGTTGACAAAGGTTAGTAAGTGGAGCATCTCGAGAAAAACCTTGATTTTAGTAGGATCAAACTTCAATGCCATGCAAAGAAACAATAAAACCAAGGAGCTTGTCTAGAGAGAATAGCGAAGACACACTTCTTAGGTTGAAGGAGAACACATGTATTTGATGAGGTAGTCAAAGATAACTTAAAGACAACAAGGTGTCTCAACTTGATGTTTAGATTTGGAAAGAATATTGTCAACATAATCTTCCAATATGTTATGCATGATGTCATGAAAAATATAAGTCATAGCCCATTGTTATGTAGCACCAGCATTTTTAAGGCTAAAGGGCATGACACGATAGTAGAAGGTCCTCCAAGGAGTGATGAAGATGGTTTTATGTTGATCTTCAAGGGAAAGTAATATTTGGTTATAACCAAAGAAACCATCCATGAGTGATAACATCTCATGCCAGCTGTGAGATCAACTAGTTGGTCAATACTAGGTAGAGGAAAGTCATCTTTGGGGAAAGCTAAGTTAAGGTCATGGAAATCCATGCAAATGCAGAGTCCCCCTGTCACTTTTGTGATAGGAACAATGTTAGAGATCCATTGGGGATAATCAATGGGTAGGATGAAGGAAACCAAAAGAAGGCACTGGAGTTCTTCTTTGATAAGAAGGGAAATGCGAGGATGCATTTTTCGCAGCTTCTATTTCATGGGTTTGGCATCAGGAATGGTTATGATATTTTGGACCAACAATTTTTGGATCAATACCGGGCATATCAGTGTAGGACCAAGCAAGTGTGTTGCTATGATCCCAAAGGAAAGAAATGAAAGCTTCTGTTTCCAGCAGCATCTAAATATTGGCCTATTTTTAGAGTTTGTGAGTCGTCTTGAGTGTGAATGTTGATTTCGATGGTCGATTCATTCAACATGGTTTACATCTCAGAAGGTAATGACCAATGAATATAAGAATCTTCCACACAAAGGTAGGTGAGAATAGACTCATCATTCCTAACATTGAATGAGGTTAATATAAGGTGTATCATCATCGATCATGTCAAGATACAGGAAGGGAAGAGAAGAGGGAGCCTCACCATCACACTGATAAGTCAGAGGTCCCAAGGAAAGAGTGTTCATAAAAAAAAGTTAGGAGGAATGGATTCTAGATCCATAGACTCTATAGGTGAAGGTGGTGAAGTTGGTGAATGGGGTGGGGAATGTTTATCATCCTCAATGAGTTCAACTTGGCCTTCTTGGGAGGTGGTTTGAAAATCCAATACCACTGTGGTCTTTATGCTTACGAGTGGTGCAAGGAATGACAGTATGGTGGCCTTGTTCATAGAAACTGAATCCAAATCCCTTCCGATCGCAACAATGGAGGAAGGTGTGGGAAAAGTGGTGGTTGGTGAGAGATTGAAGGTCAGAGGAAAATGGTTGAGTTTGGGAAGGTGGCTTGGGTGAGTAAGGTAGAATCTATCAAGTCCCCCATACGTTAAGTTTGGTATGAAGGTAGGGAGGACCATAAGGGAAAACCTCGACTATGTGGTGATCACAGCAGGGATGTTGGTGAAGGTTACCATACTCTTGAGGAGTAAGGAATGTGTCAATGTTATAAAGGCGGTACTCCCCCAGAGTGAGGCATTGAAAAACACCTTCTAAGGGATTAGTAATGGGTATGTGGGTAGCGAGAATGGATGAATCACTTATAGCTAGGAAGAAGAAGCATTTGATTTTTGAGAAGTAGATGGGTTGACTGATGGGTTAGTTTCAGAAGTTATGGAAGCACTGGGAATAGAGTAGTTGGTTGGAATATGTAGCGGCAGAAGTGGTGGATGAGGCATTGGCTAAAGAAGAAGTGGTAGCATCAGTAGATTCCTTAACTATTATAAGGACATCATTGGGTTGATACAACATGTTACAGGTCTTGAATGGTGAAGGGTCAGTTGGAATGGTATAGTTGTTCCCTTCATGTTTCAAATTTTAAATATGGTGTAAGGTTGAAGGAACACAACCCATGGCACAGAATCCAAGGTTGGCAAGCAGCATGTTGTACTGGAATTCCCCCTCTAAGACATAGAATAATTCAGGAATGGTATGGGGGCCTACACGAATGTGGAGAATGATGGTGCCAAGGGTGGAAGTCATGACATCATTAAATGAACATAGCATAACTAGGTTATTATGCATGCAATTGGTAGGGATGCACATTTGGTTGTACACATGGGAGGAAATGATGTTAATACTAGCACCTCCATCAATCATAATGCGTCAAATGCATATATTATCAATGTAAAACGTAAATAAATAGGGTGGGTTTCAGGATCATCTGATTGGAAAGGTACAATCTCATCGTCAGAGAAACTGAGAGCAGATACTTGATGAGTGGTAGTGAGAGTAGAGGAAGGGGATGAAGTGGTGAGAGAGGCCACATAGTGAGGAGTGATAATGGATGCAACAGGTTTAGGGTCATTAGGTAGAACCTCGTTGTATTGCAAGACCTCAATGAGGGCCTCATGATGAGACTCAGAGGTTTGGACAAGGTCATACAAAGAAATTTTGAGAGGAGACTGGTGCAATTTTTTAAACATTGTACAATGGAAAACCCCATCAGAAATAGGGTATGTGGGTCCACAGGATGGTGATTTTTTGGTGTAGGTACAGATGGAATATTGGGTAAAGGAGTAGTGAATGAGCTGGTTGTTTTATCCTTTCCTTTTTCCTTCTAGGAAATTTGAGCCATATTAATCTGTGGTAAAGGAGAAAGTGATTCGTGATAGGTGTAGTGACAAGATGGAAAAAAATATGGTGAAGGCATATACTATTTTTGTGAAAAAAATGAAACACATTGGCATTTTGTTGGAGGTTTGGCTAGCTCTCTTATGTGGACCATATTGATCTCAAATGTTGGAGGAGGATAAAAGGGTTGTGGAGGTGGAGATGAAGGTCACTGAATAGGTATGGGACAAGGATGTGTGGTGATAGGTGCAGGTGGAATAGGGTCCTCATCTAAAATATCATCATCATCAAAGTTTTCTTCGAGAGGACATAGTTGGAGAAGAATAGTCTTAAGAGCCTTACAGTTTTCCACATCATTCCCTGACACATGATGGTAAGCACAAATTTTTGTATCATCAAACCCTTCTGGTTTAGGTTTGAGTGGGTCATAAGGTCTAAGTGGTGGCAATGTGATGATAGAGGTTTCCAAAAGGTTAGCTAAGATGTTGGCGTAAGACCCTGCCAATGGATCACAATGTGAAGTAAGTGTGGGTCTGGATGGAAGTGTGGGTGACTTTGGTGGGAGAGGCATCACTGGAGGTGGAATCAGAAGGTTGAGTAAGTTTGACCACTTATTTGGTAGATAGTACGGTTTTAGGTTTGGATTGCACCTTCTTGGGTAAAGATGTAGCAGGTGAACTAGTTGTTGAAGGTGGTGTAGGTTTAACTACCTCTTTGGAGGGTAGTGGGTTCTTGGGACTTTGGTTGCACCTTCTTGGGTAAAGGTGAAGAAGAAGTGTGTGATGTAGAAGGGAAGGAAGATGGTGGAAGGGGATGGGTTAGCCAAGGAAATAATGGAGGTGTGGTGAAGGTTGTAGTAAGAGGCAATGTGGAAGGTACTGGTTGAAGAGAAGGGAATAACATGGTAATTATGAGGATACTTGAAGTGGTGTAGGTATATGAGGTTGAAAGGATGTAGGTGATATCGAAGGCATAAGTTGTGTAAGTAATTTGGGTGTAACAGAGGATCATGATGAGGTGGGTTGCTGTGTTTTTGGTTTACTCTAGGTAGGAGTCTGTTTAGCTAAGGTTGATGGGTGGGGACCTAGGATAGATGGAAGTGGTGAAGGTGATAGAGGGGTAGTGGGTGAAGCTGGTATATGTGGCCTAATAGGTTGGGTCTTCCTCTTAGGTGGGGGAATAGTCTTTGCGATGGCTTGTGAGGATGTGGCTAAATCTATTTTGACATGAGGATGGACTAGAATTGATGTCGGCATGACTCCCAATGTGGTAATGGGTCTGGACACGAAGGAAGATATAGGTACAGGTAAGGTTTTAGGCATAGGAAAAAATTTTGGTTGTCGATAAAGTTTTAGGTGTGGGCGAGGGTGATTAAGAAGGGGATACTATAACTGGCATGGGAAAGGTGGGTTTGGTTTTCTAAAATTCCTTTGGATAGATCGTGGAAGTATCAATAGACAACATTTACATTTGAGTTGAGACATGTAGTCGAAGACATCCCCAAAGCATGGAATTGTCAACATAATCCAAGCGGTCGGCCAAATGTGAGAACACCACCGATGTAGGGGGGATGATGTTGATTAATGTATAATATATGATCTCAAATAATGTCCTTTTGACTAAGTTTGAAATTGTTGGCTTTCAGTTGATCTAATATGAGTTAGGATGTAACTGTCTATCAGGATTGATTGAAATCCAATGTTAAAAACTTGAAACCTAACATAGTGTGTGTTTAAATTCATTTTTGTAATAAAGTAGGTCTAATCAGTAGAGGAAATAAAGTAGGTGAGTGTAAAGTGTATTTTTGATAAGCGTATAGCATCCTATGTGGGTACAGCTTAAGTTTGTGGAACTTCCAAGTTAGTTTCAAAACTCAATCACATAGTCATCATTTAGTTCTGAAACTTTCAGACTTAGTTCCGGAAATTTAGAATTTAGTTCCAGAATTTTCAAACGTAGTTCCAAAATTCCTGGGGACAAATCCAAAACTCTCATAGGTTTTGGTAGTTAACAATTTCCTATGGTTCTGGATCTTCTCCAAAGTTCTAGAACCGATGGGAGTTATCTATTTTAAACCACATCAGGAAAGTTTGCATCTACAATCATGAAGGACGAGTTTTGATTTTTGAATGTAGATCTAAGAAGAGTTATCCTACAACTATCTAATCAACCACCATCCAACTCACCATCTATTCTAGGCATGATTTGATTTCATTATAATCATTGAGACAACTGGGATTTTAAAATGTATATAAAATCAGATCTACATTAGATAGAAAAAGAAAGAATTAGAGATATAGGACAGAGATTAAGTATCTAGATCCAGTATGTTTTGTAATACTAAATGTTTTCATCCATAAAATAGCCATTCTGATTTGAGAGAATTCTGAGTTGTTAAAATCCTGATTCAAGGAGGAGCAAGGGCCCACTCCCCCAAGGACCAGGATATTCGTTTATTTGGTATTTATATTTCTTCAGCAAATAGCTTATATTTGTTAATATTGTATTTCTTTAGTTATTTTAGTTAAATTCTGTTGTATACTTGTTCCTGTAGGTGTTTAGATAAATCTTTATATTTCTTGTAATTGTTTTCATGCATTTTAAATCTGAGTGTTTACTTTCAAAAGCTAGTGTGTTTATTTTCCAACAACAAGTATGTTTCCTTTCTACACAGTGTGTTTTCTTTTAGCAAGATTTCAGTGTGTTTTACTTTTAGCAAGTTTTCATAGTGTAATTTGAATAAGGTTTTACCAATAAGTCCTTAAGACATTAAGGAGATGGTTATTCCCAGAAAATAAAAATAGTTATGGAACTACTAGATCCTAAACATTCTCTTGTTGCATATAGCTTTGGACACACCCCTAGTTTGATATGACATCAACAAGAAGTTGATTAAATCAAGGAAATAAAGACACCCATCAAATGACACTGATGTAGGGGGGATGATATTTATTTAGTAGTAATCCCTGTAAAAAAATTTCTATGAGACAGGAAAATGGTTGGCTTCATACTTTTTGGGTAAAAGAGACGAGAGAAAATCACCAGGATCCTTGAAAGCCAATGGAGAATTATCACCAATAGGAAGGGATGATGTTAATGGGTCCCCTATGGATAGGGGAGATGGAAATTTGGATGAGATAATTTTGTTTTTTCATGAAGGATAAGGTAAACATGACTCTCACGTGGGTAGAAGAGTAAGTATTTCGGGTTGTTCGTTAGGTTGAGAGATGATTGGGGAAAGTGCATCGAAAGATATGGTGGAATCCTCTATGGGTAGAGGAGAAGATAAGGGAGACTCCTCCATGGGTAGAGGAGTAAATGAAACAGGTCCCTCCGTGTATGAAGGAGCTCATGCAAGAATCTCCTCGATAGATGGAATAGGAGGAAATTGAGTAGGAAGAGCTGGTATGATGTTAAAAACAGCATGAACCTCACGAACGTTATTGTCATTGGTCGAGGTTTCAAAGATTTTTGGTTAGATTAGACAATGGGGTGTGATTTGGGAATGACTTCTTGAAGATGTGAAGGTTCTGATTAGTCGGTGTGTTAGGGTTATCCAAGATGAGATCTCCATTATCTAACATTTCTTGGATGATGTTTTTGAAAGTTATACAATTACCGTCGTTATGACCTCTAATGCAATGATAGTTGCAGTAATCATTTTCTTTGTACCATGCAGGCATAGGATGAGAAGGGTCAAAACCAGTATATGGTTTGATGGGTGGAAGAGTGATTACTCCAGATTTTAGAAGTTTTTCTAAAACTGAAGAGTAGGGTTCTCCTATGGGAGTATATTTTCATTGTACTCGCTTGAACTGAAAAGCCAGAACATGAGAAAGGTTGGAAGAAGGTTTTGACTGGTTAGATGGATGAGATGGGCCAGCTTTCAAAACTACTATGTTGGTAGATCCTTTATCTTTAGAATAATTATTTTATGGTTTGGAAGAATAAGAGGTATCATTTGATTTAAATGCAACATTCTTATTACCCAATTGTATCTTCTTCTCTTCAATGCGACGAATTTAAAGTTTCCAGGCCATGATGAACACCTCATCAAATGTGTGGAAGGTTTAAACTTGGAGAGTTTGTGAGATGTGTCTAGCACAAGATCTGGTGAACAACTCTATTAACTCCGTTTGAGGTAGTTGGAATGTGAGTTGGTTGATCAGGCTCCGCCAACGAGTGACAAAATATGTGATAGATTCATCTTCATATTGGTGTGTCGCATACAAGTCAGTCATGGTGACCTTCTTGACAATGTTGATAGAAAAATGGTCTAGAAAATACTTAGCTACCTAATTAAATGAAAATATGGAATTCCTGGGTAGATTACTATACCAATCTAAATTTGGTCCTATCAAGGACATTGGGAATGTTTGCAAGAGCAAAGCATCATCATGAGTGATCAGATAACACACATGTTTAAAAGACCGCAAGTGTTGTTGTGGGTCTTCTTTGTTTTTGAACAAGTTGAGTTTAGGAATTTCCCAATGGGGAGGGTATGGATGAATCGGAATGGACGGGTGAATGGGCTCATTGTAAATCTCGTTGTATGTAAGAGAGTTACGTGAGCTGGAGACAAATGCTTCTAATGTCTACATCTTTTCCATCATCATTTTGATAAGATCATTAGTAGGTTGTGATGACTGGGCACCCTTGTAGTATAAGGGGGTAGATGAGGAAGTTATGATGTGGGTGACATCCCAGTATGTGGTGGTGCCGAGTACAAAAATTGTGAGGAAGGAATATAGGCCAAAATAGATGTAGATGGAAAGTATCCTGAATAAGCGGTAGATGAAATAGGGGTTGTTGGTGATAAGTGTAGGTAGGTGGAGTGGAAGTAAAGACTCTCATAGCAATTAGAGGAAGAGACTGTAGGATGGAGAGGATGATGTTTTGGAAGGGAGTATGGGTTGTTGACACCAATGGTGGCTGAGATGGAATAGGTATATGAGAGGTGGCAGGTGTAGATGGACCTACACTCAATGTGGTTGATAAAGATGTGGTTGACATTGTAGGAGAGGCAGACATAAAAGGTGTAATAGATATCAATGATGTAGGGTTAGGATGGGAAACCATAGGTGGTAAGGTGGAAGAGGGTAAGGCCAAGATAGTAGTAGATGATGCAAAAGTGGGTGTGAGGGTAGGAGGAATGGACACAGGGATGCCGTATACAAGCTACCCTGATGAATCACGAGTAGATGAATGAGTGAGATAATACTACAGAGTAGCGGGGTTGTGATCAAGGAGTTTTACAAACTCCTCCTTGTCAGTGGGTATGGAAAGATCTTAATTAGGGTTCATAGGTGATGATATTGAAAGGGGCGATGGGTTAGGTGGGAGTGGGTGATAGCTAGCATGAAACACGATAGATTTATCTTGTTTGTGAGTCAAAACCATGTAATTGGTGATTAAATAGGTACTTTGATATTCGTTGATGATGCATAAACATATAAGTAATGGGGAAAATCTATCTAAAATGAGTTATTAGATCATTGTTCTGATTGGAAAATCAAAATACAAATACCGACGTCGGTTGGGGTAACCGATTCTAGTATGAGGGTAACCACCTTTGGTCATCTCAGACTGATGTCAGTTACTGTGAAAAATAAGAGATTTAAAGATCTGGCAATGAAAAGTGAAAATGGGTGAACCTGGACTCTGCAGATGATATCAGAGACCCAAAAGTGTGATAAAATGGAAAAACAAGAATAATAAAGAATAGAAAGGTGGAGAATATTATTTTGGTAAAAAATAACCAAAAAAACATCAAACCGATGTTGGTCAATTAATCGATGGCGTTGGGATGATGTAGTTGATGGTGGTCACTGGACCAATATCGGTTACAGGAAAATCTAGGAAGAGAAGGAAAAATGAATTTTTGGTGATTTAGATCAAATAAAAGGGCCAACCCAAATACTGAGTATGGCAATGAGGAGCCCTAATAAACCCATAATAAAACTGGAACACATCAGTCTTGATGTGGGGCATAAAAGGATAAGAAAGAATGAAGAAATGCAACTGATACCTCAAAACGCAAGAAGACAAAAAGTTAACAAACATGAAATCCTAAGCTATAGATTTCATGTTGTGGCTTATGCCATTTAGGACTGTAAGGTTGTTAACAAAGGTTCCCAGGACTATAATAGTTTTAGGTAATTTTAGTGGGAGAAAGATGATTAGACCTAGAAAAATGGATCCCACTGTCAATCCTTTGATTGTATGATCGTTGATAGATTCTTCTCAGAAAGATGTTGTTCAAGAGTTGTGTAGTTTGTTTTCAATGATTTGGTATAGAGAGTTTGCAAAATGTGAGCTACAGTTCAAGTTGTAAACCATCAGTTTGGCATGACTTCCAGCATATAGGTTACCCACAATTTAAATGAGCTATAATGCAACAAACTAAAAAATGCAAGTGCATAAATTTTAAAACCCAAAATCACAAATTATATTCAATGAGAACAAATTATGAAGAGGTTAAGGGTATGAATTTCACTAAGTGAAATGCAAGAAAAGAAAGAAGAGTTATTTTTAATCTCGGAAAACAAGTGTCACTGAGATAATCAAAAGAAAATAATATTTCTAGAGAAGAAGCTTAATGTGAACTTGTTTTGAATGAAAATAGACACACAAGATTTTTCCCTAGGAATGAACAATGGAAAGAACCTCAGATGGGTCCCACCGGGCATGCCAAAATGTTTCACCTTAAAAGTAAATGTGATAAAACAGATAAATTGGTAACAGGTGTAGGAGGAATACTTGTGTTATGTGGACAATAGAAGGTGTTGCGTGTTGTAGACTTTTGATCCAAGATGATTGTGTGAGATTCCCTGTGGCTAGGAGGAACGACATGTATAAGAAACACAACAAGACCACCAAATAGTATTAAATAGCAAGATTCATAGGACTTCCTAGAAAGGATAGATCTGAGAAGCATGATTCTTTCTTGAATGGATGCCAATCCTTTGTCTAATATAATTTAATGTAAGAAATAAGAGTTCCTATTATAGTTGATAAGTTTTAGGTATCTCCTGTTAACATAAAATAAGTGAATTTAACTCAATAGGTAATGGTTAGAATTAAATCCACATGAATAATGGGTTGGTTTGGGTCTTTAGGTGTAGCAGAGGCTATAGGTGAGTTATGGGTGAAATTCGGAAAGGTTTTGAGGTTTTTTGGGTAAGTTGTTAACTCAATGTTATAGGAAAAATTGTTAATCTCAGATATCAATATCGGTTAGTCAGCCAATGCCAGTATAGGAGATAGACCAACACCGGTTGGATAACTGGTGTTGATAGGGGAAATTTGGTTCAAATGTTAAAAATGGGAGTTTGAACCTCTTTATGATTACACAGAGAGTGAAGGGGGTATTGATAAGATCGTGATATTGTTAAGAAGACTTTGGTATGCTGAAAAGGAGGTTGGAAAGGGTGTAAAGGATTGGGATGGTTGAATATTGGGTTGGTAGGAAGAAGGTGATATACAAGTAATGGAAAGAATGAAATACAAAACGAAACAAATTATCTATACTTGATTAAGCATAAAAGATAAAATCACAAAGACTTATAAGGTATGTTGCAGATCCTGTGATTAGAGGTGGTTGGTGGTTGATTGAAGTAGAGATTCCTGGGTCCAGTTCCACGATAGTACAACCTATGTGCTCCCGTGAGTATTCCCACACTCTAGAATAAGAACCGGCTACTTGTCTTGTGCGTTTTTTTTGTGTGTTCATTGTGTGGATGTAGGAGGGCTTGAAGATTCGTGCTTGAATGCAATAAGGCTCCAATCACTGAATGACCAAACCATGTAAAGGGTTGTAAAATTCTATATAGAGGAACCGATGCTGGTTTAGGAGACCAATTTTGACCAAGGATAAACCGGTGTCAGTTAGGGTGAAATAGTCTTATTTACCAAAAATAAGTAGATCTTCCCAGATTTGGTGTGTTTTCTTTATTGGATCTACTTAGGGAAGTAGAGTTCTCATGAGAGAAGGTAGGAAGATCTTAAAAGAAGTCTAGTTAAGTTTAGGAAGAATTCTTATTTAGTTAAGTCAAGTAGTGACTCAGCACTGAGGGTGATGACTCAATGCTGATAATAATGAATTGGTCACTGTGAGTTAAATTCCGATAGAATGGGTCTAGGATGAGGTGTCATGATGAGGTGGAGGTTTTAGGATTAAATTAACTTAATTAAAATATTTAATTTAATTAAATAATGTGAGGATGAATATTAATATGGGGTGAAGGGGTCATGATTAGTTAAATATGTTACGTTAACTAATTGAAGGGAACCAAGGGGATTGTGACTCGAATTTGGTGTCTACATATGAATTTAGATCAAGAGAACCCTATAGATATAAATTTATGAGACCATAATGAGGGACCTAGGATCACTTAGTATTATCACTCATCTAGATTTGCATCCATCTACTACATTGGATATCACTTGCATCCACATAGCTCCATCATCAAGACAAAAGGATAGGACATTTGCATCACACTTCATAGGGGGAGGGATTATATTCTATTTCATGCATACATTCTATTACATTTTCTACACATAGTTATTTCTCTTTACTTCACTAAGTGTGACTATCACAAGAGTAACCTAGGTCATGTTCACACACACTTGCATATAGAACTACATCAAGTCTGAGATGTAGTGCAGCACTTAGTAGGTAGGTGTCCACCATTGTGGAAACTTAGGTCAGTTTGACCAATTTATATGCATTTTTCTTTTTTACGGTTTGATGCTTGTTTTGGGGTCTTGTAGGTCCTTCTTCCATCTTGGAGTATTGGAGACATCTAGCATAGGAAAACATTTTTTTTGCAACACATGACGAAGGTTTCAGACCATCTCCCAAACCAATGAATATCAGCTTCAGAGATTTTACACAAACCAGGGTGATAGATTGTAGGCCAGAGTGCCCATATGCACCCTAGTCCCTCTCCAGGTGCTCTATTCCATCCTCTAGTTCCATCCTTTTTTGGGATTTCTGCATATTCATTCATGCTTCTAATTTTTCCAGTCATCACTGTGACACAATCCTGCGAGCATCTTCTATTCAGCTGAGTTCTTTCCTCTTCTTTCTTACATATTAGGGTTAGCATTTCCTTTTGCATAATTGTTTAGATCATTTACATGATTCATGTATTTAGTTTATTACAACTGTTCATATCTTAGATTAACTATCACTATAGTACATAGTTAATTTTAGTTAATCATTTTGGTGAACCTGACTTGATCATTCATGCCTCTGCTTTCCTCATCTCTAGGATTAAGTCATCATGAATATATTAATCAATGAATACTTACTTGAAAATCCTAATTTATTACATAGATTAAATCATTTTCTTGCAACTACTCGCATTCGTGCCAATATGCATCCCAATTTGGTTTATCAAGCATTTGTTGATGCATTTTCTCCATACCTATTTTTCAAGTCTAACCTTCCTGCTGACGTTCACACTTTTGATAATGACCCACCTTTGCATATTATATCTTGAATTTATAATGTAGTTATTAATCATACTTTGACTGATAATGGATCTGAGCTTAACTTGTGTCTTATGTCATTCCTTGAAGTTTTAGGTCTTTCCGCTCATGACGTTATCCCATCTAGTATCTCACTACGTGTTTATGATGGTTTTTTCCATCCATGCCTTGGTCACATTACATTTCCCATTATTGTTGGTCTAAAGACTATAGACACTATCTTTTGCTTTTTTGACTTCCTAGTCTCCTACAATTGTCTCCGTTGTAGGCCATGGCTTCATGCCATGTAATCAGTCAATTCCAATATACATAATTGTGTAAATTTATTACATGAGAATATGGAGTATATCATTTTTTTGTGATGGAGATCCATTCCAATATTACAACTGGAATCCTAATACTAGTCTTCCTATTCCATGCACAAATGTCACTGAAGATCCCCAACCTATCAAAGAACCACCCCACCTACCACCACTTGATGGTACCATTTGTGTGATAGGTGAAGTTTCTTCTATGCCACCTACTACTATGATTGCCTATCATGGGCTTGTCTAGTCTATGGATGTCACTCTACCACATCCACCTTCACATGCACCATCTACCTTAGCTCACCCATCATTCACTTGCACACTCTTCATGAATGATTTATAATAGGAACACATTCCATTTAATCCTACATGCGATGACACTATATGTACACATGATGGTCTAGAACACTTAGGGTTTTCTTTTGAGGACCTCTATCCTACATCATGTGCTCCTCATCTTTATTATGACTTTTTGTGTATCACTTTTGGTTATGGTTTGTGTGTATTTCATCTTACAGTATATTTATCATGTACTCCTTGCTCTTCTCCACTTCACATTAGGGGAATCTTGGCTTACTTATATTGGAGGCACATTAGATCCTAGTCATACAGACATTTCATTTCATATGCCCTTCAGTCGTGTTTTTATCTACAATAGTTATTTTCTTGGCTATTCACAAAATCTCACTCATTGGTATGCACACGGTTTCCCACTTC
This sequence comes from Taxus chinensis, assembly GCA_019776745.2. Taxonomy (NCBI): domain Eukaryota; kingdom Viridiplantae; phylum Streptophyta; class Pinopsida; order Cupressales; family Taxaceae; genus Taxus; species Taxus chinensis. The sequence goes on from CM034157.1 coordinate 296,314,952, forward strand.
CTCCATTCACCAATTAGGAATATCTTATGGGAATGTAAAACTTACACCTTAATGGCTCATTGCATGATCAACTAGACACTATTGCTTATCAGGTCACCAATTATTATCCATATGACTTTGACCTAGAGGATGACGATATTCTCGATGACTTTACATAATATTCCTCCATACATACTTGGGGGTATAGTAGCTCACACACACCCCCTCTTGTCACATTAGCATCATAGACATATCCCTCATTCTTGCACTATCATTCTTGCATAGTACTAAATCACATTCTAAGCATTCACACATATTTAGGGGGGCATGACACTCTACTTCCCTCCCCAAGCTCATCCTAGCATGGTTACAACTATCATTGCTACATTTTCATATATTCATTAGGCATCCTCATCATACATTCTAGCGTCACTACCTGATGACACACTCTTGTGCTTTGGTTCACACTTGACTTTTGAGGGTTTACTACACATGAATCGCACACACTTCACTATACGCATTACACATTGGGATTTATCACACATCACTTTTCATACACCATACATTCTACATTTAGTCTACAACATTTTGACATTTTTGCATTTATACATCATATATCATACTAGTCACCATTATATCTACACCATTGTCTACGCGTTTTACATCATACACTACTTATCTTACATACTACATTATTCATTTATCTACATACCTTACATACCATTCATTTTACACCACACATTTTCACACATATTATACATATAATATAAGTCTTTCATCATTACATTCTAGTCTTACATTCATTCTACATCTACATTACTAGTCATATTTAAAATCCTTAACAATTTCCATTCTTATTGTGCATTACACTTTACACATTCTACACATATTGCATTACATTTTACACATTGCATACTTGCATATTCCACTCATCACATGGTCAAATTTCATCCTTACATATACTATGTTGTCTTCTACGTGCTGCACTCACTACTTGATGATGTAATTTAGTTCATTGGTCCATACCCGACCACCGAGGGTTTAAAAATCAAATGGACCTTACCTTCATCACACATTTTTGAAATTTCATCATGCGATAATCTTAGGTTAGTGACATAATATTTAGGATAAATCGTCACCTATTATATCATTTTGTAGTGGTATACACCTTAGGTTACATCACCACTCCCTCATTTCATCTTTTACTAATATAAACTTAGGGATAAATCATCACTCGTCCAATCATCTTATAGTGATATACACTTAGGCTAAATCATCAATTATACATTCATCTAGTTGTGATATATGCTTCATCTATAAGGTTCACACACACATCATTTCTAGGTTACATCTCATCACTACACCTACACATTCATCACAACACATTAGACACAACACACACTTCGACCATTTCCTGATGACGCACTCTTGTTTATGGTTCATTCTTGACTGCTGAGGGGGGAAACCAAATGAACCTCACTACATACACTTCCATACACTAAGGGGGCATGTGGCCCCTATCATTCTTTCTTGCATTACATTCCATCCATTGACATCATACTGCATATTATGGTTGTTTTTATTCTTTCTTACTTTTACTTGTTCATGTTCAATTTATTACACATGCTAGTTAGATTACTTGTATATCATTTATCTATGTCATCCACAAATTTGTTCACATATTTTTCTAGTTTGATCAGAGATATAGGTAACTTACACACAGCATGGAATCTCACCTTCTACCCTTCCTACAATGGTTGTTGGGGGCATCCATATTCATCTCTCATAGGTGTTATTGTTTCATTTTTTACTTAGCACTTTACATTACTTTAATATACATGCTTTTGACATATTAGTTATCTTTCTAACATGTTAATAGGTGTTTCATGTGCAACACTTTTTATGTAGGGATATTTGTTTCCATACTTTTTTTTTACATTGTCTTCTAGTGTTTCTTATTGTATATGGGCCTTACCCTTTGTTTGGTGTGCACACTTGTTTGTTTGTTTGCAACCATGATGGCCTTGCGTGTCTTGCAAAATTGTGAGTGATTTCCTATGTTTGCAGCCCATTTTATATAGCTTAATTTGTCTTCTTGTGTGTTTACATTACTTCTTTTCTTGGTAGCAATTAAAGTTTTTACATAGCTTACATATTATTTTCTATATACATGTATGTTTGTTCGCATTCCTCTTTAGCTAGCCTTCTTGTTTGTGTGTGCCTTGGTTTTTACCAAGCAATTTGTAGGGCTATAACATACATGTGGTTGGTCCTCTTTTGGGGCCACATTCTCCTATCAATGACGTCACATGTGCCCCCAAAGAGGGGGGCATCGTTTTGGGGTTTTTACATACTAACAAAGATATTATATGTCGTTTCGGTTTAGTTATATACAACAAGTGGGTTAAGACTAGTCTACAAACTCCATACACAACATATTTTACAATACATGGAGTCTTTAACATTCTGGATGCAAGAAGTAGTTACAGTCTTAGAGGTTATAGTGGGTGTTCCTCCCTACACTACTTCGGTCAGTGGTGTTGAATCATCCAAAAAACTAGGAGGATATAGAGATCTCTACACACACATTCAGGGAAGCAATTAAAGGTTGGAAGACACAGAGAATTTCCTCCCTATACCACTTCGATCTATAATGCAAGATCATCCAAAAAACTAGTAGTACAGGATTTCTACACTATCTTTCTCAAGATGGATCAGGTGCAGATGTTCCATTTACATTTGTGTATTTTACATTTACATGCTTCCATATACATGTGTGTTTTAAATTGCATTTTAACACATATATACATACATATTTGACTACTTGATTGTTTTCTCCTTGCATGTACGACCATATGATAAACAAGTAGTCAAATGAGGGCAACAAAAAGAACACTTCATGACGGCACATGCTTTATTGACCATGCAGCTACATCACACACATAAGCCGCTACACATGCATTCCACCCTAGGTTCACTCTCATCTCTTTATCTTTGCACATTTTTCATCTTTAGTTTCCACGCTCCTCCATCATTTTATCACTCCACACTTTTTCTAGTCCTTCAGAACTCCTTCTTCATTACTCTAAATTGGCATCAGGTACGCATTTCTATCTACTTTATGTTACTGATATTTTGGCTCACCAACGTAAAGTGGGGGAAAAATGTAGTCACAAAATCATGCACTTCGGACATTAGAGTGTTATGTACCTATGATAATAGAATATATATGGCAATTGATGGAATGCTGACATGTGGCACACAATCCCCTTAGTTATGTGTATGTTCACATGGGATATAATATTATAATGTATATGGGTTGATGGAGATGCCGACATGTGGCACACATCCCCTTAGTTAGTTATAGGGGCTCACATAGGAATTAATTATATTGGGTAATGGTTCATCCTACATTGGGGATGTGTGCCACATGTCGGCATCTCCATCAACCCATATATATTATATTATCATATCCCAAGGTACATAACATATTTATCCCGGTCTCATACTACTATTTAGAAGGTTCTTTAGTGAAGAAAGTACTAATTAACCCTCATCTTTTGGCCATCCTTTTTTTATTTTATTTATTCATTACAAACCTCTTGCACCCATATTCCTAATCAGATTCTATCATCCTACATCATTTTAGCCTCAACTAGGGTTCCCAGATTAGTACTGGGGTGCCGTAGGCATAGTGGTCCCACCATGGGTGCCCCGATCCTTATAGTCACTTTTTGGGCTCTTTCTAGTAATTTCTCCTTCTTATCATTTTAGAAATCAGCCATTTTGAGGTTAATTACAAAATTATATCAAGAGAACCCTATAAATATAGATTTGTGAGACTATAGGGACCTAACATCACTTACTATTATCAATCATCTAGAGTTGCATCCATCTATTACATTGGAGATCACTTGCATCCACATAGCTCCATCATCAAGGAAAAAGGCTAGGACATCTGCATCACACTTCATAGGGGGAGGGATTCTATTCTATTTCATGCATACATTCTATTACATTTTGTACACATAGTTATTGTTGGTTACTTCACTAAGTGCAACTATCACAAGAGTAACCTAGGTCATGTTCACACACACTTGTACATATAACTACATCAAGTCTGATATGTAATGCAACACCAAGTAGGTAAGTCCATTTTGGACTATCAATCATCTAGAGTTGCATCCATCTACTGCATTGGAGATCACTTGTATCCACATAGCTCCATCATCAAGGCACAAGGCTAGGACATTTGCATCACACTTCATAAGGGGATAGATTCTATTATATTCCATACACACATTATATTAAATTTTCTACACATAGTTATTTCTTGTTACTTCATAAAGTGTGAATGGAACAAGAGAAACCTAGGGCATGTTCAAAAACACTTGCACATAGAACTACATCGAGTCTGAGATGTAGTGCAACACTCAATCTGTAACTCCACCATTGTGGTAGGTGAGGTTAGTATGACAGCTTCATATGAATTTTTACTTTCTAGGGTTTGATTCCTTTTGTGTGCTCTTGTAGGTCTTTGTTCCATCTTGGATTATTGGTGACATTTGGCACGGGACAATTACTTTGATGCAACACAAAATGAAGGTTTTGGACCATCTATTGAACCAGTGAATATTAGTTTCAGATATTTTTCACAAACCAGGGTGCCCAAATTATATACCAAAGCATCTGTAAGTGCCCCATTCTCTCTCTAGGTGCTCTATTCCATCCTCCAGATCCATCCTTTTTGGGAATTCTGCATAGTTGTTCCTGCTTCTGATTTTTCTAGTCATCCCAGTAACATTGTCTTACAAGCATCTTCTATTCAACTGAGTTATTTTCTCTTCCTTTCTTACATATTAGGATTAGAATTTCCTTTTACATAATTTTCAAGATCATTTACATACTTTATTTACTGCATTTATTTACTTTATTACAAATTTTCATAGCTTAGATTAATTATCCATATACTACAAATTTAGTTAATTTTAGTTAATCACCTTGATGTTGATCACTCTGAGTATATCAAATGAGGTGTAACCACATATATGGAATGTGAAAACATAAAATGTGGCCTGGGATACTCTCTCTACTATCTACGAAGAAAATAATTTGAAAAAAATTATACATCTCTAGTCGAAGCTTCATACCATGAGTATACAAGAAGGTGAGAAAGTGGAAGAATTCTTTCATCAAATGATGGAATTACAAGCATAGCTTAGCATACTCAGAGAAGTGTTTGAAGATAATTTGTTTGCCCCTATCACATTGCAAGATCTTTCTTCCTAGTTTTGTACATTCATCACCACATTTATCATCACACAAAAGGAGGCAAGATTTTCCAAACTGGTGAATTTTCTACAACAGGTAGAAGCCATTCAGACATTACAAGAAGAGTTGGAGGACAAAGCATTGATTTCAAGGAAGAAGAATAGTCAAAAGCCTCATATGGGATAGTAAAAGAAGAAGACACAAAATCAACTATATAATCAAAAGTCTCAAAATTCAAATTGATGGTGTCACATCTGTGCCATGGATACACATGATATTGTGAATTGTTGGTACAATGGTCATATGCAATGAAATTCTAGAGAAGAGAGCACATTTGGCCAAGGTGATTCAAATAAATCTAAGTGGCATCCTCATGGAAAGAAGTAGAAAGGACATGTTGTAACCCATCCCGATGATGACTCAGATGAAGATGTTCCAGAATCAACACATTTTCCCGCACATGAAAAGGATTTAGTTCTAGTCTCCCAAACATCGCAACCATTAGAGAATATTTGGTTGATAGATTTAGGCACAAAAAAGCACATGATGGGTGATAGAAATAATTTTGATTCATTAAATGACTGACCCACTGGAGACAAGGTCTGAATTATAAACAACAAGGAGTATGTAGCAGAAGGAATATGTAATTTGACCATTCCTCTCAAGACGAGAATATGTACTCTCACAAAGGTACTCTATGTCCCTAGATTGACCACAAATCTCCTTTCTATCTCTTAGCTTTTGAATTACAAGATCAAGGTGGATTTCCTAGTTTAGAATGGTATCAAATCATGTATGATATCTTAAAAAGGTATGATACTTTCTAGATATTTTTTTAAGGATCATTTGGTTTCATTAGATGCAGGTTCATCCTCTATAGTTGTGTTATCTTCCTCCATGTTGGAATCCACTGCACTCTGGCATTATCAAAATGGACATCTTTCTATTGGCTCCCTCTATCATCTCAATTCTAAGAATATGGTATGAGGACTTCCTTCTCTTTCTCAGTCATTACCTCTTTTTCTTGGATGTCTGGCAGGTAAACAACATTAGGATCTGTTCGATTTAGGTACATTCCATGCTAAGAACTATCTCAAGGTCATGCATACCAATCTGTGTTGACCCTTTCCTACCTCATTTAAGGGGTTTCATTAAATTTTATTTATTCACTGATGATTATGCCTGCAAGACTTGGATGTTCCTTCTCTGAGAGAAGAGTGAATCATTAGCACAATTCCATATCTTCTATAAGATAGTTGTTCAGTAAACCTAACACCCCCTTCTTGTCCTCCACTCAGATTGAGGAGGGAATTCACGTCGAATAAATTCTTGGCATTCTTGAAGGAGCACGACATCACAAAACACTTGACTACCCCCTATACTCCCCGGTATAATGGAATTACAGAACACCAGAATCAAACTAACATGGAGATGGCTCGTTGCATGCTTTCCAATGCGAAGTTATAGAATAGATTTTTGGTAGAAGCGGTTCAGACTGCTATATATTTTCCTAACCGATCACCTACAAATATATTGAAGGACAAGACACCGAAAGAGGTATGGAGTAATTGTAAACCTTATATTTTTCATTTGATCATATTTGGTTATACTACATATATGCATGTTCTAGATAAAAAGAGGAAGAAGTTTGATGTAAAAAAACACCAGTGCATATTTTTGGGGTACAATAAAACCTCAAAATCATGTCTTCTCAGGGATCAAGAGATAAAGAAGATATATGATAGTAGAGATGTTCTTTGTGATGATTCATCATTTGACTCATTTCCATAGAAGGAATATTTAACATCAACCTTCTCTCATAGATTACTCACACATTTAGATGATGAGAATGAGGATTCTTCAGAGAAGAGATGAGTTGCAAGGATAACTTTTCGTTGATTTTGGGAAATTGTAAAACAATTTGTCACATCAGCAGCAACATTAATCTGAAGTGGGTCCAAAACACCATGAGAGACTCCCACTTGAACTCTCTTCTAAACACTTCATCAGGAGTTTGAATGAGAAGACAAGAAAAATGAGGTAAATCTTGCACTCATGAGTTCTATGGTTGATAGCACATAACCTAATTTAGTTCATGAGGTAGTCATTCATCTAGAGTGGAAGAATGACATAGATGCAGAATATGACTCCTTGATACAAAACTGGACATGGGAACTTGTCGATCTTCCTGTAAGTAATAATTCCATTGGCTGTAAGTGGATTTTCAAAACAAAATACAGGGAAGATGGATCTATCGACAAGTACAAAGCATGAATAGTTACAAAGGGTTATGCTCAATAGGAAGGAATTGACTATGATGAGACCTTTGCACCCACTATGAAGATCAAAACCATCAGGGTTGTCTATGCACTGGTTGCACAAAATGGATGGAAACTTCAATAGATGGATGTTAAAAGTTCTTTCTTGAATGGTGATCTTAAAGAAGATGTGTACATGACCCAGCTAAAAGGATTTTTCAATGAGTAAAATTATCAGAAGGTATGTCATTTAATTAAGTCTCTTTATGGACTTAAACATACACCTAGGGCATGGTACATAAAAATAGATGATCACCTATTATAGCATGGATTTACTCGTAGCCCCTCTAATTCAAATATGTATATCAAAAAGATAGGCAGAGAGATTGTCATCTTGGTTTTGTATGTAGATGATCTTGTGATCATAGGGAGTTCTGAAAATCTTTTCGAAGATGTGAAGAATGATTTGAAGAAATCCTTTGACATGAAAGATTTGGGGCTACTTCACTATTGTCTTGGCTTGGAGATATGGCAGAAGAAGAATCATATTTTTATCTCCTAGATGAAATATGCCAAGAAACTCCTGGAAAAGTATGGCATGTCAGATTGTAAACCTATGTCCACTCCAATGGAAAAAGGTTTGCAACTTTTGATATTCCAAGATTCACCTCAAGTAGATGGTACTCTCTACAGACAACTTGTTGGGAGTCTCATTTACTTGACGTATACCAGACTAGACATTTTCTTTGTTCTGATTTATCTCTCCATATTCATGTAGGAACTGAAGAAATGTCCCTGGGTAGTAGAAAAGCATGTGTTGAGATATGTAAGGGGTAAAATTGACTATAATATAGAGTATCAGAAGAACTTTCATTTATTCTTGAAGGGATATACTGACTCGAACTATGTTGGATCCGTTGATCACAGGAAATTAGCTTCAGGTTGTATTTTTCATCTCGGGTCTGGACCTATCTCATGGATTAGGAAGAATCAAATTTTTATTTCTCTCTCACAGGAGGGGTTAACTTTGTAAAATTATGGTATAGTACGTGCATGTAAGAAACTAAAACACTGAGAGTTGGAGTGAATCAGTGTTCAATTAAACTTTTAACAATCACAAACTTAACCACTTAATCTCAAAGATAATTCAAAACAGAGAAATCACACACAAGAGATGACAAATTTTAGTGGGAAACCCAAATAGGGAGAAATCCAACTGAACCAGTCCACTATATGGTAAAGGTTATAATATTTTTATTTAGCTACAACTCAACACTTGAGGCTACAACCTCATTTTCACATAAGCTAAAACTTGGTGAAGGAAGCATCAACCTCCTGAATTTAGCTAGTAGCAACTAGCCTTCTACAAGATTCTAATCTTGAGCAAAAAACAACTCCCTAGTGAACAACAATTTAGTCTTGATCACACTTCAAAATTATTTCTTAAACATCATATAATGATCTTAAATATGTACTTAACTGCTGCTACCTTAGTTCACTTTGTCTTGGTCAAATCAATCTTCTATTTCTCCACTCTTCTTAAACTTTCTTCTCACACCCTGTATCCTCTCTGAAATCATGCACTAAATCAAGCACCTGCATCTCTGTTTTTCTCACTTACAAATATTCTCAAGATATACCTTGAAACCAAGAGGTGTACTTCACTATTCCATTCATATCTCAGTCCTAGTCATTCACTTCACTTTCCTTTTCTTGTTTAAAAAAAACTTCGCATCACTTTACTATATCCTTTACATCACTTTCATATAATTCACCTTGATTCACTATCCTTTTCTTGTTATCATTAAAGTCTTGAATCTATGTTTTCAAGATCTATCATATAGAATACATCAAACCTTGATTTCAATGTCTCATATCTCTAACTTCAATCACTATATCTTTCATATCTATTAAAAAACTCACCATTTTTTTTCTTTTATATTCAATTCTAATTGACTTAATATCTTCATATTATTTTTCACTCAAAAAGCATTCACATTCTATTTGAGTTCCATCATCTGTGTTATTATCATTCATATTCCTTATATGACTGTTGGACTCCTTTTCAACTAAACCAAAAATGTCTTTGAAGTTTACTCTTCATATTTTTTTATATAGAGAAGAATTTGTAAAATATGAATAAGATAGAGTTTGTATCTCCTTTTCATCTTCATCAAACCATTTGGATATCTCAAGCATTTGGAGTAAATTAGATCTTTCAAACTTCCATATGAGGTCATTCTAACTTCCCTTTGTTTTAAATATTTTCAAAGATAGTTTGTATGAGTCTTAGAAGATATTCAAGGACTCTAGACTTCTTTGATACTCTAAAAATTTTGAATAAGAATTTTTGAAAAAGAACAAATCTTATAGCAAGGTGACAAAACTGGTTTTCTCTAGTCAACTGCATTGTCACAATATGTGAAGTAACAAACGCTTTTCAACCACTTTTTTCAATCTTGTTCAAGAATTTTAAAATATTCCCTAGCTATCAAACTCTATAACAACATTTACATAAGAAGGAAATTGATCGAATTTCCTCAAAAATGTACAAAATACAGTGACTGTCTTTTCTCAGAGTAAGCATAGTTTTGAAAAGATTATGCTATAAACTGCTCTCTATATGCTTCATTATTTCTTGATATTCCTTTTGCAACCATGTTTAAATACTCTATCAGTGATTTGGGAAAGGTTTCAAGCAAAATGGTCGGATATCATTCGAGAAATTAACAAATATTTATCTCCAAAACCCTAAATCATGGTAAATTCAAATATAGTCCCAAAACCACAAGAACAACATATTATTTAAAACCTTTGTATGAATACTAAACTATGAGATTCTATAAGCATATAATACCATATATCCAACCTTTCAAGACACCAAGAATCAATGACATGATGGTTATTACTTGCAACTGTTAAGGAAATGATTATCTAGGGGAGATTATTTCAGTTCAATATTTGTTCTGTTGGATTAATTAATGAATACATGTAATTTGTAGCTATGTGTGCTGTTACAAAATGTAACAGATCACATAGTCTACAATTTCATGATTATCTTCAGCAAAAGAACACAAATCCCCTGAAGGAAAGATGTGTAAACTTGATGAAGACTGAAAATACAGAATAGATGAAGTGTTAAGTTTTGGAACAACAATCATAGTTGTAGATTGCAGCAGTCAAGGTTCATTGCTAAAGTTACAGGTATTTTAAAAGTTCTTTCCTTCATGATTAAATACATTCAATTATGTTATTGAGTTGTTTAATTCATTATACAATCCATATACAAAGCTGAAAAGCAGAAAGAAATACACAACTCAGTTTCAGAATTCAATGTTTTATTCATAAGGAATTTCAAATGTTCCCACACAAGCTGTGGGATGTAACTCAAGTGAACATCACAACTACTGAAATAGGAGGTGCATGTCCATAACAATAAAAACTAAAGAATATGAAGGAACCCATCATTGCCTTGGGTTTCTTTCATTCCCACTGCTCCATCTTCAGCTCCATCTTTTGCTCCATCTTCAATCCTTTCTATTCAGCACTACAAGGTACCTCAAAACAAATAGATAATAGATTGTTAGTCACGAACTTAGGATTAAATCATATTCTTGTACTATCTATCTTCGTGCAAATGTATATCCTAATATCAGGAAATATGATTATAGAAAAGATAAATGCATACTATACAAGCATATTTATACATTATACATATGATTCTCATAGTCAGAAAGAGAGCAAAAATGAAGAAGGAAAAACTATGGAATAGAAGAGAGGCCAAAAAGCCTAATGTTTTCTAACTAGTTTATCTAGATGTACAGGTATGTTGCAACAAAGGAAAAAACTAATCATGTCAAGAAGGACATTTAAAAAGAAATGAAAAGAGATATTGAAGGTTTTAGATGTAATGCAAATAAAGGAAATGCTAAAGTACCAACTAATGAGAGAAATATGAGTACACAAGAGGCAGTTAATGCAAGTAAAGAGTGAAAAATTTTGAAGTGATACTTTCATCAATAGACATTTTACATCTTTCCATCATACATTTCAACTAAGTAGGTATTCAACTGAAACATAATGGAAAAGGAAATCTAAGAAAAATTTGATAGGGCTTCACCATGTAAAATGGATATTTTGCATTTTTCCATCATGTTTTTTACAAATAATATATGCTTGAAAGATTTTTTACAAAAGATAACTATTGTACTAATCAAATAGTACTCAAAGAAAAGAGAATATACATTGTAAAGTCAAAGCTATAGTTTCCGATAAATAAAAGTTACTTCATGAAAAATTTCAATTATAGTACACAATGCAACCAACCCAACCAACAGAGAAGTATGGACACACAAGACACAACTGATACAAGTAAGGAGTAAAGATTCAAAAGGAGAAAAAAAATATGCTTTACAGTTGTTGTTGTGAAAAGAAAATCTAAATGCAGACTCAAGGAGGAAAAGTGTTCACTATGTCTACTTTTTAAATTTTTAGAGATAGCATGTTCGTGAGCATAATAGTACATGCTAATATTATCAACTGAAAAAATGAGAAGTAATGAGAAGATTTCAGATTTCAAGGTTTTCTTTGTTACATAGGTCTCATTTCAGGTTTTTCATCTAAAAATCTCAAGATTACACAAGCAAGAATTTCAGTCAAAATGCAGAGTTTAACAGGGCCTGATATGTCAAGTAAACTAGTTTGAATGCATACAAAGTAAGGTTATCATCTGAGTTTAAATATTACAACTTTCATTCATGAATATTTCCATCTACTGACAAGATCAAAGCTTCAAACTCTCAGTTTTGGAATGCATTATCAAAATAGTGGAAGAAAACTAGAGGATGAAAGGAATAATTAAACTTTTACAGAGGCACTTCCAGTCTTCAGTCAGAGAAAGGATGCATTATTTACAAATATGAGATGATGATACAATTAAGCAGAATTCACCAGATTATAAATGCTCACAACAATGGAGGAGCTCCAATATCTCATAAGATGACTAACAAGCATTATTTTGTTACCTAAATAAATTATTTATAAAGCATGAATAAAAGATCCAGATCTCCATTCAAGATACAATGTTTAAGTTAAATGAAATGAAAAATTCAGATTTAAAGCTAGTTACTTTTCAAATATCAAAAGTTATAAAAGAGAATCAGCAACTACATGAACATATATGAAGTACAACAGTGGCAGTATTAGAGTTTTAGAGGCCAAAAACAAATTATAAAGTTCATTATAGTCTACCAGGTGAGAATATATAGTACTTAAATCCAAGCATTCTTGAGCTAATGAAATAGAATTCAACCGAGTTTCTCCAATTTTTCTTTTTGATCATACAAACCATAGAGATAAGCTTGAGGATCAATGTACACTCATAAATAAAATTCAAATACAAGTGTATTTCCATATTTCTGAGAATCATTTCATCAAATGGTTGATGCACATCTCAAAATCATAAACAAAGTATAGATTGAAATTACAGTATGCATCTATTGCCATTAAAAATAAATGCAATTTCCTTCTACAAGCCAGGTGTAACAACAAAAAATTACTCCAATAATCATCTCAATATGATGTACAAATACCCAGAAACCAAAGAAAGATCAAGATACAATTCAAAAAATGGAACTAACAAGTACATTATTTCAAGGAATGGGAGTTGTATTTAGCATTTAAAAGCTACAAGTATCAAAGAAAGGTTGACATTACATGCGTTCTACAACTATCAGCTTCAGAATGAACGAATGCAATAAAAATTCAAACTATCAGGGTTTCAGAAAAGGAATAATTCAATAAACCAAATGGAATAATGCAAACTCATTAAGGTATCGATGGAACTATCAATGAGATGTATGCAAAAAAATTTCAAGGTGGCAGGTACAAAGCCATAGAATTGAAGGCTTCGAAGAATCAAAATGATCAATAAAATGAAAACCAAGTATGGGTATGTTCATATTCGAGTAGCTATGAATATTTTTGAAATAACTATGATATTATAAGGTAGGGAAATCAAATGGTGACCTATTTTTTCTTATGGGAACAAATATATAAGTATTTACAGATAATATATTAAGAGAGTATACAGAGATCACTGTCTGAAGTAGAATACAATAAATTTAGAGTTCAAGATCTACATTAAAATGAATACCCACAGAATTTCAGAACTCAGGAAGTGTAAACAAATGATTCAGAGAGCACACAGGTAGAACATGAACTCACCTTCCTTTCATATTTGAAAATCCTTGAAGAGATGAAGTTAATAATTATAAAAATAAGACCCATAATGGTCTATATTCTCATAATGGTCTACCATAAAAGAAAATGACAAGAAAACCATAAGGGTTTCAGGATCAAGAAAAAATGCTAACAAAGCTCAAAAAAATCCAGTAATGGAAGCATTATTTATAATTTTCGATCAGGAGGCTCACCTTCTTCTTTGACAGAATGGCCATTAAAGCTTCCACATACCATCGTTCAAATTAACAAATGCAAGAAAGGAAAAAAAATAATGACTGAGTTTTAAATACCATAATATGTTCAAGGCTAGACTCGCAAAGAGATGAAAATCCAAGAAGAAAAGCAATGCCCATCCAATTTTTAAACTCATTTCCAGAAACACAAAGAAATATAAGAGGATTAAAATCAGTGCAGTTAAAATCCAAAGCGTAAAGAATCGAGAAAAAATCAAAATGCAGACCAATACTTCAAGCAGAGCCATCGAAAGTGACCAAGAGGAAAATATACCAAAGGTCCAACACAAGCAGAGAAGTATGTTAATCTCAGGAAATATAATTTGCAGAGCTCAAAAGCTCATTTCATGGCTACAAAACCTTCTCATGAACAATAAATCTGAGAAAGCAATGCACAAGATTCTGAGCTTGGGGATAAATTAATCAATGGCGGTCTGAAACAAATTTGCAAGCTTCCACCACAAAATGAGAAATGCAACCTAAACGATGATTTAGGGTTGATGTTTTAACAACCCCAACTCAACCTCATGAAAATATAACTCAACCAAGTTAAAGAATCAACGGATGAGAATCAATCAGTACAAAGATCAAAGGCCAAGAAATGATCCACACTGTTAACTCCACAGATCAACATCAATGGTGAAGATATGAATGTACACGAGATCAAATGGCCAAAAAATAATCACAAAATTCAATGCAAAAACCTAATCATAGCCGAGTTAACTTTGGAAGGAGATCCACTGAAAAATTTCAAGGGGTGAGTCAGCATGGGTGGGTGCCATCCCACATCATTCAAAAAAATATCATTGCATTGACCGAATAAGGTCTCAACCATACACATGTCGATAATGATCACCAAAAGGTAAACCTTAGCTTTTCCCATGTTTTGCCATAATTTTTTAATCAAAGGTGGTCAAACATAAAAGCCATGATTAACCGAAAGGGGTTAAAATTATACATGTAATAAAAGGACCTAAATATTATGTGATGCCAATGATCAAAAGTGGCTAGTTATCCAAAGTCTGAGTGTGATGCAATAAAACTAGGGAAACCAAAGTAGGAATATTGTATATGCCAAGGTGACTATACCAAGTTAAGAGCGTAATGATGCCTTAGACCTTACTAAGGAGAATCACATTATCTTATGTCAATATGTAAGTTATTACCTTAATATACACAAATGTTTTCTACCTGAAAAGATAAAGTATGCACGTGACCAAAGGTACCTCCACAAGAAGACAAATTAAGACATGTGCACATCAAAAGTGGCCCCCACACGGAAATTGAAAGGTGTTGTATTTGAAGGAATAATGTATTGCATATGATAAAAAAACGTGGCAAAAATGATTATTTCACCATGCAGATAAAGAAAAGAAAATGTCAACATCAGAGCCTGCAGGTGGTCCCCACGCATTGGGTGAATTTTGCAAAGTATTGTAAATAAAAGAATTATTTTTACTCACACAGGGAGGTTATTTTTTGCATGTGCATCCAAGAGGAAGAATTAAAGAGTGCTAAATTTATCATTGCAAGTGGATCAAATTGTAAGTGTCACATCAAGCACTAGAAGACAGAGATTGCATGCATTGGAGAATACTTTCTCATCAAGCAAGCTTTATTATTATTAGCAGAATTATTCACCCAACTTTATTAAAAATAGAACAATCAACTGTAGTTTGACTAAGTTGTATTTTTGTAACCAAGGTTATTAATGCCTCATTGTATTAGCATGCTTATTTTATTCCTTTATTTATTCATGATAAAGGATAAAAATAGGGTGCATGGGTGAGTACAATTTTTAGTCTATTTTTAGGAAGGGTGGGATGAATAATTTTTTTATATATTGTGTGCATTGGAAAATCACAAAAAAAGGGGGACTTTTTGGACACAGGAGTGCTGAAGCAGTTTGCCAGTTTTTACCTTTGAATGAGAATTATATTCTACCTTTCAAAAATTTGCAGTCTTGTGTATGTCTTGTTAATCCTTGTGAATGTCAAATTCCCTAGTTAATCATCCTACCCTGTTGCAAATTTAGTATTTTTTGCATGATATTAGTGTGCATGTTTATCTTATCAGTATTGTTGTGAATCTTTCCCTCAATACATCAAGTGTTTTTCCTTAATATTCTACTGAAAACTATTGGTTTGTGCATCCAGAATCCATTCTCAGATACTTGTGCATGTACTCAGTCAAATCCCTCAACAAGTTTGGTGTATCACCCTATTTTTCTTTTATCTCATTTACAGTCATCTTTTTACCCTCAAAACCCAAAAAAATAGTTTAGGATACATCAAGAAGGAACCGGCCTTGATACCAGAAGACTCACCTCAACAATAGGTATACCCACAGACCTGAGGTGTTTCCATTGTATCTATAAAAGAGAGAGATCCATTTTGCAAGCTTAGAACACATGCAGCCATCTCTCTACAAGGTTTACTTTCAAGAGATAACTCATAACTTTTCAACCACACTCCTTTTGAGAAAAATATTTTTGCAAATGATTTTAGGCCAATTTACTCCAAAAATTCCTTCTATTATTTATTTGAAGGAGATACTATAATTTTTTTGAATGCTAAGAAATCCAGGCAACTCAAAATGAGCTTTTCAAAAATCCATGTTTTACAAAAACTCACATAACTTGAACAAATGACCTAAATTTTGACCTAAATTTTCATGAAGCATCAAGACACATTCCTCTATCATCTCCCATAATTTTTTTGATATAACTCTAAATTTTCTATCCCATCTCATTTGCATGCAAGAACACTTCTTGTTCTCAACACCATTTCTAACCAACATAGAAAATTGACTCACGGAGCTGAGATGAGCCTAACCTTTGCTCATAATGCTTTGGATACTCTCTCACAGCCTCTCTCATGATTTGTCTAACTTTTACCATCCTATTTCACTTCATTAGGCACCTGAAACCACTCTGAAACAAATCTGCTACTGACCATCCAAGACTTTGTCTTCTTGAAACCACATGAATTCACCTTGAACCTCTGAACAACATCTGAAAAGCATGCTCTTGTACTCTCCCTTTTCCATCAATGCCTTTGACATCAATGACAACAACTAGTAAATCACAATAGGGTGCAACAATCTCCCCCTTTGTCATTGATGGCAACATTCTGAAACTTGATGGAAAACTGAAATATGAAACAAGTTTCCAACACTCTCTCTCCCCCTTTAACATCTATGACAAAGATGCACAAGCACACCAAACTGATTAGATTTGAAAAATTCAATAAAAAGAGAATGCTCATACCTTGCATGCACTCCCCCTAGAAAGGTGTTGTTTTCTTGTTTGAAGAAGCCCATGAAATGTTGCTATTTTTCTTCCATGCAACACCTGCAACACTCCATCTGATAAACTTTCAAAATCAGCCTTCAATTCTTTGTCTTTACCTGACCACTACTTTGTGCTTGGAATTGGAAAACCAACTCCCCCTGTTTGGACTCAAATTGAGCCCTCTTGGAGCAAATTTGGCACCTTAGCTGCTCCCCTTGTCTTTCTGAGACCTTTAGTGATTTTTAGGGGCTCAAAATACCCCAAATTTATCCCTCATGTAATCAAAACCAGCTCTAGGAAATGCTTTAGTCATTTTATCAACCACTTTGCTTGAAAAACACTTTTCTTTATTTATTTCCTTAAGCACAAACATATTGTGTTTTGTTCTTTTGGTTCTTTTGGCTCTTCCTACCACCTTGTTTGTTTCTCCTATTCTTATATCACATCCTTTTATCATGGAAAAGAACATGATACCCTCTTTTACACATTTGACTAACACTCAGAAGACTATGTTTTAAGCCTTCAACATACAACACATTTTCAGTTATAGTTTTTCCATTATCAAGACTTAACATACCTTTTCCAACAAAAATTGTTGATGTGTTGTCCCCAAAACTCACTGTGCCAGATGCCTTTTCCTCTAAGGAGATGAATTTGTTCTTGTTCCCTGTCATGTGGCTAGAACACCCACTATCAATGTACCACTCCATTTACACCTTCACTATGTGAATGAAAAGGTTGTCTTGAACTATTAATCCTTGCTCTCCTTAGTACCTGTAGGATTTGATTTAACCCTGTAGACTTTCTTGTTTTGTTGTGGAGGTATTTGATAGAAAAACTTGGCAACATGTCCATACTTTTGACAGTTATAACAAATCAACTCATCCTTGTTTCTAGCATGATAAAATTTCATGTGCCTACCATGACTTCTAGAGTACATCCTACACTTAGCAGCCTTGTGACCAAATTCATTACAAGCATAACAATATCCATAAAATGAGTAAGCATACCTCATGGCATAATGTCTCCTTGGATAGTTCTTCTTCCTGAAATCATCTCTCTTGACTTTAGGAGGTTATTCACTTGTCTTGACCATCTTTTTCCTTGCTGATTTGTCATCTTCCTTCTTCTCTTCATATCCCAAACCAACTTTGTCATTTTATTCTTTTTGTTTTCTCAAAAGATCACTCAAATCAGTAGTGCTCTTCTCAAATTTATGATACATTTTCAGTTTTGTAGAGGTATGTTCTAACTTTGTTTACAGCTGCTCCATCTAAGTTTTGAGATTCAAATTATCTTCTTCTTTGACCTTGAAAGCATCTCCAATTAGTTTCACTTGTGCTTCATATTCCTTGATGATTTCTTCATGTTCTTTGGCTTCCTTTTTCTGATTTTCTTCAAGAACCTGATTTTTTCTTCATATTCTTTAACCATGATTTTCAAGTTTTGGTTTCTTTTATTTTTATGCTTTATTTCATCTAGTGTACTTATCAACTCAGCCTCAAGATTAACCTCTTCTTCTTCATCATCTGAGATATCATACTGAGTCTAAATTTTGCCTTTAGAATTGCTTACATCAAGTATTTCAATAGCCATAAACAAAATTATCAGCTACCATACCTTTATCATCACTTTCTGAGCCACTAGAGTCACTTGAGTGTGAAGAGCTTGAATATTTTTGAGAGTAGACATTTTTCTTATTCTTGGAGTAATTCTTTTTGCCATCATATTTCTTGAATTTCTTCTTTTGTCTATTAGAGGGCTCATCTTATTCTTTGTGTTTATTAGGACATTTAGAGGCAAAATGACCAACTTGTCCATAACTAAAACACTTGAATGTGAGCTTGCCTTAGTATTTTCCTGAACCTCTCTTCAGCTTTCTTACAAACATGGCTTCTACTTTTTCATCATCTATGTCCATGTCAAAATCAATTTCCTTGTTATTTTCTCATGACTCTTTGTTTTCTTTGAAGGCTACCTCCTTTATCCCTGATTTTGAATCACTGATTCTCATCTCATATGCAGTCAATATACCATGAAGATCATCCATTGTTAGAGTAGTAAGGTCTTTAGCTTCTTCTACAGCTGATACTTTAGCATCAAATTTTGAGGTCAAAGATCTAAGAACTTTTTGTACAACCACACTCTCTTTTATCTCCTCTCCTAAGCCTCTAATCAGATTTACAATTTCATCAACTCTTTACAAATATGAAGAAATACTCTCACCTTATTTCATCTTGATGCTTTCAAATTGTGCTTTGTAAGTTTGTAACTTGGCAATCTTCACTTTTCTATCTCCTTCATAGATTGTCTTCAATTTTTTTCAAATCTCTTGAGTTGTAGTACACTACATAAATTTTATAAACTCAACCTCAGCTAACCCACAAATAATTGCATTCATGGCCTTAGAATTTTTTTCAACCTACTTTCTTTCCTATTTGGTCAGTGGGAGGTGTTGCTGGAACAATATAAAGACTATCAACTACATCCTAGACATCAAATCTAAGATACATTAGGTAAGTATTCATCCTGACACTCCAGAAAGCATAATTTGACCCATTGAACAAAGGTGCTTTGGAAGTAGATAAACCACTTCATTGGTTGTTTTCCATAGTTGAATTCACATGATCTCCCTTGAGTTTGTTAGACTCACTTTACCAAGGCATCTCTGATACCAATTGTTAGAAATTGGAACACTGAGAGGGGGTTGAATCGGTGTTCAATTCAAATTTTACTAGATACAAACTCAAGCACTTAATCTAAAAGACAATTCAAAACAGAGCAATCATACACAAGAGACAATAAATTTAAGTGGGAAACCCAAAAAGGGAGAAAACCCCCTCCTTTATGTGAGTCTTGTGAGAATACATTGATCAATGACAGAAACTTAGATGCAAAAAGGTAAAGAACCATGCATTCATTCTGAGAGCTTAAGATGAGGTATTATATTAATATACCCATTAAGATAACCAGAGAAACATTATATGAATAACATATCTGATCCATACTAGAAAGGAAATATACTAGGATTCACACCCATGAACAATTTATACTTAGAACAGAATCTTATATTCATATTAGTCAAAGTTCAGTAACCATATTACATTCACCAAGCCATGACAGGCCAATGTAACAATGCAGATCAAGACTTATGCATCAGAAACCCTAACTATGCTCCCATATTACAAAAATATTTTCACAGACCCATCCCTCTAGACAAGCTATTACCCCTACAGTCCTCTAAATGAGAACCTCAACTCTCTGGAACCTTCTTATCATTCCTACAGAGCTTCACCTTTCATTCTCTCTATATCCATTGTCCCTTCTTCTACCTGAGCATCTCTATATATAGTTGTATTTCCCACCGCCATGCCTTTCTGAAGTAACAGATCAGTCGCCAAGTGTCAAGGTGGTCCTCTAATGGAGCATGCTTCTTCCCATCTGAGCTCTCCACTCTCTGCAATGATGTCTTTCTGGATCCTTCCATCACATGGAATATTCCTTTCTTGACCACCAAGTTTCCAGGCTGGCACCTTATCCACTCCTCATGCTTAGTCAAGTCACACTTTTCTCATGTGCTTCCTGGAATGCCAAATATGGCTAAGTCCTGAAACCCTTTTCTTTTTTGGGTGCACACCGTTGGTTTTACTAAACCCTTCTAAAACCCCTGTCTTTGCACCTTTACCCCACACATGCCCTTCTTCATATTGGTCCCGCATGTGCATGCCCATGCCCTTTGGCACTTAGCCAATATTCTGAGGCCCAACATCACCCCACACTAAGCTTGTTCTCCATCCTTGGGAACACCTTCCTTCAATGAATAAAGAATGGCAGACTCTGAATAGTTGGAATAAATAATGAAGGAATGAAGAATGAGGAAATGAGAATGAATTAAAGAATGGGGGGAATGCAGAAGAATTTTTTATTGCTGAAGGAGGAGTGGGAAATCCTTTCCAATATCTACCTTGAGCTTCTCCCAGGAATCTACCTCACTCTATGCTTACTGACAGAGGTCACCTACTAGGGATCTCACCTCCTCAAAACTTAGCTCCTCCCCCTTGGCACTCATTGTATCAACAATACCCTCCAGTTTTTTTCCAAGGTCATCAAGTGCATCCATTCTGTGGGTGATCTGGGGATATAACTCCTTCATCTAGTTTTTGATTTAGCCCCGCAAGGTCTCGATAGCTTCTGATTTCTTCTCCACTTCAGCCAGGATCTTATCCCTCTCTCTTATTTCTATTCCCCTTATTCTTCTCTTGAAATTCCTTGAGCTCCACTTCATGTGTAGCAACTAAAATGCTTGCTACCCTATCCCTATCAGTGCAATTATCATAAGCGGCTTCAACAACTTGCACGGTGGCCTTTACATCAGCGAGGAGTTTTGTATACTGAGCAACGATATCTACCACCTTAAGCTTCTCCTCCCTTTCTTGGCATGCCAGTGCCTCTTCTTCAGATTCTAAGGTGAGTGGCCACCTCTCCATTGTGAGGATGTGAGTCAAATCCTCCAGGAACTGCAAGGTTGATTCATATTTTTTCTCAGGTGGTGCTAGGTCAGGATGCTTTAAGACAATAACATCCGTAATCATCTCAATTTTCTTATATACTTCACGCACCCTTGCCTTCTCCTCTTTCAGTTTGCACCTTAGCTGTGCACTGATTAGTTCTTCTTGTTTCAGATCCTTTCTTTTCTCGAGAAGCTCCTCCTCCTTCTTCTCCAATTCCACCTCTAGGAATTTCACCCTATCATTCCTTCCAAAAATTCTGGCCTCAACCTCAACTGAAACCTTGTTGAGTGCATTACAGACTTTCTCATCTGAACAACTATTGAGCATTTACCAAGGGGTTTATCCCTTTTGTCTCCAACATCTTCATTAGCACCCCTTGGCTTACTTTGAACTCAGGTTCATCGATATGGGATTCAAATGCCCAAGATAGCATTTTCCTGGTTCGTGGGTATGCACCTTCTACGTCAAATGAGGGCATGGCCAAGGAGTTGTTCTATTGGCATGGTGCTATGGAAGCATGCATGTAGCACCTTTCTTGGATCATTGATGTAACCCATTCCTTTCCCCTGTGCTGCCACTATGCTCTTCCCACCTATTTGCAGCCTTTGGAAAGCTTACTGCTAGGCTGGGGTCTCTGCCCATGCTGCCATACTCTTTTCCAATGCTCTCCTCTTCTATCTCCTTGAGCACTTCATCCATGCTACACTCTACCTCCTGTTCCACTAAATTTTTGATAATTCCTACCACTTCTCTCTCTGTGGCCTCTTCTATTTTTCTCCTTGGTGAGGCTTGGGGTCCTCTGATCTCTCGTGTTCACTTCTTCACTCACCCCTTTTCCTTGAGCATCTGCTTCCTCCTCACCATTCTTCTCTTCACTTCCTTCTTCTTCTGAATCATGTATATCATACACGGGATGATTATGAACTTCTTCATCCTCATCATCATCCTTCTCACCCCTGTAGGCCTCCAAGCCCTCTCCATTTCCTCTGAGTCTTCCCTCTCCACCACCTTTTGTTTCTTCCTAACTGGTGATTCCAGTATAGGAGACTCTTCCCTCTCTCTCTCTCCAGCAAGTGATTCCTTCCTTGGTGACTCTTCTTGTGTGGGAGGCTCCTCTTTCTCTGGCACCTCTTCTTCTGGGGTCTTCTCCCTAACTGGGGACTTCTTCCTATGTGTGTAAGTGCTTGGCTTAGTGCTTGCTTCTGGCGCACCCACAGATTGTGTTGTTTGCACACTTGGTGCCTTCTTCTCCTGCACTTCTCTCTCCCTTTTCTTTGGTGCAACCTTCTTCCTCCCTGTGGGGTCCTCAGGAATGGAGACATCATTCTCTAGGTAGGCACCCTTTTCAAACTTTGGTCTGATGTGCAAGTATACTCTTGATGCAATCCTTCTGGCAATTGACAGTGTTAAAGGCTTCATCATCTATACTTCATGGGAGACATACTTCTACACATATGCGTGCTTCTTCAGATACATGAGCTTTTGACGAAGCTCACAGTGGTCTTGGTCCACTTCACTCAGGTCAAACCTTAGCCTTTTGGCCTCCTTGAAATGGTTGACCCCTACCTAGAAATACTGCGCGGTGAAAGAGAATGGAAATTTGCACCATGGACTCTGAGTCCCATCTGTCAGAGTGAATCTTCCAATGCAGAAATGTTGATACACAACAAACTCAGCCTCTTCACCTACAAGCATGGGTAGTTTCTCAGGTATCCTCCACTCTACCCTGAATGCATCGCGCATTCACTTGTACCATTTTTCTAGGTGTGCCTTGTGGGTGGCCATCATGGTATCACAGGTATACTTCTCAAACCTTTTCATGGGTGAGGGATCTTCTTCTGGATACTCCCATATGAACTTCTCTGGCCCATCAGGCACTCCAATTTCTGAGAAAATGATGGTGAGGAGAAAATTTCTGAACATTATCTTGTCCCCCTCCTATGCACTGCTAATGATTTCATCTGCAATAAAGGAAGACAAGTTGTAGATGGTTCCTTCTGAAATCTTCCGGCATACATTCAACCATGCCTTGTTTACTTGTGTCCACCTTTCTTGACCATTCAGCTTGGTAACCAAGCATGTGGCCATCCTCATTACAGGGTCAGGGATATCTATGATATCAAAGTAGTGTGAACCCTTCTTGTAGTCATAGGCCTCCACAGTCTCCTTGATGGCCTCCTTATCATCCAAGTCATCATCTATGGAGTCCCCTTCGCAAACTAGGCCAGTAAACTTTGATATAAGTTGAGGAGTTATGCACATTTTGTGGCCTATAAAATAGAAGTGGTCTTCATGTGCATGTGTGACATCAACCACTGGTATAACCACTCAGGCTTTCCAAAATAGGGAAACTCATATAGTTGCAGCAACCCAGCCTTACCCAACTTCACCTTCACCTCATCGTTGTAGATCAACATTCCTTCTGGTGTCCTTGTATCAGTTGGATGAACCAGTTCCAATGCCATTTCCTTCTCTGTGGTACTTGTGTGATGGTTGTAGTCACTCATGGCCATCTTCTTGATGTGTGATACCCATTCTTTCCCTAGCAATACTCCATTTGGGTACTACATCTCTGCATACCACTCCTCATTAAAACTAGTTGCGGTAGTTTGTTTCCCTTTTCCCTTCTTCTTTGGTGAAATGGTCACCTTCTTTGGTGCCATTTTTACTTGTTGGGTTACTACCTAAACTCTTCTTTCTCCTCTTCCTTTCTCTACTTGATCTTGTGGCTCAACTCCATGGAAGAATCCTTCTCCTCCGTGCCCTAGCTGTAAAACCCTAACTTGGAAAAACTCTTCCACAAGATGGCATACTCCTCTGAAAATTTTCTTCCCTACACCCGTGTACTCCTTCCACTCTGGTTTATAGATCAACCCTAGTCACGTACTCAGATCTCTATGATTCTCTCTTCACACAAATATCTCTTTGGATGCCCTAGTTCACAAGAGCTCTTCAATTTCATAATCGCAAGGTAAATAATAATGTGCCTGACTTCATACTTATAGCTTTTCCCCCCTTTCCAGCAATAAATGCTACACCACCAACCAACATACTTAGCATTAAATGTGGATTTTTCCCTTAAATATGACCTTAAGCACCCTTACCCATGTTCCCAATCCTGCATGAAACCTTCTACAACCTTCTGGCATGCAAGAAATTCCTTACCGACCGAAGACTCTTACGCGCACGTCTACAGCACTGAAGGCACTTCTTCTGTTGACCCAATTTTTTCCCTCACCTACCTCATGTTGTTCCTACACTTTTCATCCTTTGAACGTGGTCTTTTGTTAAGCTATCTTGACACCAAAATTCTTATCCACTTTTCCATGCATGTTCTCCTATCTTTGCACTTTTTATCTTTCAACTGGGCCATTTAACACAACTTCCACTACCAACTAATTCTTCACTTTGCACTACTCCACCCCACACTAAAATGGATGTGTGGTCCTCTGTGCATACACAACCTTTTTGAAAGTAATAAGTGGTTACCAGCACAAAGTGCACAAAATAGAACAAAAAGAAAGGAACAAGCAATGAGAAAGGGAAACACAAGGAAAGGAAATGCATAAAGGGAAATCCTAAGCTACTGGCAATACTGCCTTATTTACAAACACAAGGAAGACTTATTTATAGTAGGGCTTCAGCCTACTTCCATTGAAATGGCCAGGTAACCTCATCCCATCCAACGCTTGCAACTGGCAGGTGCCTGAGTCAAGGATGTATGAGATGATGTAAGGGCCCAACCAATGGACTTTCAACTTCCAGGATATCACAAAAACTTGGAATCATACAACAACACCATCTACCCAACCTCAAACTACTTATTCTTGATATGACGATCATGCCATGCCTTTTGTCTTGGCCTTTTCAGTCTTCTAACTCCATCTAGCAAGTGATCACCTTTCATCTAACTACATTAACTTATCAATCCTTTCCTCGAGTGCTTGTTCATCAGCCAATCCTCCTGTGTGCACTATATGCAGTGATGGTAACATGAATTCAACTGGAAAAATAACCTCCATGCCAAACACCAATTGAAATGGTGTGGCCTTATTCAACCTCTTGTAGGTTGTCCTGTATGCCCATAGAACTGTCGATACCTTGTCATCCCAATCTTGTCTTCCAACATCACAAATTTTGGTCAGAGTGTGATTTAGTATCTTGTTAAATGCTTCAGCAGTTCCATTCACTTGAGGGTGATAAGGGGTAGTCTTGTGATGGGCCACCATAAATTCTGCTAACAGAATCCTGACCATTTCATTCAGGAAATGTGTACCCCTATCACTTGTCAAGCTCAAAGGACATCCATACATGCTGATTATGTTTTCCCATAAGAATCTAGCAGTTGTCACTGTAGTGCAATCCTTTGTAGGTGCTGCCTCTTCCCATCTTGTCAAGTAATCAGTGCAAGTAATGATATACCGTGAACCAGTCCTTCACGTGGCTGGTGAAATTGGTCCTACAAAGTTGATTTCCCATTTTTAAAATGGATTTGCACTGGCTATAGGCCTTAATGGCATCTCATCCCTCTTTCCAGGTTTTCCAAGGCACTGACAATGGTCACAGGCCTTGCAAAACTCAATACAATCCTGGTAGATGCTTTCCCACCAGAGCCCTGTGAGTAGAATCTTTCATGTGGTTACATTTCCTACATAGTGCCCTCCTACAATCCCACCATGCACTTCCTCCATAATCACCACATGCTCATGTTCTAATATGCATCGATGCAGAACCTCATCATGACCTAACTTGTACAGATCTCCACTAATCAACATGTAGGGTGTGACATGTATTGCTAACTATTTTCTCTCCAAAGCCTTCATCACGTCTGGTGCCACACCTGTTTTAAGGAACACCGCAATGTCTTTTAAGTCTGAAGGGTGTGTGCCACAACCTAAATAGTTGTGTGTCTGGCATGGTATCCTCAATACTCTTGTGTGTCCTCTCTGAGTCAATCCTTGATAAGTGGTCAGGTCCTGAATTACTTTTTCCTAGTTTTACAACCACCTGAAAACTCAAATTCTTGAAACAATAGGACCCAACGACATATGCACCCTTGCAAAACTGGCTTGTTTACCAAGTACTTCAGTGCCATGTGATCTATGTAGAATATAAATGGTGTTGCTAGCAGATACTTCCTGAACTTATGCAGTGCGTAGATCATTAACAATGCCTCGCACTTAGTAGTTGTGTAATTTATGTTCTGTGGTGTCAACTTCCTACTTGCAAAACACAAGGGATGATCAACAATCCCCTCACTAGGTTGTGTTAGTACTGCTCCAATGGTTGTTCCTGAGGCATCAACATGCACATGGAAGGATTATCCTAGGAAGGGAAATGTAGTATGGGTGCAGTAACAAGCCTATCCTTCAAAGTGTCAAATGCCTTCTATTGTGCTTCTCCCCAGTGAAAGGAACTCTTGTGCTTAAGAAATTCTTCCAAGGGCACAATGATCTTGGCATATCCTTTGATGAACTTCCTGTAGTACCCCGTATGCCCAAGAAATCTATGCATTATGCTCTGACTAGTAGGCTCTCCCAATCCCACAATAACAACAACTTTGGTGGGATCCACTAACAAGCCTTCCTTACATATAATATGTCCTAATAGGGTTCCAAATGGAGTAGCAAAGACACATTTCTTAATGTTGAGGGATATCCTCAACTGCCGACATCTCTCAAACATCAGTCTCAAATTGTCACAATGGTCTTTCACTAGCCCATACACAGTCCAGTCATCTAGGTAGACTTGAAGAAACTTATGGATGAAGTCCTGAAATGCTTGTACCATGATGCGCGAGAACACAACAGGCACATTCTTCAATCCAAAAGGCATAACCGTGTATGCAAAACTTCCCCACTCAGTGGAAAAAGTTGTCTTTCTCTGGTCTTCCTTTGCAATCCTGACTTGGTGATACCCTGAGAATCCATCTGTGAAGGAATAGACCTCGCACCTGGCTACTCATAGAATTTCTTCAGTGAAGGGGGTTGGAAAAGGGTCAATGACACATACTGCATTCAAGTCCCTGTAATCAACACAGATCCTTATCCTCCCATCCTTCTTAATGCTTATAACCATTGGGCTTACCCATTCTGATTCTTCCACAACCTCAATGATACCAGATGTTATCATCTTTTCTATCTCCTCCTTGACTCTTACGCACAAGTTTGGATTCATCTGATAGGGTCTCTTCTGAATCAGGCACGCACCTTCCTTCAACTTGATCCTCATCTCCCCCAAGGAATGGTGAATGCCTTTGAGCTCATGGTACCCACGTGGGAATAGATCCTGAAACTCGTGAAATAGATCAATGATTTTTGAAACCTCTTTCTCTCCAACCAATAATCCCCAATGATAGCTTCCTTAGGTTCTGTCTCTATCCTAATGTTAACCTTATTTGTTTTCAAGGGCTCATGGTAGGCATGCGTGCTCGCTCACTCATCAGTGCTATCTATGACTTCACATGTACCTTCAGAATGGTTAACATCCAGAATTTCCATTTCTTCACCATCTACTACATAGACCATCTTTCCTTTTTCCTTTTCAATGCACACGTGCTCAAGTTGTATCTCTTCTAATTCTTCTTCATTGAAATGTGTCTCCAAACTAGGTTCACCCAAAAACTCTAGTAACCTATCTTCTGCCATGGCACTATCTCCCATTGTAAGGTGCTTGACAACTTGCAATGCCTTATCCACTGATGGCTTGGTACTTTGATACTCAAAAGCTTGAATGAGATCAGCCGTTAACTCCTACCAATTCCTTGTCTGATGGCATGTCTCTGAGTGAATATACCATGCATGTGCACAACCTTGTAAGGTGGAATATAACTTATGCACCCATAACGAAGGTGGTAAAGCTTTTGTGCCTTCCATCCAGGCCTTCTCACATGCTTGGATATGGGAAGAGGTGGGTTCTTTTCCATGGTAGTCTTGGATAATAGTGGGCATGTTGCTTCTATAGAACCTTACAGAAAATGTGACTCTTACCTTGTACCACTCTAGGAGACTCTCACGATGTGTTTCCCACCAACGTGCTGCAGTCTTGAGCAAGTTATAACTAAGCATACTTCTCCTTTCATCCTCATTTTTCCACTGAGCCTCCATTTCTCGCAAGAAATCATCAGGGCTTTCTCCTCTAGAGTAACTTGGTAGCTTCTTCCTTCCCAGGTGCTTGACTGAGCATGCCTTCATCACCCTTGTTACAGATCCTCTCAATTGTCACCCAATTAACTCATAAGTCCTATGCGCCCAATTGTCACATGTCATGCTAGTTGTATCACTCATCGACTGAGCATCTTCAAATTGGATAACTCCTTCTGTAGGATGAATTATCTCAGGGTCTCTGATGGAGCACACATAGATTCTGTCAAGGACTTCCTCTCCTAAGGGCTCAGTATAGGGTGTTGACTTCCCATCTGTTAAAGGGATGATCACCCTTTCTTCCTTGTTCTCGAAACTGATATACCCCTTGTTAAACCATAGGTTGGCATTGTTTTTATAACACCAAGGGCACCCAAGTAATGCTGGAAAATTATCCACCTCTGCGAGTGCTAAGACTTCAAAGTCCCCAGTGAACTTGGCCCCTTGAATAGTGATAACCACATCCTTCAAGAATCCAATGGGAATTTCCTTTTTCTCGTTTGTAATATACAACACATTCAAAGATGGCTGTAATGTGGGCCTTCCCATTTGATGCCATGCATCAAGGTGAGAACATTGACCTCCACTCTTGTATCAATGAGGATATTACTCAGAAGCCACCCATCAACAACTACATTCAATGTGATCTCTTTATCATAGTCAAGGCTATGAGGAGGAAGGTTGGCATGTAGAACCTACCTTTTGTGCTCTCTCCCAATGTGTGGTACCTTCTCCCGTAACCATTCTCCTAGCAAGGGAATGATATTCTCCTACCTTAACATTTTACACACTTCCCTGACCTCATCCAGATCCTTCTGTGGAGCCTCAACATTCTTCCTTTGCTCCAACTACCTTGACTACTCCTTTAGACACTGGATCTCTCCTTGTAATCCCTGAATCACATCCATAGTCTCTTGATATACCTCTTTCTGATGAGAAGGGTCTAGATACTTCCCATGTACCACTTCTTCCCTAACAACCAGTTTCTTTCTTGGCATCTCCCTTGTGTAGCCTCTACTCATGTTGTCACTAGTATAGGTTCTAATCTTAACTCATGTGCCACTCTTGGCATCCACTATGGGTTGGCCTTCTTTATGCTCACCATCCCAGCACCTTTATCCTTTCAGTGTTGTTGGCTCATGTGTTCAAACAACTCAGGACACTCCTCATACTTATGCTTCTTTCCACACCATGAGCATTGCAATAGGTCAGGACACTCACGTTTATAATGCTCTATCGATCCACAATTATAACAGGTTCCACATGGGAACTCACTTCTTCCTCCATTGTGGTTACTGTGACCACAAAATCCTCCACAAAAACCTCTTCCATGTGCTCCTCCATCTGTGCACCCTTCATAGCGGTGATCATCATCCTTGGAACTACTTGCAAGGCTAGTTTGGTGCACACCAAGATCAATGGCATCATGAATCTGGTCAATCAGCCTACAATCCTTGGTATCATGGGTCGTAGAGGTACAAATCTTGCAATAACAAGACACATTCTTGTGGATCATGTGTTGTAGTAGAGGACACCTACTTGCATCATGATCCCCATGGTACATTTCATAGTCTACTGTCATGGCATGTACCACTTTTTCAAGGGAAATTATCCTTTGTATGCCCTTCCACTTCACAATATGTGCACCAAAGACCACTACAAACCTCATGCGCTGAGTTCACAGATAACTTCTCCAACTGCTTGGCCATTGCAGCAATTTGAGCCTCCAGGAAAGGGCTCACACTGGTATCAATGCTCCCAACAGCCTCAGTGCATAGGGAAGCTTCCAAGGCCTCGCGTGGGTCTATGAAAGTCTTGTGTGATAGTTCCCTTCTAAATGGTGTTATCAATCCCCCAAAAAACCATTGAGCATGCTGAGAGGGGTGTATGTCATAGGATAGTTTTGATAAGAGAGTTTTGAACCATGCATCATAATCTCACACACTCTCTATCATTCCTTGCTAGATCTCCTTTAAAGCATTGATGCTCTTTTTCTCAAGCTCAGGGATGTGGAACACTGCTAGGAAGGAATTTTCAATGTAGTGTAATATATGACCATCTGATGGGGGTCATATTTTTGGTAACAACTATGCGTGTAACCTTACAATGTTGTTACAAACTGACTTTCCTTTCACTCCAGGGTAGTGATCCCCTTTGCACATCATAGCAATTCACACTTGTGCACATGCTCTATAGCATCCTCAATGCCTTTGTAGTTGGGTAGGTGCAAAGACATCTCAAAAAATACTTTCGGGGGTGGTTGAGGCCCTTTTCCACCTGACCCAGAACCTTAGTTTCCTTCTATGTTTCCTGCAACTAGATCCACTAGATCCACCATGTCTTGTGCCTCCTCATCCACTAGAACCTCTAGATCCACTAGGTCCACTAGGTCCTCTAGGCCCTACACCACTAGATGGTTTTTCTTTGTAGCCGGAAAATCACTGGAAGTAGTCGTGCCTAGTGTCCCCAATTTCTCCCACTAAACTAATACTCGATGGTTTGTCCTATCACTTAGTGGCAGTTAATGTGATCAATTACTTCCAGACATGTGATACCCAAACCTTTCATATTATGTTTACCTCCTGTCCAAATTAACTTGTGCTATCTGAATACATTGATTTCCAATGATAGAAACTTAGATAGTTACTAAAAAGGTAAGAACCATGCATTCATTCTAAGATACTTAAGATGAGGTATTATATTAATACCATACTACATTAACAAGGTCCCAAAGAAACATTACATGAATAACTGGTTGTATCGCTACTAGAAAGTGAAATCATACTAGGATTCACACCCATGAACAATTTATATTTAAAACAAAATCTTAATATTCATATTAGTCAAAGTTAGTAACCATATTCATTCCTAAGCCATGAAGGACCAATGTACAATGCAGATCAGACTTATGCATTAGAAACCCTCAACTATGCTCCTCATATTACGTCAAATTTTTATAACCCATCCCTGGCTAGAAAATTTACCACTCCTACAGTCCTCTAAATGAGAACCTCAACTCTCTTAGAACCTTCTTATCATTCCTATAGATCTTCCAAGACCTTTCAAATTTTCTCTATAACCTCTCCCTTATTCTACCCAAGCATCTCTATATATAGTTGTAATGACCAAGAACCATCAGGGGGATCAACCAAAAATATACAGGACTTAGAAAATCGTCAAGTTGAAGTACGTAGAAATGGTCCTCTAATGGAGCATGCTTCTTCTCATCTGATCTCTCCACTCGTCCAAGGTGAGTCTTTCTCATCCTTCCATCCTCTGGTAATATCTTGGGTCCTGATTACGCATGATCTAAGTACCATCTTGCCAATGTATATGCATTAAAAGTCCATTCATATAGTTCACTGGAAAAATACTAATAGGAGGTGTTAATCAGACAAATGCATACAAAAAAAAATCTACCCATCTACGTGCATCAAAATCATCTAGTACTATACCCTTTGAGAAAACTTTTGCCCTCTGTCTTTTAAACCATGCCTTAACACTTATCCACCCTAATCCCTAATTCAGTCGATCTGTCATCCCTACTCTCTACAGGGATTCAAAAGAAATTTTCTTCAGTAATCCCATGTGCGTCGAGGGATATCACCCAATCATGCTCAAGAGCTTTTACTTGAGGCACGCAGCTTTTTGGCAAGCTTAGGCCCCTTCATTTATATGATTCTTTCTAAGAATACATCCTTTATCAACAAATTTAGAAAAGGAATGAAAAGATAAAAATGCGTTCATTCTAAGGGATATAGGATGAGTTATCATATCAACATGCATAATCATTCAGATAACAAATCTTTTTGGGAGTGTTTCACAAGTTTTGGAACCAAATTGATTCAACAAAAAAGGAAGTGCACTAGAGGCTTGGGCTCAGTGCACAATATAGTCTTTAGAAAAAAACCCTTATATTCTTGTTAAGCAAGTTCTGAAGGAGCTATCGATTAATTAGGAGGCCAAACAAGACCAATATACCATTGGACATTTAATTCAAATTATGCAATATGGTGCAATCTATGTTTTTCACAACACCTTATTGCACAGACCCATGCCTCATCCAATTTTCCTCACTCCTAAGCCTTTTCCAAACAAAAATCCTAAGGATTTCACATTATTCCTGATAGAATTTTCTCCAAAACGCTTTATGAGGCTACCATTGGATTGTGTAAAGATCTCATTTCTTTAAGTCATGATCATATCAAATTTCAGCCTCAAACCTTAGCTTTTCCTGAGATAACAGATCTAGTTTTCTCCAAATGGTCTAAAGCTCCAATAGTTATGACCTTCCTTTGGGCTGGAAATCCACTCTTAATGGAATGGATGTCTTTCTTGATTCCATCGCATGCATAAATATTTCATGTAAGAGGTGCCATAAAACTAGGCCTCTACCTTTTCCACCCCTGCATGCTCCACATGGGACCATGCTTTTAGCTCATGTGCTTCTTGCAAAGTCGAATATGGCTAAGTCCCAAGCTTACATCTTGTATTATGAACCGCTTGCATGTGCTCTACTAAACCCTGCTAGAACCCTACCCTACGTGCCCACCTTGCATGGATTCTTCGTTAGCCCCCGCATGTCCCATGCACCTTCTTGACCAACAATCCTATGAGGCACAACACATCTCAAAAAAAGGTCACCTTTGGTTTCCCTGAAACCCATCTACTCACTTGTGAGAAGCCTGAACGTCCTTCTTGTCAGTACTTTGAGAACGGTTTTCTCTTGCCCCCTCCTGCTCATCCCCAACTGCCTATCTATTTTCCATAAGACTAACATGATGATTAAGTGACATAGGGTTAGTGAGATAAATGTGGTCACCAAGTGCACAAGACTACATAGGTGGAATTTAGTCCTTGACGACCCATGTAAAACATTAATTATGCTTTGACACAAAAATTTAATTTCGAGTCATTTGGTTGACTTTCTTCATGCATCGCAGAAATTAATCTCTTAACTCCCAAGGATTCTCCCTCCAATCTTGTCAATTGTAAGCATACTACTCCCTGATGAGGAGAAGAATCACAGAGAAACATATTCAAATCATCTTTCCATCAATCCTCAATAGAAAGAGAAAGAATCCCCAAGAGTTTTGACAAAAACCATGCATCATATGCTGTAAAACTGGAAAGGCAAAATGAAGCTACTATTGCAACTTGCAAATGATGGAAGAATATTCATAATAATTGTGATCTAAATGGACATATTGATGCCACATGTTGGAATCCATGCATCCAAAATATAAATTTCCCAAAGGTGCAATTAGACCAATGAAATCCAAAAATCAAATTTTGTGCCCTAGCTGAAAACAGAAGGACTAGGTCTAGATTGAGGATGATCAACAATTAGATGTTGGGATGCATACCACTAATTTGTACAGGGGATCCAAAGAAAAGAACCCATCATGAGAATTCACTTTGATTTTTCATCAATTAGAATCCTCCTGGGGAAGAAAATGGTAAATCTTTAGTAAAATCTTAGTGACTCCATATAGTTTCAAACAATAAAAGTGGATATTCTACCAGAAGAAATATACAAAACAAGAGATATAAATCAACACCAGATTTAACGTGGTTCACCCAGTGTGGGCTACATCCACCAAGAAACAAGCCAATCTATTATCCAAAGCTTTCAGAAGATATACAATGAAGATTTACAATCTTCCACACCTCTCACGATGTACAATACTTTCTTTCTCTCAAGCTTCTCCTTCTTCTCCAAGAATTCTCTCTCTCACAATTATTTTCACAATAATCATTAACTCTCTCTTCTAACCCTAGCTTTCTAGCTTATAAATACCTTATACAAACTTAGGGCACTTAGCCATGCAATTACAATCAATAGATCTGCTTTAATACTAAAATTAGATCTAATTCCTGTGAGTTAAATAAAACACTCACGCACAGGTAACCGATGCCGGTTAGCCCTAACCGATGTCGGTTCCTACTTTCCTGACCAATGTCGGTCATAGGTGACCGATGTCGGTCCCTTCATAACCGATGTTGGTTACTGTGTTTTCCAACAAGTTGATATAACATGCTAAACTGAAGTAATTGAGCTCCACATCTCAACAATCTCCCACTTGGAGATAAATTACTGCACTATACATGTACAACGTCATTCTTGGATCCTTTCCTTAGCTTTGTTTCTTCCTCTTCAAGTCTCAAACTTGAAGACCAACAGAAGTGGAGTGTAGCTCCAACTTCTCTTTTGCTAATGGCTTCGTTAGCATATCCGCAGGGTTTTCACTCGTATGAATCTTCTCCAGTTTCAACTTCCCATCCTCCAATACCTGCCGTATGAAGTGATATCTCAACTGAATGTGTTTCATTCTAGAATGAAACACTGAGTTCTTTTCCAAATGAATTGCACTCTGACTATCACTGAACAATTTGCAATCATCTTTCTCCTTTCCCAACTCTTCCATGAACCTACTCATCCATATCATCTCTTTGCTAGCCTCTGTAGCTACAACATACTCTACCTCTGTAGTAGACAAAGCCACAACCTTCTGCAATCTCGATATCCAGCTAACTGTCATCCCACCTACTGTGAAAATATATCCAGTAGTGCTCCTTCTACCATCCAGATCTCCAGCCATATCTGAATCAACATAGCCACATAAAGAAATATCCAAACCTCCATAGCATAACTGCATGCTAGATGTCCCTCTCAAATACCTGAGTATCCATTGGACTACTTTCCAATGCTCTTTACCTGGATTGGCCATAAATCTACTCACAACTCCCACTGCCTGTGCAATGTCTGGTCTGGTACAAACCATAACATACATGAGACTCCCAACTGCTGAAGCATATGGTACTTGTGTCATGTATTTGACCTCCTCATGTGATGAAGGACACTGATCTTTTCTCAATTTGAAGTGTCCAGCCATAGGTGTACTTACAGGTTTTGAATTCTACATTTTAAACCTTTCTAACACCTTGTAGATATAATCCTCCTGAGACAAATACAATTTCTTGTTCTTCTGTCTTTGTGTATTTGCATGCCAAGGATTCTTTTTGCAACTCCTAAATCCTTCATAGAAAATGTGTGACCTAGCTTTCCCTTAAGCTCACCAATGTCCTGCATTTTAGATCCTGCAATAAGCATATCATCCACATACAATAACAAAATAATATAGCTCCCATTTTCAAGCTTCTTGAAATAAACACAATGGTCAGATTCACATCTCAAGTAACCATGCTCATGCATGAAACTATCAAACCTCATGTACCATTCCTTGGAGCTTGCTTGAGCCCATATAGGCTCTTTTTCAACCTGCACACTAATTTCTCCTTACCCTTGACTTCATACCCAAACATCTGTTGCATATAAATCTCTTCATCCAAATCACCATGAAGGAAAGTCATCTTCACATCTAGTTTCTCTAAATGCAAATCATCTATTGCAACTAAACTCAATACAGTACGAATGGAAGTCATTTTAACAACAGGAGAAAATATTTCACCAAAGTCAATACCTACTTTCTGTGCAAATCCCTTTACTACAAGTCTTTCCTTGTACATTTTCTGTCCACCCTCTTCTTCCTTGATCCTGTAAACCCATTTGTTCTGCAATGTCCTCTTACCTTGCTGACAACTTAACCAAATCCCAAGTCTGGTTTTGTTCCAAGGAGTCCATCTCCTCATCCATGCCATGCTCCCACTGAACGTGGGTCTCATCCTACATTGCTTCTTCAAAAATTTTTGGTTCACCATTATCAGTCAATAATAAATAAGATAGAGAAGGTGTAAATATTTCTGGAGGTTTACTTACCCTTTGTGACCTTCTCACAGGAGTTTGGGGTACCAGAGGCTCATTCTGGACCTCCTGGACATTTGTTTCCAATTCTGATAGTGACCGACACCAGTCACCTGTAGCCGATGTTGGTTCTGCTAACCGATGTCGGTTTGGCTCTTCTGTAACCGATACCAGTTCAGCTGACCGATGTCGGTCAGGGGTCAACTGACACCGGTTACTGTGTAACCCTGTAGGTATGAGTTTTAAATATGAGAGTTCATTTTCATTCACAAACTTCTCAACTGGTTCGTCCTTGGGTACCAAAATTTGATCCCTGTACATTCTCTTTTCATTCCATTCAATGTCATGACTCCTAATAATTTTAGAATTCTCTAAATCCCAAAAATGGAATCTGAAATCACCAGATCCATAACCAATGAAAGTGCATCTCTTGGATTTTGCATCCAACTTTTTTCTATTTTCCTTATCAATATGCACAAAAGCTTCTGAACCAAAAACTTTAAGAAAAGAAAGATCTACCTCTTTTCCGGTCCAAGCTTCCTCTGGTATTCCTCCATCTAGTGAACTTGAAGGCCCACGGTTAATCAAATAAACCATTGTATCAACTTCTTCTACCCAAAACTGCAAGGGTAATCCAACATGTATCCTCATACTTCTAGCATGTTCCATGATTGTCTGTTCATTCTTTCTGCAACACCATTCTCTTGTGGTGTTCTTGGAACCATCCTTTCTCTACGTATTCCATTCACTGAACAATAATCATTGAAAGCCTTGCTACAATATTCACCACCATTGTCAGATCTAAGGCACTTTAACTTTGAATTTGATTCATTCTCAACAAGGGATTTCCATCTTTTAAAAGTCTCAAAAACATCAGATTTATGTTTAATACAATAAACCCATACCTTTCTTGTAGCATCATCAATGAAAGTAACATAATACTGGGATCCTCCATGAGAAGCTACCTGGGCTGGTCCCCACACATCTGAGTGTACAAGCTCCAATTTTTGCTCCTTCTTAGTTGCCCCAACTTTGAGAAATCTCACTCTCTTTTGCTTTCCAAAGACACAATGCTCACAAAAATCAAGATCTAAATCTTTCAAATATGATAACTTACCCTTAGCCTTTAAGATCTGCATTCCTTTTTGACTCATATGGCCCAACCGATTATGCCACATGCATGCATCTGAATCTGAAGTAGATAATACAGAAAAGGAATCAGTAACACAGGTAGATAAATATAACATTCCTACCTTCTTGCCTCTTGCCACAACAAAGGCACCCTTGGTGACTTTCCAAGAGTCTGTTGTGAATGTAACCATGCAACCAACTTCACCTAGTTTCCCTGCAGAAATAAGATTCCTCTTGAGGCTTGGCACATGCCTCACATCTTTCAATACCCATGTATTTCCATTCTACAATTTTAGATGAACTTCCCCTTTACCAGTAATACTGCAAGGTTCATCATCACCCAAATAAACATGCCCAAAATTTCCCTGGACATAATTTCTGAAATAACCCTTATTAGGGGTTGCATGGAAAGAAGCTCCTGAATCTAAAACCCATGATTCTATTCTATTATCCAAAGAAAGAATAAGAGCATCTTGCATTACCTCTACTGCAATATTTTCCTCTTTACCTTTGTCTGGGTGTTGGTTCTCTTTATCCTTTGACCAACAATATTTCTTTGCATGTCCTTTCTTTCCACAATTCCAACAGGTAATTCCCTTACCTCTGGATTTAGATCTGCCATTCCTTGACTTTGATTTCCCATTATTCTTACTCTTGGATCTCTCCTTCTGCCTGCCTCTGCTTTCTACATTCAAAGCATTCCCAAATGATGATTCCTCTGTACTTTTCCTGTGAATTTCTTCATTCAAGATTATACTAACCACATCATCAAACTTCAAAATATTATTAGCAGATGTTGTATTACTAACAACCATTACCAAGTTATCCCAACTATCAGGAAAAGAACATAAGAATAAGAGTGCTTTCACTTCATCATCAAACAAAATATCAACTGATTTTAACTGATTTACAATAGATCAGAAATCATTCAAATGACTAGATGCAGATCCACCTTCATGCATCTTAGAACTAAATAGTTTCTTCATCAAATAAACTTTATTTGAAGCACTAGGTTTTTCATATAAATTAGCAAGAGATTTCATTAACTCTACCGTAGATGTCACTTCTGTAATATTAGAAGCCACAGATGCTGTCAGGCTCAATCTTATAGATCCCAAAGCCTTTCTGTCAAGAATCTTCCATTCTTCATCAGTCATCTTCGTAGGTCTAGACTTTTCATCCAACGGTAAGTACAAATCTCTTTGATACAGATAATCCTCAATCTGCATCTTCCATAATTGATAATTTCGGTCGTCAAACTTCTCTACCTTGTATTTGTTTTCTTCTGCCATTGTTGTAGCTCCCACTCAATCAGAAAACCCTCTGTGAGTAAATCTGTCAACACACAAAACCCTCAAACAAAATCTGATACCAGTTGTTGGGTTAGCACAAGGTTGTACAGATAATATATCAGATCTAAGCATACATGCAATAAAAGTGGATATTCTACCAGAAGAAATATACAAAACAAGAGATATAAATCAACACCATATTTAATGTGGTTCACCCAGTGTGGGCTACATCCACCAAGAAACAAGCCAATCTATTATCCAAAGCTTTCAGAAGATATACAATGAAGATTTACAATCTTCCACACCTCTCACGATGTACAATACTTTCTTTCTCTCAAGCTTCTCCTTCTTCTCCAAGAATTCTCTCTCTCACAATTATTTTCACAATAATCATTAACTCTCTCTTCTAACCCTAGCTTTCTAGCTTATAAATACCTTATACAAACTTAGGGCACTTAGCCATGCAATTACAATCAATAGATCTGCTTTAATACTAAAATTAGATCTAATTCCCGTGAGTTAAATAAAACACTCACACACAGGTAACCGATGTCGGTTAGCCCTAACCGATGATGGTTCCTACTTTCCTGACCGATGCCGGTCATAGGTGACCGATGTCGGTCCCTTCATAACCGATGTCAGTTACTGTGTTTTCCAGCAAGTTGATATAACATGCTAAACTGAAGTAATTGAGCTCCACATCTCAGAACATGGACATGCAGTGAATTGGATCCTTTGGTAATTTACAGAGGGACCGTGGGAGAAACATTATGTTTCGTTGTATCATAGAACACTGACAATTGGACATGGATTATGTAGATTCATATACTGGTAGGAGATTTATATAGTAGAAGTTAGCACCTGAAGTTATGGTCATTTATAGTGTGGTGATACAGCGGTGAGCAAAAACACACATGGTTACAAAAGGTTGAGGATTTGTCAAACCACAAGAGGAAAATGCAAGGAGATGATTTGGATACAACATCTTTGTCCCACTGAGTTGTGGTCAAAATGTAAACCAAGGAAGTTGGGATACTACACAGTAGATATTCAAAGCGTTTCTACATTTGGCGAAGAAATCCATCTTGTTGGATCTCAATAGGATGAAGCACATTGAAGACTGAGATATCATTTCTTTAGGGAAACTTTGTTCAAGAAGATAAGTTGAATATAGAAGTAATATTGATTGAGATACAAGCAGTGAGGATGATTGATCTTACTGGATATGATGATTGGAAGGAGGTCACATTAGGATTGATTTATAAACCTAGCAATTATACATAATGATAGTGATAAACTCTTCAAGCTTGTTGGTGGTTGATTTTTGAAGGAAAGATGATTGATTTATATCTGAGAAGTTTGTTAAGTGGAAACAATCTCTCAAGTGGGAGATTAGATTGGGGTGATGGAGCCTATTCTTTAGCTTTTCTAGAATTAATGATTGAGATTTGTTTAGTTGAGTTCATCCCAACGGTTAAGTTTAGAGATTTCAAGTTGCACTTCTACAGTGATCTTGCATGGATGATATTTCATGTTGTGACGTTGTTGTCAAGGTTGCACATGTTTTTAACTATTGGCACTTAGAATTAAATACTAAGTGACATGTCTTGTATTTTCCATCACCCAAAAAGTGAAGTTGAAATGATTATGACTTTGGAAGGATGTCTAGGGTAATTTTGGATTTCCAGGACTTGGGAAAGGATCTTTAATCTAACTCAAATGTATTGTTTGTTTTAATTTAAACATATCCTCTTGATTTCAATCTTGATTTGTATCTTAAGTCTAAAATTGTAGTCAACTTGAGCTGAGGAGGTGGATAGGAATCTTAGTGATAATAAGATGAGTGATCATTTAGAGTGATTTAAGGTATGAAAGTGGATATGTAGCATCTTTTTAATTCTATTAATGAGTTCATATACTGAGAAAAGACTGTGATAAAATTTGTTTTAGGGGGGTGATAAGGTTGCAATAGAATTAAATTAAATGAGCAAGTTCTAGGTGGACGTAGCCCATGTATTGGGTGAACAACGTTAAATGTTTGTAATGTCTAGTGGCTATCTTGGGGGTGTCTACACGTGTAATATTTATGTTGTTAATAGTTTTTGTAAGTATAATTGGGAGTGCCTAAAGGGGTTTCCTATTAGTTGATGAAATGTAGGAATTGTTTCCCACATAAGGATATGTCACTAGTTCACTAATGTCCTAATAAAATTATAACACTCCACAACTTTGAAGAAAATGCATACAAGGAGATATTTGTGACACTTTTTCAAGCACTTGTGCGGCGATGTTATGAACATGATTGGCTAATATACAAAACCATTTACCAAAAGAGTCTGGTCGGAGAGGGTTATTTTCTAGTGGATATGAACTATCTAGCTTTAACAGATGTAAAATTAGAACAATGAAACATTGGATGCTTGTAAATAGTGATAACGCTATTCTATAAGCTCAAAAACAGTGTAGTACTTTATGTGAGCCCATCAAATGCACTTAAGGAGGCTCTAAAAAATTGACATTAGACATGAAAATAATAGATGAAGATATAATTATACTCCATACCGCTTTCAATCACCCTAACGTAGAATTCAAGTTTTATTTGATGGTCTATAATTCTTTCCATTTTAAGTAAATCAAGTAGGAAGCAATTTTGTACTGATCATAACAGCTTGCTCTCTTCACCTTGCATAAACATTGTACACCTCTATACTTGCAGAAGTTATATTTCCTATAAATAAGTATTTTGCAAAATCCATGTGTGTTTGGTCCATTTCATTCAATAACTCTTACCCATTCTTATAATCATTGCAACTTCAATTAGCATAGATTTCTCCCGTGCACATGATCATGGGCTCGAAGGTGCAAATCAAATAGTATTGAACCTCGAAGGACATGACATTTACACAGGACTCGACTCTCGTAACCGACAATGTAAACTTAAAGTGGGCCTCCAAACCTGAAATTGTTCTTTCATGCTACGTACAAACTGACATGGACCATAACACAATATATACTTGTTTGATTTGTGTGCTCAAAGATCACAGACAGTCCTCCTGTGTAATTGGTGGCAGACCAAAAAGAAGAGGGAATCCATTATCCAGCCCCACAAAGAGACAGTAGGGAATCCTTGAGAGATTTGGGCAGTAATTTCTTTTGTTTTCCCCAGACTTACAACTAAGTGGGTACGTCAATCACAAAACACTAACAGGAGTCTGGGAACAACCATTTAAAGTCTAACTGCGTGCACTCTTATGTTAGTTAACACAAAGCTGAGAATACGCCTCTGGACAATGAAGGATTCCCATTATTTTATATATTTCTTAATCATGCGATTTCAATAACATGTTTTCTGTGTAACACCCAAAATATTGCTTGTGAAATGCATTCTCGGAATTTTACTCTACGACGGGTTTTGGTTTTAAATTGCGTATTTAGTTTGGTTTTAATATTAATGCTTACCCGTACATAAAAGGACTATGTAATAAAGCATATAATGAGTGGCGCTAGGTGTACTAGGAGTAGTACGCCTATATTTTATATATAATTATTTTTATTGAAAAATATATTTTTATCAACATTAAAAAAAATAGTATAATGTTAATTGTATTAGTTTTTTATTTTATTTTAGAAAAACGGCACATCCAAATATATTATATTGAGTTGAGAAGGCCTTGAGCAGGGTTGGAAATTGAGAGGCCATGGGCCGTTTTTTGTGATTTTAACCGTATATTACATGGGAATTATTTTTTAAACAGTAGACAATGACATGCTGCAAAGTTTGAAAACCATATTTTTTAAAGCGGTTTATATAAAAACATAATACATATATATATATATATATATATATATATATATATATATATATATATATATATATATATATATATATATATCTTACTGGAATTTATAGCCACTTGAAAGGGCTAAGCCGTCAATGAATTTTGATTTGACAGGCATAGATAGTTTGAAATTCCAGGCTTGGCCTTGAGATAGGCCAACTCACCTCAAAGTAATATCATGAATTTGTATAATTATATCAATAAAAATATTGCAATTTTTAATTTAAAAAGGTAGCTGAAACCAAAAAAAAAACAAAACACAAAAAATCACAAAACTATACAACAACAACAAACATATTGGCCGTAAGAGATGGGAGGACTATAAAGTTTGTTCCCCCAACCACTAGTGTTAAGGGGATGTATCGTGTCTCAAATGGGCTTGTATCCATCATTTTCTTCTTCTTCTTCTTCAAATTGGTGACAAGGAAAAATGGCCAAAGCCATCCGCGACAATATCTTATGGGAAGGGGGGGTGGTGAGGGGGGGTGTGGGGCGGGGGGGGGGGGGGGGGGAACCAACCACTATTCAGCTATTCAGGGGATCACATACACTACCGCTATGGTGTGGTGGAAAGGGACCAAGATCCAAGTGAATGCCAATGATAGAGCAGTGAGAAATCCATCCTAATGTTGGAATCACATTTATAAAAACCTTGGCCACGACCAAAAGATGATAAGTAGTGGCACAAAGAATTTGGAGGAACTTGATTAACACTGCATGGGGCATTTCCCCATTGAGTGAGAAAAACTACACATGCTCCACTTTCAAGTGGGCTTTCTTCGCTTTGACCTAGATCTAAATCAACACATTGAAGATCACAGGAACAACATTAGTCATACAAAAGTATCTATCCATAGTAGTTGCTACAAATAATATAATCTCTATCTTTTCAAACATGAAAAAGAATATCAACACGAAAGATTGGGTACTAAATACATTTAGTTTTAGATTTTAAGAATTTTTCTGGAATTAGGGTAATCTTATTTAGGGCATTGAAAGGACCCACATCCTTGTACAATTGAGGATTTTAGAGAGGATTCACAACCTAGGTTACAATGAAGGGGACCACCATTAGGAACCCAATTTAAGCAACCTATGAAACCATAGTGAAGATGTAGTGACGAACAACAGTGACCACAACGAGTGGAGCTGCAACTAGTGACGGCAACGAGAGGAGCAACAACCAGTGACAACAACAAGAGGAGCAACCACCAGTGAAGACAGTGACAGGAGAAACCACCAGTGACAGCAGCAAGAGGAATAACCACCAGCGACAATAGCGATGGGAACAACAACTAGCGAGAGGAGCAGCCACCAA
This sequence comes from Taxus chinensis, assembly GCA_019776745.2. NCBI lineage: Eukaryota > Viridiplantae > Streptophyta > Pinopsida > Cupressales > Taxaceae > Taxus > Taxus chinensis. The sequence continues at coordinate 296,359,226 of CM034157.1, forward strand.
CGACAATGGCAAGGGGAGAAACAACTAGCGAAAGGAGAAGCCACTAGCGACAGCAATGAGAGGAGCAACCACCATCGACAACAGAGAGAGGAACAACCACCAGCAACAACAGCGAGAGAAACAACCACCAACAACAACACAATAAGTAGAGATGTTGCAACTAGCGGCGGAACCACTTCCGAGGAGGATCATGCCTCGGGGGGATTTGAACATGGGTGGGAAAACACACAACCATGTGACTTGACTGCACCACTCCCACCCCATCAACTTAGATTTTAAGACTTCAATCTTGGGTTTTGTGTAAATTATATTGATTAATAATTTTATTATTTTTATCAAAACAAATTAATGAGTTAGAGGATATTAATCTAGTTGTACTAATGTATTTGGTTGGGAACAAATCTTTGCATACGCTTTGAACTCCACCACATATACAAGATCATATGATATTTTCATTAACTTCTCAATGCAAAAACAAAACACTTCTAAGTGATAGTCGAATGACATGAAATTTAAGGTTGAAATTACCATGCGACGGTCAAATGAATGTCAAATTTAATTTTACAATTAGTTGTATTTAATACACAAACACTACATTCCCTCACTATCACCCCCAACTATTATTGTATAATGTTTATCCCTTTAGATTACAATTAAAGACAAAAACAATTAATCTGTTATATTTAATTAGAATTACTAAAAATGTATAAATAACGCAAAATTTACATTTAGCTATTATTTTTTAAATTGGAGAAAAAGGTTTGTGCAACATTTTAAGGTGTATCTAGAAATGTGTAAGTTATGGTGATAGATGGTAATCTAATAATGGAAATACATACCAATAATAACAAATTCATCCCCAAAAGATGATAGTGTACAAAAAAATCATATGAAGCATGGGGGCACTCAAATTGATATGTCCAAAGCATGTGGGGACACATGTAACACAATAGACTAAAATAAAGTGATGACTACATTCACCTAGTCCAAAGCACATGTGTGATATCCTTTCCCATTTGAAGACCTTTGGCCTATTTTGTCAACCCGACGGCCAAATGAAAAATATAAGGGTGACTTAAGTTATATTTAATTATTATAAAGGGCCATTAATAAAAGAAAATATATATAGAGCACTTATAATAATTTATATGAATTAATAATTATTAAATCTAGGATGGAAAAGGCTCAAATATAAATTGTTATCCATCCTAGGTGAAAACGTGACTTGCCTTAGAAAGGGGAATGGGAACATAGAAAAGATAAATGCCCATTTTACTATGTATTTCCCCTAGAAAAATGCGGCTTGCATTAGGAGAGAAAAAATTGTTGGGAAAAGAATTTAATATGGGAAAATATTAAATGCTTGCATAGGGAAAATCCTTGTGAACTAATTGGATATTGTAGAGGTTGTTTTGGGTCTCTTCTTCCTTTATAAGGAGAAGTCGACTTGAGGGGAAGATATTGCATAACCATTTGATATTTTTTGATTTGTGTCTTAAGCTTGTAGCTTTTGCATATACGCTTAGATTTTTTTTAGCTTGTGGAGTAAGATCCCACAGGGACCCTAGCTTTGGTGGTGAGAGATTCATTCCTAGCTAGTAGGGCACTCTTCGGTGGTGAAATATCCACCCTAGTTTGTCATTATTGGAGTTGATTCAGGGATGATTTGTTTGGGAATCAAAGTAGCTTGTTTTCTTAATTTTTGGAGCTGATTTGATGCCCTAAATGTGTTGGGTGACCTAATTTTTAGGGAAAAATTAGGGTTTGTGTTTGATGTACAAAAACTAATTTTGGAACATTATTCTTCATATTTTGTGGCCCAAGATCCAAAGTTTCATCTCATTTGGACTTCTCTAGCAAAAGATGTGAATTTTTGAAGTTATGTTGCAGACAATGTTTTTAAATAATTTATTGCAGCCTTGTTTACATCTAAAATCTATAATTTTATACATATTTGGGCTTTATAAATTAGTGGTACTAGATTTGAGTGGAAAGATATAAATTTAGAGGTTGATTGGTGTGGATTTTCCACTTAACCCAAGTCATATTTCCTTTATAAATTCAGATCTGCATGATACTTGTTTGGTATTTTGTCTACAAGTTGCATTTAAAGTTGGGATTGCCTAAAATCCATTTAGGGGTAAAATAATGTCCATTGGGGACATTACAACATGGGACATTCTCAACAGGGGTAACATAATTCTTTAATGAAGTGATGTTTGCATTCACGTGACCCTAATCTTCTATGATTTCACTTTGACTCTTACATTACAACTCAATTAACCTACAAAACATATGATTTATCATCCTTTCTCTGTGTGAGCAAGAATACCTAAACCCTTTACGAAAAAACAATGGTTTAGGGTCCATGTTACAACTTAGTTGGGTCTTTAAGCATGGTATAATTAATAGTTCCCTGGACAATAACAATAGAAAAAATAATAATTATTCATAATTAGACACAACTAATAACGTACCAAACCCTAGAAGTGTGTGTAGTTTTTCTTTCCAATGGTTGCTCTAGTGTTGATTTTACTTTATTTAATAATAGGTACATGTTTTACTAGTTCAAGGATAATCTTGAAGGAATATTTGACCAATCATATAATATACAATAATATACATATTTGGAAACTATTTTGCATTTACATACATCAAACAATCAAGCACAAGGGAAATTAGGATTTGGATGATCACTTAGATGATTTATAAGATGATCTAGTTGTTTCATTAGTTGGAATATGATCTATGTAAGCCCCGCAATTCTCTATGTTTTTGTGTTTCCTAGACCAAATTGACATATTCAACCTAAAATGTGCTGACAAAAACCCTAGCTTCTTATACCAAAACTAAAATGGACATTAGATAAAAAGAATAAGGTTATGTGCTTGAGTCAGAATGACCTCAGTGGTCATCCCATGTGCTTTAGACTATGAGTTACACTAAATTCCACACTCCATGTGTAATCACCCTAAAATATCACATCACACATTCTAAACCTCCGAAATCATCCCGAAATTACTTCACAGTGCATTACAACCGTTTTTAATTATTTTTTACCGCTTTATATATATACAACTATTTTTTGGCCTTTAATGACACTCTATGACATTGTCCCGAATTAATTCTTATCATTCTCGCAATGTTCTTAATCATTCCTATCGCTCACATATGGTCTTGAATAATTAAACATTCACACTATGGATGTTACACCCATATACCATTCCTAGCATTAGTTAATTAATTTAATTATTTAATTATTCATCCTCTTTCCTGTTAGTTAATTTTATTAGCTAATATTTCAATATCAAAAATTAAATAATTCCTACATTATCCATTTACATCTCAACCTCTTATCCAATTAATTAATATTTACTTTACTAGTCAAAATCTCAAGTTAACTAGAGAAAAAGGAATTAATTGTAAACTAAATCAATAAAATGGATGTGCAAGAGGAAATTTTTAGAAGAAATCAAACATGCATCTCACAAAGCATGGCATTCCAAAAATAAGCAAATCAATACAAAAGGCTAAAACTCACACCACTTTTTTGGGTGAATAAAACAAAAGACATGCAATTAATAGTTAATTATAAATAAACAAAATCATGTGCAAACTTGGACAACTCAAGAATAAATCATCCATGCAAGCTTAAACCAAGAGTTCAACTCCTCAAATAGATTGGAAACTTTAAGAATAACTCATCCATGCAAGCTTAATATAAGAGTTCAACTCCTCAAAAATATTGGAAACTCAATTAAATAATTCAATCTTTCTTCAATTAACTTTAGATCATAAAAGCTAACTATAAAAATCCTATATTTGGAAATCCATTCCTTCCTCTATAAATCATCACTCATTCTTCTCCAATTTTATTTTAATAAAGGGTAAAAGGAGGGTTTTGGCAGGGTCCCCTCCCTGTTACAGAGATGGTGTATCACCAAAAACGAGTCCTTCGCGAGCTCTACACACAAACTCACTGTCGAGAAACTCATCCGAGCTTTCCTAGCTTGCTTCCATGGGATCTAATTCATTGTCTTAGCTCGACTATGAGCAAAAAGTTTCGAAATCTGAGATCGTTTCAAACTAGATCTCACGACTCTTGGTTGACCGAGCCCATTGTGTTAGTATGAAAATGGTGTCATGTGGACTTCCTTAGCTTTAGTAGACTAGTAGATAAATAGATTCTTGTTCCCCCCTGCTTATGAAGCATTCTTACATTGATAATTGTATCATGAGAGAGCCCGCTTATTTTGTTGCACCCACCGAATTTATGGATCTCACTTAGTGACGGGAAAGTGCCAAATTAGAATCATAATAAAGTCTGCTCGATAAAAAGAGTAATCAATTCCAAATCAAAAGATAATATCATTATAGCTCAAAGGGTGGCACCATAAGTTCACTACGATTAGGTTCCAATGTGACCATATGTACTTGTTGATTCATGACCCATTTAAATGTGCCTTATATTGGACTCTAATGATCAATATGTAGAATAAAAAATAAGATGGACCATCATTGTGATAGGGATTCATGTAATCAATCTGGCACAAAATCATGATATAATGAATAAAAATTTGATCACAAGATCTACTATCAAACAAAGCATTCAATTGCTTTGATCATAAGCTAAGGGGTCTACTGCCACTAAGATCTAGCTCATGGTTCATAACTCATGCATAATGAAAGTGTAATAAAAGCATGATATCAATAATGATTTTTGTAGATTCATGGTTTATATGCTTCAGTACCCCCATCTAATGTTGCAATGAGATTTTAACTAGTGTAAGAGTTGAGTTTGCTTTTAATTGCATACTTTTTTTTGTTAGAGTATTTTTGCTAAACAAGAACAATTGTAAGAGCACGCTTGGTGGGAGAATCACCATGCATTGTCGACAATGTGAGTCATCAACTGACACAAACAAAAATAAAGGAGACACATGTTGTAAGAATCAAGAAGATATATTGTGATTGAAAAAATAAATGTTTTGAGACATGAGAATTCATTCCTTACGCGTCTGTAGAGTTATAGGGTGATTAAATCCCCAAAAATATGCTTGATTTTGTAATAATGTAGGACTTTGGTGTCTCAACTACCAAGGTTACCTATGCTAGTGTCACAGGATTACCTAGTGCTACCCATTGAACGTAATGCTTACACTACAATAATTAGACTTCATGTGCTACCATTATCAGATTCATATGCTAGGTTTCAGATATGTAAATGCACTACTCTCATAATGTGAACGGGAAATTATCATCTATGTTTCACCTCACCATGTGTTTACTAATGGGTGTACCATTCTCCTTCACACACTACTGTTAAATATCCTTGCTATTGTGCTCCTTCACGCGCTACCATATCATTTGATGTGCTAGTGTACCCTCATACGTTGCTACCAAATACTAGTGGTAATTCCACATTCGTGACTATCAAATGTTTAAATGGACAACTTTTTCGTCTTTATTGTGTTTAGGAGTGACTGTTGGGTGGTAGAACCAATAATAATACTATGTGATAATGATCAGAGAAAATGGCCTGTACATAACCAACCTTTCTTGACTTGCATATAACGTATCTAAAGGAATATGGCCCTATATTACCCAATCCATGTATAATCTTAATTTTTGAGCTGTGATAGTGATCAGTGATAACAATGTATGACCGCGATCCCTATAGTTGTTGTTTCCCCTTTCAAAAAGTCATGCTTAGAGTGTGGAACTAATAATGCAATTGAGACGAGAGTACTGCATATGTAATTCCTATGTCTAACCCATAGTTGAAGGGACACTGAGGAAAGATCAGAGATCTGGATTAGTGTGATCCTAGAGATACTAGATAGAGTGATCAAAGAATAAAATGCAATTAGTGTGTGAGTAAGTAGATCTAAAATTCAAAATTGGTGGAGAAAACTTGTGCACAACCATAAAGGGTGTGTCATGTAGTATACTAATGTATTGATGTGGAAGGTGAAAAAAGCATGATTGTGATGCCACAAAAACATGCAAATCATATGATTAGGCCTCAAGATATGGACCAAATAGTTGTGAGGCTATGATTGGATTATTAGGGCAGGAAGTAAGTTACGGTACCTAATACCCTAGGAAATTTGTTGTTTTAAATAGTAAAGTGGAGATTAGTAAAGCAGTACTTCTCATTATCCTAGATTGTGATTGAGTGCTGAGTATAAGAGTTTTGAGACTTCAAATATGGCCATCCAGTGATAGAATTGACCATGTGGTCACAATGTAATATGAGGGTAGGATATGTCATTTAGACATAGATAGACCTATTGGTTGGTAAGTGTAATTAATGTTGATGTTTTAATGTGCAAATGGATATAGTTTTTACACTTGGATTTGAAATTTTGTAAGTTAATGTTTGATCCAGTTAACAATATATTGGCCATTGTGTGGTTGCATAGGTGTTTTTATTGATGTCAACACCTCATTTATGGAAAATTGGGTGTCATGGAATAGGCTCATATGATGCTCCCCATGATGATGAAATGGTTATTCAGGTATGTTCTTGCATGCACTGATTGAGTGGTTCAATGAGCTGTCATGGCTTGTCCTGGAGAGCCTATGGTTGAGGTGAGATAAGTAGCATAGGTGATGAGTGCTTCCCAAGTTTGTATATTATTGAGTTTCATGAGGTCAAGCATGGTAACCTAATGGATATCATATTATAGAGTGCTACATTGGCACTGCATATGAGCCTGTCAAGGTGTAGGTACATGGTGGTGACCATGGTTGATTCAAGTGCATTCCAAGATTATTTAGTAGGCCCTCGAACATGTAGAATGAAGTGGAGAAGATTGAGATTTGGAAAATATATTTCTTGATGACCTCATGGAAGTATCATGTTGGTAGTGTACCTCAAGGTGTACTAGGTGAGTGTTCAGGATTAGTAATCAATGCTTTTTATGATATGTTTTGAGGTTCTTTTAGTTGACCTTATCCTTTAGCAGTTGTAGAACAGGAAGGGGTAGCATAGGTAAGTCACCATTGGATGGGAAGATTGAGAGGTCCCTAAAACATCTGATGATGATGTGGATGATATTATGATAAGATAGAATCATGTATGTCATGGTGGTTCATGACAAGTTTCAGGTCATTCCGTGGAAGATAATTTTGCAATTTATGTCAAGTTTTGGCAAAATCAGGGTTAAGAAACTAGTGTGTTTCCATGTGACAAAATTTGCACCTTCTGATGCTTGTTGTGGACATTGTATGATTTTGCATGGGGACCATGATATATTTCAAGGATATAATTTACATTGGTCAGTTATGAAGTGTTATGTAAAAAAATAATTAGTTCATTTGATTGTCACGTTTTTATGAACGAATGTTAAGAATGATAAATAGTTATTTATGAAAACCCTAGCTAAACCCTAACTAGGAGAAGCTTGCAGAAAAGTGAGTATAGTGACTTCCTAATTGTGATTCAAGGTTGATGAAAAGTACATGTGTAATGATTGAATCATGTAGATTAATCCTTCAAATTTCCCGAAAGGTATGGTAGAGGTTATGGTGACATTATGTGGAACCCACCTAAAAAATGTCAAGTTTCTGAAGAAGTTCCAATTTTTGGACAAATTTTTCCAACATGAGGTGATGCACAATAAATTGACCGTTTATGAAATCTCATGAGTTTTTATATATGTATATAAATTTTTTAGGTCACGGTGATGGTGAAAAAATTGAAAGTGTGCCCTATTTATGTTGACTATTTAAAGGGTAGTTTTGGGGCAGTTAAAAGTAGTCTTCTACGAAATGGGCATAACAAGAGTTATAGGTGGAGTTAGGAGGCAATTCAAGTTGTGTTATTTGAAATAGGATTCATAGAGATATTTCCAGTTGATATAATTGGTTTTATTCATGGTTATGATAAATTTGACTATGGTTTCCAAGTCAGTGTTTGGACAAGAGGATATTTTTGGCTAGTGCTATGCCATGATATTGATTTCTACTGGATTTATTGAGTTGGTTGGAGAATGAGATGGATTGTGTGATGATTTATATCACCTATAATGTGAATAGGGATGAATTTTTCATCAAATTAATTAATTTTTAGGTATTTAAAGTTTAAGGAAGGGTTCTAACTAGTTTCGTTTTGAAAACTACTTTTTAGGAAGCTTGATTTGGTGAAGGAAAAAGTTGATGTAGTTTGAACTAGTGGATGTTTCATGAGATATAAATTATATAATTTAAATAAAGTGGTCACATGCCATAGTTTATTTGTTTCTTGATGATCTTGAAACCAAAATGTGAAGAAAAGGTGTTGGAAACAAGTGTTTTGTGAAGGCAATCAGGAATTGCTAGAAAAACTAATACATTGCTTAACTAATTAGCTAGATAGTTTTGGTATGACTTCATAGAATACTTGCCTTGATATGGTTGTAGAGATGGTTTCAAATTATTGAACTATTTTTAGCATTTTGATTTATTTTTTCAAATCATACACGCTATTTTATCTTTTTAGATATGTTCCCATTATGTCATCTACATAATATTCCATGATGTTTTACATGTAATCATGGTATGTGTCATAGCTCTTTGATAAGTATCTCATGTGTTTTCAAACCCTGGGGCATAACCACATAATAAAATGTACCCCAAGGATTGTTCTTTATTTGATTGTAACCTAAAAATTCATCCATGAAAGAATGCATTGTATGCCCACCAGTAGAATCAACAATCATATAACTATTGAGAAACAATAAATCATTTTTTGGGGAACATTTTGTTTGTCACAAAATTCCGTATGTATTTGAGGAAAATGTTAGAAAGCTAATCAAAGTTAATCGACATGCCTAATAAAGCCAACATATTTTTTTTTTTGGATTTCTTCTTAACCAATAAATCAAATGCAGGAAACATATTTCTAAGATATTGCTTTGCGAGTTTGGTATCAAGGTTCACAACAATATTATACATTGCAATGTGTGTATAAATACCTTGTGTATTAGTGTAGTACAATGCAAAACATCTTGATATCTAATTGAAAGCTCATTATAATATTTCTATATCTCTCTCTATCTCTCTCACTCTCTCTCTTCGAGAGTCAATGAGAAACCTAACTTCAACAGCTTGGGTGAGTTACTAGTACCAATATCTATATTGAGTATATATATTCAATAATGTTAATATGTCTTCCATTAATGGTGTAGTAGGTAATGCATGGACAAACTATCTAAAATAATCTCATTGTCACTATGCAAGGGCTCACTTTCCTAGATTTAGTAGGCTTGTTCAAAGTGAAAGGGAGTCTATTTTTATGATCGTATATAGGTAAATCCTCTATAGTTCCAAAAACTTTAGCTATAATTTCATCATTAGAAAAATTATCGAGAGATGGTGTTGCATATGGTGCATCATATTATATCAACTCAAGATATATAACATGAAGTTCCTCTTGGTTGTTATTTCTAAGGATATGTTAAACTCATGATAAAAAATATGGACAGTATTTGCCATCTTCTTAGGGTTCTCTACTGTATACAATGAATTCGATCATGAATACGTTAAATTGAGTATATAAGAATACCATTAGGATTATTTGTTCCATGATATCCATTGCCTAAATTAAAAGGTAATTCTTCAAAATTGACATCTCCTTGAACAATAGATTTTCATTGTTGTATTAAATTCCTTGTTTTCCCTTATGAGTGATTGGAAGAAGAGGTTTTGTTATAATTTATTTACTTTTTTTGAGGCTTTGAACATCATAGCCCACTTTTTGTACAAACATAATCCTAAATATTGAGGGGTAATGGATATGACTCCAATGTCAAATACACTCATATCATCTCTATATTTGTTTGGCCCTATTGTGTAAAACTAAGCTTAAATTATTTCTTATCATTCTTTTCAATATCTTCACGAGCCTTACCAGTTTCACTAAATTAAAAGTTGGTCATTTGATCCATTACTAATATTCCTTTTAAGTTCCAATACATCTAGTTCAATCTTATCAAGTGAGACACAATTCCGTCTTAAGGATAAATCATTTTGTAAAATCTAAATGGAGCATCTTCTACATGATATGTATAAATTACTCCCTCGTGTATAAACTGCAAGAAAATATGTAAATTTCATGGGAAAACACACATGTCATATATCCAAGGTCTCCCAAGTAAAATATTGTAGCTCATATAATTAGGTATAACTTGCTAATCTATGGTTACAAGTTTGAGACTAGTGATATATTAAATGTAATTGCTCCAAGATAATTTCTAGGTTATTTTTCAAAACCCTTAATGATCATATATGATTTATCAAGGTCAAGTCTACCATACCTAATTGTGAAAGGAAGCTATCGATACAAATATTTGATCTTGAACCATTGTCTACATGAACCCTTTTGTTATCTATGTTTATTATAACATAAATGTGTAAGGGAAAAATGTTGATCAATAATATATTCAAAAAACACCTCATCATTCTCAAAGGAAATAATAATTCTCACTATTAATCATATATATAATAGTATAAATAAAGAAAAAAAATTCAATATCACTTGGTAATTTGGTTTTCTCTGAGGATTTGTATAGAATATTCTTGTACACATTGGATTTAGTAACTTAAGGATAGATATCTTATCATGAGTATATTTCAATTGATCCTAAATCTCATGATATTTTCCTTGATGGAACCTAAGTTTGGGAGCTTAAAAGAGATTTGGATTGATATCCCCTTGAGGTTGAAGAAGAAGAGAAGCTACATTACATTCATTTCCCTAGCCCTTTTTTGCATGATATGTTTCACCCCATAGGAAACCATCATATAATCGAAAACATAAGATATCTCTTTGTAAAACAATCACACACACAAACGCATGTCTTTGGCCATGTTGCACGCACAAACACACATACACAATTGGAGAACCTCCCTCTACATTTATAGAGATTTCTCCCCTATAATCCATGGGAGGATCTATATCTGACTAGGGAACTAGGGTGATGGACCCTAAGTAAGGAGGCTCTTAGAACTTTCCTCACCTTTTGGGAACTTTCTAGATTTGATATTTCATATTAGGTTTATAGTCATCTCTTTTCGGTTAATTATCCGAAATTAGAACAAGAGAATCATATAAATATAAAGTTATGGGACCATAATGAGGGACCAATGCACATAAGGTTTTTACTATCACCACTAAGGTTGCATCCATCAAAAATTAGCTCCATTGTATCCATCTAGAATCCATCACAAGGCACTAAAACTTAGTTCAATCTGCATCAACTTCATAGGAATAGAGTATATTTTTCCATGCACACATCTAATTACATCTAGTTATTTTTCATATACTTCAAAAAGTGAAGGGGGATAAAATTTATGCACACATGAGAGTTTAGCTCCTAGGGTTGCAATTTCGAGGACCTCTATCACACACACCTATGCTCGTACCTTTATTATGGGTTTAGATGTAGTGCATAACTGCTGCTATGGTGTTTAAGTCTTTCCATCATGGTCTTCCTTGCACAGGATCCTCAATCTAAACCCCTTACATTAAATCATCTTGATTTTTAGGGTTTTGATGCTCTTGATCTTGGGGTTTTATAGGTGATTCTTCCCCATTTTAGGTCGTTATTTATTTACAATCATACAATGACTTTCTTGGAAGAGAACACACAAAATCTGACACTCGTTAGATGCATATGGTTTCCACTTCCTCAATTTACTGATAGACCAGGAATATGATCCATATGGGTATGGGTGCAACTTATCCCTTAATGGCCCATTAGTGATCAACCAAAGACTATTTTCTTATCAAGTAACTAGTTTCCTCCTCCATTCACTGGTGACCCTGCGAAAGCGATCTTTGACACATGAATTACTAAGATTACTTCTTAACCATCTTACACATTAGGGTTTCACATTTTATTCCCTTAGTTTTCTTCATATTTTAGTACATCAACACATTTATTCATAATTTTACTAGTCTTATACATTAGTCTCCTAACACACAATATTTCTATTTTAGGTTTAATCATTTTTGAACCCGATGACACACTCTTGTGCTTTGGTTCACACTTGACTGTTGTGGCATACATACTACACATGAACCTCATACACTGCATAATAAGTCAATACACATTGATTATTTTCACACATCTCAAATGTTAAATGTCTTACATTTTGCATCATACATTCTACATCTAGTCTACATAATTCCAACATTTTCACACCTATACAACATACCATACTAATATTCATCATACATGTGGCACACTCGTATTGAATACGAGGTTAGTATTACATACTCCTCATGGTACATACTACATAATATACACCTTACACTTTTAGTCTACACATCTTACTATACATCATACATTACACATTCTACACATCACATGGTCATCTTTTAAACACATTGCACACATTTTACATATTACTTCTACGTGCTGCACTCACTACGTTATGATGCACTCTAGTCTTATCGGTCCATACTCGACTATTGAGGGTTTACAAATTAAATGGACCTTATCATACTCACACGTTCATCATTCAATCTTCTTTTTCCATGTCATTCCGATTAATTACTTAGGTTAGTGACATTCTTCTACCATATCTAATATGGTCACCTATCCCTTCATCGTGTAGTGGTATACGCTTTAGGCTACATCACCACTCCTTTTATTCATCTTGTCGTGATACATGCTTAGGCTACAAGGTCACACACACTTCATTTTTAGGTCACATTATCATCAACACACATACACACTCATCTTAACACGCTACACAACACATAGTTCGACCATTTCCCGATGACACACTCTCGTTTATGGTTCATTCTTGATAGCTGAGGGGGCATACTAAATGAACATCAATGCATACATTTCCATTCACTCGGGGGGCACATAGTTCCTATCACCCACTCTAGCATTCCATTCCATCCATTCACATCATGTTGCATATCTTGGTTTCCTTTACTCTTTCTCGCATTTGCTTGTTCATGTTCTCTTTACTACAGATGCTAATCAGATCTCTTATATGTCATTATCTCTACCATACACATATGTGTGTTCACATCTTTTTTTAGTTGTGATAATAGATACCAGGATTCTACATGCAACATGGATGCTTGACCTACTCAATCCTACAACGGTTGTTGGGGGCATCCACATTCGTACACTACAGGTGCTATTGTTTCATTTTGTACTTAGCACTTTACATTATCATTTCTTATACACTTTTGACATATGGGTTATCTTTCTAACATGCTAACAAGTGCTTTCATGTGTAGAACATTTGTTTTGTAGGATTATTTAATTCAAGGGATATCTTGTTTGTATACTATTGTTTGTCTCTTGTTTGTTATTATATATGGGATTTGCCCTTTGTTTTGGTGTGCACACTTGTTTGTTTATGGCCACTACAACCTTGAGTGTCTTGTGACATCGTGAGTGGTGTCCCATGTTTTAAACCTACTTTGGTGACCTACATTATCTTTTGGGTGTTTGCGTTTTACTTGCATGTTCTAGCTTACACATTGTTTGCGTAGCTTACACTTGTCTTATACATGCATGCTAGTTCATACTAACACTTGTTTCCTAGCCACTTGTTTATGCACGTGCCTTTTTTTTTACCAAGCACATTCCCTTCCCCATGTAAGGTAAAGTTTCAGTTTATGCAGTTGGTCCTCTTTTGGGGCCACATTCTTCTATTTGCGATGTTGCATGCACCCCCAAAGATGGGGGAATCATTTGGGTTTACACACTACACAAACCGTACCAGTATCAGATTCAATTTTTAGTTTTCGTCCATGACACAGTGGGTTATACAGTAGCGAGTGGGTTCAGACTAGTCTATAAAAATCCATACACATCAACTTTTACAGGGTAGATTGTCCTTAACATTCTAGGGAGAAGTTACCGGTTAGAGGATAAAACCAGATTTCCTCCCTAAACTTCTTCAGCTAGTGGCGTTCGGATCACCCAAAAAACTAGACAATAAAGAGATATCTTCACAACTCTTGGGAAGCAGTTACAGGTTAGAGGAACATCAGGCTTTCCTCCCGACACTTCTTCAGCCACAGTGGTGTGACATCACCCAAAAAACTCACAAATTACAGACATTTACATGATCCTTTCTACACCCCTTTTGTCTCATCATGGATCAGGTGCACATGTTCCTTTTTCATTTTCATACTTTTCATACATGATTTTTACATGTACATAAACATCTTTATACATATATACATGTGTATTTGAATATTGATCATCTTCTCTTTTGTAGGTCCGTCTATATGGGAAGAAAGTAGTCAATCACCAACAACCCACATATGGTGGGTACATCACACACATGATACTAACCATGCAGGAACACTACACACATTGACATCGACACGCACACTTTCCCCTTAGGTTCAATTTCATCACTTTTTACATTTTTGCATCTTTAGTCTCCACACTCCATGTTTTTGTCACTCCACACTTTGTCTAGTGCCTTTAATGCATTTATACATCACTCTACATGGATTATCGGGTTCGCATCTCTATCTACTTTATGTTACCAAGAATTTTTCTCACCAACATAAAGTGGGGGCAAGATTTAAACACTAAATCATGCACTTTGAGTCATTATTTAGTCCTAGTCTCATACTACTATTCATATGGTTCTTAAGTGAAAAAGAGTAATAATCAACCCATGTCTTTGGCCATTTTAATTGCTTTTGTTATTACTTTTGATCTTACAACCACACTTTCCCACTCTATAATTTTATGCTGTATTTTCCCTATTTCTGACTGGGGCACCCTAGGCGCCCTGGTCCCCCTGGGTGCTATGATCCCACTTTTCTCTCACCTTTTTAGGAACTTTCTATCCATTTGAGATTTCTATATTTTTGGTGTGTTTCGGCCTTTTCGGGGTTAATTATGAAATTCAGAACAAGATAACCATATAAATATAAAGTTATGTGACCATAATGAGGGACCAAATACTAAACAGCTTACTATCACCATCTAGAGGTTGCATCCAGCAAAGGCATCTAAAGCTAACATTTGTATCCAGCTAGCTCCATCACAAAGCCCACAAGGATGGTTCATCTGCATCACACTTCATAGGAGGGGAGTTCTATTGTTTCCATGCACACATTTACTGATGTTCTACATCTAGTTATTTTCTCGCTACTTCACAAAGTGCGAATGGCACAAGAACAACCTAGGGCACGATTACTACACACACAAACACACACACCTAGAACTACATTGGGTCTAAGATATGTAGTACAATTCTCAGTGATAAGTCCATTAATTTGGCAGCTGAGGAAAATCCTACCCCTTCATATGAATCTTTCTTTTTAGGGTTTTGATGCTTTGTTTGGGGTTTTGCAGGTGATTCTTCCAGTGTAGGTTTATAAGTGCTTCAGTGATATAGGAGCATCAACTCCTTCTTTGTAAATAAATCAAGATGATATCAATTTTGGGCTTTTCAAATTTCAAAATAAACATTTCCCTCCAAAATGTAGAATTTGAATTTGGAGGCCAATTTTTGGCTTGTCATTGTTGATTTCATGAATTCTTGGGCTTGTAACTTGTAACAAGGTTGGAATGAGGTTAAGTGTGTGTCTTAGGTCTTCCTAGGAGGGTTTAGAGGTCAAAATATGAGCTAATAATAAAGGACTTGAGCTTTTAAGCTGTTAAACCTAGTGTTAAGTCTAGAAGTCACTCATGTGACCAAGAAGACTAAGAGATCATTCAGTTAGAACTGATTGAGAAGACTATATATTGTAAAATGTAACTAATTCCCCTCACTCTACCTAGGGATGAATCAAGAAGGAAGTTTCAAGTAAGAAAGACAAGGGAAAAAGTTCATTTTTTGTATGGTTCTTGCATGAATGTTGTCTTGACTCAATCTGTGTTAAATTATTATGGGATTTTGACGTTTTGTTATTATGAACACAAGCAAGTCTTACTTTTAGAATACAACTACAGTGATCTTAAAACTTATTTGTTGAGTATTGGACACTAAAAGATGGATTGATGGTGCTTATGTGTGAGATTTCTCTTGTGAATTACTTGAATCTTTAGTGCTAGGTGGTGGGGTATAAGAAATATTATGAACTAGAAGGTTTAAGTTTGTCAAAGAGCGAGTTAAAGATTATTACTGTTAAGCTTTGGTGATTCGTAATACATTTGGGAAGTGAATGGGAACACTATAACTTAGTCTGGTAAGAACATTTATGAGTTTTCATATCAGGCATATATGACCTTATACATTTGCCAAGAAATATGTGTGATTGAACTAAATAAATATTAATTTGTGGATGTGCCTTATCATTAAGTTATTGGAAGAGCTAACTCTCTTTTGATGTATAGCTTAAGAATAGATAGTTATTAGCATATCTGTGTGATCTATAATTTAATGTGTTGGTAATGGGACTTCTATGGAGATTTGGAGACATCAACACCTCATGTTAAAGGTGATTAAGAGCCCTAGTAAACTGTGAGTGTGATTTTGAGAGTGGGGAATTCATAACCAGTTGATACAACTCAATACAACTGATTGCAAAACTAAGAAAGATTGACTTGATTTTTATGTAGGATAGGATGTATGTATGTGTAAATTTTTAATGATCAAGATTGGTATTATGATTGTATCTTTAAATGCATGGAGTTCAAGATATATACTGAAGTCTTTTTGCAAGGTTAGGGTTTTTGGTAAGTGCCCTGAAATTGAACCAATCTCTTGTGAGTTGATCAATCAAAGTTTCATTGAATAAATAAATAAGCAAGTATTGGAAACAATGTGAAAAACATAGGTGAGAGTGGGTTGACATAAATAAGAAATATTTCCTTATTGTAGGTCCTCAATTTTCAAATAGTGAAGCAACATTGTCTTTAACATGCACAGGAAAGGATTTTGCTTGGTTAAGAAGTTATGCTCGTTATCATGAAACTTTATTGTAAAGGGAAACAAGATAAATGATATCACAAACTTTGGGGAAATTTGGAGGTTCCTAAATCCACTCAAGAATAGAATGTTACAAAAAATTTATTCTCTCGGGCTAGACTGTGTTCTACAGTCAGAGGTTAGCTAGGGATTTCAAATTGGAGCAACAAATGAATTCATTTTTCCCTGAAATTTCTAAGATAACATTATTATGACCTATACAAGGATATCATGAAGAATTTTTAAAAATTTAATGGTGGAATTTGAAGGGAAGTATGACATATTTGACTAAGAAGTGAGGCACAACCAAGACCTAGTTTTGAGGTCCATTTTACAAAGAAAGTACATGATAGATCCATTGAGTTAAAAAGTGAAATTTGGTACATTTATCAAAGGACCTAAATGGTGCTAGAATCTGCTTCAATTCATATTGAAAGAACCTACACCAAAATTTATGCATGACAGTCCACCTATGGAGACATAGTAAGGGTTATAGACCAAAAACACAAGAAGTACAATAGAGGGAATTGTGGAAGGAGTAGAACCACCAAATTTTAGAGCCACACATATAAGGTGATGAAAGGATGATAATGGAGTTAGAGTGATCTCAGAGACACTTCTATAATGTCTATACTTACATATGATATAAGCATGTATTTCCTTTAAAAGAAGGGGATAATTTTTGTGCTAAGGAAAGAAGTATTATAAGTTAAATTTTTTGAATCATTGTTGGTGATCTACTAATACCAATTTTAGGTGATTGAACATGGTATCTACTTGAATAATTATAAGAGCAACCAAGAACCAAGTTGACATGTCTATGGAAGGAGATTCTATTTGAGAAGGTCTAGATAAAAGAGAGAGTGAAATGTGCCAAGTAACTTGAATGAAGAGAGGATTAATAAAGACTTTAAAATAAATCAGTGACATAGTATGAAAAAAAATATATTGAGAATTAGAGCTACCTAATGAATATTGAACCAAATAAAGGTGAAATTTCTATCATTCCTTGATTATTTGTGTACTTTTATGAAAGTAACTCCTTATGCTACATCATTAGTGGTATTGGAGCTTGGGTGTTATTGAGTTTATGCCATTAGTGAATGATAGAGATTCTCGGTGAATGAGTTTAAAGAAAGTTGAATTGCAAGCAGATTTTACAAGTGATGAAGAATATGTAGGTTAAGAGAAATGAAAAACCAAGAAGAGATTATGAATTAGCTAAAGAGCATGGTTATGTGACGCCCAAGTGGCTTAGCAAGATGAATGAAGAGAAACTCAAAAACAAGATAAGAACTATAGAAGAAAGGTTGAAGGAGGATATGGAAGAGAGAATGAAGAGTTATTGAAGGAGTTTCTAACTTTGATTAGTGAAACGAGGAAAGAAAAGGAAGAAAGAGAGTAACAAAAAAGAAATAAGATAGATTAGAGAGAAAAAGAGAGAGTGGATGGAAGAGGAAATCAATGCACTTATAGAGAGATGTGGAACAAGTATCTTTATTGATGGAAACAATGGATGGAATCGCAAAACCAAGAAAGAGGGATTGTGATGACTAAGAGAGTCAAGTGGCCTATTAGGATACTCATAGAGAGAAGTAAAAGGATGCAGATGAGAAGTTGGATAAAAGAGGAGAAGAGAAGGATAAGAGGAATGAGAAAAGAAGAGGTCAAGAGAGTTGTCATGGAAGAGGAAAAGGAAAGTGAAGAAGAATAAATTATAGAGAATTTTTGGCATCTCTTAGAGAGAGTGAAGAAGAAGAAGAAGAGCTCACTGAAAGAGATAGTCAAGGGGCTAGAGAGCCTCTCATTTTTAAATCTGACTTTTTCTTTGAGTGTGTGACTACAGGTACATCAAGAGAAGAAAGAGAAGTAAGACAATATGCCATAAATGAAGAACCAAAGAGCATGAGTGAAGATAAGATAGAAAAAGAGGTTTTTGAGACATCTCAAGCCCACTATGAATCAGATAGATGTGACAATGCAAAAGTTGGTGTGGAAAATAATTCATGGAAATATCTCACAAGCATGTGGAGCTCGATTAGTGGAGAGGATGAGATGAAAGTCAAGATGCACGCTAGAGAAAACTTGAAGCATGAAGAAAACAATGACACTAAAGGAACAAAGCAAGAAATGGAAGTGAAGAATGAATAGAAGTGTGATGTAGATGATGAACAAGAAGACTATAAGAAGCCATGAGGAATCAGATTCAGTTAAGGAAGAGCAACAAAAACTAGTTAAAGGGGCAAAAATGATGCTTGGAGAAGAAAATAAAGAAGAAGAAACCTATGGAGCAACATACTTCATTTATGAAGATTACATAAAAGATGAAGATCAAGACAAGGACATATATGAGGACCAAGAAGATGAACTAGATGAAGATGAAGACCAAGTCATGGTGAAGATGAAGAAGAAAATAAATTGGAAAAAGAAGAAAAAGACTAAGTTACAAGGAAAAATATTTCCTACCCCTGGAATATGATGTAGGAGCATCAACTCCATCCTTGTAAATAGATCAAGATGATATCAATTTTGACTTGTAGGTGTGTTTTTAGGTCCTAGGAGTACATCTAAGTCATTTTTAAGTGATGGTTAGTATTAGGATTTTCAAATTTCAAAATAAAACATTTCCCTCCAAAATGTAGAATTTGAATTTGGAGGCTAATTTTTGGCTTGTCATTGTTAATTTCATGAATTCTTGGGCTTGTAACTTGTAACAAGGTTGGAATGAGGTTAAGTGTGTGTCTTAGGTCTTCCTAGAGGGTTTAGAGGTCAAAATATGAGCTAATAATAAAGTACTTGAGATTTTATGTTGTTAAACCTAGTGTTAAGCCTAGAAGTCACTCATGTGACCAAGAAGACTAAGAGCTCATTCGGTTAGAATTGATTGAGAAGACTATATATTGTAAAATGAAGGTGGAACTCATGTTTTATGAGCTTATTGCATGTATATTCTACTAACTCTATCTTGTGCCAACTTCTTACATAATTTTTGTGTTTGTCATTGTGCCTATAAGTGAGTTTTGTTCTCAGAATGAAGGTAATGCAATCTTAAAGCATGTCTATGAGCATTGAATTCTAGAACATTGATTTATTATTGCTTGTGTGTTATTATCCTCTGTGATGAGTGGAGAATCATGTGTTTGGTGGTACCACCTTGAATAACTGTGTATGTAGATAAAGGAGAGAAATCAACCTAGTAAAGGACTATGAAGGGAATTCCAAGGGAGTTGTTTGAATTATTTGTTTGTGTTGGATAGACTATGAAATTTTGTAACAACAAGGTGAATTTACTTGATCAAGAAAGTATATGTGAATGATAGTAAAGAAACTATTATTCTTATTTTGATTATGTGGAAAACGTTTCTTCACATGTGTGTATGGTATTAAGGTTTATACATTACCAAGAAAATGATCTCAGAATAAATGAAAAGTGATTGCATGCTTAGTAATAAGTTTTAAGGGTATTGCATTGATTTTATGGGGATAGTTCTTGTAGTTTTCCAACTCTGTAACAATGTCAAGTAATGATGCATGGCTTGGATTGTGTGCTTTGAAGTTATATGGTGCATGGTGGATGGTGAATATATAGTTAGAAGGAGAGTGAGTTGACAGAGATATCGAAGGATGTATTTGATGTCTTGCACAATATAACCCTGAAAAAACTATGTTTTATGGAGCAGTGAGGAAAGTATGAGAATTTCTTGGCATTTAGATAGTTTCATGGACTTATTTAATGATCAAATTAATGTTGACAAGATAGAAAAATAAATATAAAGAGTATGTGATCACAGAGGGTACTTCACTTGTATCCTAGGGTTTCAAGAATAAACCCTGAAATGTGACTATTGTGTTCAAGAGTAAACAACATTAGTCCCTTAGACCCTATACTTCACAAGAAAAGGATCTGGATTCAATTGAGAGGAATATAAAAGTAATTGATTTGAGCATACAAAAGAGTCTTCTTTCCTGTGAACTCATTTCTTGCTAACTATGACAAAAATATGCTTTCTCAACATGCACCACATGAGTAATTACTCAGTTGAAGAGGATGTGATAATTTACATGAATTATTGGTAAGGAATATTTTTTCACCAAGTTCCCACATACCATTCCACAATATTTGAAGTCTTGAATCCAAGTTTGGTGAATGTTATAACTTATTCTTGTTTGTCAGGCTAGACTATGTTATACATGCAGAGATTAGCTAAGGCCTAAGCATAGGAATATAAAATCTAGCCATTTAATTATAAAACTTGGTAATAAAAACAATGAGTAGGTACACTAAGTGATTTAAGAATAATTTACAAATTTCATTTGTGAATTTAATAGAATTCATTACCAGTCTCCTATAAGACTGTGTGCACAAACTGTGAAGTCTAATTTGAGGGGTAAGTTTACAAGGGTAGTAAGGGTTAGAAATTAAATATAAAGGGGATAATTGGTATATATTACAAGATTATTATTGGGTTCTTCAATACCATCCAATTTCCTCTAGAAGTTGACTATAATCAAATGTATGCATGACAATCAGTTTATCAAGACCTTGTATAGGTTGGTAGTTCAAAACAAAAAAAGTAGAACATATAGAGTTATAAAAGTAATTGGATCTCTAAATTTTGGGTACATATCCAAGGGTGTAAAAGAGTGCTAAGGAATCTTATGAGGTATATTAGTCATATCTAGAATCATATATTCATATGTGATCCAAGCATACGTTTTCTCAATAGAATGGGACAATTTTTTTGCAAAGGAAAGAAGTATTATAAGTTGAGTTGTTTGAATCATTGATGGTGACCTAATAACACCACCTTAAGGTGATTGAATAGGGTATGTGCTTGAAGAATTATAAGAGCAATTAAAAACTCAATTTTCATGTCTATGGAAGGAGGTTCTATTGATAAGGTCTAGAGTAAGGAAAGAGTGAAATGTGCTAAGTAACTTAAATGAAGAGAAGATTAATAAAAACTTGAAAAGACATCGGTGATAGATTATGAAGAAACCTATATTGAGAATTAGAGATACCTAAGGTAGATTGAGAAAATAAAGGTGAAATTTCTATCATTCCTGATTGTTTTGGTACTTTAATGAAAGTAACTCGGTGTGCTACATCATTCAGATATCACACAATGACATCCATGCGATAGGAAACGAACACAAGTAAACATCTAGTGACTTGGAGGAGGTTTTTTGTCCATTTATGTAGACCAAGGTGCCCAAATCATAGACCAAGGCACACACAAGAGCCCCTATCCCTTTCCAAGTTCCCCAGTCTAGTCAAACAACTTAGATCTACATTTTCTTGGGCTTCTGTGTGACAGTTTCCTCCTCCTATTCACCTGGTCTACACTACGACATAGTCCCACGACATATGTGAATCATATAATGCCCTTCCTAACCCTATTTACACATTATTGTTTTGCAGCATGAATTGAGATCATATCAAGTGTGTTATAGGTTTAACATTAATGGAAAACATGTGTGCAAGAGTTTTAATACTTGATAAGTGAAGAAAGAGATATTTTGTAAGAGATTGAACACTTAGGATTTGAATGAGGGTTGAAGAAGTGCGAGCTAAATAATTGGTATCTATCAGTTTTGGAAGAAATATTTTAGAGATAAACACATAATAAGGTGGTTTATTAGGTTCTTAGTCATCTTAGGGGGTTGTAGCCTCCTTGTGGAGTTGGTGCTTCACTAAATTAGAGGTTGGTGCTCCTTGTAGGGTTGGTGCTCTACTAAACTAGGGGTTGGTGCTCCTTGTGAAGTTGGTGCTTCACTAAATTCCTTTTTTTGAGTCAATATAAGATAAAGGTTTTAGTGTATTTTATTTTCCCCTTAGGGTTTCCCACTTACATATTGTGTTCATGAGTTGATGTATCTTGTGATTTAATGGTTGCACATCTTACATAATCTCACATGGTTATGTATGATGAATGCACAACTTAAATGGATGAATGCATGGTGTTTTGGTAAATGAAGTAAAATTATTGTATGACCGAATCACCCCCCTCTTAGTAACTATTCTTCCAATAGTATGTTGATCATCAAGATTTGAAAGATCTCATTAGGTCTATAATGTTCTTCCTACAATAGAATAACATCAGATATTTTACATTTTAGAATAATTTTGTTTCCTATCTCTAAAATAATTTCATTGAAGACAAATAGGACATTAAATAACCAACCATAATATCCCCAACTACTAAACTAGGATTCCAATTGGAGAGGGAAGGAAAATCCATATTATGTGGCCATGCCTCATATATAATATTTTTTATTTCATCTCTATGATTTTCAAAAGACTTCAACATTAATATATTGATACTAGTCAATTTTAGGACACTTTTTGGAAATGGACTATGCCAAAACATAAATTATATCCATATTTCTTTCAGCCTAAAATTGAAAGAATTTATGCCTTTGTAATAAGGTTTTTAGGAAATACTATTATTGGATAACATTTCTTGTTCCACTTATCAAATATGTACTCAAGCTCATCAATGATCATCTCCTTGGCTTTGCAAACATTAGAAATAACACTTTGAACTTTATTGAATATTATTCCTCTATTATATTGCTAAACAAATCAACCTAATCATAGCCTTTCCTAGGATGGTCATTAACATTTAATTCAATGTTCCCAAGAACCTTAACAAGAGCTTGTTTATTAAAGTTACCCTCCCACGAGACTAATACTTTAGAGATATTATCCCTTTTATTTTCTCTCAATAATCACAAGAGCCTATTATATAGTAAAATTAAATTCCCCAAAATTCTCCACATTCATCACAACATTGATTACCCATAAATTCATCCAAGAAAGTTGTCAATCCAAATAATGAAATCACATCCTTATGCAAGAAGGTCCTTCCTGATGTTACCCTATATCTACCTTAAAATCCTCCCCTAGAAAATATCAGGCCATGTCATATAAATACATTTTATTGAAACCTCTCCTCCTTATCAGCCTTTGGTCAAATCTCTAACTACATATCCATATTTATAAAATACCATCAACATAGGATATCCTCTTTGTATTTTAAAGGACTTATTTTTTTCAAGTGTCTCTATAAAATAGGAACATGAGAATAAATTTTTCCAAGAAGAATCATAAATGTTAAATTATCCCAAAATAACTTTCACATCTACTGTTTGGTATTAACCATTCCATGATGGGATAAGGATTTCAAATTATCATTGTGAACTACAAAGGAAATTTGAATGGGTCTATTGTAATTTTAGAAGAAAAAAAACATCTTACGAAGATCATGGTGATATGGTGAATTGAAGGGATAATATTCTACGAATTGATAATTAAAAATAAGTGCATTTATTATCTCACATGAGTCACCACATGTCTTGTTGATGGGATGGAAATTATCAAAATTTCTTTATCTACTATCCACCAAAGACTTACATAGGAAGGATGAACAATTATTTGGCATAGGATTCTCTTGGCAATGAACCACCAATCACTTGGTTATAGCAATGCCTGAGAACCCCATAAGACATTAATAAATCTGAGTATATTATTGTCAACCATATGAAAATCAGTTTTACATCCTTAAAAGGTTAAGTGAATTATAATTCCATTGATGCATCAAACCCATTCAATATTTCAAGAGATGAAATACTGTATAGTCTCCCCTCTTTCATAAATATTTAGAGTACACTACTCATGATATGTATTTAATGAGTCTAAATTGTGTTTTGGGGGTTCATGTAACCTTTTATATCTTATCACATGTATGAAATTACCTTGCATACTTTTATTAGACTAATATATTATACCAAAATAAGTCATAGAAAATAGTTGCACTTTCAAGAATTTCCATTGAAAGAAAAAATATCCACATGTTAGTGCTCTTAAAAATAAATGATTGAGTGATAATGTTATTGCACATTCTTGAAATCATATCATTACTAAAAATTGACCATGAATCCATAAGCCTCCTAAAAATTACCTCTTTATGACACCACCACCATCTCAAACTCAATATTAAGTGACAAATATAGAAAAAAATTGCAAATAACATTAGGAACATGATTCCTACCTTTGACCTTTGATGATCTCATTGTAGGTAGATATGCATGATTCAAATCACATGAAATTACAACTGGTTTGTAGTGTTTATACACTTAGTCTAAAATGTCAGGTTCTTGAATTACTAGGAATATCTTGAATAGAAGATCAACCAATTCTAATGAATATTCAAGAAGATTTTCCATGTCATATTAGTTTACCTAGAGTTTTTCTTCAAGCATATATTGGATAGGGAGATCGGGAATATATATCCTAGATTGGCAAGCATATCTTTTGACAAATTCCTATATATTTATTTTATGATATTCTTCAACAACATTTAGGTATAGTTTCAAAAATACATCTTACATAGTAATTAATCTTTCATGACTTCTTGAATAAATAAAATCTTCCCTCCTTAGAGAGGAAACATCTATTACTTCCTAACCAAAACAAATTCCAAAAATAAAGATCTTATATTGCATTAAGATCCAACCTAAGAACCCAATTTATTAAGGAATAAACATATTAAAGATATCTTTTAGCAAGATTCATGACAACACCATCATCTACTCTTCTAATATGGATCTATCATTTCTAGGGGTCCAAATAATTTAAAATAGGAGGAACCATAAAAGACATGAGTGATATCCCATAGATTTTTTTTACATAGTTCTATCATATTTATCTAATTTAGATAAACAAGGTGGAACATAATTGGTCCTCTAAACTATATGCCCATTACAAATTATTTGAAAAATTTGGGCCTACCCTATTTTATTATTTATACATCCCAAACATGTTGTTAAGGTCAAAATATAAGGTTTTGCGCCTATACCGTATTTTAGTAGGATCACTTCTTATTTAGATGTATACTCTACATGTTGTTTTAGATTCATAATATAATAAGTTTTGTTTTTCTAAAAATTCATAGCTGGTTTTCATGATCATATTATTGTCAATGATGGAATTTTTTATTCTTGATAAATGTATACCAAATTTATATTTCATTATTTATTCAAATAAGGCACATATTATTTCCACTTGTTCACATCAAATACAAATGAAATATTATGGTACAATAGCTTGAAAAGAAGCCAAAAATTGGTTTCATAATTCATGGGACATTTAAGAAATTGAGCTTATGGTGAGTACCTTTGGTGTTGAGATGTAACCAGACATTCCATGCTTCTTGAAATTTGTAGGAAGTATTATTATATAAAGTAAACTAAATTATTTTCGGTGATGAGATGAGTGTGGAGAACCAATTATTCTATCCTATAGCCACATAAATGTGTTTGGTTGCATCATAAGCTAATAATAGTATGGAGATTTTTGAGGATGATTAATCCACTATTTTTACAAAATATAAGTGATCCCCATCATATTGATCATCTTATTGATTGGAAATGTTATCACGATGTTGTTCATTAGTTAACATTCTATTTTTTTTCCACATGACTATTGTTGTTTATAAGATTGTTCTATCTCCAAGGTAGGAATTACCCTCATGGAATTAGAAGACTTCTTTATACATTTCATTATACCAATAGTTATTTATACTACCCAAAACGTAAAAAATGGGACAAGGTTTATTGAACTTCTTGATGCCTATCCAAATTGTATAGGACCTTGCTTCTTAGGTAACTATACGATGGAAAAGTGACAAGTGAGCATGGGAATCTACAAGTAACTCTTCCTCGCACCCGACCTCCCGAGGTCGTGCCGAGACAGCTGGTGCGGATGGAATATATATGGGACACAGGAAAACTAGTTAGGTAATTTGATGTCTTCGACGCGCACTAATGGAATCTGTGAATCTAAAGAAAAGAAGGCCCTCCTAACCTGAACTAGAGTGATAGATCGTTTCGATGAGGATGACCACTCGAAGGCTCCAATCAGATATTGAGCTCTGGTGTGATCCCTGATCTATAGGTTGTAGAATACGTGGAAAATGACCTGTGGGCACTTGTGTAGATATCCCTCGATAGGGTCATGAAAAATGGATGATGGATGTATGGTGGATTCTATGGGCGATTCTCTGGTCTAGTCCAGAAAATCCTTAGCTTGATTAGCTGCTACGTCTAGTGAGGATAGTTGTGCGATAATAATCTGGTGGAAGTGGAGAGGATCTAAATACTAATGTGCACAAACCAACATCAACGTCTGATTGACCTAGTGGGCCCGTTGGATTGTGGGAACTTTAGATCACAACCGTAGGTTCATGGTTGTTGTGGGCCTTCTATGGTCATGTGTAGAATCAATCCCTAATCCCTAATATCCAGTAGTCGTATGCCTTTTCGGCCTCTATGTTTAGAACTAAAAGTTGTGTGATCTTCTCAGAGTACCTTACAGGTGTTTTGGACAACTTGAATTCTTAAGCTAGTGTTTATGCCAATGAGAATGTCTCCTGCGTCTAGGTTGTGGGACCAAAGGATCACAACCGAATGTTTTCTCTTTTTCAAGCCCTTCTATAGTCATGCAGATATCTATATTAGGGCAATCAATGGTTTGGCTGGTTTGACCAAAACGTATGCCCTTTATCGTCTTCTATGTTTAATCCTCTCTAACTATGAGCTGATTTCTTGTAGGTCTGTTGTTGTTCGGAAGACCTGAATTCTGAGATTTTGGTCTATGTTAGTTATTGCTGCAACAAGATTGGGTTGAGGCGTGACTACTGGCTCGAATACATATTCTCTGGGCTCCCTAGGTCATGTGATTATCATACAAAAGAAACAATATAAATATAACTAAAGCAAATTAAACTAATTATGTAAAGATATATCCACAGCATATATAAATTCTCTATTTTTTTTATTTTTGACAGAGTATTTAATAGAATTAAGATAACTATTTAATAGAATTGAAAGAGCAATTATTCTAATATATCTAGAAAATGACAACTAAGCTAATAACAAAATTTAAAACAAACAAAGTAGCCGAGTGTAGCTACCTACCTGTGTAGTTGTGAATCTATCCTATGATATAACCAAATAACTGATCTAATCTATTTGAGAGACCCTCGATCTTACCTCATAAGTGAGGAATGAATCATAGTTTCTCAGAAACTATCAATCCCCACAGCTTCCTCAGTAATATCGAAAGTGAGCTTTCACTCAAATGAAATGATTCACTACTCTAGTTGATATGTTGTAACTAGAACTTTGATAACTCAAACCTGGACGTTTATAGAACAGTGGAAAATCCAGTTTGTGTTAGGCTTTGTCCCCTTCAGTGTGATCTCCTCATTCCTTCGTGTTCTCATGAATCCATAAAAGTGTGTATATGTTAGCATCAATAGAAGTAAGGTATTGGAACAATGACAGCTTTGGATGTAGACTGAATACAATGTGAGTAGGATAGGGATAGTGCAAGATGAATAGAGCTTGGCTTATGTAATTCCTAGCGGGATTTATTGTGAGTCATGCAACACAAAAACATCCAGAGACTTCTAGAAACTATCCTTCTTGTACGTAAACAAAAACTACAACTCTAAATAGCTTCTAGATCTGAAGAATGAAACTATCCTTACACTTAATTGGATTTGTATGAAATAGTAATGAACCAAGATAGAAACAAGAAGATTATGTGGTTTCTAAACAACAAAATAAGACTAACTATGCATGCAAACAAATGAAAACTATTGGAACTCCTAAGCAAGAAAATCAAAAGACTGAAACTGATTGAAATGAGAGGATGAGAGGCAGTTTTTGAGGGGCCATTTGCTTGTAAAAAAACTAGCTATTTATAGCGAATTCTAATTCACCCAGAAGGTAACTTCCAACTAGATCTCTTTTGCCACTATAAAGAAGGGAGAAACACTATTCACAGGGCGGCCAAAATCATAAATGTAAAGCAAAAATAGATGAGAAATGATGGATAGAAAGTTAAAAATTTACGCGAGTCGCGTTAAAAGAAACATGCTATAAAATGCATGAAGGACCACCACCCTGAGGAAGAGGGGCGTTATAGGACCACCACCCCTGTCCTGGGTGGCAGTCACAAGACCGCCGCTCTAGGCAGGGTGGGCGGTTTCATCACTGAAGACCAAAATGCAAAGAAAAAAGAGGGGAAAAGAGAAAAAAAAAGCATGTGGAGGCTGGGGTGGGGCATGTGGGATGTTAATAGTACACTTTGGAGAGATTTTCTAGATGCTTGAACACCTTACGAGGAGACCTGTATCATCATTAGGGCATGTGTAACATCGTTCTGGCAGCGCGGTACCCTTACAATTCTGTGTACATACATATTGCCCCTTCGAAGAAGCATTTTAGCCATGAAGAGGTGTAAAATATTGGGTCCAAGTATGGTGGTCCCAAAATGGGGAGTTAGGAATTATATCTGACACGCCCTTGTTGTTTCACACAAAATTTCGTTCCAGAATAGAGTTAATTCTATCCTTTCATTCTCTTGAGAAACAGATAGGGGTTAGGGTTAGGAGGAATACCTATTGAGTGTTGGGAAGGTGTGCACATACCGTAGAGAGATCAGACCGATTGTGAAGAGCTCCTTTTTGTCTGGGAAGGACTACCTATAAATAAGAATGCAAGACCACCAGATTTTAATTAGACAATAAGTGAGGGAACTGCCTTGGGCCCAGGAAATATTAGACTTCCTTTCGAAGGTGGTCAGTTCCCTTTTAATACAAATTGATGCAAATGATAATAAAGAAGCTATTGCGAAATCACGATTTAGGTACCTCGTTACTAAAAGCAATAGAGACTAAACTACCAATAATAAAATGTCATGTTGTTTGTTTGGTCACTGGTTATTGATATGTTCAGATCAAGTTACAGGGATAGACCAGGCTGGACATGAGATTGTTTTGAGGTAAATAGGTGAAAGGTTGGTTTTGGTATAAGTCACAGTGACCGATGCCGGTCACTGGATAACTGATCGCGGTTATAAAACCGGTACCGGTAGGGAATAACCGATATCGGTAGGGGCAGTGATTTAGGGATTTTTAAATGGAGGTTGGTGTAAGGTGGTTATGAGGTTTGGAAGGTTGGTAGATGGTTGAGGGGAGTAGTAGGGTGATAGAGAAGACTCAGAGAGTGAGAGAGTTGTCTTTGGGGCAATATAGAGATGGATGAATGAAGGTTAGGTGCAGGTTGTTGCCGGGTAGTAGATCCAGGAGTGAGCTTATAATCCCTATGAATTAAAAGTTCACAAAGTAGTGTCTAGAAGCATACAAGGTGATAAAAGAGACTACTTACTAGTTTTTGATGTGGATGCAGGTCCAAAGAATGCAGTGGCGAAGGCAAGGCTCAGTTGGGATGATCCAGCAATCGGAAGTGATCTGATGAAGCTATCCTCTGACTCTCCCAATGTTTGGATGAGTGTGACAATGC
The DNA here is from genome assembly GCA_019776745.2 of Taxus chinensis. Classification (NCBI taxonomy): domain Eukaryota; kingdom Viridiplantae; phylum Streptophyta; class Pinopsida; order Cupressales; family Taxaceae; genus Taxus; species Taxus chinensis. The sequence goes on from CM034157.1 coordinate 296,389,496, forward strand.
TCTAGTTGCTCAGTTACAGTCTTGGGCTCGATACTCCTCTTTGCAAACTCTTCTCTCTCCTCTCACTTGTCTCTCTCTTGCAAATGAATTCGGGATCAGATCCTTTGGTTTTGGTTGGGGGAGGTCATTTACAGGGAACCGATGGCGGTTACCTAACCGACGCCGGTCGAGTAGGGACTGATGTCGGTTAGGTCAAAGTTGGCTATTTTTAGTAAAATAGCCAACTTTCCCTCCTTTTCTCCCGAGGGGTCAGTTGTGGGCTTGGTCAAGTCATTATTAGGTTCGTTTTGATGCGGGTGAGGGGTGATGAGTCATGGGTGTGGGTCTGGACCAAGTCATAGGTCTTAATTAGGTTAGTTTAGGGTTAGGGCTAGGTCATAGTGAGGTGGCGAGGTGAGGTGGCAGGGTTGGAGATGTGGATTTATTAATTATAAGGTAATTAATAAATAATTAAGTGTGTAAGGTTTAGGTGGTGAGGTAGGGTTAGGTTGCGGGACGAGATACAGGGTACAGGGCAGTCGTAAGACCCAAATTTGGTGTCTACATTTGCCCCTTGTTGTCGTGTAGCTTGTCTTGTAAAGCTGCACTGACAATAATAAGAAGTGGTTGCCCCAGTTAATGGTATAGGTAATCCCCCTCAAATCTATCACAGATTGAGGTGACGTGAAATCAGGGATAGGGTTGATAAAGGGTGAATGATGATGAGATGATGGTAAGATGGTGGGGTAAGTTCAAGGAAGCTGACGCATGTTGAAATGTAGTAGTGCGACCAGGGTACATGATTTGAAGAGAAAACAAGCAATTCATAGGCAAAGGTTGATAGTTTATCCAAACAAGGTTGATATAATCCTGGTATCCAAGGCATAGGAAGTAGCTCCAGGGGATATAACGGGTAAGGTACCGGAATGTTTAGGCATGTTCGGCAGTACCAAATGGTTGGTTTGGTTGAGATAAACGTCACGGTCTCGGTCTAGGCAAAGCTGGTCGGCTGATCAATTCAAGTATCCTAGTCATGCTAAAACACGAACAGGTGAGCTCGATTGAACAAACAGCTACATGATGGGTGGATAGAATCATAATTTGTGGGCCTCGGTCGAGGTACTTAATTGGTGCGGCCTTGGGTCGGGCCGATTGGTTGGTTGCGGCCTTGGGTCGGGCCGATTGGTTGGTTGTGGCCTTGGGTCGGGCCGATTGGTTGGTTGCGGCCTTGGGTCGGGCCGATTGGTTGGTTGTGGCCTTGGGTCGGGCCGATTGGTTGGTTGTGGCCTTGGGTCAGGCCGATTGGTTGGTTGCGGCCTTGGGTCAGGCTGATTGGTTGGTTGTGGCCTTGGGTCGGGCCGATGGGTTGGTTGCGGCCTTGGGTCGAGCCGATTGATTGATTGATTATGGCCTTGGGTCTAGCCGATTGGTTGGTTGCGGTCTTGGGTTAGGCCGATTGGTTGGGTGTGGCTTTAGGTCGGGCCGATGGGTTAGTTGCGGCCTTGGGTCGGGCTGATTGATTGATTACGGCCTTGGGTCGGGCTGATTGGTTGGTTGCGGCCTTGGGTTGGGCTGATTGGTTAGGTGTGGCCTTAGGTCAGGCCAGTTGGTTGGTTGTGGCCTTGGGTCAGACCAGTTGGTTGGTTGTGGCCTTGGGTCAGGCTAGTTGGTTGGTTGCGGCCTTGGGTGGGGCCGGTTGAATTCAAAATAAGGCTATTCAGGAAAGCTGGGGGTAGGTGATGTGGTGAAAAATGAAGATTGGTGGATAAGGGCAGGAGTTAGGTTAGGATAAGCTGGTAACCAATATCGGTCAGAAGACCGATATCAGTCTTCTATGCATGCCCTGGGTATCGGTTAGAGGTCAAAACCTATAAAAAGAAAAAATACATGTCATTTTCACTTTGGGAATTTGAGTGCCAACTTTTTCTTGTGTGAGTTTTGAATTGATTGGGTCATGTGTTTGGGCTGAGTTGGCACTAGTTGAGTGGGTGAGTGAGTTATTGGTAGGCCATCAGCCCCAAGGAGGAGCCTGAGCACTGCTGCGATGGATCCAATACATCTTTTGGATAGCTGGACGGAGGCCTACGGAGTATGAGAGTATTCCTCTAGAGAGGGTACGACGACAGCTGGGACTACAACAAGATGAGCCACCTCCCTTCCCACAGTATTAAAGGGAGGATGTAGAGGCGCCACTACCTCTACCGCAGCCATTTGACCCTGTCTGGGTAGCAGAAAGACATCGAGTCTTGATACAGGTATTGCCGGAGGTCCACAAGCTCATTTTTGTTTGGTGGGCAGGGCAGAATGGGTGGAGTGATAGCATAGCTGTGGCCTGATTTAACAGGGTGTTACAGTGGAGTGGGTACTATCTCCAAATTGAGGTTAGGGACTAGGTACTACAGGGGTAACCTGCCCAGAGGCACAAGTTGGTTCTTGTTACAGGGGTAGGGCCCTAACAGCCACAGGCACAGGCACAGCCTCAGGTCCCTATTCAGGTTCTGATGACAGCTCCACCGCCACCACAGGTATAGGTTCAAGGTCAGAGTGTATAGGCAAGGCAGGGCCCACTTCTATTAGGAGCTGGGGGACTAGCCCCACTAGCCATGGTGGCACGGGCCCGGTACATGGAGGTCAGAGTAGAGGCCCGTTACTATCATGATGTACTAGATGGTACCAGTTGCATATTATCAGCCATATGCAGCTCATAGAGCCAAGACTTCCTGGAGTCACAGGTCACAGGGGGCCGCAGCTACAGCCGGTGGGTCAGTGATGGATAGGAGGTGAGATCTAGCACAGGAGCCAGCTGAGGGACGAGCTGAGGGAGGGGGAGAGAGCTGAGTCGCCCCAGGAGTGGAGATGTTTTTGGTTGAGTTGGATAGTTAATTTTTTGATAGAGACATAGGTCTGCGAACTGAGTGTGCATATAGAGGCTTGTGTGCCCTTATAGGATTTATGTATTCATTTTTGTTGTATATTGCGAGCCGAGTACATTTTGTATAGTTGATACCGGCCTGAGCTGAGTATATTTTTGACATGAGAGACCGGCCTACGAGCCGAGTCGAGAGTTTGACAGAGACAACGGCTTGCATGCCGACTTTGTATTTGGGATCACAGAGGCCCCATGCAGGGTAATTTGTATATTTTGACATTGATTTGATGATATATAGATGATGAGTTTGATCCATATGGTGTGTATAATTGTTGATTTGATGCATATATTATAATGTTTCATGTGTTTTTTCGATGGTATTGGAATTTGATGTATATAGATGATGTTGATGATGTTTTGATGATATGCATATGTGTTGAAATGTTGATGGTGTTATGATGATGGATCTTGATAATGATGTCGTTATGCAGGGAAAAGATGCCGCCAAAAAATTCGCAAAAAACAAAGAAAAGGCCTAGGTATAAGCAAAAGGAGATAGTTTGACTGATATCGGTTAGCTAACCGATATTGGTCGCTATATGACAGATACCAATTAGGTAACCGACATCGGTTATGTTAAAATGAGCTTTTCTAAAAATAGAAAAGCATGGGAGGTAACTTAAATTCTTATTTTTAGAGTCATGCAACATGTTAAATATGAGGGTGTGAGGCTATTAACGTCCATATAGGGTAGTTGCATGGGAGAATTGAGTGATAAGGAGGAAAGAGATAGGTAAAGTGATCGTGGGCTTGGATTAAGAAGGTGTAAAGGCAAGTTATAGTGAAGAGTCTGGTGAACATGGCTGAACAAGGAGAAGCATCTAGTGGGTAGAGAGGAGAGAGAAGACAGGTTCCACCTCAAGCTGCTGCATCCCAAGAGGTATAAGTTTTGGTTGGAATGAGATTTTGCATGCTTATAAATAGGATGTGGTAAGGTAAGTGGGTAGAAAGGTGATAGGAAAGGGTTTGGGATGGGGTGAGTGTTATAGGGTAGGTAATCAGGTGTTTTAGATATGTTTGTAGGTACAGAGAGGGATAAACTAGTGAATAAGTTATCATAGGTGGTGTTTTTGAGCAGGATGGATAGTATTGACAGTGACTGATATCGGTTTAGGCCTAACCGGTATCGGTTAGGTAACTGATATCGGTTACTGTGTAAAGTTACAGATTCTGATAAAAAACACTTGGGGATTCATTTTCTGTTTGTTGTTCGTTGGTTTGGTGTGTGCAGGAAGAGGCAAGGTTGATGATGAATGATAGGGTACCAGCTTTGTTGTCACGGGTCTGAGCAGATGTAACACCAGCGGAGTGGGCATTAATAAACTATGTGGGGTTAAGAGGAATCCGCTATTATTCACGAATCACACGCAATCATGCTATGTTGCAGGAACTGATTGAGAGATGGAATCCAGAAAAGAATACCTTCCATCTGCCAACAGGGGAAATGACAGTGACATTAGAAGATGTGTTTCAAATTTTGAGACTTCCAATTATAGGAAGACCAGTGTATCAGGCAGGGCCTAACGCGGCGCGGGTAGCGATAACGGCAGTATTTGGTCCAGCCGCATGAGATTTGACACAACGAGGCATGACATTTACTTATGGTATAATGTTTGCGGCACACCCTGAGGCAACAAGGTTGGCCGTGGTATTAATGATACCGGTGGGGTATTATGCATTACCTAGAGCTGAACTCAGACGGGGGAAGATTTCCAAAATCATTGATGTGTATTATTCGTGAGATGATAGAAGGTAGTGTTACTTTCGCATGGGCACCCACATATCTGGACAGAGCTATACAGGGGTTTATGGGCATGCAGGAGAAATCACAGGACTACACTGGATTGTGCATACTTATTACATTGTTGGGCCTATGAGCACATTGTGTGTGTGTGACCAATAGGCTGACCAATCTAGGTAGGAGAGACAAGATTGTAGAGGTTGGGATTCAGGCGATGGGTTCAAACAGAGCAAGAGGTAAGAGCTGAGACCGTGACAGATAATGCCGAGTATTATAGGTAGAAGTTGGAGACGATGACGATTACGGATATCCATTGGAGGCCTTATGGGAACTACATGGTGATAGAGAACATAGGTGAGGATTTGAGGGGTGTAGAGCGAGTGAGGTGGATCGCAAGACACAGGCCAGAGGAGTACGAGAGGATTCCTCTAGATCGCGTGCGATGACAATTTGGATTTGTTCAGGATATACCCATGGATCATAGACCATATAGAAGGATCGACACCGAGGCACCATTCTCACCTCCACGGCCAACTCTTCCAGAAGGACCAGAAGAGATAGCAGCTGATCACAGGGTAATGGATGCAGGAGTGACAGAGTCTTATAGATTATGGTGGGCAGCAGAGCTATGAAGTACACACGAGAGGGCCGATCATCCTGACATAGCTGTGATTACCATGGAGAGAGACATCCTGCAGGGTTTAGTTCACCAGCTTCAAACACAGGTGAACGAGACCATGGGATTGTTAGAGGCTAGTCACAGTCTCGAGTGGAGAGACTAGAGGCAAGAGTCCTCCATGCGAGAGGGCATATTCTATATGTTACAGGAGAGATTGGTGGATCAGTGGGAGGAACCAATAGTAGTGGTACCTTTGAGTATGGAGAGGCCAGGTGAGTGGCGTCGATGATCACCATCACTACCTAGTTCGGGATGAGGCGCGGGGGTCTAAGTGAGTTTCATACATAGGGGTAGAAGAATAAATAAGGATTCCACTTGGTGCGTCGATGATAGAGAAGATGTATTTGTTTAACATCTAAATAAAATAGAATATGTATGTTGATTTGAGTTTGTGATAATTATAAGAATATTTGTGTTTTGAATGTTTGGATTGATAAAGGATCAAGGTGAGTGTTATCAATAAAAATACGGAAAATATTTATTTTTTTAAAGAAAACACAACACATGATAGGTTATGGTAGGGGATGGTCGAGCTAACCTTGGGAGACCCCATGTCTCCTAAGTGCTGCCTACATAGCCCATTACACAAAACAAGGAGGGGCCTCAGACCGATGTAGTTCTCCCTTAGGACCAGGGAGAGGTGAATTCAGGTAATTTGGTTGTGGTTAGGCAATTTGTTGGTTGGTAAAAGTTTGATGTTGGTAGAGTAATGTTGTTGGTGTTGGTGTGGGTATAGGTGAAGTGAGGGTTAGCTTACCCAAGCATAGGAAACCATGTCCTAATTAAGGTCAACACATAATCCTAGATTTGGGTAAAAGAGGCAAAAGTGTCCCATAGTTGGAAAGAGCTAAACAAACCACATATTATCGTAGGATGAGCTTGAATCCCTAGGTACCTTGCATAGGCGAGAAGTCGATAGGTGAAAAGAGTTGTATAATCACAATATATCGGATATACGCACGTCCCTTGAGTTTTGTTATTTTGAAGAATGGTGAGGTGAGGTGGATGGTATAGCTGGGGCGCAGAGAACTTGTTATAAGGTGATTATTCTGACGGAAGAGAACCAAACCAAAATAGACAAGTCCATGACTCAAAAGTGCTTTTGAATACTGCTTTTATTTTTCTGGATATAGACTGATCGATGCGGGAAGTCTATATGGGATATGCATTTTGTTGTTCTTGAGGTCTTCACGAAGCTGATCAATGCGAGAAGCTTCTGATAGAGGCTGACTTTGTATAGCTATCCTTCGAGGGAGCAGTCTACTTATAGTAGCATATGCGGTATTGCACATAGCTGTCCTTCGAGGGAACAGTCTAGTTTATAGCTTAGAGGTCTAGATGTCTGTTTGGCATGAAGCATCTAGTTTTGCAGGAAGTTTGACTCAAGAATATCCCAGAATTGTATAATTGAGAACTTGTTATTTTGATACTTTTAAGTCATGGACCAGACTAAAAAGGAGAAGGCATCTTTAAGAGGAGGTGATGATCAAACCACGTGGGTTTGATTTTACTTTGAGATGCACGAAAAAAGGTGTATGAGGTGGTAAATGAGCTCAAGGGATGAGTGCAAGGTAGATAAGAAGTGATGTAACACTAAATTCAATAGTAGAATGGTCGGAGATGCAAGGCATTAAGGGGTTCAGGCTCAGGTTTACCATTAAGTGAAGCTAAATGATAAGTACCTGATCCATAAGTGTGAGTGATAATGTAAGGCCCAATCCAATTAGGAGCAAATTTTCCACATTTGCTCTTTTCTAGTTTGGTTACATGTTGATTCTCTTTGAGGACAAGATCACCAATTTTAAAGGTACGCTCATGAATTCACTTATCATAAGCATGCTTGATGCACTTTTGATAAATTTGAAGGTGGTCAAGAGCGGTAAGACGACGCTCGTCAAGAAGCTCCAATTGGGCTAACCGCTCTTGGCGGAAGTCATCATTGGTGAGAATATCCTGGAGAGATATTCTGAGGGAAGGGATTTGTATTTCAAGAGGCAAGACAGCCTCGGTACCATACACCAGAGAGAATGGTGTGGCATTAGTGGAAGTATGAATGCTGGTACGATAAGCCCAAAGGGAAAAGGGGATGTGATCATGCCAATTTTTCCAGAATCGTTAACGAACTTTCATGAGTATTTTGGTTAAGGTTTTGTTAGAAGATTCAGCTTGACCATTTTCTTGTGGATAGTAGGGTGATGAGAAGCTAAGTTTGATACCAAAGTTGTCACAAAGGGCTCGTAACAGCTTATTTTTGAAAGATTTTCCATTATCGGTTATCAAGCGATGAGGAACACCGAAACGAGAAAATAATGTGATGATTGATGAATTCAACAATTTTCTCCTTTTTGGTTGAAATGAGTGGAACGACCTCCACCCATTTAGTGTAATATTTAGTTGTCGTGATGATCCAATGGTGATGTTGCGAAGAAGGTGGATGAATCTCACCAATAAGGTCCAAACCCCATTGTGAGAAAGGCCAAAGATCTCGTGCGACCTGTAGCGGGTGGCTGGGAGTATGTTGAAGGTTGGCATGCTGTTGACACATAACACAACGCTTAACATATTCACAGCAGTCTTTATTAAGAGTAGGCCAATAATATCCTAGGCGAAGGATCCGCTTGGCCATGGCAAAGCCACTAAAGTGCCCACCACAAATTCCTGTCATGGACTTGTTGGATGGTATGAGTGACTTCAGCGCTGGTTAGACATCGAAGGAGGATACCATCGAAGCCACGTTTATAGAGGAGTCCCCCCATGATGACATAATGAGAAACACCTTTAAGAAAAATGTGTTTCCATTACTACTAAGGTCAGGTGGGAGAACAGAGGTTGTAAGGTAGTCATGAAATTGGTGATACCAGGTATCCTGCGAGTCAGCAGATACATTATTTACCATACAAACATCCAGGACTAAGTAAGATGGGGCAAAGAGTTGTTGGACCAAGACAAATATGTCAGAGTCAGTTGGTGATGTAGGAATTTGTGAGGCCAAGCAAGCCATAGTATCCACAAATTTATTAGTTGAGCGTGGAACGGTTTGGATAGTATAATGGGTAAATAAGGTCAAAAGTGAATCTACGTAACATTTGTACTTTTGAAGTTCCTCATTTTTACATTGGTAGATGCCAGTAACTTGATTTACTACCAATTGAGAGTCACCGAAAATGTTAATAGACTTCACACCTAAGTGTAACGCAACGTGGAGACCCAAAACAAGGGCCTCGTATTCCACTGTATTGTTAGTGCAGGGGAAATCGAGCCTGAATGAAAGAGGCATAGGTTCACCTTCAAGAGGAATGAGAACAACACCCGCCCCTCCACCACGCTGGAATTTAGATCCATTGAAGAAGAGGGTCATCGGATAAGATGTCTCACTGAGTGAAAGAGTTGCGATGAGTTCATCAGGGAAAGTAAAATTGGTAAATTGTTCCCCAGGTAAAGGGGCTTCCACGAGTTGGTCTGTGATAGTTTGTCCTTTGACTGATTTCTGGTGTACGAACTCAAGGTCGAGGTCGGCGAGGAGCATAAGCCATCGGGCGATGCATTGGTTTAGATGAGGTTTGGTGTACATATAATGTATGGGGTCAGCATTGGTGATGACAAAAGTTTTGTGATTCAGGAGGTAATGTCGGAGTTTGGTGGCCACGAATGATAGGGCTAGGCACAACTTTTCGACATGTGTATACCTAGTTTCATAATCCACAAGAGTACGGCTTATGTAATAAACTACTTGTTCTCGATGCTCAGAGTCATGATGTGCGAGCATGGCTCCTATAGCATGGTCAGTGGCAGAAAGGTAAAGGTAAATCGTCCTGAGGTGGGATAAGCACGGGTGGCTGTAAGAGATAAGTTTTAAGAGCCTCAAAGGCTTGGTGGCACTCCTCGCTCCATTGAAAGAAAATGTCCTTTTTAAGGAGATGATGGAAAGGTTGACATCGATCTGAGAGTTGTGAGATGAAACGCTGGATAGATTGGAGTTTTCCCTGTAAACTACGCAATTGCTTTAGGTTAGTGGGTGGGGGCATTTCTAAGATAGCTTTGACTTTAGCTGGGTCGACCTCAATGCCACGCAAAGAGACGATAAAGCCAAGGATTTTTCCTGAAAGGACGCCAAAGACACATTTCTTTGGTTGAAGATGAACACAGTATTGTAACAGGTGATCAAAAATAATGGTTAAAACATCGAGATGTTCACTGCGATGTTTGGATTTTCCAAGAAGATCATCGACATAATCCTCAAGGATAGTGTGCATAATGTCATGAAAAATGTAACTCATAGCCCGCTGATAGGTTACACCAGCATTCTTAAGGCCAAACACCATGACACAATAGCAGAAGGTCCCCCAGGGGGTAATGAAGGTGGTTTTATGTTGATCGGCTGGGGCTACTAAAATTTGATTGTATCCCGAGAAACCATCCATGAGAGAAAGCATCTCATGGCCGGCAGTGAGATCAACAAGTTGATCAATGCTAGGTAGGGGGAAGTCATCCTTTGGGCAAGCGAGGTTAAGATCCTGGAAATCCGTACATATCTGAAGTCCCCCCGTCACTTTAGTGACAGGTACGACATTAGAAATCCATTGCGGATAGTCAATAGGTAAGATGAAAGAAACAGAAAGGAGTCGTTGAAGCTCTTCTTTAACCAAGAGGGCAATGCGTGGATGCATTTTTCTCAGTTTCTGTTTAACTGGTTTGGAGTCTGGTTTCAGAGTGATGTTATGGACAGCAATGTCAGGATCGATTCCTGGCATGTCGGCGTAGGACCAAGCGAAAGCTTGATTGCGGGCACGGAGGAAGGTAGTGAAGGTGGCTTGTTCTGATGTGTCGAGAGATTGTCTGATCTTTACAATGTGAGGATCATCCTCTGTGTGGATGTTGATTTCTATAGTCGACTCATTCAACATGGTTTGGGTTTCAGATGGTAAGGTGCATTGAATATAAGAGTCATCCGCACCAAGGTAGGTGAGGATGGAGTCATCATCCTGGCACTCCACAACATTAATCGAAGGTGAGTCTTCTTCGATCATGTCTGGATACAAAAGGGGGAGAGAAGATGGGTCTTCACCATTGCGTTGATAAGTGAGAGGACCTAGGAAGATAGCATTCATGAAAAAAAAAAGTTAGGAGGGATAGATTCCGGGTCTATCGACTCCATGGGTGAAGATGGAAAAATGGGCGATGATGGTTCGGAAGGGGTGACTTCGTCGTCTTCCTGGATACAATTGACATGAGGTTTCTTCAGTGTAGGTGGTTCAGAAAATCCAAGACCACTACGATCTTTGTGTTTGCGTGTAGTCATGGGAATAATCGTATGTCGTCCTTGTTCATAAAGACCGAAACCAAAACCTTTCCAAGCACAGCGCGTCAGGAAGGTGAGGGCGAAACGACGGTTGGTTAGATATTGAAAATCTGATTGGAAGGGAACCACACCAAGGGGAGGTTTGGGGGTGACAGAGGATGCGTCGACACCCCCATACGTTAGGTTGGTGCGGCAATTAGGTGGTCCGTAGGAGATCACCTCCCCCACACATGACGGTCGTAGGTAGGATGCGCATGTAACTGTCCATACTCTTGTGGGGTATGGAAGGTGCTAACATTGTATAGGTGGTACTCCCCCAGCGTAAGGTGTTGAAAAACACCTACCAAGGGATCTGAGGTTGGGATGTTGTCCGCGGGGAAGGAAGAGTATTCGCGTCGGTGGTTTCATTAGTCGAAGGTGTGGGTGCGGCTAAGGTGGATGGTTGAGGCATGGTTGAAGTAGATGGTTGGGTTGGATCAATGGGTGTCTTGACTGGTACAAGCACATCATTAGGGCGGTATAACATATTACAGGTTTTGAAGGGGGAAGTGTCAGCTGTGACGGTGTATGACTTCCCTCATACTCGAATTTTATGCATCTATGTAAGGTGGAGGGAACGCATCCCATAGCCCGGATCCAAGGGTGGCCTAACAACATGTTGTATTGGAATTCTCCCTCAAGGACATAGAAGAGTTCGGGTAAGGTACGTGGCCCTACACGAATGTTAAGGATCATGGTGCCTAGGGTAGAAGTAATAGCATCGTTGAATGAACGCAACATGGTGGGGTTGGCACACATGCAGCTAGGAGGGATATTCATCTGTTGGAAGGCTTTGGAAGAGATGATGTTTAGGCTAGCACCCCCGTCGATCATAACACGACGTACCTGGATGTCCCGGATGTAAGCCTGAGATGAAAAGAGTGGGGTCAGGATCTTCTGCACCAAAGACGACAATTTATTCTTCAGAAAAACTGACAGCAGCGGCTTGCTGTACAGGGACAGAAGTGGTTGTGGAGGTAGGTTGTTTGGTGAGAGAAGCGATGTGGTTGGGTGTTAAGATGGAGGTGACGGGAAAGGTTTCATTAGGTAGGACCTCTATCCCTTGAAGGATCTCAATTAGAGCTTGTCGATGCAGATTCAGATGTTTGAATGAGATCATAGAGTGTCATTTTTACAGGAGATTGGTGAAGTTGTTTGATCATAGTGCGATGGGAAACTCCATCAGAGACTGGATAGGTAGGTCCATGAATAACCACTTTAGGTGGTGGTGCGATCGGGATGGCAGAAGAAGAAAGAGAGGCCGCAGGTGTGCTTTCTTTAGCTTTTCCATTGTTTTTCTGACCTCGAGTAGCAATGCTAATCATGTTGATCTCATGAATGCGAGATGAGGAAGATGACAGGGATAAGTCATTGTTCTCGAGAGGTGGGGTTGCAATGATGATAGATTTTGGTGAGGTGGGGACAGGTGGTATAGGAGAAGGGATTGAAGCTAAGGGATTTTTCCTCCGTAAGTTGTCTTTCTTAGATTTTCCATCCAAGATAGGCAACTGGCAAAGGATGGCTTTCAAAGCTTTGCATCCTTCTACATTGTGTCTTGGTGTGCGGTGGTAGGCACAGATTTTAGATTCATCATAACCTATAGGTCAAGGTTTAGATGGATCATAGGGTCTGAGTGGGGGTAGGGAAATGGTCGCATCCCCTACCAGCATATCAAGGATCTTGGCGTAAGATCCTTTGAGCGGGTCAAATGAAGATGAGGCTATTGATTGAGTGGGTGAGATTATTGATTGTTTTGGTAATGGTTGGGTATGAGTGGTTCGTACGGGTGGTGGTTTAGGCAAGGGATTTTGATGATTGGGTTTAACTAGGCATGGCTTCTTCTGTGCAGAAGTCATGTTTAGCTGGTTAGATGATGAGGCCACAGATGACGTGGTGGTAGGAAACAACCATGGGGAAAGAGGAGCGGCAGCAAACAAGTCCTTCGATGATCGAGTTTTCTTAGGGTTGGTAGGTAGGCAAGATACTTGGGGCGACGGTGTTGAGATGCCTGTGGATTTCTTTATGGGTGCAGAAGGTGCTGGTCATGTTAAAGAAGACGTGGGAGGCATGGTGTATTGAGGCAAGGTGGAGGGGTGAGGCCCCAATATAGAAGGTAGGTGTGATGGCGAGGGTTGAAGCCGTGCCTACTGTACTGGTGTGATTGGGGGCGAGGGTTTTAGTTGTGGTGGAGGCATAGATTGGACTCGAGGAGATTGGGTCTGTCTCCTAGGTGGATTGACGGCTTTATTTTTGGATAAGTCTAACCGTTTAGGTGGGTGCATCAGGCTGGGTATTGGTGAAGTCCCAAGCATAGGGGAAGGTTTGGTTAGGTTGATAGAGGTGGATGAGGTATTCGGTAGAGATGAGGGGGGTGGAGGTGAGGACATAGGCATTTTGAGCTTTTGTAAAAACTTCGGGTATATGGTAGAGGTGTCTGGATTAGTCATTTGCATTTGAGTAGAGCATGGTGTACTCAAACGTTCCCATAAGAGTTGTCTATCTTCTGGGGGATGACAATCTTCACGTATGGACAAGAATTTTGGTATGGAAGAGAAGTGGGCTATGATTCTGGTCCACTGGGGGTGTGATACAGGGGGCGAATGAGGTGCTGTATCAATGGGTGTTAAGAGGTCAACCGGTCACTGGAAAGATTTAGGCGATGAAGAACTGATAGGGAGGAGGGCATGTTCTAGAGGATCCGTCATGGTTAAGGAATTTGGTGATGTAGGCTCGAGGGGTTTCTCTTCTAAGGATGACAGAAAAAGTGGTGATCCTTCTTCTTTTGCAGCAAGAGTGGTGGAAGGAGATGTTTGGGAAATAGATAAGTTGGATAACATCTGCTCACAGTCTTGCAGGGATGTGGTGTAAGAAGGCTCTTCTGTGAGAAGAGAACTCTGGGTGGTTGATTCCTTTATGGGTAAAGGAATAGCAGGGCTGTCCTCTTGTCCTGATGAAGGAGAAGGGGGCAAGGACTCCTGCATCAGTGAAGAGGCTTGATTCAGAATTTCCTCGATGGAAGCCCTTGGTTGGGAGTTGAAAACCACATGGATCTCATGCACACTCTTCTCCTCGGCTAAGGTTTCTTGGTTTGTGTTACTGTTAGAGGAATGGTTTGGAAATGGTTTGTTGAAGATTTTTAAATTTCGATTAGCAGGGGCATTAGGATTATCGAGGGTTATATCCCCTGCATCAACCATTTCCTGCACTATGTTTTTTAGCATCTTGCAGTTTTCGTGGTTGTGTCCCTTCACGTGATGGAAGTTACAGAAGTCATTTTCTTTATACCAAGAAGGTATAGCGTGGGCGGAATCAAACCCGGAGTGAGGTTTAACAGGAGGCAAGGTGATAGCTCCTGCTTTAAGTAATTTTTCCAAGATCACATCATAAGTTTCTCCCAAGGGAGTGTACTTGATGGGCTCGGCTTTATACTTATAGGTGAATTTTGGCTGGGTATTAGACGGTGCTTGAGATTTGACCGTCACCACGTGTACAACTCCTTTTGATTTCGAAGCAGACGATGCATGAGAGTTGGTGGTGTTGGGTTTGTTGGTGGAGTCTTGGGTTCGGAAATTTGAGTTTTTGTTGCGCAACTTCAATTTCTCCTCCTCTAAGGCTCGAATCTCTAGTTTCCGAGCCATAGTAAAGGCCTCATCAAAGGTGCAGAAAGTTTGAATTTGGAGGGTGGGAGAAATGTGTTTAGCGCAGGCCCGCATAAAGATTTTGATGAGCTCAGCCTGAGGTAAGGCATAAGTAAGTTGGTTGATGAGGCCCCGCCATCGTCCAACGAAATCTGTGATAGATTCGTCTTCAAATTGTCGGATGGCATAGAGATCGGTAATGGATACTTTCTTGGCAATATTGATGGAGAAATGATCCAAGAAAGATTGGGCTAACTGGTTAAAGGAGAAGATTGAGTGCTGGGCTAAGGCACTGTACCACTCCAAGGTAGGTCCTGATAAGGACATGGGGAAGGTACGGAGTAGTAAGGCATCGTCATGAGCAATCAGATAGCAAGCATGTCTAAACGATCGCAAGTGTTGTTGAGGGTCCTCCTTACTATTAAAGTGAGTAAATTTTGGCAATTCCCATTGAGGAGGATATGTATGAAGGGGGACAGAAGGATGAATAGGCTCCCGACAAACTTGCTCGTATGTCAGGGTGTTATGGCTTCCTGAAATAGAAGCCTCAAGATTTTGCATCTTGTCCATCATTTGTTTGATTAAATCATTGGTTGGGTTAGATGATGGTGTTTTCATCGTAAACGGAGGAGGATTGGGCCAAGAGCCGCTACTAGAAAATGGTGGGGTTAAATGTTGATAAGGTATCGATGATGAATGTGTTGGGGTGGCTGAATAAGGGTGTCCTATATAAGATGTTGAGGCCACCGGATGCGTTTGCGGAAATGAAAAGGTGGGCGGAGCCTGAGAGGGAAAGCTCGTGTGGATAGGTGGTAGAGAACAAGTTATGAAAGAGGCAATTTGCGAGAGGGATGAGGTAGGGGCAGTGGATGGTAGTGATATGTGGGGCCCCAGATTAACCAAAGGAAAGCCAATTGGTGTAGTATGGACCATCGAAGCCACTGAGCTGGGAGACGGGGCTAAGGATGAAGACGGTGAGGTGGAGTTATTAGGTGGAGAAGGGGCTAAGTGAGTGGCTATACTAATAGGCATACCAAAGAGGAGCTGACCGTTGGGTGTACGGTCAGGGGTATGAGACAAATAATATTGTACGGCACTAGGATTAGCATCCAAAAATTTGGCAAAGTCCTTATCTCCTACAGGGATCTTGGGAAAAGCACTGGTGTCCGTAGGATTCCCCATAGGATGTGAAGGGGGTGACTCAGGAAAAGACACGGAACATGCATGCGAAACCATGGCTATGGCTTGTTTTCAGGTGATAACAACCATGGCCAAGAAGATACAGTAGGGAATTAGTCAATCAAAAATAGAAACAATAACAAAATGTTGGAATTGGTAGGTTGCTAGTTTGTCAGGAACTGTGAAACACAGTAACCGATATCGGTCTGGTAACCTGATGTCGGTCAGATTGTAGCCGGCGTCGGTCAGGTGACCGATGTTGGTAGAAGATGACCGGTGTCAGTCACTGTGAAGGCAAAGAGAGAATGTAAGAGGCTGCTGGTTTGGGGGATAACAAGGCTTAGTATACCCACCAAACTGTCTGAAGTGATCACTGAGACAGGGTATAACCGAGAAACATAACTGAAAGAAAACAAAACAAGCAAGATACACAAGCAAATCAAGAGACTAACCCTAGGATTAGTTTTAATCACTTTGGGCTTATGCCTTAGACGCAAGATGATGTCAATCCTAAAAAAAAGACCTAAGGGAGATGTCAAGTTTGTTTTGGCTTGTAAGGCTACCTCAATCGGGTGGAGGAATACTGCAGGAAAGGGGGGATGTTTGAGATGTTGTGTAGATTATGATGTGGTTTGGTATGTGTTGTGCAGTGAGAGTAAGATTAATTTCTCGTCAATACCATGGATATCACCCCCACGTGTATGACCTGTTACTTAATCTACGTTCACTAGAATTAAAAAATACAAGCAAGAATGTGATGCACGTGTTTTAAACCCAAATTGAAAATGATATTTGATGAAGCAAAGAAAGAGAAGAGATTAAGAAGATGACTTTCACTAATGCAAAGATGCGAAAGAAAGACAAATTCTTTTACCAAAATGACAAAATATTTTGTGAATATTTAGAAGAAAAAAACGGCAAGTGTGCTCCCTATATGAAAACAAGCAAGAAAGAAAGAAACCCGAGAAGGGTCCCACCGGGCGTGCCAAAATGTTTTCATGATCCATTGGCCAGCTAATAGAGATTGAGAACAGGTTCATTTGCTACTTGTTGTTTGTTGGTTTGATGTTTCGCATAGAATTTTAGTTGCAGAATAGATTCTATCCTTTCATTCTCTTGAGAAACAGATAAGGGGTTAGGGTTAGGAGGAATACCTGTTGAGTGTTGGGAAGGTGTGCGTGTACCATAGAGAGATCAGACTGATTGTGAAGAGCTCCTTTTTGTCTGGGAAGGACTACCTGTAAATAAGAATGCAAGACCACCAGATTTTAGTTAGACAATAAGTGAGGGAACTGCCTTGGGCCCAGGAAATATTAGACTTCCTTTCGAAGGTGGTCAGTTCCCTTTTAATACAAATTGATGCAAATGATAATAAAGAAGCTATTGCAAACTCACAATTTAGGTATCTCGTTACTAAAAGCAATAGAGACTAAACTACCAATAATAGAATGTCATGTTGTTTGTTTGGTCACTGGTTATTGATATGTTCAGATCAAGTTACAGGGATAGACCAGGCTGGACATGAGATTGTTTTGAGGTGAATAGGTGAAAGGTTGGTTTTGGTATAAGTCATAGTGACCGATGCCGGTCACTGGATAACCGATCGCGGTTATAAAACCGGTACCGATAGGGAATAACCGATATCGGTAGGGGCAGTGATTTAGGGATTTTTAAATGGAGGTTGGTGTAAGGTGGTTATGAGGTTTGGAAGGTTGGTAGATGGTTGAGGGGAGTAGTAGGGTGATAGAGAAGACTCAGAGAGTGAGAGAGATGTCTTTGGGGTAATATAGAGATGGATGACCGAAGGTTAGGTGCAGGTTGTTTCCGGGTAGTAGATCCAGGAGTGAGCTTATAATCCCTATGAATTAAAAGTTCACAAAGTAGTGTCTAGAAGCATACAAGGTGATAAAAGAGACTACTTACTAGTTTCTGATGTGGATGCAGGTCCAAAGAATGCAGTGGTGAAGGTAAGGCTCAGTTGGGATGATCCAACAATCGGAAGTGATCTGATGAAGCTATCCTCTAACTCTCCCAATGTTTGGATGAGTGTGACAATGCTCTAGTTGCTCAGTTACAGTCTTGGGCTCGATACTCCTCTTTGCAAACTCTTCTCTCTCCTTCACTTGTCTCTCTCTTGCAAATGAATTTGGGATCCTTGTCATTTTGGTTGGGGGAGGTCATTTACAGGGAACCGATGGCGGTTACGTAACCGACGCCGGTCGAGTAGGGACCGATGTCGGTTAGGTCAAAGTTGGCTATTTTTAGTAAAATAGCCAACTTTCCCTCCTTTTCTCCCGAGGGATCAGTTGTGGGCTTGGTCAAGTCATTATTAGGTTCATTTTGATGCGGGTGAGGGGTGATGAGTCATGGGTGTGGGTCTAGACCAAGTCATAGGTCTTAATTAGGTTAGTTTAGGGTTAGGGCTAGGTCATAGTGAGGTGGCAAGGTGAGGTGGTAGGGTTGGAGATGTGGATTTATTAATTATAAGGTAATTAATAAATAATTAAGTGTGTAAGGTTTAGGTGGTGAGGTAGGGTTAGGTTGCGAGATGAGATACGGGGTACAGGGCATCATAAGACCCAAATTTGGTGTCTACACTTGTGTCAGAAAGTCACCATCCAAAATCTTGTTATCTGCAAAATGAAAAAGGAGGTGAAGTTTACATTAAGTCTCAGTGTAGATGTACATAAATTGATAAATAAAACTGAAATTCATATGCCATCAGGACTTACCATATGCGTCGGGTTTATAATTTGGGGACCTCCATCGATGCTCCAACCCTGCGAATTACATTCAAAATTAGTTCTCACGTTAATATCTATAATGTGTGAGATATTAATACGTGAGTGTTGGGTTGTGTATAACGAAACTGATTTCACTATTCAAATATGCAGATTGATTTGTTAGTTGTTTTGAGCTTTGGGACCCACACTGATCATTTTCGATAAAAGTATAGTCAAAATGTTAGTGGTGAGATAGTGATCATGCCTAAAAAATAGGAGGAGACCATCGACCTATAAATATGGTTTGTACTGTAAGATTTGGATCATTGAATACCAAGATTATTGTTCTTTGAATGCTAAAATTTAGAAATGATCAAAATATTTGGTATCAGAGTGAGTTATGGCTCTATGAAAATGCAAGTTTTATATGGGGCTGTTACATTGTGCTTCACCTCTTAGGATGTAGAAAATATTGTTATTTTAGTTGAAATGGTAGTATTATGCTTGTGGATAGACATATTTAGGACTTCATATCCTTGTCACCAGTTTTTGCGTACAATTATCCATAATAGATTTGTACAGGGCAGCGGTCAAATTTTACCGCCGCTGTGCAAAGGGTTGTTATGAGGGTACCTACACTGAATGCAATATTTCATGATCGTGTAACCTTCCATCGCCATATCACAATAAGGAGCATATTTACATGTTCTTGAATAGAAACAGTCAATCACTATCGGATTTTGTTACTAACTAACATCTTTTACTGTGTTTTTGAGGCGCATGCAAAGGACTGTTAAAGGTATGGCGTTGTATTAGATGGAGCTAAAAATGATTTGAGAATTGTGTATTGGATCCTAGAAGTGTTGGATCAAACTTCATCTCAGGAAGAGCTGAGATACTCTTCAGAGGACTGGACCATTAATAGGATTGCATTGGTTCCTCACATTTCTATCACGCTAGTCATGTATTATGTGACTTATTTTCATACATGGCCATCTGGATCGGAATACTTTCTCATTTCCAAGAGTTGTTGAGTGGACAATTACTCTAGAGGACTTGTATCTGACAGATTTGAGGTCTTTATTTGTTGTTTTTTGAGACGGTCGTATCTCTTATATTCTCGAGCAGATGTCCATATCTCAGGTGCATCAATTTTTTCCATCTTACATAGGGGAAGACACTCTTGGGCGGTGATTGCGTCAAGATAAATGTTTTTGTGATTCAGCAATGATTGACTGAGTCCAGACATTCCCCTAACACACTTAAGGCTATCAGCATCGACATTCGTTCCATTCAGATTGATTGGGGACAAGTTATGTGACAAACCTTATTTCTGTATAATGTTGTGAAGTCTTCATAAATTGCAAATAGATAAATGTAGGGCTATGGTTATAAATTCGATTTCATTTCATTTAGGGGTCAATAAATCAAATTTAAAAATATGACTCTTCCATAATTTGAATATAGGGTGGTCTGACTACATTAGGTCATTATTTTTAGGGGTCGACGTTTTTAATTCAATTTTATTTTTTACATTAAATATTCCATTAGTGATAGTTATTTTGTTTAGTGTGAATTTTTTTAATGTGTTATTAGAGTCATCAAAGACATATAAAACCAAGAGTAAGTGTGTACACGTCATATGTCTATGTTAAATTTGTGAGTCATCATCATTTGTCATGTTGCCATGGCAGGGTTATGGGGAAAGGAGACTGTTAATTGATTTCTTGCCACACTACCAGTCAGATAGTAGATAAGAAAGGGAAGTTAGAGATCCACCCCTTTGATAGAGTACCAAAATAGTTCGGCCTCCCATACATCGACAGGATTCCTCAAGCAGGGCCAGTGTATAGATCTGTTCGTGAGGCTCAGGGAGGTCCTAGAGGCTGGGGTTGGACTATAGTCACTCCTAGTGTTCACATCGAGGCTAGGAGGGTGGTTCATGCTTGAGGGGTAGCCAGTGCTCCTCGGGCACCTTTACTTTGGATTGACGCCGGTCCTACTCATAGTAGAGATGAGCCTATTAACGTGGACTCCAAGTCTGAGGAGTTCACTGGGGGCGAGACAAAGGAGGAGATGGAGGAGATGGAGACTAGAGATGGTGGGACAAGTGAGGAGGATGACATTGATTCTGAGTGGCATGACACTCAGGATATCTTATGGGCCGAGAGGGTGGAGTAGAGGGTAGAGAAGGTGACTCTGATTTCAGAGGAGTTTCCTTCTTAGGACTTAGCGGGAGATGATGAGTCCGTGGTAGGATGTCACATTACTCTAGATGTGGGAGAGGGACAATAGTCAGTGGTAGCATTAGTGGTAGGTGCAGATCCTAGAGATCCTATCTAGAGGCCTGGAGATCCGAGTGAGTTACTACTCCTTTCTTGACTTTACTTTAGTTAGAATTGTTTAGTTATTTCCTTTTTTTGTTTTGTTTATCTTTGGTTTTATTCTGGACAACTTTCTAACTTGCGTGTTTCTCTTTCTTACTTGCAGTGACTACTAAGGGATGGCGAGAGTTGATTCACCAGGTGTGTGCCGACACTCTATTGCTCCCTTCTAATGGTACCTAGGCCAAGCTCATTGAGGATGTTGGGGAACCCTCAGCAGCTAGTCGACACATAGATTTATTTTCCTCTGTCTAGAAAGAGGAAAAGATTATTACCTCCCTTCACACTGAGTTGGCTAGATATACGACTACTGAGCACTTGATGAGGATTCGCTCTCATAGTGAGACCATAACTGCTGGCCGTGATTGTGAGCCCTCCATCCATTCATAGCATTTCTGCAGCAGGAGTCCTAGGCATGGTCATACACCCTCTGAGGGATCTCGCAGAGGCTGAGAGATCATAGTGTCTTCTTGTAGCGACCTTTGGTCAGATATATGTATGATTGTTTTGTATTTTTCAGCTCATTAAGGGTTTTGACCATGCCTTAGTGCATGATGGCATTGTATACGAAACACCATTTATATATATATATATATATTTGGATCTAGACTCTTGGTGCCTATAATTTTGTGATTTGTTTCCATATGTATACCAAATGTTTTCAGAGTATTTGTTTTCATGCTTTTCAAAATGTATGAAATGGATTAAAAATGATAGTAAACAAAATGTTTTACTTTGTATGCTTTTATAATGTTGATATGTAATGATGAACACATTGTAGTATTGAACTTTTGGCCTCTTTGGGAAATGTCTGTGATTTCGTTTTATGTTGGAAAAATTTGATGAATGTATAGTGATAAAGAGTTGAACTTTCCCCACTCCCAACTCCACGCAACCAGTAAGATGCGAGGGCTCAACACCAAGAGTTGGGGAGGGCACAAATTGTATGAGTTTGACTAAACGGAATGATGAGAGATAGACAAAATAGTGACAGAAACCAAACTTAGACCTACACACTTACCTTACTCGGAACTACCACTAAGCTTAGAAGGCCACTTACTTTCCAATTTATCTAGACTTAGATTTATAAATGGCAACCTGGTTGACAAAATACGGTTTTGAGGATTTGATCTCTTTGGAATTTGGACATTTTTTTTCACTTAATATAATTTGATTTGTATTTCTAACATACCAAGATTTTTTAATTTGTGTGAATGGACCCCCCACATCCTGCCTCATGCCACTAGTAAGAAGCATGGGTTTGTCACCAAAGGCAAGGTATAGGCGAGTAAGGGCATGTCTTTCCTTTCCCAAACTCACACCACTAGTAAGAGGTGCAGGCTTATCACTGAAGGTTGGTCGGGAAAATAAGTGTGTAAAATAAAAATATTATGTTTTGTTTGGCACTTTTGATTCTATTTGGTTTTTGACACTTTGATCTGTGACTTTGGGATATCCTTTCTTTCAAAGAGACTTAAGAGGGGTAGATGTGACACCAAGAAGCTTCTAGAATAGATTGTAGGTAAGGACAACTTCACCTAGTGGAAAGAAAGAGAAAAACCAAGTATGTAGGCCTTGGTATGGTTTTTGTCAATACTTATCTATAACACTTGATGAGAAGATTTGAAATTACTTGATGATGTTTGAAGAGATGCAATTTGAATTCTTTTGCCAATATTTTCAGAAATTCGTAAAAGATTGCTTAAGAGTGAGTTCCTTGACTACAATTTTTATGAAATGAGTGGACAAAATGAAACAGTAAGATGACTAATGCAATGTAGGTAGCTATAATGTACAAGTGGTGATTCTGATGTCTCATGCGTAAAACTATTTGAGATGCAAGGAATTGATAGTTTCATTGAATTCCTCACCTTCTAGTGTGCACAAGAGATACACACCATTTCTGTAGTCTTTCACGACTCGGTATGGGCCCAACCACTTGGGTCAAAACTTCCTTCCTTTCCCGGTTTTCTTATCAATCCGACTGTCTAGTCTTAGAACTAGATCTCCCTCATATATTTCTCACTCAGAATTTTTTGTTATACTACCGGCACATCCGGTCAGCATAAGCTCTGTACCATTGTTCGGCATTTAGCCTGGATTTGTCAAGGATTTCAAGTTGAGAGAGGCGTGCCTCCCTGTAAGCTTCTTCATCCAAAATCCCTTTTAATGAGATGCAGAGACTGGGTATTTCAACCTCAAGTGGGAGAACTGCTTCTGCCCCGAATACCAACGAGATATGGGTTACTCCTATTGGTGTTCTTATTGAGGTTCGGTGGGCCCACAAGGACGGGTATAGTTTTAGATGCCAATCTCACTTGTTTTCCTTAACCATTTTGAGGAGAATAGCTTTTAATGTCTTATTTGGTGCTTTGGATTGCCAATTGGCTTGAGAGTAGTAAAGAGAGGTCGTGTGATGGTTTATTTTGAATTTGCTGCATAACTCATAGACCTCGTCATTTTTAAAGGACGTGCCATTATCTGAGATAATGACTTGTGGGACAACATACCTGTAAATGATTTGGTTCAGAATGAACTTGGAAATTACTGAACCTAGTATGATGGTGAGAGGCATGGCTTCTACCCATTTGGTAAAATATTCCGTGGCTGTAATTATAAAATTATGGCCATCGGTTAATGAGGGAGAGAATTCCCTATCAAGTCTAGACTGCATGTGGAAAAGGGCCATGGGGTCACTATTGGTTGCAGGATTATGCTGGCATGTGAATCTTGTGAGAAAATTCTTGGCATTTGTGGCACTTACGTACAAACTCTACTATGTCGTGTTCGAGAGTGGGCCAAAAATAGCCCATCTGATGTATTTTGCAAGTAGTGGCATGACCACTGAAGTGGCCTCCATATATCCCACTATGGGATTCATAAAGAATATTCTTAGATTCTTCTATGTCGCCGCATCTTATAAGCATGTCATCGAAGGCTTTACGATAGAGTACTTGTTCTAAAACAACATATTTAGCAGTGATAATGCATAACCACCTTCTTTGTTGTGATGTGGCACTTTCTGGGTATGTCTGTTCCATGATAAGATTGATGATATCAGTGTACCAGGGACACAGAGATGGGGGGCCTAGTTTCGACAAAAGTATATACACTCATCAGGAAAATCTAGATTTGCTAGATTACCTCCATCTAATGGATTGTCAGCTAACCAGTCTGCAATGATTTGTCCCTTAACAGATTTTTGGTTTAAAAATGTTAACTCCAATTCACCCATTAAGGTTATGAAATGCCTAGCCTTTTTAGATAAAGACCCTTGCATGAGGAATGTTCATAAATGATCTGTCTTTATAATGACCCTTGTTTCTTGGTTTAACATGTAATGTCTTAGATGTTTTGTTGCAAAGACTATGGTAAGGCATTCTCTCTCTTCCTGTGTATAATGTGTTTCATAATCAACCAACATTCGGCTAATGAAATAGACCACACGTTCTCATTTATCATTGTCTTCTTGAGCCAACATGTAGGCTAGTGAGACATCAGTGGCCCGTGAGTATAGGATCAAAGGGTGGTCTAGTCTAGGAGGCTTTAGCATGGGTGGAGACAACAAGAAGCGTTTAATTGCTTCGAAGGCCTCGTTGTATTCTTTAGTCCAATCAAGGATATAATATTTATTTAATAGATTGTTGACTGGATGAATGGAAAAACTTAAATCCGGGATGAACCTTCGGATTGCACCGAGTTTCCCAAGAAATGACTTGATTCTAGACTCGTCTGATGGTGGAATCATTTCGAGAACAGCCCATATTTTTACTAGATCGACATCAATCCCTCGTGAAGATATAATGTAGCCAAGAATTTTTCCTCGTATTACACCAAACACACACTTCTCTGGGTTTAATGTGACGCCATATTCAATTAATCATGAGAGGATGATACATAGTACTTCTGGATGATCACAACACTTCTTGGCCTTGGCCAATAAGTCATCCACATAGGATTCCACAATTTTATGGATAATATCGTGGAATATGTATGTCGTTACCCGCTGATACATAGCACTAGTGTTCTTAAGACCAAATGTCATGACAACGTACCAATAAGTTCCCCAGGGAGTTATGAATGTAGTTTTGGCTTGATCCTATTTAGATATTTTAATCTGATTATACCCTGAGAACCCATCCATGAGGGACAACAACTCAAATCTAGTTGTTGCATCAACAATAACGTCAATGGATTGTAATGGGAAGTCATCCTTGGGACAAGCTTTGTTAATATCTCAAAAATCTATGCAGTGAGCAAGGTGTAGCTCCACATAGGTGTTTAGATATTCGAGAGTGACTCTATCATCGTCAAAGTGATTCGTGATAGGAAAACCATTCTCATCTTCCCCATGAGTCAGGAGTGGGTTTTATGGTATTTTACGCACTAATGGTTCAGTACGAAGTGATACTATGAAATTTGTATCTTCCAACTCATTGTTTGGAGTGAAACGGGAAGCTGAGGTTGTTATTGAATTCGTGAGAAGGTTATGCTCTCGTGGGATTGCTTTAATTGATATGAAGTTAAACCCCTTGCTTAGATCTAATATTGTTGTTTTATAGAGTTGTAAATGTTCAACCCTAGTTTCATATACCTCAGATACTTGGTTTGCAACTAGTTGTGAGTCTCCTAGCACTCTAATGTTATCGACACACATTCTTTTGGCTAGAATGAGGCCAAGGAGTAGAGCTTTGTACTCAACTCCATTATTTGTATATTCAAAGTTTTATTTAAAGGTGAAAGGTAAGATCTTTCCCTTGGGTGAAGTAAAGATTACTCTTGCCCCAGCTCCAAAGTGGCATAAGATCCAAAGGAGAGGATGTGAAGATCCAACGTTGTGGTGAAGGGTCCTAGGTCTACTACACACTCCTTGACTAAGGAGTTCAATGTGAGCTTGACTCAAGAATCCATCTCTACATCCCAACTACAACCTTTCCTAACTTCCTCCAACCTGCATCACTCTACTAATGATGGGGAAATGAAACAATCAGAAGAGTCTAAATCAGATAGGATATAGATATGAATAGTCACCTAATGCTACCTAAGGTCTCAATCATAGTTGGTCTCATTTTTGAGTGTTGGAATGCCCTCGACCAGATTCTCAACCGCTACATAGATCCTGTGACTCTGTGCCATATCTCCAACTGTCAGCTCAGAAATAGGGCCCTTACCCTTGTTACCAGTTGATTTGTTGTGAGTTCAATCTCTCCAATGAATGTCCCTGGTACACAACATCCATAATCAACTTCAAGGCCCCATCCAATGGGAAGAGACTCCTCTTGGGTCACTCTTAGTGGTCCACATTATAGACCCTGATTATCCCTAACTCTCTAAATCTTATTTCTTGGAATACTATGGATAGAGATCTGACTGGATGAGATCTAGGTGCTACTTGTGTCCTGATGGGTCAACTCTAGCTAAAGGCCATCATACTCCACCCTCTTTGAGCATCATATCTCTATGCTAGGCCTGAATGGTGGGAAAATTTGTTGCTGACCGTACTATGGGTGTCTAAAGTGGCAGCTTGTAAGGAGGACTGTGGTTCTAGATCTGAAGTCTGCCACGAGGGGAGGATCACCCCCTTCGAGTGACTATCCTTTGTTTTGTTTAATGCAACTCCTCACCCTGTCCCTCGCATATTCTAGGTCTTCCCCTGTTATCCTCCATAAGTATAGGCGGTCTCAATGGCCTTAATTAATGTCCCTATGGAAAATGCATCGTGCACTGCCCCACTAATATCCAAATTGTAGGCCCACTGACTTGTAACATGTGAACCTGGGTGACCTGCTTCATCCTACATATAGTCCAGTGTACTGAAGCAAGTCCAAATTTTTTCTCTCATACTCTACCACTGTCATACTCAGTATCCCTGTCGTGGATGCCATGGAGGGTACTCATCAAATTCCACATGATTGACTTGAACCGTTTCTAGAGGAGGAGTGATGTTGCTTCGGAATGACCAAGGCCTAACACTTCAAAGAGGCTGGCCCTATGGGTGGGAGATCACAGTCTAACTAAATCCAAAGTGGAGCTGTGAGAGCTCCTCTTTCCTCCAGTCATTACTCTGACCTCATAGGCACCTCATAGGATGTATAACAACACTAGCCTTGAATGTTGTCTAGTTATAATGGACATAGCTTAAAGCATCTACTTGAGAAGCTAACTAATCCATGCCTCACCTTAGTTACCCTCCCGTGTCTCTGATGGGAAGCTCGAGTGTCTAACTCCACCAGATTTAGTATCTCTTTAATGTGATCGGCCACTGAGTTCCTAGTTGGGGTCCCCTATGGTGGATCTCCTCATGAAGTTGAATCTCTCATGATCATATGGCTCCTGTTATCTCTCCCTTGTTTCTCTCAATTGGCCCTATCTCTGTTATTGTTGAGTCATGGTCTATCTGGACCTCCATCATGGGAGATTCTCTGAGGGGTCCTATAATCCTCAATGTTTCGTGGAACATCCTCAACATCCTATGATGACTCTCTCTCATGCTAGCTAGGTATGTCCCCCAATTTGCTAAAAACATATCTGTGTATAGTTGATATTGATCCTCATGTAAGGTACTGCATAGAATCTACGGTAATCACGAAAAGTCCTAGTATCATGGCCTTGAATACAAATTGGGATTATAATCCCTCTAGGCTGTTGATGTGCAAGAATCCTATTGTTTGGTTCACGCCTCCTATACAGACCAAGATAGGAGTTAGTCCATTATTGTCTAGATGTGTTTTAGTTTGAGGTATGTTGCCTTACGTTTTAAATTATCAAGCATATCTCAAGTTGGGTCCTAGGTTTAGGACCTTGCACTAGGATTTTTCATCGTTGTTGTTCCCATGTTTTGCCCATGGTGGTCTAAGTGTTGAACCCACGGCATCTGATACCAAAGTGTGACACCTGAAAAATTGTTATTTCACCAAAACCCTAACACAAACTAGAAAATGTTCACAAGCAATTTTCTTTTATTGAAAATGAGTTGGTAAATTAAAACTTAAATGCTGTTGTAAGCTCCGCGGTACTTAAAATTACTAGCTCAATGCATTAGGTACCTTGATTAGAAAATCATGAATATTAGGATAGGCACATGATGTTCACTTGATTGGGAGTGATTAATCCCCTTCCTTAAATAATGTCATATGTCTTACTATACACTAAGTATTACTACTTAATTAATCCCTAGATTTAATATCGAGTACTTTATCATAAGTTAATTAATCCTTAAACTTCTAGATTTCATTTATTTATCCCTCTATTGAGAGTTTATGAAGGAATTTTAATCAAATTTTATTTAAAATATTGGTCTAACGTTTAACTAGTTAGTTTCACCTGATTAGTCAGAGTTCACATGTACACCATCTATTGAATATTAGTTTGCAGCAGATTAACTTATAATCTTATTTCCTAAGCATATAATATCAATAACATCCTGTTCTTAATTAATTAGTTCATATCACATTTAGCTTTGATTCAATTTAATTCCCCTTACACGAAAATCAATAAACACACCCATGCATCGAGGCTTCTAGGTATTATTTAACTTCCAATTAAGGCAATACCCTCTAAGCTCTCTATGTCCCGTGAGTAAATCTTAGCAAGGGCAACCCCATCCCAAGGGAGCAATTTACCCTTACATTATTAAAATTTTTCACCTTATAACTTAAAGAGGTGAGGATTTAAATTTGGGCCTTTGGATTTGTATTTGGGTAATCATCACCCTAGAGGTCTTAGAAGCATAACACTTCGTATGGTGAAATCCCTAGGGAATTTCCTTATAATTTATCTATTCCCTAAGTAAGTCCCTACCGTATAGTGCCTCAATTTGCACCATCGATTGTGCTTGCTGAGGGAGGAAGTAGATGGAATGGCCATGAAAGATGTGGCAAAGCTATACTCCATTTGCAGGGATCCATAAGGGAATCCTTGTTGGGGTGTGGAGCCTATGTTTTTGCTCTTCTCAAATCACTGATTAAAGTACTGGAGCTCTAATTGTTAATTTTGGAGACTTAAAGAGCTTTCATGACCAGTTGTTTGCTGTGACGTTGCTGTTAACTGGCTGTCAACGTCGGGACTATTTTTCCAGCTGTGGGAAGTTGAAAGATCACAACTTTTAATCTTCTAGGGTCATATTTATGGCTTCTTAAAGGATTGTAATCCTATGAATAGAGGTGTTAGGGTATCTTGAAGATATCTTGAGTGTTCAAGAGGTCTTGAGTCTTTGAGATCAAGAGGTGATCAAGAGTGATCAAGGTTAAGCAATTAGGTGTCAATTGTGGTTTAGATGTGGTTTAGCATCTTTGGAATTCTGTTGTGAGTTCATAACTAAGAGAAGACTATGAGAGTTGTTTTACTCTTGTTGATAATAAAATCTAAGCAAGTTCTTGGTGGACGTAGCCCACATTGGGTGAACCACGTTAAATCTTGTCTTGTCTTCTTTTGTGCATTATTCATTTATGCTATTATATTTCTGCAAGTATAATTCTGCTATATAGTTTCCTACTGTTGTGGTTTGAGGAATTGTTTCTGCATATTTGTTCTCTAATTCCTAACAATTGGTAGCCCAGAATTTGGTGGTTTCTTTGCTGAATGAGTAAATGCACAGGAAAATTTTAGCTTGAGTGGGAGCTATGGCAGATGAGGGAAGATCTAGGGTTGAGAAGTTCAATGGGCAAAACTTTAGTTTGTGGAAGATGCAAATGGAGGATTACTTATATCAGAAGGACCTCCATGTTCCTTTAGCTGGGAAAGTCTAAAGAAACCTATAGCCATGTCAAATGAGGATTGGGAGTTACTAGATAGCAAAAGGCACTCGGGGCAATTCGTTTATGCCTTGCATCTTCGGTATTACTTTTAACATATCATAGGAGAAGACCACGGAAGGTCTCATGATGCATTAGGGAAGTTATATGAAAAACCCTCTGCCTCTAATAAAATATTTTTAATGAAAATCTTTCTTTAATATGAATCAATGTATGAGAATGGTTCTATTGTTGATCATTTGAATGATATTTAATACGGTTGTGAGTATGTTAAACTCGGTAAAAATTGACTTTGATTTGATGAGGGTCAGGGATTTATTGATTTTGTGCTCCTTACCAGATAGCTATAAGGACATACTTGGTTATGGATGTAAGTAATTCAATCTCTAATAACTCGAAGACATGAAGTTTGAGGATATAATAGGTGTGATCCTAAGCGAGGAAATGTGAAGAATAGAGCACTGAAGATTCTTATACTTCAAAAATGCTTTAACGGTGGAGAATTTAGAGGGAGACAAAAGAATATAGGGAAAGTTCCGTAACAGTGGGAAGTCAAATGATCGGGAAGGTCAAAGTCCAAGAGTAAGTTAGAATTGGCACTATGGGAAGGTTGGTCATGCAAAGAAATATTGTTGGGCTCTTCGGGATAAGAAGAACAAGAAGATGAAACAAGAGGTAAATTTGGCAGAAGGTGATGTTTATCAAGATGATTTGATTCTTTCTTTTGATAATATTGTTGAATCTTGGGTGTTAGATTCAGAGGCTTCTTTCCATGCCACCCCACATAGACATTACTTTACTGATTTTGTTCAAGGTGATTTTGGACATGTATATCTTGGTGATGATGAACGATGAAACATAGTAGGGAAAGGTTGTGTTCGGGTGAAAATGCAGAATGGGAACACATGGCTACTTAAGGACATCAAGCATGTGCCTAAGTTGAGGTGGAACTTGATATCAGTGGGACAGCTGGGTAGTGATGGCTGTACAGTTAGTTTTACAGTGGATTCTTGGAAGGTTACCAAGGGAGCTCTTGTGGTTGCAAGAGGTAAGAAAACTTATAATTTGTATTTAACCAGTGGTGCTGATTATTGCAATTTAGTTGTTACAGATGGAGATGCAACTTTGTCACACTGGAGACTCGATCATATGAGTCATAAGGGCATGCATATTATAAAGGATAGGTTGCCCAGATTAAATGAGTTAGATTTGGACTTATGTAAGGACTGTGTTTATGGGAAATAGAAGCAGGTGAGATTCCTCAAGGTTGGACCTACTAGGAAGGAGGGTAATTTGGAGCTAGTGTATATGGATGTATGGGGGCCAGCTAAGGTAAACTCTATTGGTGGTTCATGTTATTATGTCACTTTCATTGATGATGCAACTAGAAAAGTTTGGGTATATTACATTAGAAAGAAATCAGATGTGTTTGAAAATTTCAAAAGATGGAAAGCCTTGGTTGAGAATGAAATAGGTCTCAAGTTGAAATGTCTCAGGTTGGATGATGGAGGGGAATATTGTAGAAATTAATTTATTAATTATTGTTTGGTAAATGGGATCCGCAGGAAAAGAACGGTTCCAAATACTACACAGGAAAATGGAGTGTCAGAGAGAACGAACAAGACAATCATGGAGCGTGCTAGGTGCATGAGGTTACATGCAAGGCTGAGACTCATGTTTTGGGTAGAAGCGGTAAGCATAGTTGTTTATCTAATTAATAGATGACCCTCTATGGCCTTGGATGGAGGTATACCTGAGGAGGTTTGGTCTAGTAAGAAAATTAATTACTCATTTCTTAGATTATTTGGATGTGAGGTATTTTTTCACATTGATAAAGATGATAGGACCAAGTTAGAGGCTAAGTATGAGAAATGCACCTTTATTGGATATGGTGAAGATGATTTTGGTTTCTGTGTTTGGAGTCTTAAAGACAAGAAAATATTTCAGTCTAGAGATATTGTCTTTAATGAAAAAATCATGTATAAAGATCAGTTGCAGGAACAGAAAGAGGAATCAAAGAAAGAATACATAGTGTTAGAGGACATTGTAGATGACAAGGTGTCTAACGGGTCAGTTCAGGTACAACATGTTCCAGCACAGCTAGTTCAGGTACCTACTCATTAGGAACCCCAAACTCCTAAGGTGAGAAGGTCTTCTAGGGTAAGAACGAAACCTTAATGATTTACTCCATATTTGAATTATTTATTTATCAATGACAGTGGAGAGCCAGAGTGCTTTGAGGAAGTAGTGTAGGTGGATGCTAGGAAGAAGTGGGAGCAGGCCATGGATGAAGAGCATAGATCTCTTATGGAAAACCAGACTTGGGATCTGGTAGAGCTACCCAAGGGGAAGAGAGCATTATAGAACAAGTGGGTGTATAGAATCAAAAAGGAAGATGGAGGCAAGAAAAGATACAAGGCCTAGTAGGTGGTCAAAGGATTTGCACAGAAGAAAGGTATAGACTTTGATGAAATTTTTTCTCTAGTTGTTAAAATGACTTCTATTAAAATTGTTCTTGGTTTAGTTGCAGTAGAAGACCTGCACTTAGAACAGTTGGATGTGAAGACTGCATTCCTTCATGGTGAGTTGGAGGAGGAATTTTACATGCAACAGCCACAGGGTTATGAGGTGAAAGGGAAGGAGAGGTTAGTGTGCAAATTGAAGAAGAGCTTGTATGGCCTGAAACAAGCTCCATGATAGTGGTACATGAAGTTTAATAGTTTTATGCAGGAGAAGGGTTACTCTAGGTGTCACTCAAACCATTTCATGTACATCAAGAAGTTTCTTGATGGTAGTTAAATTATTTTGTGCCTATATGTAGATGATATGCTTGTTGCAGGGAAGAACATGTAGGAAATAAATGTACTCAAGAAGCAGCTAGGTGAATCCTTTGCTATGAAGGATTTGGGGGCAGCAAAAAAATCCCTTGGTATGAGAATAACTCGGAACATGAAGGAGAGGAAGTTGGTATTATCTCAAGAAGAGTACATAAAGAATGTCTTGGAGAGGTTTAGTATGCAAGTTGATAAACCGGTTGGTACTCCTTTGACATGTCACTTTAAATTATCAAAGGAGCAGAGTCCTAAGACTGAGGAGGATAAAATCCAGATGTCCAAAGTACCGTACTCATCAGTAGTTGGTAGCTTGATGTATGCTATGGTATGCACTAGGCTTGACATTTCCCATGCAGTGGGAGCAGTGAGTAGGTTTATGAGTGATCCAAGTAGAGAGCACTGATAGGCAGTAAAGTGGATCCTTCGGTATTTGAGAGAGACCATGGGAGCAACATTGTGTTTTGGTGGATCAGAAACTACATTACATGGATATGTAGATTCAGACATGGTAGGAGATTTGGATAGTAGGAGGAGCACACCAAGTTATGCATTTACAGTTGGTGATACAATGGTGAGTTATATTTCACGGTTACAAAAGGTTGTGGCTTTATCAACCATAGAGGCTGAGTATGTTTCTACCACAGAGGAAAACAAGGAGATGATTTGGCTACAACAGTTGCTTGATGAGTTGGGTCATAAGCAGGAAGTTGGGAGACTACATAGTGATAGTAAGAGCATTATTCATTTGGCGAAGAACTCCACTTTCCAATCTCGGACGAAGCACATTCAGTTGAGATATCATTTCATCAGGAAAAATTTGGAAGAAGATAAGTTGAAGCTGGAAAAGATTCATACCAGTCATAATCTTACGGATATGATGAACAAGGTGGTCACAAGGGAGAAGTTGAAGTTGTGTTCAAATTTGATTGGCCTTCATGGTTGATAATCAAGGGTTTAGAAATTTTCTTAGTGGAAACAGTCTCCAAGTGGGAGATTGTTGGGGTGTGGAGCCTATTTTTGGTCTTCTTGAATCAATGATTGAAGTACTAGAGCTCGAACGATTAAGTTTGGAGACTTCAGGATCTTTCTATAGTCATTTGCTATGACATTGCTGTGATGTTGCTGTTAACATGTTGTTAATTGGTTTTCAACGTCGGGACTGTTTTTCCAACAATGGGAAGTTGAAAGATCGTGACTTTCAATCTTCTAAGGTCAGATTTATGGCTTGTTAAAAGGATTGTAATCCTATAAATAGAGGTATTAGGGTATCTTGAAGATATATTGAGTGTTCAAGAGGTCTTGAGTCTTAGAGATCAAAAGGTGATCAAGAGTTATCAAGGTTATGCAATTGGGTTTCAATTGTGGTTTATCATCTTTGGAATTTTGTTGTGAGTTCATAACTAAGAGAATACTGTGAGAGTTGTTTTACTCTTGTTGATAATAAAATTTGAGAAACTTCTTGGTGGATGAAGCCCACATTGGGTGAACCATGTTAAATATTTTCTTGTCTTCTTTTGTGCATTATTCATTTATGTTGTTATATTTCTGCAAGTATAATTTTGCTATATAGTTTCCTACTACTGTGGTTTGAGGAATTGTTTTCGTATATTTGTTCTCTAATTCTTAACAGCATATGCATTTGTAAGGACATAAGGGAATCCCTGTGGTTGAAAAAACATCCTAAGTGAAGAGAATATGTCTCCTTGTGGTGATTTTGAATAAATGTTTAAGTAGGGAGGAGCATTGTTCTAGTATGGGTTGTTTGGTGCCAAGCCGAGAGGTATCATGTTTTCAACTAGAGCGGCATTTGAAAACATTGTACTAGTTAGTGTTTGCTATGGATAATTATACAGATGTTGAGGAGGCATGCCTAACATTCCTGTTCCTATAAGGAGGTCAACCTAACTGGGGTGATGCGGAGGGTTGGGGATTCCTGCTTGCCCAAAATATGAATTTTGGTTTTCTTGAGCAAGTTCCACTCCTATAACCTTCTCAACTAAAGCTGAAATGACCTCTATTGGTGAAGACACAGTGTTTTTCCTTAATGGCATTTGTTGTATACCTTGAGGTTGTAAAGGGGTATGATACCCTACTATTAATTGATCATTACCCTGCTAAGCTTCACTGAGGGCATTTCCCACAGGTGGAGGAATGGGGGTGTTTTCTTGGAGTAGGGTATCAGAATGTATTTGCAAATTCCCTATAGGTGGATACATGTTTTGGAAGCATTTTTCACTTCTACTGTAGTGTGCTAAGTACTCCTCATCCAAAAATGGGAGTGGATCTGACTATCTATTGATCTGTGGTCTAAACAAGACCCGAGGAGATGAAATGGATTCTCCAGTAAACGTCATATTGTTAGAGCCTGATGGTTCTGGTTGTTGTGTTTGTGTAAGTTGATCCAACTTCTCAATTTGGAATGAAGAAATAAAACTAGTTCTGTGAGGGGGAGTTTGAGATGACAAGTAATTACTTAAATAGTTATCAGCCCATGCAGAAAGCGAGGGTGATGGTTGTCTATTTGTTTGACTATAGTTTTCTTCGATACCTAAGAGAGGTCTGCCATATGCATCTTATCCTGATATATTCAGGGGGTATATTAATACCCGTAGAATAATGGGAAAGAGTGAAGGTGGATGAAAGAAATGAAAATAAAAGAGGAAAAATTGTTTGTTTCATGTCAGGTTCTCCAATTTTCTACGATGGAAAAGTGACATGCGAGCATGGGAATCTACAAGTAACTCTTCCTCGTACCTGACCTCCCGAGGTCATGTTGAGATGGTTGGTGAATGTGGAATATAAGTGGATACAGATAAACTAGTTGGGAAATCTTATATCCTTAATACACAATAGTGGAATCTGTGAATCTAAGGTGTAGAAGGACCTCCTAACTTGAATTGGTGTAATAGATCATTTGGATATAATAGTTGTTCAGAGGCTCCAATCAATGTCGAGCTCTACCGAGATCCTTTTTATTGGCTGTTGGATACGTGGGAAGTGACTTGTAGGTTTTTCGTGTATATTTCCAGACAAGGTCATGAAAATGGTGATGGGAGGTGTAGTGGATTCTCTGGGTTTTTATGGACAATTCTCTGTTCTAGTCTAGAAATTATTAGCTTGATTGGCTCCTATGTTTAATAAGGAGAATTGTGTAATAATATCTGGTGGAAGTGGTGAGGACCTAAATACTTGTGTTCGTAAACCAACATAAATGTTTGATTGATTAGTAGGCCTGCTGGGTTGTGGGACCTGTGGATCACAACCGTAAGTTAATGGTTGTGGCTGACCTCCTATGGTCATGTGAAGAGTTATTCTCTCCTTCTGACTATCTAATAATCATACGACTTTTCAGCCTCAATTTTTATAACTATAAGTTGTGTAATTTTCTCAGAATACCTTATAGGTGTTCTGGCAACTTGAATGCGTAAGCTAGTATCTATGTCAACGAGGAGGTCTCTTACATTAGGTTGTGGAACTAAAGGATCGTAACCAAATACTTGTTCTCTTTCGAGTCCTTGTACAATCATACAAATATCTTATTAAGGCAATCTATAGTTAGGATGATTTGACCAAAATGTGTATGCCTTGTCGTCTTCAATATTTAACTCTCTCAGTTGTTCACTAATTGCTCATAATGTTTTCCATTGCTTGAAAGACTTGTATCCTAAGGTCTTGATCTATATCAACTAGTGTTGTGGGGAGATTTGGTTGAGGCACTATTGGTTCAAATATATACTCTCTGGGATCTCTAGGTCCCGTGATTGTCATACAAAATGATTCAACTTTTAACTAAAACTAATAAACTAATTATGAAAGATGTATCTACACTATGCATGCATTATTTTATTTTTGTATTTTCGATGAATTATTTTAATGAAATTAAAAGAGTAGTTATTCTAATATATTTAGAAAATGGACAACTAATCTAGTAACAGAATCAAAACAAACAAAGTAGCCTGGTGTGGCTATTTTCCTGTGCAGTTGTGAATTTATCCTAGATAGCTAAACAACTAAATGTTTTAAATTGAAAGACTCTCGATCCTACCTCAGAAGTGAGGAATGAATCATAGTTTCACAGAAACTATCAATCCCCATAGCTTCCCTAGTGATATCGAAAGTGAGCTTTGATTGAAATAAAATAATTTACTACTCTATTTAATATGTTGTAACTAGAACTTTGATAACTCAAACCTAGCGTTTATAGAATAGTGGTAAATCTAGTTTGTGTGTGACTTTGGCCCCTAAGTGTTATCTCCTCGTTCCTTCATGTTCTCTTGAATCCAAAAAAGTGTGTATATGATACCATCAATAGAATAAGGTACTCGAACGATGTTAGCTTTGGATGTAGACAGAATACAATGCGAGTAAGAGAGAGCTAGTGCAAGTGAACAGAGCTTGAATATGCAATTCCTAGCGGGATTTATTACGGGAATTCAACACAAATGCACCGAGAGTTATAGAAACTATCTTTTGTAAGTAAACAAAACCTGTAACTCTAAATGGAATCCAATCTAAGAATGAAACTATATTATTCTATACTGATTTGTATGGAACAACAATGAAGCAAGATTGAAACAAGAAGATCAAATGACCTCTAAACAGCAAAGGAAGACTAACGATGGATGCCAAACATGAAACTATTAGAATTCTAAGAAAGAAACTCAAAATATTGAAATGATTAAATAGAGAAGGAGAGGGGGCATTTGTTTGAAAAAAAGATGGCTATTTATAGAAAATGCATTCACTTCCCCATTTTAGTACATTAGAACAAGAATTTTTTTTT
This sequence comes from Taxus chinensis, assembly GCA_019776745.2. Lineage (NCBI taxonomy): Eukaryota > Viridiplantae > Streptophyta > Pinopsida > Cupressales > Taxaceae > Taxus > Taxus chinensis. Next base: position 296,426,456 of record CM034157.1, read on the forward strand.
TATAGAAGCATTCTAGTTCTAAATACATAATTTAGAACTCTCAGATCATAACAATCATTCTTATAACAGATAACCATATGCAGCTGTGATGACTCAGAGTACCTCCGATCTATTCATTCCATGACTCGGTAATCTACCGATCTATTCATGAGTATCAAAGAGTTGGCGTTTTTATTTTAACACATCCCTCTTGCGGTTCTCTTCCCTAATCTGGGATTTAGAATGCTCTGTCCAAGGAACCTATCTGAATAATTGTTACCATTATTCATCGGCATCTCATCCCTCAGACTAGGTGACATAGGACAACGCAATCAGCAGCTTGCGATACTTTGGCCAAAGATTTGAAACATACTGCTTATGTCTCGTATTCCTTGACGGCATACTCGTCAATCTGGAATACATCCTTCACCCCATTCCTATGTTATGTAGAATGTCTTACACTGACTTCTGTCAGCCTCCCCTGTCCCAAGTTATTCACTCAGGAACGGATTAATAATATGACAATGATATAAGGATGTTCTCAAGAACTAGGGATACGCTGACATACTGGGTCAACCCTAGTTAACCCTGTGTGTCAAGGTACCCCGAGTCTCCAGGGCAGCCTCATATCATGACCACATTCCTAACCAGTCCCAGAGTAAAAACTTGTTCGAGTTTAAGGTGTAAATCTTAACGATCAATGCAAAGGGTGTCGCCATAAGTCACCTGCATTGTTGTATCTTCGAGAAGATCCTAATCTTCTCGAAGGTACAACCCTGCAGTTGACTTGTGCCATCAACCTTCAAATCCACCTCGAAAAGATCTACTTAACTTTAAGGTGTTACTTACGTTGAGTTAAAGTTATACTTTAAGACGCTCCTTTTAGGGTAGTCTTTTCCCAACCCCTGGGTTCCTCACCTTAGAATTGCCTTTCTTATTAAGACCCATTTCACAAAGAGAAGTTAATAAGATTTGAGGTTTCATTAAGGAGTTCTTTGTTACACAATGATCTAAATCAACGAAATTGGGCAGTAGCCCTAAGTCTTCTCATAAGGTTGCTAACCATACCCTTATTAGGTTTATATCAGTTCTCAAAACTGAAATATATCTTACTTATTAGTATTAAGATATAGTGATTTAAAATCAAATTAAGGCGTTGTCTTGACTTAGATCAAGATTAGGGAGTAATAATTTATTCAGCCCGTTCAGCTTCCTGTTGAGGTTTATTTTAACCTTAGCTTCTCGAAAGGCAGTGATCTAAATTCCAATTTAGCTTTAGATAGAACATAACAGAACTACTAAACATTCACAAGTATTCAGTCACATAATCTTTGCAAAGCTTACTTAGAGAATCCCAAATGTCTCCAAGGTATACAATAATAACAATGCTCTTAAAATCATTCGAACCGAAGAAGTTCAATCCATCAAGATACGAATGCAAACACATAAGTAACAAATACCTCATTTCATTCATTTCTAAGCTAATCAAATACATTTTATGCATTCAGCATATTTGATACAATACTCAACAGCAAAAGAACATCTTTCTTCAAGTAGTACATTTAGAGAATCAAGTTGGAATTCATCATAAAACCAAATTAAACAATCTGAACATCATATCAGATCTGCGTGCCTTTACCACTTACGGAAACCATCTGCAAAAATTGTCAACACGGGTCAGTTCGGTGAACTGAGCATGATAAGCACTAATTCTTAAAACAATTGCAATCCACCAATTGTTCTCATTAAACAACCTGTTTAAATGAAATCATTTCTTCAAATTCCAAACATAAATCAGGCTATTCATCTTATATGTTAGAGACTAAGAACAAATGAATACAACCATTCTAAAGACAACAAAACTCCTACAAGAATGTTTCTAACAATTACTCAAAGGCAGTTTATAACATTCAACAAGCTCAACTGTCGTAATTCCTTTCAATCATACATTATTTTAATGGTATTGACGAGTATACCTACTTATACAGCAACACACATTTTATACCAGTCTCTCCATACAATACCACAGTCTATTCTTGTTATGCCCTTACCGTAGAGATCGCATAAGGATACAAGGAGAAAGCACATAAAGTTTCTAGACTAGGAGAGAGAGAGTATTTTCTTATTCCTCTTATTACACATCAACTTATAATTTACAGCTTAGGAGAGGGAAACAAAGCAAATCAGATTCCCATTTCAATCATGTTCTGGACTGTACCGAATCCTCTAAAATAATGCAATTAGTTTTATGCATGTGACTAAAACAGTCGAGATCACAAGAAGAAACTACAGTTTCATCTAAATTCATTAATAAAAATCACCTGTAGCTATTAAGCATTACAAGAGCTCTCGCGACAAAGCAAAAGAAAATAATCCAACCATGAAAGACTCAACAAATCTTTTCCATATCATTCATCAACATGAAAATACCCAACGCCATCGCCTGACATGGTACAGCTAAGAGCTCTTTGTTTCAGTCAAACTCGAGACAAGATAACATTAAAAACAAATAACGTTTCCATATGCAAATACAGTGACATTCACACTGAGTCGAAACACAAACATGCACAGCTTCATTCAACTTAAACAAATCCCTACGATTATACAGCAAGGACTTATATTAGAAGCCGATTTCAAGAAAAATAATCACAACAAGGTCTTCACAGAAGCCGAATTCCATAACAATAATTTCCTCAAAGTTTCATCCGAAGTCGAGCTACTACGAAATACAATAGGGTCTCAAATGGAGTCAAGTTTGTAAAGAAAACCCATCCTTTAATTCCACAGAAGTGAACTGAATATAACACAACAATGTTAAGAAAGAGTTTGTATGATATGCATGCACAGCGAGGACTTAATTCGAGAATCGAGCCAACTTGCAACATATCAAGGACTCTAACAGTGTCAAATACAACTAGTACTCACAACCAGGGCTTTGAATTCATGACAACAATTCAAGAATCCCAAAGTACTCACTTCTACAGAAGTTAAAAACATAAAATTCAAGGACTCCAACAGAGTCAAAACCAATAAGTATTCTCAACACAAAGCATTCAAAACTAGTTAGCTTAAGCAGAAATACAAGATACTTCTACACTGAGTCAATACCAAAAGGAGTCGAAAACATAAACATAAAAACAACTCAAAGCAACAGTATTCATAACTAAGCTTAACAGAAGTTGAAATACAAGATACATTTCAAGGATTCACTGAGTCAATACCATCAGTATTCACAACTAAGCAACAATATTCATAACTAAGCTTAGACAGAAGTTGAAAACAAGATACATTTCAAGGACTTCACTGAGTCAATACCATCAGTATTCTCAACTAAAACAGTTAAAACATATTATGTTACAAGGACTCCAACAGTAATCACAACCAAGCTTAGACAGAAGACGAAAACATATGAAACATTAAAAGGACTCCCACTGAGTCATTTTCGTATATAATCCCTGAAAACTTTCAACGGAGACTAACCCAAAATTGCAAACACAGTAAGGATTTCTACAATAGTCACATTCAAGTAGTATAATCACAGCAAGCATTCCAACCAGAAGAAACTTAAAGTATTCTTAGCAAGATTCAACAGGATTCAACAACAATAAAAGCACAGCCGGTCTTCAATCGAAATGAAACCAAAAGGAAGAATAAATACAGTAAACATTCCAACAAAGTCTTCGAAAAACCTGAGATTCCTAATTCCACAGGAAAAGAAGAACCAATACATTGCTTCAAACCAACTGAACTGAAATCACCTGAACAGAGTTGTTTTAATGAAAGCATTTGGAGTAAAGCAAGATTTTTAAAAGTCAGGGCCTATCATGCCTGGTAATGTCGCTTAAAAATCTGAAGAAGACCTCTGAATGTGCTCGCGCCTTCTCCTCTTCTTCCACGATAGATTCAGCAACAATAATTTGTTACCCTCATGTCTTATAAACTTTCCCCGACAGAGAAAAGAGCTAGATATTCTCATAGTTGCCATGCAACACAAAGTAGACTGGTTCGAAGAACCAGTGATCAAACAGAGAGAAAAACGGAGCGTATGGAAAACCAAACAACCAACTAGTTTTCCATTTGCATGCCTTCCTGAGCAATCCGTGCTCGGGAACCGAAGTTCATCAATGAAATTAACTCCAAGATTCCCACCTAATCTCCATTACCGCCGACCGCCAAAGTTGGCGATTGACAAATGAAAACAAACAGACCATTCCCAAATTTGGCGACTCTTGCCACGTTAGGTCTCAATAGCCGTTTATAATCTCCGCCAAATCCCTTGTCCTTCATGCTTATCCACCTCATTTAATGCCATGAAAACCGCCGCCCATGGCTCGCACCCCTTCATAGGTCCCCCTTCATCCATTATCATAAGTTAGGTTAGAAACATAGGTTAGATCTTATAAGGTAATACTTTAGTCTTACTTCCATAGTGCTAGGTAGCTAACCTTAGGAGCATTAAACCTATAGTTTAGGGCTAGGTTAGATTAGCAATAATTCAACCCATAGGTTATAGTTTAGGTTAAGGTTATTAACCTTAACGAATCCATTCTAGGTCCCACAAGTAGGTTCGATCAGTATTAGAACCAACAGGTATAACATTCCCGAAATGGATTCTATCCGGCATTGATAATAAGCTTGCAGTATACACCAGAATTTATTACCTGGCTTAAGGTCTAGGCCTTCCTGATATTACGATATCGGGAACCAATTCATTTAACACGATCAACCTGAGTTAGACTCCGGAATTGCTTATTCAACACATTCAGACCTTGCAACTTTCGTAAGGTCTATAATTTTTGTTCATCCAGAATAAACTTAAAACATCTCTTGGATCAATGCAACTGATCCAAGGCTGAGTCATAAAGACGGATAAATCCACAATTCCTTTCGAAATCAAATTGAACTCAGGTGCTAAAAATGAAAGAAATAAAAGAGTCCAAGCATATCCTGACTCAGTCAAAGATCTTCAAGAGCAAAGAAGATACAATCCATATCAAGCATGACTTCACAATCAAAGGAACACATCCTTATACAGAAGAAATCATATATCAACACTTGAATGCTCAGGAGGAAGTAACAATAGTTCAGGGTGTTACATGCTTCCCTCCTAAAAGATTCATCGTCCCGATGATTACATATTTGATTTACCTTCAGGTCAACCAATTTATTAGTTCACAATACAATAAGACTATTTCCAACTTGAATAGTTCCAGAAATCAATGTCACGATACATTTTATTCAGCCTGAATAATGTTTGCCTCAATCTGGCTTTCATATAGACATGAAAAAGATAAGTTCATAAAAAAAATGTTTTGTCAACAGATTTCATTCTGTTGAAAAAGAAAAGGAAAAGCAATTTTCATCTCTTCCAGATTTTCCCAAGTTGCACTTTCTTCGTTAAACTGGTCCCACTGGACCTTACATTGCTGTATTTCACGATTTCTCAAATGCAATTGGTGAGTTTCCAGCACTCGTGTGGGTTTAACCATGATTATTCCTGGGTCTTGGACCTGCAAGGAATTCCAATTTAAGACATGTGACAAATCTGAAACGTATTTCTTAAGCAAAGAAATATGGAAAACATCATGCATGCGAGACAAAGCAGGTGGTAATGCTAATCGATAAGCTACAGGATTGATTATTTCGACAATTTCGAAAGGTCCCACGTAACGAGGTGACAACTTGGCAGCCTTGCCAAAAGTTATAGAACTCTTTCTGGGTTTAACACGAAGAAAAACCTTCTCACCAAGCTCAAACCTTCGATCAACCCGCTTAAGGTCAGCATAGCTCTTCTGCCTATCTGCTGCTTCCTTTAATCGTTCACGAATCAACTTTACTTGCTGTTCCATTTCAGTGAGGATCTCTGGTCCAATTACCACTCTATCCTCAATACTATCCCAACTAACAGGGGTTCTGCACTTCCTTCCATAAAGTGCTTCAAAAGGTGCCATTTTAAGAGATGAGTGATAAGTGTTGTTGTATGCGAATTCAACTAGTGGAAGATACTCTTCCCATTTATACTGTTGATCCATGCAATACATTCGCAACATATCTTCCAACACTTGATTTACTCTCTCGGTTTGTCCATCCGTTTCCGGATGATATGCAGAACTGAAGTTTAGTTTCGTTCCAAGAGCTGTATTAAGCGTTTGCCAAAATCTTGACGTCATTCTAGGATCCCTGTCAGATATAATCAATTCTGGTACACCATGTAACCTGAAAATTTCATGCACGAATCTTTTGGCCAACACTGGTGAATCATCCTTTAGATTTCCAGTGATGAAATGAGCTACCTTAGTTAGTTTATCTACAACTACCAGGATAACATCATGTTTATTCCTGGACATAGGTAACCCTTGTACAAAGTCCATGCTTATTACTTGCCATTTGTACTGCGGTATGCTATGGGGATATAATAGTCCAGCAGGGTGCATGTGTTCTGCCTTAACCCGCTGACATTCCAGACAATGAGTCACAAAATCAATAACATCCTTTTTCATACCTTTCCAAAAGTATTGTTGTTTTAGATCAGCAAGCATTTTTGTGATACCCGGGTGTCCAGAGAAGGGTGAATTATGAAATTCAACTAACAACTTCTTTCTCAAATCGTTCAGCATAGGTACGTATACCCTGTTTTCATAACGTAAGATTCCTTCATTATCAAAATGAAAACCTTTATACCTTTCATCATTAGGTTCTGCAGCAAGCGCTGCTTTTACTTGCTGAAAGTATATATCAGATTCTGAGGCACTTTTTACCTCATCCTTAAACTGAGTTCTTAATGTTATAAGAGCAGAAATGTGCTTCCTACGACTTAGAGCATCTGCTACCCTATTCTCTTTCCCTTTGATGTAGCTAATATCAAAATCATATTGAGATAAAAACTCTAACCACCTTCTCTGTCTGGCATTTAGATTAGGCTGAGTGAAAATATATTTCAGTCCTAAGTGATCAGTTTTCAACTCAAAAGGTTTCCCAAGTAAATAGTGTCTCCAGACTTGAAGCGCATGAACAATGGCAGCAAGCTCCAAATCATGAGGAGCATAATTCAGCTCATGTAACTTAAGTTTTCTACTTTCATATGCTATGACTTGATCATTTTGTAACAAAACACCTCCAAGGCCTTCCCCAGAAGCATCCGTTACAACAGTAAAGCTCCCATTAGGGTCTGGTACAGCTAATATAGGTGCGGAAGTCAACTGGATTTTCAGACTTTTGAAAGCAGTTTCGCACTTATCATTCCAAATAAATTTCTTATCCTTCTTCTGCAATGAAGTTATCGGTGCAGCCACTTTAGAAAAATCCTTAACAAATTTTCTATAATAACCAGCAAGACCCATGAAGCTTCTTACTTCGTGCACATTCTTTGGTGCAGGCCACTCAGTTATTGCCACTATTTTTGAAGGATCTACAGCAATTCCTTCTTTACTAATGACATGACCCAAATAGTGAACTTCTGTATCAAAGAAAGAACATTTGGATAACTTACCATACAACTTTCTTTTTCTCAAAATTCCCAAAACTATCTTCAAATGCTCATTGTGCTCTTCAACACTTTTAGAATAAATGAGAATATCATCCAAGAATACAAGTACAAACTTGTCCAAATATTCTTGAAAGATATTATTCATTAAGTTCATAAAAGCTGCGGGTGCATTAATTAATCCAAAGGGCAGAACCGTGAATTCATAATGTCCGTACCTTGTTCGGAAAGCTGTTTTATGAATATCTTCTTCTCTAATCCTTAATTGATGATAAGCAGATCGAAGATCTATCTTAGAATAAACCGCTACCCCACGCATCTGATCAAATAGATCGTCGATCCTTGGAAGTGGGTATCTGTTCTTGATTGTTGCTTTGTTCAACATCCGATAATCAATACACAGCCTAAGTGTTCCATCCTTCTTTTTCACAAATATTACTGGCGCTCCCCAAGGTGAAACACTTGGTCTAATCAAACCTTTAGACAAAAGTTCTTGCAATTGTGCCTTAAGCTCGACTAACTCTGTAGTAGTCATCCGATAAGGTGCTTTGGAAATAGGTTCCGTTCCTGGTTTGATTTCGATGGTGAAGTCAAATTCCCTCTTGGGTGGTAAACCTGGTAATTCCTCCGGAAAAACATCTTTGAAACTTTGCAACAGAGGAAATCGTTTCATGGAATCACCATCTTCTTCTGAAAATTCAGATATCTTTACTGCATAAAGGGTACATCCTTTGTTTTTAGCCTTTTTAAGCTGCATAGCTGACAGTTTTCTAACTGAAATTTCCCGTTTCACACCTTGAATCTCTGCTGCCTTCAGCCGATCATCTAAACATTTTATATTCTTTTCATAGCAGTCTACTTTTGCTTTATGGTCAGCTAACCAATTGACACCGATGACAATGTCATACGATCCCAAAGGTGTAACATAGAGGTCAACTTCAGTGGAAAAGTTAGGTAAGTCAAGGACTGCCCCAAAAAGACACATACTCACTGTATGAACAGAATTATTACCATACTGTACAGTCCAAGATTTATCCATTTTTCCAGCCTTTCTTTTAAGTTTAGAAGCAAGTTTACTAGAAATAAAACATTCAGTAGCTCCTGTATCAAAAAGAATAGTGACAGGTATGCCAAATAACTTACCCAGAACTTCTATAGGTGTCACTTGCTTTTCAGCTTGCTTGTCTGCTACTGCAGCATGTATCTTATGCTGCTGATTACGATCATCCTTCTTCAAAGGGCACTGATTTGCGTAGTGGTCTTTGCCACAATTGTAGCAGCCTCCTACAGGTCCCTTTTTAGGCTCAAAATTACCTCCAGCCTTGTAATTATCACGTTGTCCTCCATAGGGCTTCTGCCCATTGTTATAATTTTTGGCAAAATTATCCCTTACATTTCCAGCAGGCTTATTTGCTACTGTTTTCTTACTATTATCCCCTGGAAACTTACTTCTGTTTCCAAACTTTTTCCATGGTCCCTTTTTGGGTGCAAGTGAAGTTGAAGAAGGGTTTGCAATCTTCTTCCGCACTTCCTCTTTATGAGCAGAAATAGCCTTTAATTTCTGTTCTTGTCTTATGGCCTTTTCAACAACTCCTTCCATAGTGGTTGGACTGTGAACATCGACCTCTCCCCCTATCACGGGATTCAGTCCCATGATGAATTTCCGTATTCTGAACTTCTCGTCAGTTTGATACTGCGGTACATACTTGAGGAGTTTTGTAAACCGCTCCCAGTATTCAGTTACCGTTAGCTTCCCTTGAGCTAAGTTCTGGAATTCTGTCATTTTCTGATCATAGAAAAGTTGTGGCAGCCAACGTTGCCTAAAATAGCCCTTAAATTGATCCCAAGTAATATTGGTCTCATCAATATTTAGCTCAGCTTTACGGCTATCCCACCACGAAGATGCTTCGTGGGAAAGCTGATAGGCTCCCCAAATAGCTTTGGTTTCCTCTGAGAAGTTTCTTATTGCAAAGTACTTCTCCATTTCGCTGAGCCAGTTCTCAGCTCCATCTCCTAATGTGGTGCCATCATATTTAGGTGGGCTTATCCTTTTTATATCATTAGTGAGTTCTGCTGCCAACCTGGCCTTTTTGTTTTCTGGTTGGACAGGTGCATTTCCAGCGTTATTATCAACACCCATATCGGGGTTGTCCTCAGGAGGTTGCTGATTGTTATTACCAGCTTCATCATCCTCCTCATTTCCCATTACTTGCTGTTCAAGTACAGCCAAACGATCTCTTGTGTCCAATAGGGCAGCAAGGATCTCATCAAGCTTTTGGGTTGTTGCTGCCCCTCCTTCAGGTGGAGCATTATTCGCAACGTTCCCCCTTGTTCTAACCATTTTTTGTTACAAGAAAATTCAGGTTTTTATCAGATTATGGACACAATAGGTCCAAGAGCTGCAACCTTCAGCTCTGATACCAAGATGTAACATCCCCATTTTAGTACATTAGAACAAGAATTATTATTTTTTTTTTGATAAATGCATTCCTAGTTCTAAATACATAATTTAGAACTCTCAAATCATAACAATCATTCTTATAACAGATAACCATATGCAGCTGTGATGACTCGGAGTACCTCCGATCTATTCATTCCATGACTCGGTAATCTACCGATCTATTCATGAGTATCAAAGAGTTGGCGTTTTTATTTTAACACATCACTCTTGCGATTCTCTTCCCTAATCTGGGATTCAGAATGCTCTGTCCAAGGAACCTATCTGAATAATTGTTACCATTATTCATCGGCATCTCGTCCCTCAGACTAGGTGACATAGGACAACGCAATCAGCAGCTTGCGATACTTTGGCCAAAGATTTGAAACATACTGCTTATGTCTCGTATTCCTTGACGGCATACTCGTCAATCTGGAATACGTCCTTCACCCCATTCCTATGTTATGTAGAATGTCTTACACTGACTTCTGTCAGCCTCCCCTGTCCCAAGTTATTCACTCAGGAACGGATTAATAATATGACAATGATATAAGGATGCTCTCGAGGACTAGGGATACGCTGACATACTGGGTCAACCCTAGTTAACCCTGTGTGTCAAGGTACCCCGAGTCTCCAGGGCAGCCTCATATCATGACCACATTCCTAACCAGTCCCAGAGTAAAAACTTGTTCGAGTTTAAGGTGTAAATCTTAACGATCAATGCAAAGGGTGTCGCCATAAGTCACCTGCATTGTTGTATCTTCGAGAAGATCCTAATCTTCTCGAAGGTACAACCCTGCAGTTGACTTGTGCCATCAACCTTCAAATCCACCTCGAAAAGATCTACTTAACTTTAAGGTGTTACTTACGTTGAGTTAAAGTTATACTTTAAGACGCTCCTTTTAGGGTAGTCTTTTCCCAACCCCTGGGTTCCTCACCTTAGAATTGCCTTTCTTATTAAGACCCATTTCACAAAGAGAAGTTATTAAGATTTGAGGTCTCATCAAGGAGTTCATTGTTACACAATGATCTAAATCAACGAAATTGGGAAATAGCCCTAAATCTTCTCATAAGGTTGCTAACCATACCCTTTTAGGTTTATATCAGTTCTCAAAACTGAAATATATCTTACTTATTAGTATTAAGATATAGTGATTTAAAATCAAATTAAACGTTGTCTTGACTTAGATCAAGATTAGGGAGTAATAATTTATTCAGCCCGTTCAGCTTCCTGTTGAGGTTTATTTTAACCTTAGCTTCTCGAAAGACAGTGATCTAAATTCCAATTTAGCTTTAGATAGAACATAACAGAACTACTAAACATTCACAAGTATTCAGTCACATAATCTTTGCAAAGCTTACTTAGAGAATCCCAAATGTCTCCAAGGTATACAATAATAACAATGCTCTTAAAATCATTCGAACCGAAGAAGTTCAATCCATCAAGATACGAATGCAAACACATAAGTAACAAATACCTCATTTCATTCATTTCTAAGCTAATCAAATACATTTTATGCATTCAGCATATTTGATACAATACTCAACAGCAAAAGAACATCTTTCTTCAAGTAGTACATTTAGAGAATCAAGTTGGAATTCATCATAAAACCAAATTAAACAATCTGAACATCATATCAGATCTGCGTGCCTTTACCACTTACGGCAACCATCTGCAAAAATTGTCAACACGGGTCAGTTCGGTGAACTGAGCATGATAAGCACTAATTCTTAAAACAATTGCAATCCACCAATTGTTCTCATTAAACAACCTGTTTAAATGAAATCATTTCTTCAAATTCCAAACATAAATCAGGCTATTCATCTTATATGTTAGAGACTAAGAACAAATGAATACAACCATTCTAAAGACAGCAAAACTCCTACAAGAATGTTTCTAACAATTACTCAAAGGCAGTTTATAACATTCAACAAGCTCAACTGTCGTAATTTTTTTAATCATACATTATTTTAATGGTATTGACGAGTATACCTACTTATACAGCAACACACATTTTATACCAGTCTCTCCACACAATACCACAGTCTATTCTTGTTATGCCCTTACCGTAGAGATCACATAAGGATACAAGAAGAAAGCACATAAAGTTTCCAGACTAGGAGAGAGAGAGTATTTTCTTATTCCTCTTATTACACATCAACATATAATTTACAGCTCAGGAGAAGGAAACAGAGTAAATCAGATTCCCATTTCAATCATGTTCTGGACTGTACCGAATCCTCTAGAATAATGCAATTACTTTTACGCATGTGATTAAAACAGTCGAGATCACAAGAAGAAACTACAGTTTCATCTAAATTCATTAATAAAAATCACCTGTAGCTATTAAGCATTACAAGAGCTCTCGCGACAAAGCAAAAGAAAATAATCCAACCATGAAAGACTCAACAAATCTTTTCCATATCATTCATCAACATGAAAATACCCAACGCCATCGCCTGACATGGTACAGCTAAGAGCTCTTTGTTTCAGTCAAGCATGAGATAAGATAACATTAAAAACAAATGACATTTTCATAAGCAAATACAGTGACATTCACACTGAGTCGAAACACAAACATGCACAGCTTCATTCAACTTAAACAAATCCCTACGATTATACAGCAAGGACTTATATTAGAAGCCGATTTCAAGAAAAATAATCACAACAAGGTCTTCACAGAAGCCGAATTCCATAACAATAATTTCCTCAAAGTTTCATCCGAAGTCGAGCTACTACGAAATACAACAGGGTCTCAAACAGAGTCAAGTTTGTAAAGAAAACCCATCCTTTAATTCCACAGAAGCGAACTGAATATAACACAACAATGTTAAGAAAGAGTCTGTACGATATGCATGCACAGCGAGGACTTAATTCGAGAATCGAGCCAACTCGCAACATATCAAGGACTCCAACAGTGTCAAATACAACTAGTACTCACAACCAGGGCTTTGATTGAAGTCGAATTCATACGACAACAATTCAAGGACTCCAACAGAGTCAAAACCAATAAGTAAACACAACAAAGCTTCTACAGAAGTCGAAAACATAAATCCATTTCAAGGACTCCAACAGTATTCACAACTAAACTTCTACAGAATTTAAAACATAAATTACGTTACAAGGACTCCAACGGAGTCAATACCATATAGTATTCTCAACTAAACAACAGTATTCATAACTAAGCTTAACAGAAGTTGAAATACAAGATACATTTCAAGGACTCTCACTGAGTCAATACCAACAGTATTCACAACTAAGCAACAATATTCATAACTAAGCTTAAATAGAAGTTGAAATACAAGATACATTTCAAGGACTCTCACTGAGTCAATACCAACAGTATTCACAACTAAACTTCTACAGAAGTTAAAACATAAATTACGTTACAAGGACTCCCACATAATCACAACCAAGCTTAGACAGAAGTTGAAAACATACGAAACATTACAAGGACTCCCACTGAGTCATTTTCGTATATAATCCTTGCAAACTTTCAACGGAGTCTAACCCAAAATTGCAAACACAGTAAGGACTTCTACTATAGTCGCATTCAAGTAGTATAATCACAACAAGCATTCCAAACAGAAAAAACTTCAAGTATTCACAACAAAATTCAACAGGATTCAACAACAATAAAAGCACAGCCGGTCTTCAATCAAAATGAATCCAAAAGGAAGAATAAATACAGTAAACATTCCAACAAAGTCTTCGAAAAACCTGAGATTCCTAATTCCACAGGAAAAGAAGAACCAATACATTGCTTCAAACCAACTGAACTAAAATCACCTGAACAGAGTTGTTTTAATGAAAGCATTTGGAGTAAAGCAAGATTTTTAAAAGTCAGGGCCTATCATGCCTGGTAATGTCGCTTAAAAATCTGAAGAAGACCTCTGAATGTGCTCGCGCCTTCTCCTCTTCTTCCACGATAGATTCAGCAACAATAATTTGTTACCCTCATGTCTTATAAACTTTCCCCGACAGAGAAAAGAGCTAGATATTCTCATAGTTGCCATGCAACACAAAATAGACTGGTTCGAAGAACCAGTGATCAAACAGAGAGAAAAACGGAGCGTATGGAAAACCAAACAACCAACTAATTTTCCATTTGCATGCCTTCCCGAGCAATCCGCGCTCGGGAACCGAAGTTCATCAATGACATTAACTCCAAGATTCCCACCTAATCTCCATTGCCACCGACCGCCAAAGTTGGTGATTGACAAATGAAAACAAACAACCATTCCCAAATTTGGCGACTCTGCCACGTCAGGTCTCAATAGCCGTTTGCAATCTCCGCCAAATCCCTTGTCCTTCATGCTTATCCACCTCATTTAATGCCATGGAAACCACCACCCATGGCTCGCACCCCTTCATAGGTCCCCCTTCATCCATTATCATTAGTTAGGTTAGAAACATAGGTTAGATCTTAAGGTAAGACATTAGTCTTACTTCCATAGTGCTTAGGTAGCTAACCTTAGGAGCATTAAACCTATAGTTTAGGGCTAGGTTAGATTAGCAATAATTCAACCCATAGGTTATAGTTTAGGTTAAGGTTATTAACCTTAACGAATCCATTCTAGGTCCCACAAGTAGGTTCGATCAGTATTAGAACCAACAGGTATAACATTCCCGAAATGGATTCTATCCGGCATTGATAATAAGCTTGCAGTATACACCAGAATTTATTACCTGGCTTAAGGTCTAGGCCTTCCTGATATTACGATATCGGGAACCAATTCATTTAACACGATCAACCTGAGTTAGACTCCGGAATTGCTTATTCAACACATTCAGACCTTGCAACTTTCGTAAGGTCTATAATTTTTGTTCATCCAGAATAAACTTAAAACATCTCTTGGATCAATGCAACTGATCCAAGGCTGAGTCATAAAGATGGATAAATCCACAATTCCTTTCGAAATCAAATTGAACTCAGGTGCTAAAAATGAAAGAAATAAAAGAGTCCAAGCATATCCTGACTCAGTCAAAGATCTTCAAGAGCAAAGAAGATACAATCCATATCAAGCATGACTTCACAATCAAAGGAACACATCCTTATACAGAAGAAATCATATATCAACACTTGAATGCTCAGGAGGAAGTAACAATAGTTCAGGGTGTTATGAAAATTGGAAAGATGACAACTGAACAAGAAAGGTATGAGTTCATGCAGCTATGTCAAGAGTTCCCTGATGTGTTTGCTTGGAGCTATGAAGACTTGAAAGGTTTCAATCCCAACTTAGCTCAGCATACCATTGAAGTGGATCCAAATACTAAGCCTATCAGGTAGAAACAAGACCAGTCAATCCACATATGGAGCCTCTCATGAGGAAAGAATTGAACAAGCTGATTGAGTCAAGGATCATATTCCCAATCAAGCATTCAAGTTGGGTTGCCAACTTGGTTCCAGTCAGAAAGAAGAGTGGAGAGATCAGATTGTGTGTTGACTTCAGAGACTTGAATAGAGCATCTCTCAATGACCATTACCCACTCCCTTCCATGGAGCAAATCTTGCAATTTGTGGCTGGCTCCAAGAGGTTTTCACTACTTGATGGCTACTCAGGCTACAATCATATTATGGTGAAGGAAGACGACCAGTTCAAGACTGCCTTCACAACCAAATGGGGAACTTATGCATATATGAAAATGCCATTTGGGTTGTCCAATTTTGGTGCTACCTTCCAAAGAGCAATGGACATGGTGTTCAAAGGTTTAATTAACAACATGGTGCTAATATATCTTGATGATATCACTATTTTTTCCAAAAATCCAGCAGACCACCTCTCTCATTTGAGACAAGTCTTCACAAGGTGCAGGAGATTTAGAGTGTCTTTGAATCCTAAGAAGTGTATCTTTCTTGCACATGAAGGAAAGCTCCTTGGCCATATTGTCTCCAAAGAAGGATTAGCAATTGCTCCAGAGAGGGTTGAAGCCATAAGAGCACTACCATTGCCAAGCCACAAGAAGGCCCTTTAGAGTTTCTTGGGGAGAATAAACTTTGTTCGGAGGTTTGTCCCAAATTTTGCAGCCCTTGTCAAACCTATCACCAAAATGTTAAAGAAAATCATGGATTTCAAGTGGATAGCAGAAGGCAAGGAGAGTTTTGAAGCAATCAAAGAAGCCATCTCTCAAGCACCAACCCTCATTAACCTGGACTTCTCCAAGGATTTCATCCTCTATGCATTTGGAGGTATGGAAAGTTTCATAAGGGTGCTAACCAGTTGAATTTTGAAAAATGTTGTTTGGGTAACTTTATTTGGTGGAGGCAAAAGTTGATGTAGTTTAAACCAATGGATGTTTCATGAGCACCAACTTGTTTAAAAGTGTTATAAAGGTTCTATAATTTCCATCAAGTGGTCACATGACATATTTTAGGTGTTTTTTGATGATATTGAAGTCAAAAGGTGAAGATAGGGTGTTGGAAATAGGTATTTTATGAAGGTAATCAGGCATTGGGCCCATTAAACGAAATAATTTGGCTGGTTCATGTAAATTTCGACCATGGATGATGTTTAAATGTAATTTTAAACATGTGTAGTTATTTTTAGAGCTTGGAGATTTTTTTTTTGTGTTAGGATATTTTTGGCATTCTAATGCACGAGTTTTAAGGATTTTTGGTGCATGGAGGAAGGGTTTTTGCTAGGCTGACCCATATGGGTCTATTTTAGCTATTATGAAAAGTATGTAAGATGATTTTATGATGTATTGGTCATGAAAATTTTTGATTTTAAATTTGAACTAAGAAGGAGCTATTAAAATCATTATTTTGGGTGTTATTTGCAGCTAGTGGTGTATGTGCAAGAAGGGAAACCTAGGTGAAAGAGTTTTTTAGGTGTATGAGAATGAATTGAGATCAAATAAAGTTTTTGACATGTTGTATATTTATTTCAAGCATGTGTGCAATATTTTAAAGCCTTGAGAAGTGAAGAAAGAGCTAGATTGTGCAAGTTTGAAGACCTAGGGTTTGAAGAAGAGTGAGTTTAATCATTGGTATCTATCAGTTGTGGTAGAAATATTTTAGATATCATAATACCATAAGGTTTTTGAGTGGGTACTTTATCATCTTGGATGATTGTATCCTCCTTATGGATTTGGTTCTTGAAAAAATTAGGGGTTGGTGCTTCTTGTAGGGTTGTGTCTCTATTAAACCAGGGGTTGGTTCTTCTTGTGGGGTTTTGTGCCTCACTAAATTTGAAACATATAAATTTAAATATTTTGTTTTAATGGGTTTTCTTCCCTTTGAGGGTTTCCCACTTATATCATGTGTCATGTGTTGATTATCTTGCTCATGGTTTCTTGCATATGTGATATGTGATTGTGTACACACATTAATGGATATTTAAATGGTTTTTCAGTTTTGAATAAGAAATCTTAAATTTGATGTGATATTTTGTAAGGACATATTCACCCCCCTTTGTCCATTGTGCTTCCAACACAAGATGTTGAAATAAATCCAAAACACACACAAATAGTTTATAAATAAACCATAATCTTCAAAATAGATTTATTCTCATTCTAGAATCCACACTAATCTTTTACATCATTACAATCTTCCTTTTATTTCACATTAACTGTCAAAACCCTAAAATTCTAGAAAACACTAAAATGCTAAATATCACCTACTAATAAAGCACCTCGGATGGACCCCAAATTTTGCATGCCAAATATGCCTTCATAGATGAAGGCTTGTACCCAATTTCGGCTTATTTTATAAATCATAGAAAATGTTATTAAAACTCTAAGTTTTAGACAAAAGTAAAAAATATTCGGAGCCAAGTTTAGACCACAAGACAAAGGAATCCGGTCATAAAATATACTAAAATGGCAATAAACATTTCAGTAAATATTTTCACAACATATTACTAATCAACATCTACCATCCTAGAAAATTTCAATATGATCCAACAGTTAGATCAAAGTTATGGTCTTCACAAAGTTTGCTCCCACATCATTCTCCCTTGGTTGAAAAGAATTCTGCTCCTGTGAATTCAATTGATGGAATTAATCTAATTTTCCATTGTTAATATTCTTCAACTCCCACTCAATAATACAAGTATTTTATTCCTACTACAAACCTTCCCACTGCACCGAATATCTGTTGTATCTCTCATGTCTTGTATTGACTATCTTATGGTCCAAGACATGTGTTACCCTTTTCTTTTTATTCTTTGACATCTATTGCTCCCAATTTATTTCTTCTACCTCCACAACATTTTCCTAATGACCTAGAAACTTATATAATTTAGAAAAATTAAAAACTGGTGAAATAGTAAAGTTTTTAGGTAGCTCCACCTTGTAGGAATTATCACTCTTTTTCTTCAGAATCCTACATGGCCCAATCTTCTTATAATTTAGTTTATTATATTTCCCCTTTGGAAACCTCTCCTTTCTAAGATGAATCATCACTATATATCCTTCCTCAAATACATTTACTCTCATACTGACATCTGTAGCTACTTTGTATTGTGCATTACTAACTTTTAGCTTTTCTCTCTCTTCTTCCTGCAATTGTAGCATGTGTTTGACAAATATTTCTGCATCAACATTGGTTTTATCTTCACAAAGTAGGAAGATATATGACTCCCTTGGGGTTTCTACCATATAAAATCTGGAAAGGAGACCTCCATGTTGACCTACTTACCGAGTTGTTATAATAAAACTCAACATGTGGTAAAGCCAAGTCCCATTGTTTTGGATTTTCTCCAACTATGCAACATAGGATATTTCCCAAGCTTATGTTCACTAATTTTGTCTTCCCATCAGTCTGGGGGTGATATACACTACTGAAATGTAGTTGTGTCTCCAATTTCCTCCACAGAGTCTTCCAAAAGTGATTCAAAAAACTTTTTTCCCAATCTAAGGTGATCATGATTGGAACTCCATGCAACCTAAGCACTTGTGAAAAAAACAAATTTGTAACTCTTAAAGCATCATTAGTTGTCTTACAAGTAATGAAATGTGTCATATAAGAGAATCTGTCAAACACAACAAAGGTAGAATCATTCCCTCATTGTGTGTTAGGAATTCCTTACATGAAATCCATACTCAAATCAACCCATGGCCTTGTAGGGACTGGTAATGGCATATACATCCCAATATTCTATGTATGAACCTTATCCATTAGGCACACTCTACATCTTGATGCAATCCTACTTATGTCCATATTTACCTTCAGCCAATGATACTTTTCTACTACAACAACAATTCTCTTACTTATACCAAAGTGTCTAGCCAACCCACCACTATGAAATTATCTTATAATATTTTCTCTCACTGAACCAATAAGGATGCATAATTTCTTTCCCTTGAATAATTAACCATCCTACATAAAATAATTAGAGGAACCACTATCCACTGTAGATTCCTTACATTGTCTCACAACATCACCAAAATTAGGATCACCTTCATATAATTCCTTAATTGCCTCAGACCCTACTACTTCATTTTCCATTGTTATCAAAAATGCTACACGCCTACCCAAGGCATGAACAACTTGATTCTTCTTACCATACTTATTCTTTATGAAAAAAATTATATTCTTGTAAAAAAGAAATACACTTTACATGCCTACTATTTAGTTTCTTCTCTTTGTTTACATACCTCAATTCTTCATGGTCATTAAAGAGTACAAATTCCTTAGCTACTAAGTAATGTCTCCAATGCCTTAATGCTTGAATAATAACATAAAATTCCACATCATAAGTACAACATTTCCTCCCGAATTCATTTATATTTTCATAGAAGAATGACACAAGTCATCCTTATTGACTTATTACAACTCCAATTCTGACAAGTTGGGCATCACAATCAACCTCAAATACCTTGCTAAAATATGGAAATACTAAAAAAGGTGCATTTATTCTTCAACAATTCAAAACTATTTGTTGTTACCTTGGTCCATACAAACTCCTTCCCCTTTGTACACTTTGTTATGGGTACAACAATGCTATTGAAGTTCCTGGTGAACTTCCTATAAAAAGTTTCCAATACATGAAAACTATGAATCTCTGTTAGATTCCCTAGAATAGGCCATTCCAAAATCGCCTTCACTTTTTCCTCATCCATCCTCATTCCATCCTTTGAGATGAAAACCCCCAAAAAACTAGACTTCTCTGAAGAAATCTACACTTATTTAAGTTTATATACAGAATTTCTTTACGTAATAATTATAACACCAATTTGAGATGTAACAAGTGTTCCTCCACCATCTTACTGAATATCAAAATATCATCAAAATAGACAACAAAAAACTCACCATTGTATTCTCTGAGTACTTTTTTCATCAACCTCATGAATGTACTTGGTGCACTACATAACCCAAATGGCATCACCATCTACTTGTATAATCCATATTTTATTTTGAAATCCATTTTCCATTCATCTCCTTTACAAATTCAGATCTAGTAGTACCCACTTCATAGGTCAATCTTACTAAAATATCGAGCTCCCGCTAGGACGTCCATCATATCATCCAATATTGGAATTGGGAATCGATAATTAATTGTGATATTATTTATGGTCGTACTGTCTACACACATTCTCCAGTCTGCATCCTTTTTGGGAGTCAACAGTGCTAGAGTTGTATATGGACTCATGATTTCTCTCACTAACCCAATCTGTATTAGATATGTCACTTTCCTATTAAACTCCTCACTCTATGTTGGACTCATCCAGTAGGATTCTTGATTTAGAAGGGCTGATCCTGGGATCAAATCAATATGGTTTTGTATATCACTCTTTGGAGGTAACCCATCTGGTAGCTCATATGGTATGACATCGTTGTATTATTTTATTATCTTTACTACCATAGAAGGTATATTAAAGTTCTCTATTTCAACCTTCTTTGACATCAGTGTGTAACACGAGACAACTTCTTCTATTTATGTAACAAACTCTTTTGTAGCCAACAAGTCCTCACTCTTATATTCTTCCTTGAAGGGTAATAAGAACACCTTTACACCATCCTTCCAAAATGTATATGCATTTTTCCCTCCATCATGTGTAACCTTTCTAACATATTATGAAGGGCTTGCCAATAATATATGGCATACATCCATTGGGATAAAATCACACCACACCTCATCATTATAGGTATTCCCAATCGAAAACTTTATAAGGTATATTTTATCTATGGTTACCTCATTCCCTTTCTTGAACCATGATATATGATAGGGATATGGATGCTTATCACATTTTAGACTAATTTTATCAACCATCACAATTGAGACCATATTTTCACAACTACCACCATCAATAATAGTTTTACATAGCTTTCTTCCAGAGGTGCATCTTGTTCAAAATATATTTATTTGCAGTCAAGAATCAACACCGACACTATCCTATTCTTTCTCCTTTCTTGGGATAATCATCGTCCTCCTTATTATGAGAGTTTCACCCAATTCTGCAACAACCTCCATTTCTTCTTCCTCTTCAGCTTCAACCAAATTTACTTTGGTTTTTCTCCTTGTCATCTATCATGTGTAGGATAGTGAAGACACTCAAAAGCTTTGTGTCCTTCTTCACTACATCGGTAACATATATAATACCTTTGGGGGCTATTCCAACCCCATCCACCATTATAATCTCTTCCCTTATGAAACCTCTACCTCTTTAGTAGTTACCATGGCTTTGAATGGATTCTTCATGCCATTATGCATTAGAGGATTCAAATTTTGTAGAATCAAATCTACCTTTTCCTCTCATTAGAGATGACGATGGCCCTATCTTCACACCTCTTCTACAATTATTCCTCTTTTTCTTTTATTTTGTTTTTAATGTGAGTTGACAAGCATCATCTAGGCTATGGATTCAAAGCATACTTATTTAATCTTGTATGGTATAACTTAACCTATTTACATACCTTGTAGCCTTTTGTTCATCAAACTCTCCTTGTTCCACCTAGATTGATAGCTTGTAAAATTAATTGGTATACTATTCAATGTTGAGATCCTTCTGTTTTAGGTTTTGGAAACTTTGAAATATTTTCTAAGCATAGTCTACAGGAAGAAAATTTTCTTTCATCTTCTTTACCATTTTATTCCAGTTTCGAATCTTTTCCTTTGCTTTCTTTTTCCTTCAATGTTGTAGGTGATGCCACTAGATAAATGCATGTTTAGCAAAATTATTTCATGTAAAACTAACCTTATTCTGACCTAAAAGGGTTTTCCACTCAAATAAATTTCCCATGCGATTCAACCAGTCAATCAACTCCTCTAGTCGTAACCCTCCACCATAATCAGGAAAATTAATCTTGATGCTGACATTATTTCCCTCTAAATATTGATTCAATCTCTCCTCAAATGGTGTCTCATTCAAGGTTTCTTCATCTCTCTCAGTTTATTCTCCATTTCCTCCTTCATTCATTAATGGAGGTACCTATTCAATATCACTATATGGGTCTACATCCCCATTTGCATTTCTCCTTCTAAGGCAAATAACTACTCCTAAGAGCTTAGTAACTTGTCTTTGTAGCTCATGTATATGCCTATTCATCTAGAAATAAAATCCCATCTTTCATCTAGCCATGCATATATAAAATAGAGGCAATAAATTACATAGAAAAATGTAATATATATATATATATTACCTTAACTATTCCCTCAAGATCAAAATCTCGCTTTGATACCAATTGATTTGGATCAAGCTGGAAGAGGTTGAAATACTTCTAAAACACACAAATTTTTTTTACAAATAAACCAGAAGATTAAAAATATATTTCTCATCATTCCATAATCCACACTAATAATTTTCATCATTACAATCTTCCTTTAATTTCACATTAACTCTAAAAACCCTAAAATACAAAAAAAAAAACCTAAAATGCCAAAAAAACCTAAAATGTTAAATATCACTTACTAAGAAAACACTTTGGATGGGCCCCAAAATTTAGTGTGCCAAATATGCCTTCATAAATGAAGGCTCACACCAATTTTTGGCTTATTATATAAAGCATAGAAAAAGTTATTAAAACTCTTATTTCTTGACAAAAGCAAAAAAATGTTTGGAGCAAATTTTAGACCACTAGAAGAAGGAATCCGACCCCGAAAATATTTCAAAATTGTTATAACCTTCTTAATAATTTTTTTCATAGCATATTACTAATCAAGATCTACCATTGTGGAAAATTTAAATACGATCCAATGGTCGGATCAAAAGTTATGGATTTCAAAACTTATGCTCCCCCATCACACAATTAGTTTAAGAACCAATAGTTTTGTTTAAATGGATTCGACAACTTTACATAAAATGTAATTTGATGGGCGTGAATCAAAAACTTGAAATTTTTGCCAACATCCTCCCTATCTACACCATATAGGTACTAAAGACAATTTTTAGCATATGAAACCAACATGTGCCCACAAGATCAGTTCATTTGTGTTGAAAATCCATCATCTTGTTAAAATAAGAGATTTGGGAAAAGGCATAGGTACTTTCCAAAGCATGGTGAAGCTCACGTTTAAAATTACCCCCACAATCTACTACCAATTTATTTGTTAGTCTGCACTAATGGGAGCTTAGTTAAGAGTATATACACCCAACATGTGTTTGAAATATGAGCCTTGAAACATAATCTATTCATATACCAAAGGCATTGAGGATAGAGGATTTTTAATAGTTGTTGTAGTTACAAGTGAAGTGGAAGATGTGTATGCAAAATTCAGAAGGAAACACACAACATGAAAACTATTTGATAAAAATTCATGAGGAAATGCATCTTCTTGGTTTGATGGGTCTAGAGTTGTTGAAGAAACGTGAGAGGATTTCAATGGTTGGGTATTTTAAGATGATTATGGTACTCATAAAAAATGTGGGCCTCTTTTTAAATCCAAAGCACAACCCTTCTAGTAGCCTCCTAGGTTATGCACATTATGGAACTA
This sequence comes from Taxus chinensis, assembly GCA_019776745.2. Classification (NCBI taxonomy): domain Eukaryota; kingdom Viridiplantae; phylum Streptophyta; class Pinopsida; order Cupressales; family Taxaceae; genus Taxus; species Taxus chinensis. Next base: position 296,450,233 of record CM034157.1, read on the forward strand.
CGTAGTAGACTAGGGACTCCCATTAAGCACAATAAGATGTCAAAATTTGTCTTATGCTGCGAGATTGAGATTGGTAGTGGATGGTATTAGTATGGTTTTATTATAGTGTTGAAAAATTGGAAACTATCACAAGGCATGTGAATTGTTTTATACGACGCCTAAAAGAAACATGGTCCTTATTTGATTGCTTGGCATGCGAACTAGTTGGGAAAAGATTGATATTGGCAATGGATGGATTTAACACTATTTATCTATTATTGCAGCCGTGGGATGTTGGAGCATACACAAGCCACATTTCCTATTTAATAAAATGTACAAATAATGCTTCATAGATTGCCACAGTTGTTGAATAGGCATAAGATGGCTTTTTTTGTTGGTTCTCAAGACCTCTTAGGCATGGTTTTCTTGGTCCACCATCTCATATGTTGGTGCTTTAGCATGATATAGCTCCTTAGCCTTGGATGGAGTGTGGTCACTTTGTGTTTGAGTTGGCCCTTGGGTTGGTTGGATTTGATCACTACAGGAATGTGTGGAGATTTGTATGGGCCGTCTAATATACTTATATTATTTCATTCATGTGGGGTTTGGTGTGATGAGTTAGTTTTTGACCGCTCCATGTGCATATACTTGGTACAACACTTGATCTCATATAGTGAGTTGTGAGCTTTCTGTCATGGCATGGAGTTGGGTTAGCGGTGGCTCTGTGTGTTTTATGTGATTTCTACCTGGTTATGATGTGGCACTTATGTGGGTTTGATTATAGTGATGGATAGGGCTATGTACATAATGGGTCTACCATAAAATATTTGTAAATTTCAATAAAATGAATTTAGACGGCATGCATACCACTTGGAGCCATTATTTTCCCCATTTCATTTATTACCGGTTATGGTTATCTTACCCTTCTTTTGTATGATTTTAACATTTCCAGTTTTTTCTATTTTAATGGAATGGAAATTTAAACCATAGAATAATAATAATATTTCGATGAATTGGATAAGGCATAAAACTGTATAAGCAATTTAGCTAAATTTTTACACAACTTGAATGGTTATTGTAAACATATATCTAGTTCTCTATGTACATATTTGAGATGTTTTAAAAAAAAAACTTCACCAATAGTACTAGTTACCTAAGCCAAGTTTGTGATGCATCGAACTCGAAACATAATAAGCAACACCTTTTGGCGACCTTGTGAAATCGTAATAATTTTTTTTATGAGACACTAAATATTTGTATTTACCTTGAAAGGAAAAAATAAAGGTTTGACCTTGTTCCTTGTTAACATGAGATGTCACGACAACTTCTACCATGCCCCATAGTCACAAAATCACACACTTATTACTATTATTATACTACCAAGTATGTTGTTTTATGTATGCATCTTGTGTAAGAAAAATATTCATTGATGACCCATCCCATTTTCTAGTCATCAGTCTTATTGGTCACTGTTGTTTTTCTTACACATTCATCACTCACTCACATAGTACCAGTTAGGTTTTAGGAACTCTTTTCTGTCATAGTTCACTCAGTTTTCATCTCTAGTCTTTGAATAGGGTGCCTAGATAGGGATTAGGAAACCTATGGTGCCTTGGTCTTTACGATTTTACCTCCCATCTCCCTAGGCACTAGTCGGCTTGTCAGGTCATTAGTGTCAAAATTTGAGCAAGACATCCGTATATAAACACAACATACATGCTATATTAAGGGTAGAATATTCTCTAGTAAGGGCTAGCTATTTATATAGAGAAAGGGACTGAATTTGGGCAATATTCTACATCACACAATGCATAAGAAGGGGAGTCTATTCTATTACATCCATCATTTTGCATTTTATTTAGCTATTTCCCTCTACTTTGGCGTCATTGGCACTAGGGCACCCTAGGAACATTATTGCACACACAAGCACATAGAACTACATCGGGTCTGAGATTTAGTGCAATGCTCATTGATAACTCCATCCATTTGGAAGATGAGGATAACTTGACCCATTCATATCTTTATTTTTTAGGTTTTTAATGCTTTTGTATAAGGTCTTGTAGGTGATTGATTATTCATTAGAGATCTACAATGACTCCAGCGAACCAAGTGTGACACCAACCTGACCAAAGGTGAATTATTATGAAGGCTTAGTGACCACACCAAACTTAGATTCTGAGCTACTCCATAGTCTAGGGCACCCATATTACAAACCAGAGAGCCCCATGTGCCCTTTTCCTTCCCTAGGTGACCCAGTCTGGTCATATCTACCTTTGCTGCCATCTTCCAAGGTTCATTGCAACAACTTGTTATGCCATTTCATCACTCTGCTCAATCTCAAATCACTTTGAGGTAAGTTGAAATTAGGTAAGTACCTTTCCCCTTTCTTTTCATTTCATTTTATTATTTAACATTTAAATTTAAGTATATCTCAATTATTCCATTTGTGTACTTCTTAGATTCTTACTAAAATTCATATTTTATAGAATTATTTTGGTCACTAGCTCCTTCACTGCTTTTGTCTAGCTCTAAAATGCCAAAAAAAAAAGAAAATTCCAAATTTTGCAAAAATTTGCTAAAAATGACTACTACACGTGTATTTTTAGAAAAAAATCACACTTACCAACTCCGTTGTCATACATGATACTACAACAATCATTACCATCTCGAAATGGCTAGGTCGTTCTTCTCTCATTTGTGGCATCCTTACACACTCAGACCTCACTCTAACACTTGTGTAAAAGATAGATGTAATTACCTTTTCACTTTAATAATTATAACCACTTTCCATTATTCACTTTACTATGATCATGCTTTACATTCACCACTCAATTAATACAGGTCACATGAATTTTCTAATATCTTGAGAGTTTCTACTCTGATTTCTATCTCGTTTATGCAAATATCTTTATAATTTCAATGAATATCGTATCATATAAATGAAACAAATTATATTTATTCTTGACAGTTTTATTCACTTGATATACACACATTTTCATGATATCTATCCTATATTAACTATTATTGGGCTTACTTTCGGCTCAACGTTTGTTCTCGTTATCACTTCCCCTTTCAATGAAAGGGGGGCATACAATTGGGGTCATCTTATAATTCCACTTACTCCACTACACAATATTTCAATAATTCTAATTCTTCATTTTCAAACATTTAATAATACACCACGTGAGATTTCATTATTTTCTACTGATCCCCCCTAATGACCTAACTTAGGGGAAATAACCGTAAAATATCTCTATGAGTAAACCAATTAGTCAATCAACCAATCAAATACGTTCAAATATATAACAATCAAAATCACCCCATTCAATCAAAACAGTACAACATATTTGGCCTCCCAGATGACCTAACTTGATAGTTATATTGATATTTTCCTAGATGACCTAACTCGGGAAGTTCTACATTTTTACGTTTCTTCTAGATGAACTTACTTGGAAGACATCATACCTTTCACGTTAATTCTATATGACCTAACTTGGAAGCAATATCACATTGTGGTGACACCCTTGGAGTGGGGGTAATGAGACATCATTACCTTTACTATACTGCTCCTATATGGGTCAACAGGTTTGATCGAAATTGTTGGATCCAAAACCACTAAAAATTTGATCTGAGTCCATATACAGTGGCTATATCTTAAGGATGTAGTTAAAGGTTGGAGAATAATTCACATTTCTCCCTAAATTCTTCCTCTGGTGGCAAGACACAGAAATCCTTTAGTTTTTCATGCAAACACAAACGGGTTGGGAACTGATCACTCCCTAGCCCATTGTATCATTGTCATACAACATTTGAAATCATAAATAATTCAAAATTACAATCATCACTTTCATCTAGTGCAGTTCATCATGTTTTTTTGCTACCCTAAAAGGGTCAACATGATGATCCATGGTTCGTCACACTATATTTTCACATTCGACATGCTCTTCTACCACATCTATGCATTCTTTTACAATATAGGATTCTCTAGATTTCCCTCAAGTACACAACTCTAACTACTTTATGTTACCAAGATTTTTCTCACCAACATAAAGTAGGGGAAAATGTAGTCACAAAATCACACACTTACTAATATTATTATATCACCAAGTATGTTTTTTTATGTATGGATCTTGTGTAATAAAAGTATTTACTGATGATCCATCTTGTTATCTAGTCGTCAGTCTTGTTGGTCCTTGTTGTTTTTCTTACACATTCATCACTCACTCACACAATACCAGTCAGGTTTTAGGGGTTCTTGTCTGTCATAGTTCACCCAGTTTTCATCTCTTGTCTTTGAATAGGGTGCCTAGATAGGGATTGGGGCACCTGGGGTTCCCTAGTCCTAATTTCTAGGCACCCTAGTCCTTGTCACACTTGGATTTAATTTATACATTCAAGGTCAATATTTATGGTTTTACCTCCCATCTCCGTAGGTGCTAGTTGGCATGTTGGGTCATTAGTGTCAAAATTTGAGAAAGAGATCCCTATATAAAAACAAAATACACACTATCTTAAGGGAAAACTATTTTCTACTAAAGGCTAACTATTTACATAAAGAAAGGGACTGTATTTGGGAACTTTTTTATATCACACACTTGATATGAAGGGAAGTCTATTCTATTCCATCCAGTATTTTGGATTTTATCTAGCTATTGCCTGCTACTTTGGCTTCATTGGTGCTCGGGAACCCTAGGCACATTATTACACACACAAGTACATAGAAATACATCGGGTCTAAGATATAGTGCAACACTCAATCATAAGTCCATCCATTTTACAGCTGAAGATAGTTTGACCCATTCATTTACATATTTATTTTTAAGGGTTCTGATGCTTTTTTATAGGGTCTTGTAGGTGATTATTCATTGGAGATATACAACGACACCAAAAAACCAAGTGTGACACCAACCTTATCAAAGATGAAGTATTACGAAGGCTTAACAACCAAACCAGAATCACATTCTGAGCTACTCCACATAACATGGTGCTTAGATTCCAGACTGGAGTGCCCCAGGAACCTTTGTCCTTCCCTAGGCGCCCCAGTTTGGTTAGATCTACCTCTGTTTCCATCTTCCATGGTTCGTTGTGACATCCTTTTCTGCCATTTCATCACTCTTCTCAGTCCCAAATAACTGCGAGGTAAGTCCAAATCAGGTAAGTACCTTTCCCCATTCATTTCATTTCATTTTATTATATAGCATTTACATTTCATTATATCTTAATTATTTCATTTTTCTTCTTCTTAAATTCCTACAAAAATCATATTTTATAGAATCACAACCCTATTTGATCATTTGATCATTTAACGTAGCTTGTTAGGAGCCTTGTTAACCCTTTTTGAAGCATTGGGTACCTGTTGAAAGTTAAAAGTTTGGTTTGGTTTTGGCTTGTCATTTAGGCCCTAGGTGGAGAAATGGTTTTCGGCCTCCACATACCTATAGTATTTATCTGTGACAATCACTAACAACCCTTAGTTCAAAGAAAATCACCTTGCAAACTAGTTTTCCAATTGGGTTTTGTAGGCCCCCGATCGTTGAGCGACAAGATCATTCAGGTGCGATTACGATCAGTAGCTCCGAAAAGATGGGCACCAATTGAACCCAGTTTACCAGTTTTGGATTTTATTAGCTCCTAGTGTTTCCCTGCATATAAGGGAGTGGGTAGGGATTCGACTCCTTGTATGTTTAAGTCTCAGAGATTGTTTTTGAACGCAAATTTTTTAGCTACTTGTCTAAATTTGACATCTTTTGAAAACTTGTAACAAAATCAAGAAAACAGTCATATGAACTTATTCAAGCAAAATATCGATCAAGAAACCATGTAAACACTAACATATGACTGTAGGAAACTTTCTTTGACGCTTGTTTTGTAAATAAATTGATTATGGAAAAATGGTGTCTCTCTCTCTCTCTCTTTCTCTCTTTCTCTCTCTCTCCAGTTTTGAAAATGAAATGAAATTAATATGGCTCTTATTGTGTCTTGTTGCGTGTTATATGTTGTTATCATCGTGAATGGAAAACTATGAAATCGTTAATTGTACTAGATTGTAGGAAGATGCCATGTCAACTTTGTGTTGACCATGTTGTGGTTGCAGGTACCTTGGATAGGAGGATTCAATATCATGCTTAATATGTTGTGATGATAGTTTGTACTTACTTAGATGAATACAGTGTAAATTGGTAATAGTAACACTATTTGGTGCAGATTTATAGAATAACAATGTTGTATCAAGAAAGAGAAATATTACTGCCTTCGTGATAAAATGATAATCATATTTGTTTTGGATAAATTATTGAGTTGTAATCGGTTGTACTAGATGCAGAAGCTCATGTTGTTTTGTTTGCATGTAAGCAATTGTTGACCATTGTAATTATTATAGTCCCCTCATAACGATCACAATGTATGATAGAAATTCATTACACTTAAACTAACGAAAGTTAGCTAAGTTTTAATCCTTCTGCCATATCTTCTCTCTTAGTTGTGTCATGACTAGTTTGAAACCCCTAACGTCTTTGGAGACATGACTTAGAGCTAACAAGGGTGTCTTCCTTTCATACACCTAGAATTCTTCCAAAAGACCATTTCTATAACTTAAGTGTCCTTGGACGAAGCAACGGATAGGCTGTGTGACCTTTCCATTTATGGGGTAAATAGGACTAACACTTCTTGGTATCATAGGTCTACTCATCTTCATGGATGAGTTAGAGTTCAATGTTTCATGTTTGACCTTGGTATCCTAGTGGACAACCAAATTCTTATGAAGATAGTTTGGGTTAACTTCATCATCGATTGATCTCTTCGTGGGATCCAGATGATGCAAGTGGAGTCAGTGTACCAATTTTCTTACGCATTAAACTCTTGTTAATGATCCCATTAATTCCTTGCAGATAAAGGTGTTACCTTGGCTAGTAACAACAAAACACCTTGGGATTTTATGGGTGTTTTTACGGGATAAAGATGTTTGAACACTTTAAATTGATTTATAGTTGGGCGTAGAGCCCATGAGGGCATTTGGAATTAAACTAAACCCAAGCCCATTAAGAGGTTAACTTGTGGGCGGAAATTATAACTAACTCTTAGCAAATGAAATTGTTTTTGGAAGTTGTTGACTTAAGAGAAATGGGGAAACTGAAAACTTGGTCCCTTAACTCCTAGCTAAGTCCTTTTATGACATTAAGGATAAAAGAAATGTCCCATGCAGGATCATGAAATATGGAAACATGAGCTCTTACCTTGAACATGAATCACTTGTGATTCATGTGTAGCTTAAAAATGCTTCCAATCATGTATATCTACAAGATGTTAAGCAAATATTTTTGTAACTCATTTTTGTTTTAAAAGAACGTCAATAAGAGACCAAAGTAACAACGTAAGTGTAATGAGAACAAGAGTAAATGAGATATTGGTTTAGGAATAAAGTTATACTTGAAGTCCTTATAACTTAATTAGGCATTCTCATGTTATTAAAAATGAATACAAATTTTTCTTGGTGAGATCAACATTTGAACAAACATAAACTCTTCTATATAAAAAAGAAAAAATTCATGACGTGTAAATGTTAAATTGACTCAAACTAACTTTTGAACTATAACAACTATAACTTGAAAATAAACGTGCTCTAATGGAGGGAAGTTTATAGGAAGAGGTAACTTGAACCTTAATCTCCTTTAAATATTAATATTTCTTCTCCTTGACTTCATGTTAGTTCCCTTGCGTAATGAGGGTAAAATTAAATGTCAAATAAACATATTTTGAGAAAACAGAAACCTTAGCATAAGAATGAGCATCAGGAGTTTTGTATGTGTTTAAAATGTGTCAAATAACAATTGAGTTATGGAAATTATTGTAAAGGAAGAAAGAGCCAAATTAAGTGTACTTTATATTAAGTTAATTCGTAAATGAAATTAAGAATATGTAGGTTTAGAATGAGAATTTACGCTTGAGCCATAAATGTTATTGGAGTTTTTATTGTAAATAATATATCCATGGATATAATGTGTTGTGGAACATGCCTATCATTGAGCTCTTTTTGTGGTTGGGTCATTATTTGTATCTGTTCATTTGGGGAAAGTGTGGCATTGATGTGCATCTTGTGTTGTCATATTGTTATAAGTGGGTTCATGTACAAACATCTCATGTGATGTAGTTCTTAAGTGAGCCCAAGTGGTGTCATAAGGTTGTAACAAGAAATTAAAAAGTTCAAAATACAATATCTTGGTTTATTTGGTCATGTATTTATTGGGTCCCACATGCTTGGTAGGCACTACATTTGGTATTAGAGATCGAGGTTCATACTATCGAACCTATGAGACAATTTGGTGTTGTGGTGGTTATTCATGATGGTGGAGGATTTAGTAAGAGTAATGTGTTATTATTTTTGTGATGTGAAAACCATGTATACTTGTGACTGATGTGAATGCACCTATGTCATGGATACCACCTTAGTGTGGACTTGATTATGATGTTGATGTGTTTCTGTGATGAAAGTATTTATCTCTCTCTCTCTCTCTCTCATCTAATTCAACATGGATCTTACATGTGTGTTACCACCTTGTTGCCCGTGAAGGAAATGTTTTTTTGTCAAATGTGACGAGGTGTTGTAGGTGTTTATTTATCCTATGATATTGTATATGTGTACCAATGTGTTGCATGCTAAAGGGTTTCTTCGTAGATGAAATTATGTCATATCATGTTAATTTCCACCGTGTTGTGTTGTATTATGGATGTATATCACCATGTGTTTTGTAATTGTACATATGTACTGCCATTAATTACTATAGTCATAATATATATGTGCTCATATGTTATGTGATAAAATGTGTGTCATGATTTAGGGGAATATGGTGATCATATGGCCTCAATTTAATTATTCTTGAAATTTTGGTGCATTGTGTAAAAAGGTTACATATTGTAAGTCGTGGAACATTTTTATGTTATAACTCATAATTTCATTAGGCATAAGATGTCATGGTTATTGTTTGTATACATCATTATGTTAGTAATGTAGTCATGTGCTATGTATTTTACCTTACGCTGACTGAATCTAAGAGAAGTATTCAATAAAAGTGTATGTGTGGAGAGAGGAGGTGTGAACCAGGTTTCCATAACCTTAAGCTAAGTATGAGTTCAGAAGTGGAATCTCATGTAGAATGAGAACCCACTCTATTCATTTAGTATAATTCAATCTTGCTCAATATGTTATGGATGCACACCAAATTAGGCTCAACTTATGAAAACTAGAGTCCCTTCTCTCTCCTATGTAGACTGTCTATCAAACAATCCTATGTGATAATAACTATGTGGATCTTCGTATATGTGATTGGGAGATATATGGAGATATGCCCATTCTAGTTATATGTATTTTTTGAGTTGAGGATCGATATCTGAGTGCTAGAAACTAGATCACTACCCCTTTGGTGGCCACCAAAAGGCCACATAGTGATCGTAATGTGATATTTCTATGTTTGTATTTTATTTGGAAATTGATCATTTTCTCTTTTCTGGTAAGAACCAACAGTTTTCTTGATTGATGTATTCTTAAATTTTGGGCATTTAATTTGATTTTGTGTTTACAAGAGGCATTTGCATATTTACAGTTGTCTAGAAATTTATTTTACTTAGTTTGAAATTTGATTTTGGAGTTTAGTTTTCTATCCTAGCCCAAGGCTTGGGATGTGATTCCCTTTGGCAATTGAAATTTATTTTTATGTTGGTTTTATTGTTGTGATGTGGTGGATTAGGGTCATGGGATTCACCACGGAGTGGTTGGACCTATGGACCCACTTCATGGTATGGGTGTACACCCTAAGGGGGTCATGGGGTTGTGCATCTTTAGAGTTACAAGTTACTATACCACTTGGGTGGTGGTGACGAGGATCTATGTGCCTAATGTCATATGGTGAGTCGGCCTCATTGAATGGAGAGATAAGGTGACTGGGATATTAGTGAGTGACCCGAATTAGATTTAGTATTATGGTTCTTATATTCACATGATGGGGATTTTTGGTGAGTGTACCAGCCTAACTTTGGCACTATGGTTATTACATTCAAGTGATGGGCATCTTTGGTGAGTGACCCAACCTAGTTTCGGTATTTTGGTTCTTATATTCAGGAGATGGGGCTCTTTGGTGAGTGACTTGACTTGGTTTTGGCACTATGATTATTTTCTCTATTAGGATCCATATGGATCCATTTTGGGAGGTGTATGGAGGTATCTGAAGCATATGGAGTTGGTATCTATGATTCATGTGTCACTCTTGTGAGTTATGTTCCGAGTTATGATGATGAGGCTTGATAATCCTCTTGGTTGACTTGTGCTATTAGATCTTATCTTGTTATTATGTGGTTACATTCCTAGTTTTGAGCCATGTAAAACATGTCAATATGTATTCTGTGATTCCTTATTGTATGTTAGGAATGTGAAATGTATTTTATCTATGCCTGGGACATGTGACTTAAGTTCTATGTTGGGTGTATCATTGTGTTCTTCCCCATAGTTGGGATGGTATTCTTGTTGTGGTCAATTTGTGAAAATGTGTTAAAAAGTGTTTTTTGGGTTACTAGTGTTGTGCTTTGGAAGTTTTGTGACATTGTGATGCCAAGTGATTTGGGAATCCTAATGGACATTTAAAATTGAAATTCTAAACCAATGTCAACATTGTGAACATTGAACAAGTAAATGGTGCAATCGATAAAACAAATAAATTGTGAATATACTTATCAGAAAACAAAAATGAACATGTTATAAAATAATTATCAAATTTAGATTTGAATTCAATACAAATTTGAACTATTGAATGATGAAATCTTATGAGTTTTGAAACTAAGAAAAGGTAGTATGGGAAAGATGAAATGAGTAATAAATTAGCGAACTACAAATTTTCACAGAATATAAATAATTAGAGAATACCATTTATATGGGATTTCCTTGACTTCACATTATAGTTAAAATACCCCCTCTTTTGTAGTGATGAGAGTTGATGGGTTGTACTAGAATCATATGTTCCTCTTATTGCCTTGTCCAGTGTTGCGTCAAGGATGATGCTTTATAAGGGGGGAAGATTTAATGCTCATGCTAACCCATCATTGACAGGAATATGTGAAAAAATTATACCTAGTGATTTTTTTCCTCCTTGGGCATGTTGAACAGTCAAAGAATCTTCCACAAAGGGTGGCTGCAGTTCATAAATTTGATATCTAAAAAATATACATGGCTCGTGATTGGGCCCAAATCCCCACCCCTAAAAAATATAGGCCTGAGAGAAATTTTCTCTATGGATAGTAATGGATGTAGGATACACAAATTTTATTTGATAAGAGGGCGTTGGAATCTTTTAGCAAATGCATTGATAATTGTGAAGTCAGATTCAAAAACTTCTGCCATTATCCCAGGTATGGACATCCATCATAGTGTTGAGGAAGAGGGATTCTGTGAGATGTTTTAGTTTCTACTATTGTGATAGACGTGAATGCAAAGTTGGAAGCCTAGTCAAGGAAAATGGACTGTTTGACAAATGGATTTGGGATTTCACATAACTCCAAATAATTTAAGCAAGGGAGTGGTGTATGCTCCTTTTAAGCACCAATAGTTTTGCTTAAATGGATTTGAAATATTTATAGAAAATTTTATTTGATAGGTATGAAACAAACACTAAAATTTGTGCCACCATCCTCTTTATCTACGCCATAGAGGTAATAAAGACATTTTCAGCATATGCAACCAACATGTGTCCACAAGATCAATTCATATTTGTTGGAAACCACTCGGCATGCATTAAAATATGATATTTAGGAATAGGCGTATATACTTTCCAAAGTATGTTGAAGCTCACAATTTAATTAACCACCACAATCATCTACCAATTTACTGTTAGCCACTACCAATGGGAGCTTAGTTAAGAGTGTGAAAATTCTATTATAGTCACTAATTATTAATATCCTATCTTAAAAGATTATTTAACTATTGAAAACTAATTCACAACTAATATCGAAAAAAAACACAACTGTAACTTCACTAATAAGAATATCGAAAGAAATGCGTAACACAATGAACACAATATTTTTGGACAAATTGTCCCTGGAAAAACCCCTAAGGGAAAACCAGTTCTATAGATGAGAAATTATATTAACTTCACCAAATTAAGAGATACAAATATTCCTTTCCTCTTACTGGAAGAACTTCGATAATCTCCCAACTTCTCCCACTGATATTCCCCCACTGCTATCCCCAACACTATCACTATTCCCTTACTAACACTACAAGAATGTTTGCTATCACTGCAAACTTACAAACTCATTTGCTAGCACTAAAAATGCTTCTCCAAACTTGCACTCTCCAAATGCCCAATGACCTCCTTTTATAATACGCTCATTGGAACACCAATGGCCGAGATCAATTCTCAATTGATGGCTGAGATACATAACAACTTAACAACCATAAAAAATTTTATTGCAAGGTGTCACTAAAGGAAATCAATAATTAGAAAATAATTAATACATTCTCAATAATAAGATAAATATTATCTAATCTTAGCAAATGGATGACCAATTGTCCAAGCTAACAAACTAACACTCACTCTTGGCAGGGAAATTGTTCTACATGACACCCGTCTTATCTCTGAAGAAGATAAATTTTTCCTTCCCCAATGCCTTAGTCAGAATGTCTACTACTTGCTCCTCTGTAGGTATGTATTATAGCTGAACAATACCTCATTGTACACAACCCCATATGAAGTGATACTTGATATCTATATGTTTATACCTATCATGAAACACTGGATTCTCAGACAACTTGATGCAACTCTGATTGTCACAATGTATCACAATAGTCTCAACCTTCTGACCAAACAAGGCCACTAACTTCCGAAGCCATATAGCTTCACATGTCTCCATGCTAGCTACAATGTCTTCTTCTTCTGATAAACTCAAACCCACATACTTCTACTTTTTTTTGAACCAAGAAGAAAGTCCTGATCCTAAACTAAAACAACACCTTGAAGTGCTCCTTTTGTCTATTATACTGCCTGCCCAATCTGCGTCAGTATAGCCTATCAATTTGATTTCTTCACCTCAAACATATTTGATCCCATACTCAACTGAACCATACAAATAACACAACACATGCTTAGCCACTGTCCAATGCACTCTCTTTGGCTCAACCACAAACTGACTAAGAGAGTTTACTCCAAATGCTATATCCAACCTGGTGTTGACCAAATACATGAGAAAACCAATTAACTACATGTATAAGGTGGGATCTACATGTTTTTCCTTAGATGTATCTACCTTCCTCCAATTAGTGATCATAGGTGTAGAAATGGATTTGCAATCCTCCATCTTGAATCTCTTTAAGATTTCAATGCAATATTTCCCTTGACTAAGGAAAATATCTCCATCTGTCTTCCACACCTCCATGCCTAGAAAATAGTGCATGAGTCCCAAGTCCTTCATCTTGAACTCTTCTGTAAGGTCCCTCTTGCAATCCTCTACAATCCCTAGTACACATGTAAGAAAAAAATCATCTACGTATAGAACAAGAATGAAAACCTCGCCCTCAACCACCAAGTAGTAGAGGTTAACATCTGCCTCACTCTTCACAAAGCCCATTTCCTAAAAGTATGTATCAATGTGGTCATACCACGCTCTAGGAGCCTTCTTGAGTCCGTACAAGGATTTCTTCAATCTGCACATGTGGGTCTCTTTGCTTTGTGCTACAAAGCCTTCTTGTTGTTCTATGTATACCTCCTCCTTCAATTAAACATTAAGGAATGTTGTCTTGACATCCATTTGATGGATCTGCCATCCCATCTGCATTGCAAATGATATTACAGATCATATAGAAGTATACTTGACCACTAGAGAAAATGCCCCCTCATAGTCTATTCCCTCCTTATGAGAGAACACCTTTTCCACAAACCTTTCCTTGTATTTCTTGATGCTACCATCTGCACCGTGCTTTATCTTGAAGATCCAGCATGATCCAACTATTGCCCTATCTATTGGTTTAGAAACTACCTCCCACACATTATTGTGCATTATTGAAGTATATTCCTCAACCATAGCATCTCACCATACCTGATGTTATACAACCTCTTGATTACTGGAAGGTTCACTATCTACCAACTGGCTAAATAATTCCACATAGTCATTAAACTTTGTTGGTTCTCTCCTCTATCTCATAATCTTCCTAGGAGCTCCCACAAACTCCTGAGTATCCCTTTGTGTGTCTTGAACCTCACGATTCTTGCTGCCAACTATAGAGGATGAAACATAAACCTCTATATCTTCTAGATGCATATCCTGCTGCACCGGTTGCTCCATACTCTGTGAATCTTCACTACCCTAGTCTATGCTTGTAGTAGTAACTGTACTTGAGCTTTACTACCCTTGACTTGGACTTGGAGCTTTTTTTGACTACTCACTTTGATAATCTACTGGTAAATATCTGGAACTTCTAAACACTTTGTCCTCCATGAACTTGACATCACGTCTGACAATAATTCTTCTGGTTCCTGGAATAAAAATCCTATATGCCTTTGAAGTTTCACTATACCCAATAAGGTACCCCTTCTCTATAGTCTAATCTAACTTGGTATGTGTATCTTCTAGAATATGACAATATGCCAAATTCCCAAATATCCTGAAGTGACCTACATCTGGCTTCTTCCTTGTGAAAGCTTCCTCTGGTGTCATCTTTCCTAGTACCTTGTGTGGAACCCTGTTCTGAATGTAAACTATTTTACTACATGCCTCTACCCATAAGTAGCGGGGCATGTCTTGGTCATGTAACATAGCCCTTGCTACCTCTGATATTTAATGGTTCTTCATCTCAGCAACTCGATTCTGCTATGGATTGTAAGGAACCATCCACTCTCTCTTGATTTCTTCTCTGGTACAAAAATCCTAGAAGTCATTTCCTTTATACCCACCTCCATTATCTGATTGAAGAACCTTTATCTTCCTTCCTTTTGAGTTCTTCACAAGAACCTTAAACTATTGGAAGAGAATAAAAACCTCATCCTTAGTCTTGAAGAAGTATATCTAGGTGTTCCTAGAGAAATCATCAATAAAGGTAACATAGTACTCATATCCTCTAAGAGACTTTGTCGACATTGGTCCACATAAATCTAAATTTACTAGATCAAGAACACCCTTAGATCTATTGTCACTCCTTGGAAAAGATTCTTTCACAAACTTCCCCAACACACATCCCTTACATACATCATCATGCTTTGTGCTCAGCTCTAGAACACCTATCACTATCTCACGAAGCAATTTAAGTGATCCATGATGAATATGGCCCATCCTCCTATGCCATAGCTCTCAAATATTTCTAGGATTACAGCTGCTCATAAGTTCCTTAGGAGTATCAAACTGTAACCGATAAAGGTAACCACTCCTAACTCCAATAGTTATGGGTTATTTCCAATCCTTGTGCTTACTCAACACATGTGTTCCTCTAAAAAACTACATTATACCATTTATCACGAAGAACAGATACATAAATCAGATTCATACCTAAGCCTGGCACATGCAAGACATCATGAAGTGGAACTATCTTTCCATTCTCCCTCTAAAATTGAACAGTCCCTTTTTCAACTGGGTTGAGCTTGGACAAGTTCCACAGGGATATTTGTATTCACCCTAAAATGAGAAAATAAGGGTTTGAACTTGTTCCTTGTTAACATGAGATGTCATGACAACTTCTACCATGCCCCTATTTGATCAGTTGATCATTTAATGTAGGATCCTTACAGACCCTTTTTCATAGTGTTGGGTAGTTGTTGAAAGTTAAAAGTTTGTTTTTATTTTTACCTGTAGTTTAGCCCTTGAGTGGAGAATTTTAATTTGGCTCCTACATATTTCTACTATTTCTATATGATTATCACTTCCAACCCTCAGTTAGGAGAAATTCATATCACAATCTATTTATTCAGAAGGGTTTTGTAGGCCTCTGATCATTGGGAAATGAGGCCATTTAGGTACAATTACAATCAGTAGCTCTTGAAAGATAGGTGCCAATTGCGCCTAGTTATCTATTTTTGGGTTCTGTCAGTTCTGAGTGTTTTCCTATATATAGGGTAGTAGGTAAGGATTCAAATTATTATGTGTTTAGGTCTCAAGGATTATTTTTGAACATAGGTTCTTTGGTAACTTGGCTAAATTGAGGCTATTGAAAACTTGCAACTAAATGTTCACAATTGTCATATGACCTTAACCAAGCCTAAAAATGAATGAGAAATGTTGTAAAAACTAACACATTACTGTAGAAAACTTCTTTTGACATCTGTTTTGTAAATAAATTGACTATAAAAAATGATGTCTCTCTCTCTCTTTCTTATTTCTCTCTCTCTATCAAGTTTTTAAAAGGAAATGAAATTAATATTTTTTACTCTTACTTGTTTCGTGTTATGCATGTTATCCTCGTAAATGGAAAAAATTGAAATATTTTAGTCCTAGATATTTGGAAGATTCCACGTATGCTTCGTGTTTACCATGTTGTGGTTGAAGGTACCCTGGATAGGAGGATTCAAAATCATGCTTAATATGTTGTGATAATAGTTTGTACTTTTTTAAATCAATATAATATAATTGGTAATAGTAGCACAATTTGGTGTAGATTTATAGAATGACAATATTGTATCAAGAATGAGAGATATTACTGACCTCTTGAAAAAATGATAATCTTATTTTCTTTGGATAAATTATTGAGTTGAAATCAATTGTACTAGATGTAGAAGCTCATGTTTTTCTGTTTGTATGTAAGAAATTGTTGACCATTGTAATTTTCATAGTCCCCTCATAATGATGAAAATGAAAAATATAAATTCATTACACCTAAACTAATGAATGTTAGCTAAATTTAAATTTTTATAGCGTATCTCCTCTCCTAGTGATGTTATGACTAGTTTGAAAACCCCTAACACATTTGGACTCATGACTAAGATCTAACAAGGGAGTCTTCCTTTATTATACCTATAATTCTTCCAAGAGACTATTTCTATGACTTAAGTTTCCTTGCATGATGCAATAGGTCAGTTGAGGTACCTTTCCACTTATAGGGTAAACAAGACAAACATATCTTTGTATCATAGGCCTACTCATCTTCTTGGATGAGTTATAGTTCAATGTTTACCTTTTCCCTTGGCATCCTACTGGATAACTAAAATTATTATGAATATATTATGGGTTAAGTTCATCATCAATTGATCTCTTCATGGGGAATCTATAATATGTAAGTAGATTTAGTTTATCAGTTTTCTTACGCATTAAAGGCTTGTTAGTGATCCCATTAATTCCTTGCAGATAAAGGTGTTAGCTTGGCTAATAATTACAAAACACCTTAATATTTTACAAGATTTTACTACGTAAAGTTATTTGAACACTTTATTTTTTATTTTTATAGTTGGGCATAGAGACCATGGGGGAATTTAAAATCAAAATAAACTTAAGCCCATTAAGAGGTTAACTTGCGGGAGGAAATTGTAACTAAGTCTTAGAAAATGAATTTTTTTTGGGAACATGTTTACTTAAGACAAGTGGAGAAACTAAAAAACTTGGTACCTTAATCAATAGCTATTTCCTTTCATGAAATTAAAAATAAAATAAATTTCCCATGCCAAATTATGAGATACAGAAACATGCATTTTTACCTTGAAAATGAATCACATGAGATTCATGTGTAGTTTAAAATGCTCTCAATCATGTATTTCTTCAAGACGTTAACCAAATAATTTAGTAACTAATTTTTTTTGTAATGGAACCCCAACAATAGATAAATGAAATGATGTAAGTAAAATGAGAACAAGATTAGATGAGGCTTTAGTTTAG
Source organism: Taxus chinensis (assembly GCA_019776745.2). Taxonomy (NCBI): domain Eukaryota; kingdom Viridiplantae; phylum Streptophyta; class Pinopsida; order Cupressales; family Taxaceae; genus Taxus; species Taxus chinensis. The sequence continues at coordinate 296,468,041 of CM034157.1, forward strand.
GAATAAAGTTATAATTGAAGTCCTTATACCTCAATTAGGAATTTTCTTGTTATTAAAAATGATTAGGAATTGTTCTTGGTTAGATCAACACTTTAACCAAAATAAACTCTTATATATAAAAAAGTGGAAAATTCATGACATGTAAATGTTAAATTGATTCAAACTAACTTTTGAACTATAAAAACTATAAAAGGAAAATGAACATTCCTTAATAGAGGGAATTTCATAGGAAGAGGTAAATTGAACCTTAATCTCCTATGAATCTTAAGATTTATTTTCCCTTGACTTCATGTTAGTTCCCTTACGCAATGATAGTAAAATTAAATGTCAATTAAATATTATTTATGAAATTAAACTTTAGCGTAAGAATTAGCATCAAGAGTTGTCTACGTATTTCAAATGTGTCAAATAACAATGGAGATATTTTTAATTGTAAAGGAAAAAAATAGCCAAATTAAGTGTACTTATATTGAGTTAAATCTTATATGAAATTAATAATATGTAGGTTAAGAATGATAATTTATTCTCATGAAATAAATGCTATTGGAATTTTAACTGTAAATAAAATGTAACCATAGAAATGATGTGTTGTGGAACGTGCCTATCCTTGAGCTCTTTTGTGGTTGGGTTGTAAGTTGTATCTATCCATTTAGGGAAAGTGTGGCATCGATTTGTATCTTATATCATCTTTTTCTTTGAACATTATTTGTGTTGGTGTACATGTCACATGTGATGTTTAAAAATTATTGTGAGCCTTAGTGGTGTCGTAAGGTTGTAATAAGAAATTAAAAATTTCAAAAACAATATCCTATTTTATTTGGTCATAGATTTATTGCGTATGTATGCTTGTGGCATTACAACATCATATGGACATCTTACTAAAAAAAGGAAAAAACTATTAATATCTTATGTGCAAATGTTTTGGGCCAAAGAAAAATCAAACTTTCTTAAATTTTTAATAAATAAAATATTTTCATCACAGATTCAAATAAGGGTTTAAACTCATATTCTTAACTATGGGAAGTACTCTGACATATTCCTAAAAATCATTCTAAGGAGTACTACAGGAATCCCAAAGTAGTTGACACACTAAGGGAATCAACCAAAAAAATAGGCTCCACCCCTTTGATTTAACAAATACTGAATTATAGGATAAACCCTAAAATATTGTAGAGTCACATAAGATAAAAAAGATGCTAAAGCATATATTTGATGCAAGTAATAAGATAATTAAAATTGAAACCCTAAGTTCAAGGGAGGGAATAAGAGACTTATCTTATTTATCGATAAATCCCAAAGTGTTATGGACTGTGTTGTCACATGGACCGTGCACCCGTTGAATATTTAAGTGATCCAATGTAACATGAGAACATCACCAAGGTTTGGGACATTTGCCATTGGGATGAACCTTCAGAGAAGGATGACTTCTTGTTAACCTTGGTGCATTGGATATAAGATCAAGGTGGAAAACTATGATGATTTGAGACAAAAATAATTTATTTTTTCTCAGAGTAATGGGGTAGAAGGATAATTGAAATATATTAAGAGAGGTGATGCACCAATAGTTTTATGAACAAGTATATCTCCCTCACATGCACAGATTATTATTATAGAGCTCTACATAATTTGCACAAATCATTACAAACTTCTCTGTAAATTCACTCTTAAAGAATATGAATTTAAAATAATAGAAGGGACTTGATAATTTACACAACTCAAATAGTAAAGACCATATACCACAACTTGCAAGTTAGCCGTGAAATATTATCAATATGGAGGCTAAATAAATCACTACATACAAGGAACTAAAACATCCACAAATATTCAATGAATAATTTTAATGCACAACATATTAAATATTAAAAGAAAAAATATTGTTCTGAATATACTAAGGCTAAAGATAGTTTCCTAGCTCTCCAAAAATGATAGAGCCTCCTTACAAATAGGATCTAAAAGTTTTTGAATACATTGTGCATATTTTTATATATAGCTAATTTTTTTTTTAGCAATATCATCCCTTCCTTTGAACCTATTACATTATAAAAATAGGATGCATTTACATATATGAAATATTCCTCCTCAAAAATAGATAGACAGTTATACAACTTTGACCAGTCAAACCTACTTTGTAGCTGTTAAGTTTTGAAATAAGAAGTTCGGACCCATTTTACATTTTGAAAGTTGAGACTTGCTTTGCATTTTAGAATTTGGGACTCGCTTTTCATTTCAGAAGTTAGGACCTAATTTGTAGTTGTTAAGTGCTAAAATCAGAAGTTAGGACCTGCTTTACATTTCAGAAGTTGGGACCTACTTTGGAGCTACTAAGTTCTAAAATTGGATGTTGGGACCTGATTTGTAGCTGCCAAGTTCTTAAATCAGAAGTTGGAACCTTCTTTGCAACTACTAAGTTTTGAAATCAGAAGTTGGGACCTTCTTTACAATTGTTAAGTTCCAATGGTTTAAGGTACCTTGGAAGAAGATAGTGATTAAAGGACAGGCGCAAAGTAGATTTCCTCATTGCAAATCTGATGAACCTGCACAACAAAGATAACTAAGAGGAAAATGAATTAGATGGTAGATGAGGTAGTTTCTTAAAGAAGTCCATTCTAAGAATGGTTAACTTCCTTATGCAAATGTCAAACCTCGTATTTGATAAAAGAGGATAAAATCTATAATGAAGGACTGAATAACATGTAGAAAATGAAGCTAAACAAAAATATGGAAATTGCAAAAAAGGATAAAAAGTTTAGATCTGATCTAAATAAACACGAAAAAAAATCTAACTGGCTGGTCAACAGCAACCTAGGTTGCCGAGGGTAGGTCGATGATGACTTGAGCAGATGGATTTAGATAGTAAGCTAAAAATGCAGATCTGGAGGGATCTGAGTGTAGGTCAGATGTTCACTGAGGTCTAAACACACTAACAGACACTTGTAGAGGAAATAATTAGACATGGAAACAAATAGTATACAAGAAAATGATGATTTGGATGGATTTTATAGCTAGCAAGATATGGATCGATGATGACTTGACAGAGAGTTAGTGGAGTTTGACTAGAGACTGTAGATAGATCTTAAGTGGTTTGAATGAAAGAATGACAGAATAAAGATCTAAATGGATATGAGAACTAGAAATAGTAATAGAACATGGAAACACACTAATGAATACCTGCAAGGTAGAATAGGTGACACAATAGGGTTGGGTCGACGATGACTTGGGAATTCCTAAACAAGGCTGAGGGTGGATGGGTTGTATGGACAATCTGCAAACAAAATGACTAAGAAAAGAAGCTAGATTTGAAACTTTGATGGCAGTTAGACCTTCAAAATGTTAATGATTAAATATAATGGTAATGATAATGCAATGATATCATAAACCAATACAAGATCAAGATAAACTCCCTAAAGTCTCCACAAATGATGCAAAATAAGATCCAAGGGACTCCAAGAAGATTGTAGCAGCTGTAAAAATCTCAGGCTCAAAGATAGGATCACAAAAACACAAGAGAATTTTGATTATGCCTCCCTTTGGGAGGAGAGGTAAATGTGGCCTTATAGGGTCGACAATGACCTAGGTGGGTCACTGCCAACTATGGGGAACCATCCATTTGGGTGGTAGAAGGATTATTTATTCGAGAGATGGATATTTTATGGATTGAGATAAGTTCTTTAAGGCATTTAGGTAGGTTAGGGTTTCTTAGGGAAGTGATGTGGGCAGGTGGGAGATAATAATTTATTAAGTAAAAGATAGAAACATATTAGGGATTAGGAACTAGGGGGTTTATGGATGATAAATAACCTAGAGAAGGGAAATTAGGAATAATTAGGATTATTAGATAATGAGATGACGATTAGGGGATAAATTGAGGATTAATAGATAAATTAAAATATGGATAGGATAAAGATTGAATGTTGATAATGAACATGAATTAATTGAAAAAGGGGGTTCTAGATAGGTGATCATGGTAAAAGAAGTGAACGCATGCGAAAAGGGTAGAAATACCTAATTTCGGTGTTTAAATTTTCCCCTTTTTCTTGAGTGTTTTAAGTTGGGCAATCCGTGAGACAAAAATGATGAGAGAAAAAATTGTAAGATGATGGATGATGGAGGATTGATGATATGATTCCCCTTAAATGAGGGATCGATGTCACAATAGGGAATTAATTGCAAGTTTGAAAAAGATAAATGGAGAAGGGAGGGTGGGAAAAGAAAGAAGGGTGAAAATGATAAAGTAAGACAAGATGCCCCAAACGAGAAGGATTTAAATAAAAAATATTAAGAATAAGGCAGTGATCTTAGGAGTCACATTAGAAGGAAACAAAGGTCAGAGTCTTTGGGGAGACAATAGAAATGTCCTACGATCCTATGAGTCAACAAAAATCACAGTGAAATGAAGGGAATCCAATGGGAAACCACTCAATATGGATGTAAGCAGTGGGGAACAATGGGTCATAGGCACACATTAAAATTATGTGAAAAATGTGAAAATAATGTGAAATCCTTCAAACATGAGGAATCGATGGAAGGTATGCATCCATGAAGGATGAGAATGGAAATAATGGTGCCCTGGTAAAGGACACAAAAATGGCCAAAAAGGAAAAATACGAAAAAATCGAGGATATAAAATGCCCCAAGGGGAAATAAATATAGCCATAAAGGTGGAATTTGAAAATAGATGTTTCCCTAACAAAACAACATAAAATGGACAGGTTAGGTTGATGATGACAAGGCCGAGAGATGGAAAAGGAACTTGCCTTAGAGGGGCAAGATTTTAGGCTTTCTGATGTTAAATTTATTGGTTTGATAACATCTCTGCTTTGTGAGAGAATATTTAGAGGTCAATGATGTTCTCATACACTTTATTTTGACGATATATATGATATATGATTTTGTCATATTATAGCATGTGTCAATTGATGATATTTATTATTTGATTTATGATGATGTGATGTGGATAGGTGATGATGATGATATGATGATGATGATTATATGTTTGATGATGGTGAATTATATTCAATGATGATGGTGCTGTTTATATGCAATGGTTGATGTTCTAATAATAATATGTGATGTTGATAGTTGAAAAAATATGTGATGATAGATAGAACATTGATGATGATAGATATAACATGTAAATTGGATGTGTGATTCTTGATGGATAGTACACAAATGATTTATACGAAGTAGATGTTATTATAAAGGAATAAAGGATGGATGTGGAAATATTAGAATAGAATGCATCTTGATGATTGGTGACCTATGGTATACAAATGATGCTATGTCATATCAAGGAGAGTGCGAGGAAATGATGCCTCCAATCGCATTGGAGGTAAACAAGAAGGGCGTCAAGTAAGGAAAGGCACATGCAACAAAAAAACATGTTAACACACAACTAACGATAGTTAGTTATATAAAAAACCATGAGGGAAATATGGATGAAAGAAGCTCATAAACCTATTTTCAACATGAAAAACTATGATGGTAGGAAGAGGGTGCACAAAAGTGTTTCCCTAAGTCTATGCCCCAGCTCTGGGTAGGGGAAAGAGAGAAAACTGATCCGGAAGTTTCCTATGAGAAAGATGATCAATGCGGGAACTTTCTTAGGATGTCAATAATTTATAGAAGGTTGATCAATGTGGGAATCCTTCGATGCCATGATATACATGAGTATCCATCCTTCAAGGGTATGGTCTACTTTATATGATTTATATGGAAAGAATGTATACATGATTTTCCTTTGAGGGATCAGTCTATACTATTTGATTTTTTTTTACATGAATAATTGTCCTTCAAGGGAGCAGTCTATTTTTGATAACTTTGAGTTTTTATAGGAGCATCCATGAATTTTGAATTTTACATGGGGAAGAGATGGGAATAGCTAGGTAGACCACTTAGGAGGGGATAATAGATGTACAAGTGACACCTTTGGGACCCTTAGCATGGTTCCAAGAGGTAAACAAGAGGGTGATGAATGTAATGATCATGGAGTTCTCACCAAGAAGGGAGAACCTGTCCATAAGGAAAATTCTATGGACAAGAGCCATGGTGCCCATATTTAAGGTCATGTCTAGGAAAGTGATGGTAGACCACATAATTCCAAATCATTACAATGATAGATGGAAGAGGCTAATGATGGAGGAATGATCTAAGGATATGACTAAGTGCCACTGGTAGGTATTATAACAATAGAATGGTCATAATTGTAATGCATTAAGTGGTTCGACTTCTGGTTTACCATCAAGGGAGGCCAAATGATAGGCTCCTGACCCATACTTATGCATGATAACGTATGGTCCAATCTAGTTGGGGGAAAAATTTCCACATTGGATCCTTTCTAGAGTAGTAACATTCTAATTTTCTTTAAGGATGAGGTCACCAACATTAAAGTTGAGTGCTCTCTAAGGTGGTTGTTGTAAGCATGCTTGATGCACTCTTGATAAACATGATGATGTCTCAAGAGTCAAGAAGGCAAAATTCGTCTAACAACTCGAGTTGTGCTATATGCACTCTTAGTGATAATATTAATCATAAATGAAGTCGTAAAGATATATGTGCAAGGATGGAATTTGAAATTCAAGGGGATGAATGGATTTAGAGCCATAAACAAGAGAAAAATGACATACACCTTGTGGAAGTATGAACTAGTCTGATAAGCCCAAAGGGTAAAATGGAGATGAAGATGCCAATTATGACCTGATTGATCAATAGTCTTGACAAGAATGTTGTGAAGAGGTTTTATTAGTCACTTTGGCTTGGCCGTTAGCTTGAGGATAGTATGGAGAAGAAACACTAAGTTTGATATTGAATGAGTCACAAAGCTTCTTGAGATATTTTTTTTAAAGGACTTTCTATTGTCCGTGATGATTTTTTGAGGAATGTCAAAGCACAAAATGATATATTGATAGATAAAGTTAATAATTGGACCATATTTGGTTGAGGTGAGAGGAATTTCTTCCACCCACTTGGTGAAATACTAGGTTACAGTGATGATAGAGTAATGTTGTTGTGAAGATTGAGGATTGATGGTACTAATGAGATCAAGGCCCCACTGCGATAAGGGCCAAAGATCTTGAGCCAGCTGTAAGGATTGACTAGGAATTTAAATAAGATTAGAATGCTACTGGCATTTAACACATTTCTTGACATACTCAGATCGGTCATGATTGAGAGAAGGCCAATAATAACCAAGACAAAGAATATGCTTAGCGATAACTAAGCCACTAAAGTTTCCACCAAAACATTTCGTCATCGAACTTCTTGGATAGTGTGAGAAGACTCATGGGATTTAAGGCATCAAAGGAGAATACCATAAAATCCATGCTTATAAAGGATTCCTCTAAGAATGACATAGTGGTTAGTATGTTGAAGAAAATACCCCTTCCATTCTTAGATATATAGGAAGGGAATGATGGATTTGGATAGATAATCAAAAATTTGGGAATACTAAAGATCCAAAAAATTGGACTTGGTGATATTAACATGAGGTAAGTCATGGAATGGTTGATCACTATGATGAAAAATAAAAAAAAGTTTTGATTCTTCTATTTTGTCCATGGGATGAGAGTTTGCAAGATACATCCTATGTATCAACAAAATGATTGGATGATCGAGGAACCACTTGGATAGTGTACAAATTGAAGGCCTCAAGGAGGAGAAGGAAAATATATCTATATTTTTTAAGGGTATCATTTTTACATTGATACTCACCTGTAACTTGTTTGATGATAAGCTCAGAATCCCCATAAATATCAAGAATTTGAACACCTAGAAAGGCATCCATTTCAAGACCCAAGATGAGGGCTTCATACTCTACCATATTGTTTATACACTCAAAGTTGATATTGTTCGTGAGAGGTATAGGAGTATCCCCAGGAGGAATGAGAATTTCATTAGCATGCTCCCCCTTGCTGACACTTAGAACCATTGAAGAAGAGGGTCACATTAAGGGTATTATACTCATGTGGAAGTGATTGATGGATTCATCTGGAAACTTCTCATGAGGAAGATGTGTACTAGGAAGAGGGGCTTTAACTAATTTATATGCGATAGCTTGGCCCTTGATGGATTTTTAAGAAATAAAATCTAGGTCAAAATTGGTCATGAGCATGAGCCATCGAGTAATGCGATCATTATTGATATGGATTAGAATGCATTGTTTTGAGAAGATGAAAGCTAGTGATGACATAAGTTTGTGTGATTGAGGAGATAGTGATGAATCTTAAAAGTGGAAAAGAAGAGAGCACAACATATATTTTTTATCTTCATTGTAGCAATTCTCACATTCGTAAAGGGTTTGAATGATGTAATAAATGGCCTTCTCATGACCTTGGTCATCATGATGTTTTAACATAGCCCTTAGATCATGATCAGTAATAGAGACATATAGATAAAAGTCATCCCCCTCGCGTGGAGGTGTAAGCACTGGTGGGGACAAGAGATACTTATTAAGATCATCAAAATCCTTCTGGTAGTTATGGTCCCAGTTTAAGTCTAAATCTTTATGAAGAAGATGATGAAAGGGTTGACAACGATCTGAAAGTTGCTATATGAAATGGACTGATTGAAGTCGGCCTTGGAGACTACAGAGCTACTTTAGATTATAAGGAGGAGGCATCTCAATGATGGAGATAAGTTTTGGAGTTAGAATAGGAAGTGGATGTTTAAGATATTGATGTGTGAGATGTCTTGGATGTTGAAGGTTGATTCCTAGTATTTTGAGGTTTTGATCTTTTGGATTCAGGTTGATGGTCTGTGTTTTAGAAGAAGTGTTGGATGATTTTGGTTTTGGGTTGATTGATTGATTTAGATGTTTTGGATGAAGGGGCTGGTCCTAAGAGAGATGTATGTGGTCCTCAGATATATGATGTGCCATTGGATTATTTTATAGAAGCTGGAGGAATGTATATATTTTTATGGGTATGTGAAAGAGACCTTTGAGGAAAGGTGCCAAGGGTCTTAGATTTTTCTTGTGAGGAAGTCCCGTTAGGAGGAATGAAAAAAATCTCAAATAGAGGGTTTGAAGGTTGTGTGGATAATTTTGAAGATCATCCTTGGTAGATAGATCCATTAGAGTCATGGGAATCCTTAGGTTAGTGGGATGTGTGCCCTAAGGATACCTCCATATTTTTAAAGAAGCTGAATCTTCTCTACAGGGTGATATAGGGGGTAGAGGAACTAAACTAAAACATAAAATAAGATAAGGAAATGTGCCAAAATGATCCTGCTAAGAGATCAATCGAGACCAAAACTTCCTGAGAAGGGAAATGGTGAATAATTGAAAATGGGTGGATGAAATGCACCATAGGTCAGAAAGGGTCACACAGAACACTACCTCAAACTACTTAAGCATAGCTTCAAATATAGTAACAACATTCAAAGATGCATAGTTTCTACATGAAGATAAAGGTGATCAGATACAATAAGGATATGTGGATGATGAAAGCAAGCACTATAAGCCATATATATTACTCCAATAGTTGTGTAAAATATTACATTTAGAAAAGAGGCAAGATTACTGTTACAAAACCCAGGTAGAAGGCTAGAGTTCCAAGACCTCTGTCTTTTACAAAAGAGAGACTTGCGATAAAGAAGAAAAGATTAGCTCTTCTAGCATCTATCTAAAATTGATCCTTTTTTGCATTAGACTATTATTACAATATATAGGAGGAGGAGGTAAGAGACAATTCTCAAATTCTTTTCTAATTGCCCTTCAATTATGATAAATGATGTGAAGTGACAGAAATAGATTTCCTCAAATCTTCCTCACTATTTGTCCCTTTCAGAAAAGTGAGATCCATGCCTATTTAATGCATCTTAGTAATCTTGCAACTGACTCCCTTGAGATGGACTCTCCTTTTGATGAAAACCCCTTTCAGCTATTTATTACATAACTAGATATTTCGACCCTTTGTGCATTGGTTCCTGGCCTCTTGATTCAAATGGTGTGTATTTTGTGATGAAATGATCCTTTGAATGTAGATGAATAAATTGAGTCTTTGCAGGTTGGCACTCTTCACATGAGGATATGCATTAATACTCTATTGAAATGAAAAGCTAGATGACCCCTCACCTCCGATCCTTTGAAAAATATCAAACATTTAGGATCTTACAGATAAGACCCTAAATCACTGATACGTGGTGGATGGCTTGTCTTAGTTTTATGGCCCTCTTTGAAACTGGATTCCTCTTGTTTCAAGATCCATGTGGAAGGTCTGCGCATCCTTATGACTCTGATTTTCTGTATGGTTTATGGGAAAGTGTTGGGTAGACACTTAACAGTGTCCACGAGCTTTGTAATCTACTCCTTTGTTGACTCCATGTGTCAGCCCTGCGGGAGTTTGAGACTTCATCCCCTCCTTTTACTTCTAAAGTTTCTCCTATTTGACGCTTGGTAGCATCTGCAAGCTTCTTGAATTTATTTTTGATTTAGCTAAGTCCCTATTTTCTTTCGACAAATATTTAGCTTCCAATGGGTTTTGAAAACACAATAAACATCCTAGTTGTGGAAATTTAAATAACAGTTTGGAGACTCACTAGGACCATTAGCCTAATAAATGAAAAAGTGTTGGGGTGTGGAGCCTATTTTTGGTATTCTCAAATCAGTATCGAAGTGTGGAGTTTGAATGAGGAAGATGAAAGGTCATGATAGTTTCTTTTCTAGCCATGGGAAGATGAAAGGTCATGAATTTCAAACTTCTAGGGTTGGCTTTTGGACTTCTTAAAGGATTGTAATCCTATAAATATAGGTGTTAGGGTATCTTGAAGATATCTTGTGTGTTCAAGAAGTCTTGAGTCTTAGTGATCAAAAGTGATCAAGGTTAAGCAATTGGGTGTCAATTGTGGTTTATCATCTTTGGAATTCTGTTGTGAGTTCATAACTGAGAGAAGACTGTGAGAGTTATTTTACTCTTGTTGATAATAAAATATGAGAAAGTTCTTAGTGGATGTATCCCACATTTGGTGAACTACGTTAAATCTTATCTTGTATTCTTTTGTGCATTATTTATTTATGTTGAATACCACACAAGGTCTCATGAGTGCATTGGGGAAGTTATATTAAAAAACCCTCTCCCTCTAATAAAATATTTCTGATGAAAAATTTATTTAATCTGAATATGTATGAGAATGGTTCTATTGTTATTCATTTAAATGAATTTAATATGGTTGTGAGTATGTTAAACTCAGTAAAAATTGACTTTGATGACGAGGTTAGGGATTTGTTGATTTTTTGCTCCTTACCAGATAGCTAGGATAAATTGGTTATGGTTGTAAGTAATTCAGTCTCTAATAATTCAAAGCTGAAGTTTGAGGATGTAATAGGTGTGATCCTAAGCAATGAAATGTGAAGGAAGAGCACATGAGAATCTTCCACTTCTGGAAACAATTTGATAGTGAAGAGAAGAGGGAGACAAAAGAACAAAGGGAAAGGTAACCGTGGGAAGTTGAATGATCACGGAAGGTCAAAGTCCAAGAGTAAGTTAGAATGTTGGAATTGTGGCAAGGTTGGTCATGCTAAGAAAGATTGTTGGGATCTTTGGGATAAGAATAACAAGGAGGAAACTAAAGAGGTAAATGTGGAAGTAGGTGATGTTCGTCAGGATGCATTAATTCTTTCTTTAGATTATATTGCTAAGTCTTGGGTGTTAGATTCAGAGGCTTCTTTCCATGCCACCCCACATAGACATTACTTTATTGATTTTGTTCAAGAAGATTTTGGACATGTATATATTGGTGATGATGAACCATGTAAAGTAGTAGCGAAAGGTTGTGTTCAGGTGAAAATGTAAAATGGGAACACACAGATAATTAAGGATGTTAGGCATGTGCCTAAGTTGAGGTGGAACTTGATATCAGCGGGTCAGCTAGGAAGTGATGGATGTACGGTCAGTTTTACAATGGATTCTTGGAAGGTTACCAAGGGAGCTCTTGTGGTTGCAAGAGGTAAGAAAAATGATACTTTATATTTAAAAATTCGTGCTGATTATTGTAATTTAGTTGCTATAGATGGAGATGCAACTTTGTGGAACCAGAGACTCGGTCATATGAGTTAAAAGGGTATACAAATTATAAAGGAATGGTTACCCAGATTGAAGGAGTTAGATTTAGACTTCTGTGAGGACTGTGTTTATGGAAAACAAAAGCGGGTGAGATTCCTCAAGGTTGGACCTACCAGGAAGGAGGGTGAGTTGGTTTTAGTGCATACAGATGTATGGGGGCTAGCTAAGGTAAAATCTATTGGTGGTTCATGTTATTATGTCACTTTCATTGATGATGCCAACTAGAAAAGTTTTGGTATATTGCATTAGAAATAAATTTTATGTGTTTGAAACCTTCAAAATATGGAAATCCTTGGTTGAGAATGAAACAAGTCTTTAGTTAAAATGTATCAAGTTGGATAATAGAGGGGAGTATTACAACAATGAATTTCTTGATTAGTGTTCATTAAATGGGATCCATAGGCAAAGAACGGTTGTAAATATTCCATACAAAAATGGAGTGCCAGAGAGAATGAATGGGACAATCATGGAGTGTACTAGGTGCATGAGGTTAAATGTGCGGCTGTCACTCATGTTTTGGGTGGAAGTAGTGAGCACAATTGTTTATTTGATTAATATAGGACCCTCTATGGCTTTGGATGGAAGTACACCTTAGGAGGCTTGGTCTGGTAAGAAAATTGATTACTCATTTCTTAGAGTTTTTGGATGTGAGGTATTTGTTCACATTGATAAAGATGATAGGACCAATTTAGAGGCTAAGTCTGAGAAATGTAACTTTGTTGGATACGGTGAGGATGACTTTGGTTTCCGTGTTTGGAGTCTTAAGGAAAAGAAAATATTTCAGTCTAGAGATATTGTCTTTAATGAAAATGTCATGTATAAAAGATTAGTTACAGGAACAAAAAGAGGAATCAAAGAAAGAATACATAGTGTTAGAGGACATTGCGGACATCAAGGTGTCAAAGGGGTTGGTTCAGGTGTAGCATGTTGTACCATAGCCAGTTCAGGAACCTACTCATCAGGAACCCCAAAATCATGAGGTGAGAATGTATTCTAGGGTAAGAAGGGAACTTGAATGATTTACTCCATCTTTGAATTTTTTATTTGTCACTGATAGTGGAGATCCAGAGTGATTTGAGGAAGCAGTGCAAGTGGATGCTAGGAAGAAGTGGGAGCAGGCCATGGATGAAGAGCATAGATCTCGTATGGAAAACTAGACTTTGGATCTGGTGGAGCTACCTGAGGGAAAGAGAACATTGCATAACAAGTGGGTGAATATAATCAAAGAGAAAGATGGAGGAAGGAAAAGATACAAGGCCAGGTTTGTGGTCAAGGGATTTACACAGGAAGAAAGGTATAGAATTTGATGAATTTTTTCTCTTGTTGTTAAAATTACTTCTATTAGAATTGTTCTTGGTTTAGTACCAATAGAAGACCTACACTTAGAGGATTTGGATGTGAAGACTGCATTCCTTCATGGTGAGTTGGAGGAGGAATTGTATATGTAGAAGCCACATAGTTATAAGGTCAAAGGGAAGGAGAGGTTAGTGTGCAAATTGAAGAAGAGCTTATATGTCCTGAAATAAGCTCCATAGTAGTGGTACAAGATGTTTGATAGTTTTATGTAGGAGCAGGGTTACTCTAGGTGTCACTAAGACCATTGTGTGTACATTAAGAAGTTTCTTGATGGTAGTTATATTATTATTTTCCTATATGTGGATGATATGCTTATTGTAGGGAATAACATGTAGGAAAAAAAGGTACTCAAGAAGCAGCTAGGTGACTCCTTTGATATGAAGGATTTGGGGGTAGAAAAACAAATCCTTGGTATGAGAATAACTCAAAATAGGAAAGAGAGGAAGCTGGTGTTATCTCAAGATGATTACATAAAGAAGGTCTAGGAGAGGTTTAGTATGTAGGATGCAGAACTGGTTAGTACCCCTTTAGTAGGTCACTTTAAATTATTAAAAGAGCAGAGTCCTAATACTGAGGAAAATCCAATCCAAATTTCTAGGGTATTGTAATAATTAGCGGTTGGTAACTTGATGTATGCTATGGTATGCACTAGGCTTGACATTGCCCATGTAGTGGGAGCAGTGAGGAGGTTTATGAGTGATCCAAGTAGAGATCACTAGCAGGCAGTGAAGTAGATCCTTCGGTATTTGAGAGGGATCATGGGAGCATCATTGTGTTTTGGTGGATTGGACACTACATTGCCATGGTTATGTAGATTCAGACATGGTAGGATATTTGGATAATAGGAGGAGCACGATAGGTTATGTATTTATGGTTGGTGATACAATGGTGAGTTGGATTTCATGGTTATAAAAGGTCATGACTTTGTCAACCATAGAGGCTGAGTATGTTCCTACCACAGAGGAAAGCAAGGAGATGATTTGGCTACAGTAGTTGCTTGATGAGTTGGGTCATAAGCAGGAAGTTGGGAGAATACATAGTGATAGTCATAGCACTATTAATTTAGTGAAGAACTCTTATTTTCACTCTACGATGAAGCACATTTAGCTGAGATATCATTTCATCATGGCAGCTTTGGAAGAAGATAAGTTGAAGCTGGAAAAGAGTCATACCAGTCAGGATCTTGTGGATATGATGACCAAGGCGGTCACAAGGGAGAAGTTGAAGTTGTGTTCAACTTTGATTGGCCTTCATGGTTGATAATGAAGGGATGAGAAATTTTCTCAGTAGGAACAATCTCCAAGTGGGAGATTGTTGGGGTGTGGAGCCTATTTTTGGTCTTCTCAAATCAATATTGAAGTGTGGAGTTCTAATTGGGAAGATGAAAGGTCATGACCATTTCTTTTCCAGCCATGGGAAGATGAAAGGTCACGACAATTTCTTTTCCAACTATGGGAAGATGAAAGGTCATGACTTTCAAACTTCTAGGGTCAGCTTTTGGACTTCTTAAAAGATTGTAATCCTATAAATAGAGGTGTTATGGTATATTGAAGATATCTTGTGTGTTTAAGAGGTCTTGAGTCTTAGTGATCAAGAGGTGATCAAGAGTGATCAAGGTTAAGCAATTGGGTGTCAACTATAGTTTAGTATCTTTGGAATTCTGTTGTGATTTCATAACTGAGAGAAGACTGCGAGAGTTGTTTTACTCTTGTTGATAATAAAATCTGATAAAGTTCTTGGTGGACGTAGTCAACATTGGGTGAACCACGTTAAATCTTGTCTTGTCTTTTTTTGTGCATTATTTATTTATGTTGTTACATTTCTACATGTACACTTCTGTTATATAGTTTCTTACTGCTGTGATTTGAGGAATTGTTTCCACATATTTGTTCTCTAATTCCTAACAAAAAGAACCCATGATCTCCCGCTATAAGATTGGTTTGAAACTGAACTTCAAAACTATTGTGAATCTGAGTCCATGAACCTTTTAGTTTTCTGCAGAGCATTCATAGTTGCTGGTTGATTCTCATGCCTCCCTACTCTCATAATGAAACTTGATAAATTTTATTTTTTCTGAGAGTAGAAAATTGAAAAGATGGCCAACAGAATCCTCTGGCTGATTTTATTTGCTCTGTATTTTCTCAAAGTGAAGCTTGTAACCACCTTAGCCAACTGTGGATTCTTCATCGATCCAGATTCTTCATAAGATTTGGTGCTTACTTAATAAAGTAATATAAGTGCGGGCCTATACAAAAAACAACACATACATGCCTCAAATGAGTCATGCAGAGTGTGCGTAAGCACTTATTCTGATGAAAGAAAATCTACTCCTACTCCTAATCTAACTGGCTTGATACCAACTAAACAAATCCTTAAATAGGAAAGGAAAAGTAGCTTCCTTTTCTTACAAAATGTGACCATGCAATCAATTTGGCTATTGATATGGATTGTAGTAAGAGTGAAAAGTTACCCTTCACTCTTATACCTGGGGTATCAACAAACAATATGAATACCTCCTTTTGTTCATTTTTTGGTTGGAGGTGTTGCAATTGACCTGTGGGGTCTTGAAAATCATCCTCATGTTGTGAAGAAAACATGACTGGTGTTGAGTCTTTCCTTGGTCCTGATGAGAAATAACTTATGGCGGAGATCAGTCTCACCCTCTACTTTTATCCGCCACTCTGAGATGCATCTTTTGGAATGAGGCTCCTTTGTATATCTCTTTGAAGGGTTTCATCTCCATCTTCTTTCTCCTATCCCTTTTTAACAACTTTTCCGGTGAGTCCAGGATCTTTGATTGAAAGCAAAAATATTTCAATGATACTCCTTTCTAGAGCCCCAGGACTAGTCCTAGGGAAATTTTTGTAAGTGGAAGGTTGTCGTTGTTGTAGAGTTGATGGCCTTTGAGTTTGCAAATATTCCATCGTATATGGATTCATCTTACAATATAAAACCTATTGATAAAAACATTTCCCTGGGAAATGCTTTGTGGGGAGGATAAACAGAGGCAACTTTCGTAACCTCTCTTCTGCTTAGTTGGTGACATGAAATTCCTGGGCCCATATCACTTCTCACCATATGCTCCTCTTATTTTGGATTTAGAGCCTTTTCTTGCTGGTGTGAGAGGTATATTTTCTCGAAGAAGGTGGAAGTGTGGAATGGGTGGCTTGGAGATGGACAAGGGAATGATCCCTTGGTGGTAATGAAGTCATGATTGCATGAATTCATAGGATGAAGAGAAATAGGAGGCATGGAAATACAAATGAATGAAAATGGATGAGAGGGAGCTCTGTGAGGATTTGTAATGATTTGGTTAGACCTTAGGGAGTTACTAGATGTGCTCTACAACTATCTTCATTGAATATTTATTTCTATTAAAAACCATCTAAGTTGATGCAATAATAAAATATCACTCTGAGTTGTCCCACCAGGTGTGCTAGGAAAATTTTTGACGACCATCCTTAGCAGATAAAGCCATCAGATTCATGGGAATCCTTAGGTTAGTAGGATGTGCACCCTAAGGAGACCTCCATATTTTTAAAGAAGCTAGCTCTTCTCTATAGGGTGAGATAGGGGGTAGAAGAACTATAGGGGAAACATCCTACAACCAACTCCCTGGTGGGTTTCATGATTAATCTTACATTGAATTAACTTACCGCCAATATTTTGCAGCCTACTTTGGGTTTGGTGTCTATCCATCTTGAGCTTCACATGGAGGTCAAGCACACCTCTAGAGTCCCTTATTTTCTTGCACCTGTTGAAAGTGCACCGAGCTGACATGTGGCACCTTCCGTGACTCTTCTACTTTTCTTGAGTTGAATCATTTTGGGATCCACTTTTTCATCGTGATTTGGCCCAGTCTTCTATTATATGCTGGAAGATTTACACTTTTTTTATTAGTTTGAGATTCTCAACACTATCTTAATTAATCACAGCAATAATCTGCTTGTTATCTAATTTCAGCGGCTGATGGAGAAAATTAGATAACAATTTTGGCAACTCATAGGGGACCATTATCCCACTAAATGGAACAACTCAGCTACATGTATCCATTTATTGGGCATGGATTTTACATCATCATCATGAGCTGATATGAACCTTGATTCTAGAGTTTTTTAAGTGTTGTTACTTCCTTCTGTAGCTACTAGCTGATCCTTGCGCTTTTCAACTCTCATAAGGAAACTCTAAAATTTGTTTTGTGAGAGTAGAAAATTGTTTTTGACATTGAATTTATCTCATTCCCATGTCTAAAATTTTGAGGATGAAGGATGGAGTGGATTCTGGGTTTGGATGTTAGTCGATCATGCAGAGGCATAGAGGCCATGCTATAATTTGTTTTAGAGGGAGTCAACAAGGCTACCTCCTTATCTGATTTTAGTTGCTTTACATTTGTTTGATTTGAATTTTGTAATTGTCACAGGAAACTATGGGTCTCCCTATCATACATACTAAAGGGCTTGGCACATTTTACCTCTAGAGAAATAAGAACAAATATATATACAAATATTAAATCATACATGCCTCAAGCAAGACATGCAGAGTGTGTAAAAGCACTTTTTCTACTAAAAGAAAATATACTCCTACTCCTACACTAACCAAAACAAAGAAAAGATAAACAAATCCCACGATGGGCAAGGAGAAATAGCTTCCCTTATTTAAAAAGTGTGACCATGTAATCAATTTAACAATGGTTATGGCCTATAACAAGAGTGAACAATTACCTTCCACCCTTCTATCCAAGGTATCAATAAACAAAAAGAATACCTCCTCAAGATGTTCATCTTTTGGTTAGTGGTGTTGCAGCTGACCCTTGGTGTATTGAATATTATCCTCATGCTCTAAAGTGAGCATGACTGGGGTTGGATTTTCCATTAGCTCCCACGCTGCTAGATATTTGATCGGGCATGGAGCCCTAGGAACCAATGGGCTGATCCTTTTGATTTTTCCATTCCTTTGAATCTCATCCTCATGAATGGGGGTATCTTGCATACTTTCTAGAAGAAGGTGATTACTTGCATGCTGATCTAAAAGTTGCTTCTCCTCTACAAACAATTTTTATTCTTCCAAAACTACCCTTTCCATGATGAATGATTTGATCTTGTTGTTATCATATTCTTCTCCCTCCTCAAACATAAAGTTTGAGAGATCAAAATCCTCCACAAAATCGTATTCCTATAAAGATGTTATAGAAGAAGAATCTAAACATGCATCATTAAAAGAAAGCAAGAATCTCCCTATGATTTCTTCTTCATTCAGGGGTCTAGAATCTGATTTTTTCTCCTCCACAGCATGAAGCTCTCCACAGTTAGTTATAACTGATGATAATGATTATGATGAATCAATGCAAATTTCAAAGAGAGAGGAAAGCTCTAGGCATGAAGGACAATGAAGGTCACTGCATTCCATTGAAATCTCCTATACTTTAGGGAGATTTTCCTCTTTTGTTTGCACATGGTCCCCCACTTGTGGATTTGGGGTTGCCTCTTTCTCCTTCATAGGTTTAATCATCATGGGGATCTTATAAATCTCAAAACTATGAGTCCATATTTTCTAATCTTCAGTTATTTCTCCTTGACTAGACTCTCCTTCAGGTTTCCCTTGACTAATTTTAGTATTTTTTCTTCCTAAGATAAACTTGAGATAATAAGAGGAGTGTTTGGTTGGTTTACAACAGGTTTTGTAACCATTTGTGGTGGAGAAGGAAATGGAATTTCTTGTTTGCATGGAGGGAATGACTGTTGGGAAGGGAAAAGGGAAGAAGAATCGAGATGGGATGGAATACTAGGAAATGGGTAAGGGAACTCAACATTTGGATCAGCATATAATGGGCATGAATCCTAACAATGCTGAAATGGTAAAGCTTGAGAAGGAGAGAAAGAAGAAAAAAGAGTTGGTGATTGAATTACCCATTGAAAAGCTTGTCTCATACTTTTCTCATATGTTTCAATACCCTTGTTCCATTGTGTAATTCTGGGAAACATTTTATGCAAAAAATCATGCTTGTCTTGTGGGCTATAGTGTCTTGGAAAAGGGCCTTCCCATGGACAAGGTGCCCTGAAACCAATCCTAGATGCCTTGCTTTGTGCCATAGCTCGAGTTTCGACCATACAAGCCTCCATTATTTGGAGCTTCTCCATTAGACCAACATCCTCTATCTGACTATTGTTTTCATATGCATACCCATGTTCTTGATAGGCTTCATATCCAAACTAATTTTGGCATAGCCCATATGGGTAAGCATAATGGTTCTGAATCTGATCATAGTGCTGATTTGGGGAAGTCCTGAAGCTCATTAGAGGCTATTGTACTACTGAAAGTGTGAATTCCATTGTGGGAATGAATTCATGGTTGCACAACTTCATATAATGAAGAAAAATGAGAGACATGGAAAGAAAGACGAATGGAGATGGATGAAAGAAAGGTCTAAAAATTTAGAGGATGGGTTATTAAGACAAAATGGAGTTTCCAGATGCACTTTGTATGCACCTCCATAGGATAAATCTCGCCAAGAACACACCAAATTGATGAAATGAAATGATAGTACACTTTGAACTGTCCCATCAGGCGTGCTGGTAAAACTATTGATGATCATCCTTTGTGGATTAGACCGTCAGAAACATGGGAATCCTTAGGTTAGTGGGACGTGTACCCTAAGGAGACCTCCAGATTTTTAAAGAAGATGGATCTTCTCTGCAGTGTGAGATGAGGGTTATAAAAGTGAAACAAAAAATGAAAATTTAATGGGGGGCGATGCGTCGAATAATCCTTTCAAGAAATCAATGGAAAAATCAACTATGTGAAGAAGGGAAACAATGAGCGACTGAAAAGGGTGGAAAAAATTGTACCACATGCCAGAGAAGATCACAAAAAACACTACCTTAAACTACATAAGAAAATTTTCTAAGATAGTAATAACAATATCATAGTTTCTATATGAAAATAAAGGTGATCAGAGACAATAAAGATATGCAAAGGATGGACAAAATGCACCACAGGGCATATTATATTACTCCAAAAATAGTATAGAATATTACAATAGAAAAGAGGCAAGATTTCTATTACAAAACCCAAGAAGAGGGCTAGAGTTCCAAGCCCCTACCTTTTACAGAAGAGGGAATGAGATAGAGAAGAAAAATGACTCGCTCCCTAGATATGAGACCCAAATTACAATATATAGAGTGAGAAAGAGAGAAGATTCCAATCCCAAAATTGCTTTTTCAACCACTTGAAAGATGTAGTAAATGAGTGTAATCAATAACACCTTTCTTGTAAAATACACCTCCTTCTGGCCTGTGACCTGTAGCAGTGAAAGAATGATGGCCATGCTCACTAAATGCATTCCCAACCACTTTCCAACTGTCTCTTTGCATTGGGTTCGTTTTCCTTAAAAAATCACCATCAAAGCTTCATTAGTTTCTACTTTGCGTCGTGTTCATTTTATTGGATATGGGGATGTTTATTTTATTTTCACCC
The DNA here is from genome assembly GCA_019776745.2 of Taxus chinensis. Lineage (NCBI taxonomy): Eukaryota > Viridiplantae > Streptophyta > Pinopsida > Cupressales > Taxaceae > Taxus > Taxus chinensis. Next base: position 296,488,926 of record CM034157.1, read on the forward strand.
ACCTAACCTTATTAAAAATATGTAATTCTCTTTTTTAGGCATAGAGGATGTCGAGAGATTTCTAAAAATTCCAATTTTTTGAAAATCGGAGTTATGAGTAAAAACCTATGCTTGTTTGAACTTCGAGGTCATGCGTTTCACACGGGCTTTCACAATATTTTAAAAGATCTGAGAATTTTAAATTCTTGGTGGGTTTTAAGATTAATCCTACATTGAATTAACCTTCCTCCAATATTTTACAACCTACTTTGGGTTCAGTGTCTATCTGTGCTGAGTTGCACATGGAGGCCAAGCACACCTCTAGAGTCTTTGCTTTTCTTGAACCTTTTGAAAGTGTGCCAATTTGACACGTGGTGCCTTTCATGAATCTTCTACTTTACTTGAGTTGAATTGTTTTGGGGTCCACTTTTTCACTGTGATTTGAACTATTCTTCTCTAATATGTTAGAAGCTTGACTATTTTTGTATTAGTCCGAGATTCTCAACACTATCTTAATTAATCACAACAGTAATGTGCTTTTTATCTAATTTTAGTCAGCGGTGGAGGAAAATAAATAACAGATAATATTGGCAGAGGAAGTAATTTATGCTTGATGAGATCTAAAGAAGGTGAAGATTTTCTTGATGTGGGGATTTCTGATCTTGTGGATGAAATAGGGACATAATTTGAAGTTATTATGAGTAGGATTTATTTTAAAAACTCTTTAAATGATGAGAATGACATGGGAGGAAAAGATGGTGTAGATGTGGTCTTAATAGTCAATGTGGTTGATGCAGGTAAAAGTGAAGAAAGAGGAATTAGGATAGGTGCTAAAGATGGATCTGATATAATAAGTGGGGGTGGAGTAGATTTAGGTGAGGTAGTGGTCAAATCTGATGAAGTATATGTGAAAAGTGGTGGAGTAGATGTAGGTGTAGGATCAATAATAGATGTCGATGTCAATGTGTATATGATTAGTGTAGAGACGGGGATAAGTTTTGGTGGAATTGTGGATGTAGGGAAAATGTCCACAGAGGAAGTGGGTGTAATAGCTGGTGAAGTAGGTGTTGTTGATGGGGTAATATCTTGATCAGTAATGTTGGTAGTGTTGATGGTGCTAACAGTGTGAGAATTGGGTGGTTGAGATGTAGGAGGAGTGGTTTGATTGTTTGGAGCATGATTAGGAAATAATTGATTAAAAAAATCAAGTGGTTGATTTAGAGGTGTGTTAGGTTTATCCACTTTAATGTCACCTTGGTTAATGAATTTTTTTACAAGATCCTTGATGGCTCAACACCTTTCTATATGATGTCTACAAGCTTTGTGATATTTATAATATTGGTCCTCATGGTACCACACAAGTTTGGGTATTGATTCATCAAATGGTTGTGAGATAAGAATGCCCATATAAAGATAGATATCTAACCATTCACCATATCCAATATCTTACGCCCCTATATAGATAGATAGATATCTAGCCATTCGCCATGACTAGACTAAACTCGAGATAAGATAGAGTTAGGAGTGCCCTTTATATAGAACTAGACCAGTGCGTAGTGGAGCCATCTATATAGAACTATCCCCTATATCTCTATGGGTCAAGAGAACCCATCCCATATATAGATTATAGAGGGACTCTTCCAGCTTTGGACCCCAATGACCATATCACATAAAGAGGGGAGGGGCTTCAATCCCAGTGGTTCTAGATACCATATCATATATCAAGGAAAGGGGCTTCGATCCACATCTCTATATGGGATTTTTATGAGCTAGAGATCTAATGAGATGGACCACCATCAAGTTATCAAATATTAAACTATATGACTCTCCAAGAGGAGCATAGTTAGGTGTCAGTCTAGAAGCTATTTGTTGAGGCCATGTACTAAATGTGGGTGCCTAAAAATATTTAACCACCACGACATTGGTCAAACTCTTAGATTTTTCATTGTGTGTAGATGGATTAGTAAACTCACTTTTTAGCTTGTTTGATTTAGGTTTAATCTAGCCTTGCTCAAGGGAACAAGTCTTGATTTTACAAGCCATAGCGAAGGCATCTTCAAATGTTTGAAATCATTGGAATTGTAAGGTGGATTAGATATACTTTACACAAGAGCGTGAGAATAATTTAATGACCTCTATTTGTGGAAGGGAAAATGATAATTGATCTATGATTCCATGCCATTATGTAAAAAAAATTTCAATAGACTCGTCACTGAATTGTAGAATGGCGTATAGGTATGTAATGATGATCTTACATGCAATGTTGATTGAGAAATGATCTAAGAAGAGTTGCGCAAGTTGGGTAATACAGGACAATGAGTGTTGGGGGATGCTATTGTACCAATCTAATGCGAGACCAGCCAAGGACATAAGAAAATTATGAAGCAAGAGCTCTTGGTCATGGGAAATGAGATAACATGCATGCATATACACATGAAGGTGTTGTTGGGGATCTTCCTTACTGTTAAAATTGGTGAATTTGGGAAGCTCACAATGAGGAGGATAAGGTTTTATTGGGACCGATGGATTGATGGTCTCACTTAAAATGTTTTCATAAGATAATGTGACCTTGGGTCCCAAGGTAACACCCTCAAGGCTAGCCAACCTATTCATCAAAGCTTGTATGGGTTCATGAGAGGTGAATGATTATGGTGGAATGACATGAGAAGTAGTTGGATAAGGTTGTTGGTGGACTTGGTGGATGAGTAGGTGTTTGAGGAATTGCTTGATGGGGGTGAATGTTGGTCATTAGTTGAGATTGAATGGGTTTTTACAATAGTTGATGTTGAGAAATGATGACGTAATGTGATTGCTGGGATTGGGTTAGTTGTTGGGGCATATGATGAGTGTAGATATGAGTGTTGATGGGTTGAAATTTCTGAGGAGGTGGATTAGACACTATATGATGAGAAGCACTCATAGGAGGAGGTTGGGAGGTCCTGAAATTTGCATGAATGTGGGATGTGATATGTAAAGATTGACTATATCTTTTCAGATATGATGGGAAAGGATTGAATGGGGACACTAGTGATGATAGTGGATGAAGAGGTAACAATGATGGAATTGGTGATAGTTGTTTTGATTGGAGGTATATTAGGAAGAATGGGTATGATTATTTGGGATGCTTGATGAGGTGGAGAATTGGTAGAAGAGGATGGATCAAGCTCATATGAGGGGATAACTAGTTCATTCATGGCTTAAGGAAAAAACATTACAAGTTGTGAAGAGAGAACTTGGGTTGTTTCAGGGTTGGAATGATAGCCATAGATTTGTTAAAGAGGTGGCATGGAAATAGGAAGTTGGGTTTAATTTCTAAGAAGGTAATCATGAAAGGTTAAGGGATTATCATCGAGAAGCACTTGGAACTCGACACTACCACGATGGATAATGGGTGGCCCAGAAGCTTCAACCGACACAACAGATGGAGGAGTGGCTGGCCCAGATGGGATGGATTGATGATGCTAGTAAGGATTGGTTTCATAATTGGTGGTGGTTTGAACAAGAGCTCCTTGATGAGGAAAATTGACGATCAAAGGCTGGGTGACCATGGAAGAGGTAACCATAGGCATGGATGAGCCAATGGCCATATTTGAAGTTGATTGGGATGACATGATGGGATTGTTTGATGTAATATTTTGTTCTAATTTCTAGGCTAAATAATGTGTGATAATGAGCATGAAACAAAACAAGAAAATGATAGCTACACTGATTAAGAAAAACAAGTCAAGAATTAAATGTTTTCTTTATCTTGATTAAATAAAGAATGTGAAAAAAGGGGAAATGGATACTGAAGGTACCTAAGAAATGACAATCCAAGGATGGTTTCAAGTAGTTTTGGATGGGGAGTCCTCAATATTCGCAAAGGTATATGAGGCTGGAATATACGTAGGATTTATAATGTTGTTAGAACACCGCAGAGGATTTCCTGTTGGGTGATGAAATCCCAATCAGTTCCACCTTTTAGGGATTGTCTCAATGTGTGAATTAATGTGTGAGTTTGGTTGTGTGTGATAGAATGTGAAATGCAACCAATTAAACCCCTACTTATACTATATTTACAAGAAAGGATGCAAGAGATTATTTTTAATCCAAAGACCAAATATGGAATTTTGATGACAACCAACACACAAGGAAGGGAAAATGCGATGTAAAAAGGAGAAAACAACATAAAAAGGAGAATACCTAGAGAGTGATTTTCCTTTTTTATTTGATCTTCAAGACGAAGCAAATGGACAAAAAATCCAAGAAATCTAAAAATACCAACATGAACAAGCAAAATCAAAGCATGTACCTGTAATGTTTGTGGAAAATAGAAGAAATATGGAAAATAAAATGAAATGAAGTGAAAGAGACTCACTTAAAAGGGTCATCCAACTGAGGGTGCAAGAATGTTGACCAAGTTTTCTCTTTGCTATCCAAATTAATGAAATAGATACTAAAGAAAACCAAACAATTTCGAAGATGTAAGGGTTTAAGGTACCATGGAAGAAGATAATTATAAAAGGACATGCACAAATTAGATTTCCTTGCCATAAATTTGATGTAGTTACATAACAAAAGTAACTAAGAGGAGAATGGACTAGATGGTAGATGAGGGGGTTTCCTAAAAAATTTGGTTCTAAGAAGTGTTAACTTCCTTATGCGGATTTCAACCATCGTATTTGATAAAAAGAGGATAACATAAATAATGAAGGACTGAATGACATGCAGAAACTGAAGTGAAATAGAATCTAGAAATTGTAGAAATGCATAAAAAGTGTAGATTTGATCTAAATCAGCATGAAGCAAATTTTACATACCTAGGTCGGTAGTGACCCAGGTTACAAAGGGTAGGTCGAAGACAACCTGAGCAGATGGATATGGAAAGCAAGTTGAAAATGCAAATCTAGAGGGATTTAGGTGTAGATCAGATGTTCACTGAGGTCTGAAGACACTGACAGAAACCTATAGAGGAAGGTATGAGACATGGAAACATTAAGTATGCAATAAAATGAGGATTTGGATGTATTTTATGGCTAGTAGGAGACATGTCAATGGTAACTTGGCTCAGTTCATGGTGAGTAGAGACAGGAAGAACAAATTTGGAATGATAGAGAAATAGAGTGACTCATCTAAGAAATGGAAACAAAAACAAAATAGGGAATCACACTGATGAGGACCTACAGGGAAGAATAGGTGACAAAACATGGCTGGGTCGACAATGGCTTGGGTAGTCCTAAACAAGGATGAGGGTGGATGGGTTGGAAGGACAACCTTCAAATAGAAGGACTGAGAGAAGAAGTTGGATCTAAAATTTTAATGGCAGTTGGACCTACATAATGTTAGTGAATGAAAAATAATGGTAATGATAAGAAATGATAGCATAAACCAATATAAGATTAAGATAAACTCCCTAAAGCCTCTAAAAGTGAATTAAATAATCTCTAAGGGACTCCAAGAAGACTGGAGCAGCTGTAATAAAGATCAGGCTTGAAGATAGGATCACAAAAATGTAAGATAATTATTATTATGCCTCCCTTTGGGAGAAGAGGAAAATGTGGCCTTATAGGATCGACGACTACCTAGGTGGTTCATTGCTAACTATGGGGAACCATCCATTTAGGTGGTAAAAGGATGATTTATTCGAGAGATGAGGATTTTATGGATTGGGATAAGTTATTTAAAGTATTTATATGGGTTAGGGTTTCTTAAGGAAGTCATATGGGTAGGTGGTGTTGTCCACTCAAAATTCCCCTCTTTTGAAAGTTGAAAAATTTGAAAAATTTGAGTTGGAACACTTCAGTAGTGTTTTAGTGAAGTGAGAAATTAAAAGAGATGGTGAAAATTCCATTTTTTGGGGTCATTTTAGTGACTTGTGGATCTGTCAGACTTTTTTGTCCCTCATGTCCCAAGTACCGATGGGCCTCCTATTCACCAATTCACTGATTTCCCCACAATTCCTTGTCCGTCAAATTTTTTGGACATTTCTATTCCTCATGTCACAAGTGCACCCGGGCCTCCTATTCACCGATTCCCTACATCAGATGAATCATATCTTTGTGTCCTTCATGTTTCTATGTCCCTTGGACCACCCATGTTCTTATGGCCTGCTCCCCACATCGCTCGCATCGGTCGAATCGGCTCTTCATGTCCTTCATGTTTTTATGTCCCTTGGACCGCCCATGCTCTTTTGGCACGCATTCCCCACATCGGCCGAATCATCTCTTCACATCCTTCACATTTTTGTGTCCCTTGGACCACCTATGCTCTTTTGGCCCGTATTCCCCGCATCACCCGCATCGGCCAAATTGGATCTTCACGTCCTTCACGTTTCTGTGTCCCTTGGACCACCCATGCTCTTTTGGCCCGCATTCCCCGCATTGGCTGAATTAGATATTCACATCCTTCTTGGATCGGTATCCCTTAGACCGCTTGTTCTTTTGGCCCGCATGTCCATTCATGTCCCAACGTCCCTCAGGACCAATGTCCCATGGACTGTCCGAGTTTTTTCCATTTTTTTCCACACTTTTCACCTTTTTGAGTCGGCGTGTAAAGGATATTAAATGTGCACTTATGATCTTATCTCTCTTAAATAACTATTTAAAGGGAAATTGTCTATGCACTTGTCACATTGCTTGCTTTTTATCTCTTGCCCACATTTTGCAAAATGAGTCATTTTGTCTACCTTCTATGTATCTCTTTGCAATTCTTGTGATGTCTATGTTCTTTCGAAGCCCATTCCTCTATTCACTATCAAAGATGAAGATCAAATTTCAAGGGCACGAGCATATTTCTTCCCTATTGAGACATTTGTGCCTGATATTGGAGATAGTGAAGTTTGACATTTGGATTTCAATGATTTCTAGGGTAGATTAGCATGTGACAACCTTGCTCCCATGGCTCAAATGATAAATGATAGCAGAATCACTTACGTTGCTAGTTTTCCTCTCTCTGTAGAATGTTTCGACACTGTGCTCGCCTGCGGGACTAATTTTAATCCAGACACCAAGGAGGTTGTCAATGTGCATGGTAAATTGATTACAAAGTTGGCCGATGTCACCATCACTACTGCCCTACGCATCATTGAAATAGAAGACTCCATTGTTCTCACTCTCACTCAAGCTCAGGCTGCATTTGATCAAGAAAATGAGAAATATAAGGCTCGAGTAGAGAAATCATGGCGAAGTTCCCTAAGAAGGGAGCATCCTAACTCTCTAAGGCATTGTTCAGGGTGGATTTCAATGAAGAACTATCAAATTTCAATCACTCTACTCATCAGATTATGGGAATGCCCTACTAATGAACTTCCATTTTTGGATGTGTCCCTTTCATAAACATCATTTGCGAGGGTAAGAAAAACATAAATTGGGCCGAAATTATTTGTGGAAACCTGACTGAAAAATTGTCAAATGTTCAGCAAATCAAAAATTTCTACATGACCTCCTATCTCATGTACACCTTGGAAGCATCTCACGAGTGGCTTGGCTTCACTTTCATTGAAGGACAAGAAGGATGAGCCATCTATGAATATTGCCCTCAATTTACCCTCAAGGTTAGTAATCATAATTTCAGAAGGGTAAATGATGCCTTCACCATGTACATTGTGAGACTCTTGGAGGGTGACACTGCTAGAAGATTCTCTGATGAGGCTAAGGATTTGATAACTAAGTATGGGGATTTCTTCATTCAATGAAAGTTCTCATACATCAGGCTGACAACACATCTCAAGCTTCCCATGTTCTACAATGACAAAATGGCTTTGGTTGAGGTATGCAGATAGCCTGGATTTCTATAGAACCTTTGAGATAAGAAGATTACAGGTCTTCATTTCCCCATCACCCTGCATGACATATCTAGATGCCCAAAATATAGAAAGGGCTATTACTCCTCTTACAGTTCATTTCTTCAAGCCTAGGACTTGCTTCGATCTAAATAAATTCATTGATAAAAATCTCAAAATAACTTATCATCACCACCCTTATACTAAGGATTACTAGGTTGATTGTGCTGGTGATTTTGAAGCCAGGAGGAGGAATTTTGGCAGATTATCTCTACAATAGATCATAGACCTCAACCTCTACTAGGTGCCTGAGGGTCTTAAGGATGATGATGAATATTTTTAATCCTTTGAGTATGAAATATCAATCAAGCACACTCCTCTAGAAACCCTTGATTGGTATGTAAAGGAAAGAGATGACTTGAAGGAGATAATCACCCCTGTCATTGTCAGAACCAAGATTTGGTTTGACAGAAAATTACGTGAACTTCAGATGGGCAAAGGTAGATCCTCTTCAAGAGATACGTCCACACCTAGGAAGGAAGTACATATGCCTAGCACTGAGGCACTTGAGAAAGCACCTCCTTCTTCTCCGATGAAAGAACCTGAGTGGTCTACTCCTTCCTCTTCCACTAAAGTGTATCAGAATGAAATTGTCAATGAAGTCAAGAAAGAACTGATCGAGGAAGAGACTCTTCTAGAACAGTCAAAATTACCTATTGGGCTAGATAACATTATTGTTCTAAGTGACAATGATGATGATGAGATGAAAGACCCAGAAGAAACCCCTGCAATCGCTACTAAAATTGAGGAGGAAGGCCCAAAGGACTGAACCTCTAGGTTTAATGGATTCTTATTCATAAGGGATCCTTCCTGAAAATGTCATCTCACTTCCCTTCTAGAGACAACAGTGGTTCAGACCTCTGAGTTTCATGAGTTTGCTTGCACATCGGGCCTCTTGCCCCTTTTGTTTCTTCTTCTTCCTTTGCCTTGGTGCATCCAACCTATGGTTGATAGCAAGAAAGATAAAGGATATTCTTCCTCCTAGGTGGTAGTGGCATAATTTTTATGTTTTGGTAGCCCTGCTTGGTACCATGCCTCCTCCTCCAGCAAAGAAAGAAAAAAACCACTGTCAAGGTTGGTGACAAATGCACAAAGTTAGCAGTTCCTAGAAGTTGCAAAGCCTAAAGGGGATAAAGAGGAGAAAGATATCTCTTGGTCTCTGACTTGGCGCTTTCTAGAATTCCAATGGGAGAATCCACACCTAAGACTAAGGTTCATAACCTCAGAGAAACCATGTCACTAAGGTTATTTAATGAGTGGAGAAAGGCAAGACAGACCATGGAGCAATTGGAAGAACATAACCAAGTTCTTTCCAACTTCATCAGATCATTGTTGGTAAAAGGATAAAGTGTTGGATCCAGATCCACTGGCTAATCCTCCCACCTCCCATAGTTCTCAACCCAGGATGAGGTCCAAAACTATCAAAGACATCCATAAGTATTCTACTTATGGGAAGGTTGCTGAAGAAATGGTGGATGATATGACTGTAGCATGGTTTGAACTTCATTGAGGAGGACCTTTAAACACTTATGGGAAGGTGATCTAATTTGCAGTAGAGGTTCACTTCATCAATCAAGGATTTGGAAAAGGAATTAAAAATCTTGGAGTGGTTGCATCTCAGACCTTTGTTTGATGAGTTAGAATTGATGAAAAAATCCTTGTTGGCCAATAATGTGTTTGATGATGCCAAGAATAACTTGACAAAAACATGGGTTCTTCAACATCAAGTGGAAGATAAAAGTTCTAGAAGAAGCACTGGGAGAATTGAATAATATGTGGCAAAAAGGGGAAGTCTTTCAAATCTTGTGTTGTATATCCACCTTCAAATATATTCACTCGACATATTCAATATGAAACCACAAGTGTTTCTATTTTCCCTTCAAGAAATCAAGGCTCAGTTCAAATCCTTTGTCAAAGAAAATTTGTTCAAGGAGGAGTTCAATCACCAAAGAGAAAATGAAGGACATGTATTCTCTTCATCCAGTCTTCCATATCTGAAGTCTAACAAATAATATCTTGGAAAATACTGAATTCGACAAAGGACATAGAGAAATTCCTTCGCAATATGGACTCATGCTACTTCCAACATGAACTATCCCAAAGAGGCATGTAGATAGCTGAGGCATTGAAGAGATTCAGGTAGCAAATCCTCAAAAGGTGGTGGGCCCCTCATCAGCCTCAACCAGATGTTTCTACCTTCTGGATCTTGACATCTCCTCTTTTATTTTAAAAGTTCCGAATGCTTTCTAATGTAAAAAGTAATTAAGGACTTTATATTATGTATTTCCTTAATTAATCTTTTGATTAAAAGAGACATGGTTACCAAATGTAACCGCCTTGTAAGCTATATATTGGAGCTCTCCACACCATTGTTAGGGGTTGGAACTCTGATAATTTTTTAAAGTGTAAATGGAACTCAAAGCAATCAATACATAAGAATTCCTTTATTTCTTCTAACTGCGTCTATTACTCTCTCTTACTTGTCTGAAATCTATGAATCTTTAATCTCTTGTATTAATAAACTTTGTGTTCTCATAGATGTGATTTCTAGAACTTTGTGTCCATGAAATAATGTCCTATGATCTGATGTGAATGATTATGTTCTATATTACCCTTGATCAACACATATAAGGATATATTCTACTATCTATATTTCCTAAAAATGTCTGTTATGTTCTACCTTTTTCCCTTTACTTATTTCTTTTGTTCTTTTGTATTGATGATCTATCTCTGCATTAAAACACTTTCATGATATCAGAGTTCCTCATTAAAATAAATGTTGTGTTGTACATTTGTAAATAGTTTTGCTGATTTATTTCAATAAGGGAACCTCACCCATTAAAGAGGAGGGACTTTCTGTCCCCTGACTATTGCTTTCATTAAAGTCCTAATCTGAGAACCAACATATGGGAGATAATAATGGATTTAATAAAAGATAGAAAAATCTTAGGGATTAGGAACTAGGGAGTTTATGGGTGATAAACAACCTAGAGAAGGGGAATTAGTAATAATTAAGACTAATTAGATAATGAGATGAGGATTAGGGGATAATTGATGAAGATAAATTGAAATAGATAGAGAAATATGAGATTGTTAATAAGAATATGAATAAAAAGGGGAATAGATAGATGATCATGGTAAAATAAGTGAACACGTGTGAAAGGGGTAGTGATACCAAATTTTAGTGTCTATAAGGGCTTATATTAAAAAATTTAAAAAACATGGATTTCACAAGGAATAGTCATGTAAATGGGAAAGGTTGCTTAAAATTCAACATTTTTGGTGACCTATAGGGAATTCTTGCTTGCTAAGAAAAAGTCTAGTAGCCTTAATAAATTCCATTGGGCATGGAGTCAACCTAATAACATAAAATCTGATCAATAAAACTTTGAAAATTACCCCTGAATCCACTTGAAGCACTATCCAGACTTGAAGTCTGATCTAATCTGGAGCTTGGATTGATGACTCTCATTATGAAAATATTCTTAATTATGTTTTATGAGAGTGGAAAATTACTTGAATATGAAATCTCATCTCTTTCCTCTGCAAATGATCTAATGAGACTAAAAATGAAGATCTGAAGCTACTCCAAAATTTTATTTTTGCCAAGTAGGAAGAACAAAATGAGCTAGTCTCTTAGAATTTATGAAGTATTGTATAGTTCTGGATCACTTGTTGATTACATGGATGCACTTAGAACTGTTAATGCCTTACTTTCCCAAACAATACCTTTTTGAAATGGACCATGCAAGAGAAACAATAGAAAAAAGATTTTTTACAAACATGGAAAATCATATATGTTCTAAGTGGATACATGCAGAGTGTACACAAGAAATTATTCTATTGAAAGTAAACCTACCTACTCTACTCTAACAAGAGGCAAAGGGAACTTAAACAAATTATGCAACTAGTAGGGAGAAGTAGTTTGTCTTTTCCTCACAATTTGATACCATGTGTTTGATTTGACACTAAACATGACCTTAAGTAAAACTAAAAAAATTATTATGAAGGATTTTTTTCACCCTATTCATCAAAGTATCAGAAAAAACAAAAAAATACCTCCTTTGGTTAATCTACATTTGGTTGGAGGCGTTGAATCTGACCTTTGGTACACTGAAGCTCTTCTAGATTCTCTAAAGTAAGAATGATTGGTTGTAACTCCCTTTGTGGCTCTAAACTAGCTAAGTATCTGATTGGACACACGACCTTTGAAATTAATGGGATGATTCTTTAAATTTTCCCATCTCTTTGAAGCTTAATAACATGAATGGACTTATCCTACAAAATTTCTTGAATAGAGTTTCTTGCAAGTTGATCTGATCCTTGTTCTGGTTCAACAAACAACTTTTTTTTCTATCTGTAATGGCTGCTGATTTTGCACTTAGTTTGCTGTGGGTTTCCTCATTATTTTTTCCATTTTGATCCTCCATCAAAAGTGCAGACAATCTCTAAGCATGCAAAACAATGGGGATCATTACACTCTATCAAAGCACCTTTCTCACTCTCAATACATTATTCCTCAATGCCCTTTGCTACTAGTAGTGTTCAAAAACACTTTCTCCTCTTCCCCAATTCCAATATGATTTTCCTTCACATATGCCTACGTTATGTTTTGATACTCAGATTTTCTCCTTTGTACAGTTTTCACATCTTCATCCTCCCAATCTAAATCATATCAATTATTTACTAATATATAATTTTCATCATTCGGTAGAATTGGTTGGAGAAGAGGAATAGACTAAGGTGATTGGTGACTTGTTTCATGCTTGGGTAGAGGATGTTTGATTCTCAAAATACCTGATTTTATTACTCAAAGAATCCAAATGATCCTCCAAAACATACTTCCTACCATGCTAATCTACACTTTCCAAAACAACCGCATGGTGTTTCCTCGAAGTATTATTGTTTGGAGTGTTGGACGGGTTGCTCCTTCTCTACAAAAGAATAAGCAAACCTCAATTTCTACCAACCTTGTAGGATAAATTACTTCAGTGATTGTTGGGTAGAAGGTAGGGACATCATATGAAATACCACAACTCGTGAGAACATTAATGCGTGGTTTAGGGAATTTGGGTAATACTTTGGGTGGGGATTAGAGAGATTTTTGCAAGGTTTGCGGAATGATTTGGGGCATTAAAAATTTATGGAGAATTAAATTAAGGATAAGGAAGAAAAGAAGCTTCCTTGATTTTGGCAAGGAATAACGTATTTTTTATTTCCACCACAAGTGTAAGGAAGAATTTGAGGTGGTGAGGGAAAAATTGCATCATAGCAACAAATATGGGTTTTCGTCTTTCCATCCTAAATAAGTATCCTCTCTACTTGGGATGCAATGGAAAAAACTTGAGGAATATTTTTTCCCCCCTAACGAATTGAAGTCAATACAACTAAATCAGCATTAAAGGATCTCAAATAATACATATAATGTCCATACCTTGTGAGGGTCTGTATTCTTGATGAAATTTTGTGTCATGTCCTTGTAAATATAATGTTGAAAACAGGTAATAAACTCCATTGGATCCCATTGTATTTTGTCTGATATGTTCCATGAGGAAAATGGCATCTACATCATCCTTGATACCGGTTGTGTAGCTTATTCTCCCAACTGATTCCATGTGAAAATGGATTATGGAGCCAGAACTATTGTACCAATCTCTTTCGTTACCTCTGAGTGATGAAATCAAATGTTTGAGGCAAACATTAAATTTTGTGATATCATGAATGGAACAATGGTTTGTAATATATTGAATGTGATCAAAAGGGGATTGATCTCTATTTCCATAAAAAAAAAAGTAGATTTTTCAAGGCTATTTTTGGGATAACATCCCACCGTTGTAAATGGAGTGGAATAGAACTGAAATGAGGGAATGGAAAATCTCCTTGGAGATAAATGAATGAAATGGAAACATTAAAATAAATGTAAGAAATAAGGTAGATATCTATAACTTAGATATGATGGGTTACTTGAATTAGTGGAGTCATGCCATATATGCTTGAATTTTCCTCCAAAGGCTGAGATCTCACCAAGAGCATATCAAACTTGATGAAATGAATATGTATAGCTCCTCAAACTTGTCCCACCCATCGTGTCCAAATTTTATTTGTCATTTGTATTACACGTACCCATTGAATATTTAAGTGATCGAATGTAACATGGGAGCATCACCAAGGTGTGGGACCTTGGCCCTTGGGATGAATCTCCAGAGAAGGATGAATTCCTTTTACACTTGGTGCATCTGATTTAAGATCAATGTGCAGAACTACAATAATTTGAAACAAAACTAATTTATTTATTCTCGGGGTAAAGGGGTAGAAGGATGACTAGGATATATCAAGATAGGTGATACACCAAAAGATTTATGAACAAGTAGATCTACCTCACATGCACAAAGTATTATTACAGAGCTCAATATGATTTGTACGAATCCTTACAATCTTCTTTATAAATGCTATTAAAGAATATGAATTTAAAATAATAGAAGGGACTTGATATTTTCCACAACTGAAATAATAAAGACCATACAACAAAACTTACATGTTATCTGAGACAGATTATCAATATGGAGGCTAAATAAACCACTGCATACAAGGAAATAAAAAATATGCAAGTATTCAATGAATACTTTGAATGTACAACAAATTAAATATACAAAGGAATAATATTTCTCTAAATATACTGAGGCTAAAGATTGTTTCTTGGCTCTCCAAAAATGATAGAGCCTCCTTACAAATAAGATCTATTTTTTTTTTAATACATTGTACATCTTTGTATAAATAGCTAAAAAAGGTTGAGCAATATATCCCCTTCCTCTTAAACTATCACATTCTAGAAATAGGATGTATTTATATAATATATGAAATAGTCCTCCTCAAAAATAGCCAGGAAGTTGTGCAGTTTTGACTAGTAAAACCTGCTTTGCAACTCTTAAGCTCTGAAATTGGAAGTTGGGACCTATTTTGCATTTATGAAGTTGGGACCTACTTTGAATTTCAGAAGTTGAGACCTGATTTGCATTTTGGAATTTGGAACCTACTTTGCAACTGCTAAGTTCTAAAATTGGAAGTTGGGACCTATTTTGCATTTCAGAAGTTGGAACTTGCTTTGCATTTTGGAAGTTTGGACCTATTTTGCAACTGCTAAGTTTTGATGTGGAGTTACAACAGGTAGTTATGATATGCAAAACAAAACTTAAACCCCAAAATGCATAAAATTAAAAAATGGAAATTAAACTTTGAAATGCACTAATAAATGAAAAAGGGGGCTTACATCATTTTTTTAAGAAACATAGATTTCACAAGGAATATTCATGTAAATGGGAAAGGTTTCTTAAATGTTAACAGACTGGAAAACTGATAAATAGGAGGAAGAAACTACCACAAGCATACTCAGCAAATTTTGGAACTATCAGAATAAGCTGGACAAGGGTTCCTAAGCACCATAGACCTCTTGTAGGAACCTGTGACCATGTAAAATATTGGAATCTAATTTTTATGGTGTCATCAAGTGGTTGCTAACCTTCGTTGTTGGTCGCCTGTATGTCGGATGCTCTTAGAATGCCTTTGGATGCAACCTTGGGTGGTGATAATGTATTCTTAGAGCTTGTTCCTTTATTTTGGTGACATAGCTTTGTATTTATATGATTCCCTTGTTTTAATTTCATAATTGACAAATAAAAGGTTGACCCATAAGAAAAAAACATGCCTAAAAGATAAAAGAGCCCCAAAAGAGGCGACGAAGATACAAAGAGGTCAGGCGTGCCTAAGAGGATGAGGGTGCCTGGGCACTGGTGTCCAGAGTCATAAAATATAATCAAGCAAAGCATCAATTAGGTTGTAGGGTGTGAAAGACTAGAAAGAAGACCTAAGACAGAGTACAAAGGCCAAAGATAGCTGTCAATTACTAGTTTTCTCGCTTAGGAATCATATGAATGCAAGTATGTTTTGTTGGACCTATTTATGTACCGAAGTGCATGATTTTGTGTCTACAATTAGATTTATTAGGTCCAAAACCATCTAATAGGGATGTAACTGTTAGATATTACCAACCAAAATGGATAGTACTATTTTGGGCATCTTTTAGGGTTATAAGAATAAATTTTTCTGGAACATTGAATACACTCTATGTTGTAGGTTCTCATATTTTGGATCTTGCAACCTAAAATATCTCAAAAAATAAAGCAAAGAAAAAGTGTGTAAACAAACTCAAGTATATTTTAGTTAAGTAAGAAAACTTTATTTCATAGCTTAATAGGGGGGAAGATGCAAACACCTAAATTTAGATAGTAAACACTTGATAATGTCAATATCATCTTAATCACTAAGTCACGACTTATGCACCTATTTCGATCCCAATTTCTATATCATTAACCCTATTGCAAGACTTTCTCTCCTCATTACACTCCTTTATCACTTAAAGAAAAAATTGAATAAGTCAAAAGTAATATAGTCATCCCATTTATCACACAGAACTTTCCTGCCTCTCAAAGCCTTCTTAGAATAAAATTCCAAGCAGGGACAAAACTTCCAAATAATTTTTTTTAAAACTAGAAGTTTCATCCCAAGCCTTCCAACATTCTATTTTTCAATTTGATTTTCTTTTTATGAGTCGTTGATTTTCTCATGGGATGGCCTTAATGTAATATTATAGCTACAAAACCCTATATGTGTGTTAAGTTATCTAAAGACACTCATGTACCTTTTTTTTTGCAGGTTCATGTGTAACAGGAGTGCAAAAAACTTGATAAAATAAAATTCAAAAATGATTTAGAGCTCTCCTAAATCTCCTTATAACAGTAACACACATTAGGAGCCACCCCTATATAGGTATGAAGCAATCCAACGTAGGTTCTAGATTCATGCTTCCCAAGCCAGAGACCATCAAATCCAAATCAAATACTGAGTAAACAATCATTTATGAATTGATCTAATTATCAAATGTAGTTGCATCCATACATATATCACATTTCTAGGTGGATAAATGCATTATGTTTGAGGCCTCTTGGGAATAGTGCCAACATAGGAGGTGTATATATTGCAATTCAACCCAAACACTAATATTTTTATAGGGGTTTCACCCATGATTAAGGTTTTGGGTCATTTAAGTTTATTTTATATGGTTTCACACATTTTGGAACATAACATATTATGAAAAGGAGTATATCAATGAGTTAGAAGAGAAAAAAATGTTGCAATGTCATTACCTCTTTGAATCAAAATGCTAGTTAGAGACGTAAGTGCCAAAAAAATTGGATAAGCTGGTCTATCACCCACATGATGGTTTGTTCCTAGTAAATCTTGCACTCCTAATAACAAAGATGAATAATATGAAGGATATTTCTAGTATATTTATCATTTTTTCACCGCCAAATAAGCTTCCATATCCATGAAATAGCTAAGTGCACCTTCTTTCTCACATGTTACATTATTGGCACATGTTCTAATTGTTTAATATTACATAGTACTATTTAATGTACATTTTGATATGAATGTTTAACTAGTAAACTTGATATACATATTATTTCTAACCCTAATTTGAAATTGAATTAATTAAGAGGTATTAACCCCATTTTCCTCACACATAAGTTCATTTTCAAGGTAAATCAACAAGACGAAGATAATATTTTACAAAAGTGAGGGGCGACTAAAGTGACCAAACCCCCACATCTACTTTCATGTTTTAACATATGAAAAATAGATCTAACTAAATTGATATGAGGATGACCTTGATTGCAAATCAAGCTATCTTAACTTATTTCCCATAGTATAGATGATGCTTTATTTTATTAAGAGACATCATTGAACATCTTGAATAGTTGACAAGTATTCCTAACAATATACTATCAGGTTGTTTATGAATGCGTACTATTGCATTTCATGAGTACAGAATCATTGAATACTTATTATTTGCAGTACACCTCCTCATCTTTGAATGATTAAACTAAAAAGTTAGAAAGATATGAATGGTGGTTACTTTTCATATAATCATTAATGGTAAACAATTGGAATTTTTATTGCAAATAATTTTTATTTTTTGGGTAGTGGAGAAATTAATGCATTTCTTGGTGGAGAATTGCTTATGTTCAAAAACCAGTAAACTATCTTTACTACTCAATGTTCCATTGCTTCTAAAAGGGATTGTGTTGTATGTAAAACTATCAATCTCATTTTGAGAGAAAAGATAAAATATGTTGATAGTAGTGGTATGACTCAAAGAGGCGGTGGTACATGGCAGGTAGGATACAATGGGGGATTACTCAATACTAGAATTTCTTGTAGGTTTGTAAACATGAGGTGAGGCATTTTTGTTGAGCGAGAATGTTGGGCATGTGATTAATGTTTGAGCATTTTTACTCAATAGAACATAAAAGGTTTTGGCAAAGAATAGAGTCAAT
The DNA here is from genome assembly GCA_019776745.2 of Taxus chinensis. Classification (NCBI taxonomy): domain Eukaryota; kingdom Viridiplantae; phylum Streptophyta; class Pinopsida; order Cupressales; family Taxaceae; genus Taxus; species Taxus chinensis. The sequence continues at coordinate 296,507,115 of CM034157.1, forward strand.
GTGCATTTCACATAAAGGGAATTCTCATATGAATGTGATCTGTGCTTAGGACCAAAAGCACAATTTATAAATGGACGTATAAGACATGTTGTGTGAACCTTTAACCAACAATTTTAATGTTAATGGGCTCTTTGTAATATGTTTGAAAGAGATCTACTTGATACACAGACTTACTTATAATAGATGGTCACATAGAATTTGGGTTGTTCAAACTAATAAATTTCCCTAGTAGCTTGATAGTTGGTCCACAAAGCTCCAAAGAGGAAGGGAAGACCAGGTTGGAACTCTATCCAATAATGGATTATGGGTTTGATTGCTTAGTGACACAAAATTTGATGTTTAGTGTGAAAAGATAATGCTTGTTGTTGGCCCATGGGCCATAATGGCTCTATACACTTGGTTAACATTTTAAACTTTAAAGGAATACTTAGTCAAATTTCGCATTATCCTTAGAGCTTGATACCATGATTTTAGGTTATTTTTTAGGGTGACATGTAGACACCTAAAATGCTTAACTAACAATTTTAATTGCTAAAATTGGTACTAATTATCCTCTGTTCCTATCATGGAAATTATAATTAGTGATTTTAAGCTAGATTACTAAGGGTTTCCTTCTATTTTGGTCAATTAACGACAAATGTTAATTAACTAACCTTTATCACATTTGGATGCCAATTAACGACACTTTGTTAATTATAATCACTCTTCAAATCAATTAATTAACTATCATTAGTTAATTAAGACCTTTTTAACAATGAATTTAATCAATAAACCCTTTTATTGGTTAAATACCACTTTTAAATGCTTCAAATCATATCAAATTCCTTCTAAATAACCTCCAAATATCCTAAAAATATTAATCTAGCCTATTAATTAATCCTAGTTGATTAATTAAAGCACCCCCATCTCTCATGAGTTGTTAATCATTTGTTAATTCCTTCTAAACATCTTAACAAAGTATAAATCTACTTTATCCTTTATCCACATTCATTGGGATTCAAGCTTCCTAAATGGAATAGAAAAGGAATCTCCTAGCTTTCACACACAAGAGACGAAAGCTCCTACACAAATTCACACACTTACACAATCAATGCTTTTGATAGTATTTAATAAAACATATGATTTAATGAGCCTTCTCCATTGATCAATAGATTTGAATCTTTTTGCATCCACTTCATGCTTGATTAGTAAAGGAAGATATAAACACCTTGTAGCCATTTTACATGATATCCTTTCATCATTTGAAAATCAAAAACACAAATTTGATTGCATTATGATCTTCATAACCCATTTTTAATTGAAATCATACAAATAAAGTAGGAATGTTAGTAATTAGATGAGTAATTTCATGATTTAGACATTTTGAGCAGTTTCCAATAAGCTTTATGATCATGATGGTTCTATGTTAGATTTTACTTAGCTATTTGAAGCTACTAGGTGATTAATATCTTTTCTATATAGCTTTGTAAATTTTATATGAACCAATACATTTGGCACACCCGGTGGGACATACTCCATTTTCCTTTGCATCCATTTTCAAGATTTTTAGATTAGTTTCGAAAATTTTGGTTTACTAACCCTCTTTTAACATTTTTTTGATAAATATGGTGTTTCTTACCTAGATTAGTTGAGTTTGCCTTGTTTTTTTCTCTTTGCAGGAATAAAGGAGGTGAGGTGCTGTCAAATTTGGATCAAATTGACAAAGTTTTGATCTTTTTGACATTTTTTCTTGTCAAATCCCATGTTTTTGTGATTACACAGGTGCCTATCTGCTGGTGAAAAGATTATTCTTGAAAACTGGTTTTACAGCTCTACGCTTGTGACGTGGCAAAACCCGTGTGCTATGCCAGCTTGCATTACTTCTTGATAGGCTTGCGCTACCTGTCGGATTGTGTCAAAATTTTGCAAACTAATTTTTCCTACTCTGTGTATACTTGCACTAACTGCACTATAGGCACATGCTACTACTTAAATTTCTTGTGCTATTGCTCCTCTGCATGCGCTAGCAAAATACTTTCTATGTTATTTTTGTCTCATACATCATCTATGAGCTTACCCTTACGCTAATGGGATTAACCTTGCACTATTGCTTTACATTCCATGCACTACTACTACAATAGATTGTGCTAGCACTTTGTGTTGATTTTTTGATCTCAATTTTTGAGGCTTCATTTCTAACATTTTAGTGTTTCTTATTTTACAAGTTTTCCTAACTATTTTCTACATGAAAAATTTTTAACATTTTAAATCAAATTTCTAACATATTTTTAAGATTTAATGAGAATCATGTTTCCATGCTTTACTTAAGTTAGACTAAAGTTTGTGTATGCTCTTCTCTTGCACCTTAGGGTGATCTTGAGAATCAAAAGAAACTTTAGTTTTCATTTTTCTAACATTTGGTTAAATTGGAAACTTAATCTTTCATTTTTTCTTAAGGGAATGAAAAATCATCAAGTTTTGTTTAAATTTCATTTGATTTAAATTTTCCTTTGCATTTATCTAGTTAGTTCAAATTATTGTGTATGTGCTTCTCTTGTGTCCTTGGACGATCTTGAGAATAAAAAACAACTTTGGTTCACTTTCTATTGGAAACTACTAAATCTTTTGTGCACAAGGCCTAATTTTCTTGTCAAATACTTTGTATCTAAACAAACTCTAACTACACGTGTGTTACAGGTTACCAATGGTGTAATAAACCTCATTAAGATCAAAGATAAAAAAATACACCACTTTATTCAACACACTGTATTTGCGGGTTTCGGTTAAGAGCTATGGCTTGTCCGATTTAAAATGGGGGAAGTATCTTGGCATAAGCCATAAAAATTATTGTGAGGATTAGCCCAGGAACCCTAAAGTAGTCCACACCTTGAGAGAAATGGTTTATGAAATTGGAAGTTCCTTGCTACCCAATTAACTAGTATGCCTTTGTGAGATTAGCATCAAAATTATATTCACATGGCCCCAATATGATACAAGTGATCGCAATTTATTGTTCATTGTATCAAAGAGGGTAAAGTAAATCTAGGATACTCCTTGGATATTCCTAATGGGATTTTCTTGGCAAACCGCACTCGCAGAGATATTTTTTCACACCTAGAGAGTGAACTAATAGGAAGCTATTTGGCTTGGGGTCAACTTGAATTTATCCATCGTGTTCTATCAAAAAGCTTTCACAACGTGAATTTTTTTTTGGAGTCAAAACCTTGTTATTCAAACAAGGGGAGAGTCCATTAAATTTGAGTTTGCATGTTATTCATCACAAAAATTACAAAGTGTTACTTTGTCCTAGTTTTTTCCTTGTCTTAAGACAAGGTGAAACTATGCCAAAGTTACACAAAATATTTTTCATCACCACTTGGTCTACTCCTTTGTTTTATTTTTTCCCATTTGGGAAAAAATAGAACATACATACATAGTGCTATCAAATATTGTGTCCACCACTTTTGCACCCTGCTTACATCCTTCCTTATTGTGACTGCGATAGTAAAATTTGAAAGTGTGTTGGTACGTCTTTATATCTTGGTAGCCATTATCTTGATACCCACTTCAAGATTATCATTATAGTTAGGTTATCCCATCATTGAATTCCTTTGAGTTGTTATGCTGCTTGTATTATATCAATACAATTTTGATACTTACATTTTATTTCCTTTTTGAAACTTGGTCTAAGTCTCTAAGTTTTATTGTTACGCTGCTTGCATAAATAAAAAATTCTTGATATACTTAGACTTGATTTTGATCCCAACATTTCCTTGAGTTTTGGAAAGTGTCCTTGCTACAATACTCACATTGTGGTAACATCATTTTGATACTTAAATATTTCTTTGTCTACAAAACTTGATTAAAGTGTCCAAATAGTGTTGTTGCGTTGCTTACATTTATAGCCTCCATTTTCAAGACTTGGACTTTGTTTGTATCTAAACTTGTTTTAATATACCATTGTTTGGGAGATCACGTCAACACCTTCTTAGTATTTAGGATCTTGTTTATTCTAAACTTGACCTAAGTGTTGATATTGTGTTGTCATTATTTGCACCAAACCTATCTTTGAAAATGTAGAGAGTAATTATTCTTGTGATTGGATCATAGTCTTGTACTTGATTTGTTTTTTCCTAGATACTTCTTGCTATACAATACCTTAATCAGTGTGTCATTCTTTATTCTTTGGTATTCTTGGTTCATATTTCCTTGATCCTTTGGATTGGTTACCATTCATTATTTGACATTCTTTGTGATGATTTGACGTCGTTACACTACTTGGTTTTTCCTAGGGTCCATTTTAAATCAACCTTAGTAAAAAAATTTTCATTATGCCTCCTATGATAAGGATGGGACATTGAAAATTAGGGTTAACCCCCTTTGTAAATGACAAGATAAATCCACTTTTTGAAGACAACACCATGGTTGATCATAGTGGTGGTGAGGAGAATTCTCCTTGGGCACACTTTGAATTTATCCCCACCCAAATAGATAACTTCTTATTTTAAAATAGACATGAGGTTCTTATGCATGTTGTAGAGTTAGGGGCCAAGGTGCCATCTACAGTTGATGCCTCTCTCCTTACTAGCATGGTTGAGGAAGAGGAAGAAGTAGAGTGTCCTCTATGTAATCTTGATGAAATCCTAAACCTAGGACAAGCTTATAATTTCAGCCAAAGGAATGAGGAAGAGGTTCCTTCTCAAAATGATGGTGGATATCACATCCCCATTATCAAAATTCATTTTGAGGATCATGAAGAACATTGTAATCATGAACAACCTCCCTCTCGTGAAACTCGTAAAGAGATACCAACCCAAGAGGTTACCTTAGAACAAAAAATACAAGCCCTTTCTCACCAATTGGAAAGTTTGGCTTCACATGTTAATAAGGAATCAATGAAGACTCCTAGAAAAGAAAAACCTTGAGCTTCATATCAGGAATTTTATACTAAGACTCCTAGACAAGAAAAACCTAGGGCTTTGCATCAGGAGTTTTATACTAAGACTCCTCGTCTAGAAAAATGTAAAGAACCATATGAAGAGTTATACACAGATAATATTGATGGTGAAACAGCTAGACTTAACTGCTTAATATAAGCCAAAATCACATGTATACAAGGGAAATTCTTTAATCAAGAGTGGTTATCCATGAAGAATGGCATTACTGCTTTACAAGAAGGAAATGCAGGGTAATAGTAAAAAGTATCATTTTGAGGAGTTATGCCCATATCCCTTTGACAGGGCTATGTTACAAGTACCTTTCCCTTGTCACTTTGATTGTCCCAAGTTTGAAAAATACAAGGGAAAGGGTGATCCAAGAGACCACATTAAATACTTTTACATGGCATGTTAAGAGGTTTCATTTAGTGATAACTATCTCATTCACCTTTTCCCACAGAGTATAGGGGGTCAAACACTTGAATGGTTTTTACATATACCTTAAAGGGTCCATTTCTACATGGCTGGAATTAGCATAACAATTTGTGTGTCACTTCTCCTTTAACATGGAAAATGATGTTACCATGATTGATTTGTGTAATGCAAAACAACATAATAATGAAAGAACTTCATTGGTTTCTTACAAATATGGTGAGGGCTCGCTAGTCGCTTCCCTTGCTCCATACCAGAGAAATTATGGTTAGAATATTCATACCTAACTTACACCCTGAGATTAATTTCCACTTGTAGATGCATTGTGGAAACACATTTGAAGAGGTTATAGAAAAAGGTAGTCAAATTGAAAAAGTATTGTTAGAAAAAAGGAATTTAAAACCCTCTTCACGTGATAATCATGATTCAAATCCTAATCGAAAAATCAAATTTTGTTCCAAAACAAGAATAAGAATGTCATAGGTGACGGTATAACAGACTCTAAACAATTACAAGCTAGTTCAAAACCATGCTCCTTTGAAACTTACTAAGGGACCTCTGACCCCTAACTACAAACATGATGCTTTCACCCCTTTATCTAACTCTATGTCATCAATATTAAAATAGTTAGAGGAGGTCAATATGGTTAAATACCTAGAAACTATAACCTATGGAGATGATACACCTAAGCCATCATGGTTTAGAGAGAATGAATATTGCATGTTTCATCATGTCAAGGGTCACAAAACTGATAAATGTTTAAACTTGAAACACTTCATCCAAGACTTAATTGATAGTGGTGATGTGGAAATGGATTCCTTTATCCCCTAGTAAATCTGCCAACGAAAACCTAGGAATTTACAAAGAGCCTTTCCCTAAGCATAAAAAAGGAAAGGAAAATTCAGATCAAGGACAGTCATCCCAAACTAAAAAATGCCAACTATGTTGCAAAGAAAAATAATCCTTTTGATTCCCTAATTGGTTGTGTTAACCCAAATTTTGAGCATATCAACACCATTAAGACCAAAACGAAGGAGTGCGCCATGGCAATGTTAACATGCTCTCCTTATTATCTCAAAACCTCCTCTACCTACCCCTCTGGACATTCATTATGACGTTTTAGAACAACTTGAGAAAACTACTACTAAGATTTTGATCTTAGATATTCTTAAAATATCTAATGTTCATAAGGACATCCTTTTTAAAACATTACAAGGGGTCAGGAGTATCAGTTGATATTGACCCTACACACTTCCAAGCCATGGTCATAATAAGATTTACTCCAATAGAGCACATAACCTTTAGTCATGAAGATATTCCTGAAGAGGATCCAAGCCATAACTTACCCTTACACATTGAGGTCATTATCAATCGTAAGAAGATAAAAATAGGTTCTTGTGGAGGGAGGATCAAGTTTGAATATTTTCACTTTGAAATTAGTTCGACAACTAGGTTGCACTGAAACTAATATAGAAACTAAGGTCATCACCATCAAGGCATATGACAATGAAGAACAGAAATCATCAACATGATCAGTTTCTTGCTAGGAGTAGGGCCTACTATTCATGAAATACTAAGTTCCATGTTTTAGACTTAGATCTTCCTTATAACATATTTCTTGGTCATCCATGGATTCATGCCATGAAGGCCATACCTTCTACGTATCATTAGTGTTTGAAGTTATATCATGAAGGAAAAATTATCACTATTCAGGGGAATTCTCAACCCTTTGCTCATTGCAGAGCATTGTCGGGTTATTTTCCCACCACTTATGAATGTCATTCTATAAAGATGGTCATTCCAATTCAATCAAAGGACTCACCTCATGAGTTGATCCGAATACCTTGTCTACTAATGATAACAATGCTTCTACATCAGATTCTCCCTTTGCTTCATGGGAGATGAAATTTGTTGCAAATGGTTGTGAAGAATATGATCTCCAACATGCCCTTTTAGTTTCTAACTTCCCCCTATCACCCAAAGAGCATGGTAGGCCTTGTTACAAATATCAACGGTCCAAAGAAAATTGTTGTGTCAAAGCTTTTACTCTTGGTGGTTTATTAGTAGATGATAATTACTTAACAATATTGTATCCCATCCTTCTGATGATGAAATGGATCCATGCTATCAATCACCTCAGTTTGTTATCCTAAATTAAATGATGTATGTTATGGGATACAAAGGATATGGATGCGACATCAATGAACAAGGTATGTGGGAATATCTTCTGATACCCCATCGACAAGGTTTGTAAATATGGTATTGGAATTTGGCCCTATGGCTTCTTATCCCCGAGAAGTCGAGGATTCCTCTTCTAAGCATGAGGATAGTTCATCTGAATACGAAAGATGAAATATATTCCTGGTGTAGTCTTTACAAGGACCTTTCCTCCACAAACCTATTCTCTAACACATCTATCTTAATTATAACCCCTATTATATCCCCTACCATTCCAACATTAGAACTTGTCTACCAATCACTTGTTAACTTGGACCAACAACAACATATATCAATCGACATTCTTTGAAAATGATGAAGCTATTGGTGAGTTTATGGGTATTCATGACGAAATTCCAGTTGGGTGATCATAAGAAAGGATTCTCCATCAACCTTAATGCATACACGTATTTTTGGGAGGAGGCTGAGTTATGTGGTCATCTAAGTAAAAAAATAATCAAGGGTAAAAGTTCCACAGAGAAGCCTTGTCAAAAATAATAAGTCCAAGTCTTACAATGAAAGCCTCTTTGAGGCACTTGTGGACAAACAAAATGAAAAATCAATAGACAAAGAAGTTGACCAGGTTGAAGGTGAAAATATTATTGAAATTCCTTTAGAAGAAGAATATCTCAATCTCCCCCCTGATCCTATATGCATAGAGGAAGAATCCATGAAGTTGAACTTTATGGAGGAGACCATTCATGATGTCAATATTTGGTATGAGAGGAATTAGAGGTCCTAGAATGGTCAAGTATGAGGAGCTTCACTCTCAGTCCCAAGAAGGTGGTGGAAAAAAATTTGTGATGCTTTCCCTCCAAATGGGAATTTGAACATTCAAATATTTGTAAGGGTGGTCCTGTTGCAAACATGTCAAGTGTTAGTTATAGACTTCTAGTGTTACATAAGTCATATGTGAGTCTAAATAAATAAATCTTATGTGTGCAATGCATTAAAAAAAAAATGCTGTTCATAAATATGTGAGGGGACGTTACAAGTTTTGGTAATGTGAAGTTGAAGAGTCATGGAAAAATTCAGTCATGATTAGTAGGATTAAGAGGAGTTATTGATAGGAATTCATTTGGTGGATTTCAAACATGTAGAGCTTGAGTTAAGTAGGAAAAAATGAGTTTTTGAAGGCAATACCTTGTGGAGACATATTTTAGAGATATAAATAAATATTTTCCTAAGGATGACTTCCCTGAATCCTAATACAATATGATTGGTATATTGCAACAACTGGATTTGAAGTGTCTATCATCATAAGGAAGAGATTGATTTGTGTAAAATCTTGTTAAGATTGCAGAGGAAGATATACATGTATGGATAAATCTTTTTACAGAAATAATGGGAGAGAATTGATTTCTAGTTCCATGCCCCTCGCACTCAATGAATTGATGATGGTATCATTGATGGACTATGACGGTAACCATGTTTCATGATGCAATGATAAACAACAGGATGTGACATATCATGTGGATGACATTTGGGTAAATCCTAGACTAGATTTATGATCACCCTTGTATCTTAAGATCCATATTTCAACATTAGATAATATAAGGTTATGAACTCAAGGAGGAGAAATGTTCTATCAGCTTGCATGTATCATTGAAAAAATATTGTTAAAAATTGATCCATGTTAGTGCAAACAGTATTTCCAATATAGAGTTGATAAATTTTGTAAATTATTTCAAAACAAGCATGAAATTTTAACCTATTGATTATAATATAATATTTTATATGGGTATTGAGTTAATCTCACTTTTATGAATAGGGATTTTGAGATATACATAGGTGTTTTACCAGCGGGTTTGAGTGATGAGATTCTACTTGTTTGACAAAATGTCTGTCATGTTAATTGAGTGTATACTCCTATGTTTTTAGGAGTCAAGACCTGAATTTTGGAATTAATCACGGTAAAGTAGTCTATTAATATATTAAAAAATATTTTTTTATTTTCCATGGTTGTGTTTTGATATATTTATGAGTGTCTGGGAGCAGGTCCTGAAACATAGTTCAAGGCTAGTAATGTGGAAATCTTTACAAAGTGAAATTGAAGGTGTTGTAGAAAGAGTTGAAGCTTGAAATTTTTTTATTTGGATAGTAAAATGACAACTAATGTTTCATCTTTCATATCTTAGTGGGTTCATGGGAAGTGTGTAAGCAAGGTTGGAGCAAAAAACAATCTTGAGAACTCATAGGATAATCTTGTAAGGGTGAAGGAAAGGTGAAATTTGATTAAATTTTTCCTTATTGATCTGGAGCAATGTAAATGTTTGATTTGCTTGAAAAGGGGCAATCTAAACCATTTAGATATGTAAGCAGGACATAATATATTTCTCTCTTAGTTCAAGGGATTAATGGAGCAATGCCACAAGTTATGAAGAGTAACTAAGTAAACTTTAACTCATTGATAAGACATGAATGATAGTTGTGAATGGAGTGTTTCTAGTATGAGATCAAGTTATATGCAAGGTTTTTCAGTTAGATCCTTGGTGAAGTATTCATAGATCCATTGGCAACATAGATATGAAATTAAAATATTCATATTTAGACTTATAGGCTTGTTAGTAAAGATCCTCCATGTAGAAGACTGTTGAAGTTAAGTTTCTGAACACTTCATCATTTGGCAGTATAGCTTGATTTTAAATTTTTCTTTGCATCATTTGGTAGTAAATATGGACTCAACTCAAAGGTTTATGTGATAATGTGAGCCTATGAAGTTGTGAATACCTTCTGTAAATTTCAAGTGAAGTTCCTGGGTCGAGAGCCTTGATCAAATTTAATCCCTAGAGGCTTACATTTTTGCATTAAATTTTTACTAGAATGAGCCTTGATGTTTGAACATTATTTAGATTTTAAAGAAATTTGATGCTTGAATATTTATATAAAATTGTTATAATTTTTTGTGATCTTTATCTATGTTCTGACAGTGGTAATTTCTAATGGTTTAGGTTTAGAAGTTAAGAGATAAAGTTGTCTAAAGACTAGGGTGCAAAAGATCCTAGGTAAAGACCTTAAGTAACCAATAGACCAAGGTGAAAGAGATCTTGGGTGAAGGTCACATATTCAGGATTGAAAATAATATTAAGAAAATACAAGGGATTGTTTTAAGGAAATTTGTATGTTAAAGTGAAGGAAAGTACAAGTTGAAAATTTTCTTAGAGAAAGAAAAAATGAAACAAAGGAATTTTGAGAGGTTAGAGGCAATGATCAAGATCATTTGATGGGATTAGAATACCAAATATTTGAATGGAGGTTGTAAGAAGGTCGAATTGGCCTCTTCATTATTTTCATCAAGAAGATAAGAAGTAAAATATGATGATTTAGAGTCATAAAAGTGAAATACACTTATGAAAGAGTGAATAAACATGCATAGTTATGTGAAGAAGAGAATGATCAAAAAAGTTACAATTAGACTAGTCAAATAGATTTGTAATGATAATTTCATGTGGGCCTTATCATCTATTTTATTATCTAACTCATATGTTTGAGTGGGTATTTCATAGGTATGAAGATAACAATGCATGAAAGTGAAAGAAGGGACTTCAAAATGCCTTGGAAACAAGGTCAAATGAAGCACATGTGGAAGGAAATTTCTGAAATACTACAGGTACCCTGTCCAAGGGAAAGAAGACAAAATGAAAGGCCTCCTTATCATGAAGACTATGAATACCAAATACCATTCCATGAGGCATGGGAATATTATTTGGAAGAAGAAATTTTTTCTAGTGATACAAAGAGAATCTACAAACTATGAAATGTGGAGGAAAAATCTGATTGTGTAGGTTGGAAGAGAAGAGGAAAGAGCTTGAAATTCAATTCTAATGAATTCCCGAAGATGAAGAAATTGCCCCTATACTCCTGAAAGCACCAAGTTTCTCATCCAAATTAGGTCATAAATCCTAGATATATTATGCTTATATGGCTTAAGATGAATAAAAAAATAGTGAATCCTAAGGAGAATGCAAGTAAAGAGCTGGAATTACCGACATTCCGATTGAGGTATGTACAAGCTTGAGCCTCATGATCAGAGATGATTTCCAATTGAGTTCAAGCTAGCAAGATAGATGGAGGATGGAGGTCACAGAGGACAGGAAGTAATTCAACGACCTCTCGCTAGCTGCAAGAGACCGGGGCCGTATAATGATTAGCACAAAATGGAATTGTATAGAATGGTCAAGTTGTGTTTAGATTTTCTATCAAATCCCAAGAACAAATGGATCATTTTACTTCTATTCAACTATTGTAATTTACAGATATATTTTCTTGGTCTTACATGGATATTTCTAGGCTAGATCCGAGATTAGTAGTGCATAACCTTGTTGTCCATGTAGATCGGTAAGCATCCAATATAAGTCAGTTCGTGGATCTTGAAAGATGGTTTGTGGGACGATGACCTTATTGGTAAAACCACATGAGGTGGATAGTTGATTGGTAGTCCTATTCACGTCAAGGCCTATTGATGGTATTCAGACCTGGATTTCAAACATAGTCACTGGGACATAACAGACCCATCGGTCTTAGAATTTATCAAGATTTCATGAGATATAAGTTGGGCATGTCACTAATGGTGAACATCACCTGCAGATAACATCGACATGATTGTTTATTCAAAAACTAGCTATGAAATTCCATCACTCAAGGATAGAAATGTTAGGAATTATACATGTTAGTGCTCCATTAATTTTTTATGGGTTATATCAACATAAGTACATCTTTTACAACGACTGTGGGGATATTAATATTGTGATATTAATATCATGATTTTTATGCCTACGTGAGTTAATCTGCACCATTATCAATAGGTATATGAGATGATAGAGAGATCATGTGAGATAGGTGAGATGATATAGATGAATTGAGTGATAGATGTTTGACATCCTTGGATAAAGGAGATCATCATTATTATATAATGATCACCCACCTATCTTATCAGTGAATAAATCCTCATCGATTAGAGACTACAAGGTCATACTTAATTTTATTGAAATATGTCTTGTGTAAAGCTTAGACTCAGAATAATAACTATTAGGGTTCATTGTATCATAGAGATTGGAATTGAAGTATATCCTACAAAGGTTACTTCCATAACATAGAGATACCTCATTCAAATAACATTAGACAAATGTGTAGATCTACAGGGGAAGATTTAAGTAATAAAAATATTCATCTCTTGGCTCACAGATAAGTGCCACTCATTCACACATCTTTTGAAGAAAGATGTACAACTTTCATTAGGGATCAAGAACAACATAAAGAGTTTTCTTTACTTAAGGAATATTTGTCTGAACCCCTTGTTCTAATTCCTCCCACTGGAAGATGAACCACTACTACTATACATTTCTACTACTGAATTTGTAATTGGTTCACTATTGGCCCAATATGACATAGAAGCAACAATAGAAAAGTATGTTTACTATCTTAGTCGTATGTTGATTTCTTACAATCTCAACTACCTGCATAGATTGAGAAGGATTCCTAGACCATTGTTTTTACTTTTCAAAAACTTCTTCATTATTTGCTAAATAATAATACCAAGCTCATATCAAAATTGGATCCATTGAAATACTTTTTATCAAAGACAACACTTACATGAAATATGACTAATTGGATCACCTTACTCAGCGAATTTGATATCGACGTATGTTCATCTAGAAACCAATTAAAGTGAAGGTATGGGCAGATCACACTAGCTAAGGCCCCTTTTCTAGGTAAGGAACCATTGAGTTATGGAACTCCTCAGATGCTTCTATCATGTACCTTGTGGAATATGTTATATGGCAGCTATACTTTCATGACTCCTTTACATTTCAAAAATCAGATGCAAGAGTGGTGCTTATCACTCCTTGAGGATATTTGATCCATCAAGACATTTCTGACTCGGGTTCCCATGTACAAATAATATAGTAGAATATGAAGCCCTTATTGTAGGAATGAAAATGGCTATCAAGTTGGACATTATATAAGTGAATATAATTTGTAATTCTATGTTGATCATTAAACAAATAACTGATGAATACAAAGTTAAGGGTGAAAAAATTCTTCTTTAAAAAAAATGGTTGACCCTCTTAAGAAGTTCTTTGAGAAAATTACATTTGAATATATCCCAAGAGGAAAAAATCAAGCATCAGATGCTATGGCCATAGTAGGCTCTACGTTATGCATCCCACCTGGGAACAATGGCATGTAGTTCTTTGTTGAGCATCTATGAATACTTGCATATGACATACCATAGTCCTGTTTGGCATGTGAAGTTGTTGGTCCTTTTTCCCCTTGGTATAGTGACATTTTCACTACCTTCATAATGGAACCTTCCCTCTAAAAATTTCTTGTTCTAAAAAAGTAAACCTTATCCAGCATATAACCCACTAAACCTTACTTAGAGGCACTCTCTATAGTAGAGGGTATGACAAGAATTTTTTGTGTTGCCTCAATTTAGACGAATCCATATTAGTGGTTAAGGAGGTGCAGTAAGGAATTTGTGGGGCCCATATAAATACAATAGTCCTGGCTAAAAATATACTACGAGTAGGATATTATTGGCCTACCATGGAGAATTATTGTTACAAGTACGTATAATTTTTTTTGCAATGTTAGAAATATGGTAACTTGATACATGCATCGATACAATCATTATTGTCTATTGTGACACCATGTCCTTTTTCAAAGTGGGGACTCGATCTCATTGGTAAAATTTCCCCTACATATTTTGATGGTGATATGTTCATTATTACTGCCACTGAGTATTTCACGAAGTGGGTAGAGGTTGTTCCTCTCACCTATGTCAAGGGTGTATATATATTCAAATTTATAATGAACCATATTATTTGCTGATATGAAATCCCCTCTTCCGTTGTAGCTGAAAATGGTAAGTCATTCAAAATAAAAACTATGAAGGTTTTGTGTCAACGATTTTAAATCCAACTCAAGTATTCAACCCCATATTACCCTTAAGGTAATGGGTAGGATGAAGGATCAAATAAAACCCTTATTTGTATTATGGAGTAAATGGTGAATACAATGGAACATTATTGGCATTTACAAATTCATCCTACACTCTAGGCTTATAGAACACCCATCCATACCCCTACGGGTGTTACTCCATATTCTTTAGTCTTTGTCACAAAAGTTGTATCACCCCTTGGGATCAATATCCCCTCTTTACACATAGAGATAATAGATTACTTGGGTAAAGAGGATGAATATAGATTGTTTCAAATAGTAGAGATAGATATATTAGATGAGAAGTGAATTCACCCCTTGATCACCTCAAAGTGTATCAAAATTGAGTGCATCAAAGTTACAACAAAAGAGTGATACCTCACCAATTTGAGGTATGAGAGATTTTTATAAAGGAAAATTAGTTCAATACCACCAAGGACATGAAAAGAAAGGCACATTTGAGCCTAATTGGTTAGGGCGATATTTTGTGGTCGCTAAATTTGGTTCATGTGCTTAAATTATTGCTTACTCTAATTGTCACGAACTTTAGGAACCCATGAACACCATGCATCTCAATCGTTTCTATGCTTAAGTATGGGGTCCCATAAAATATCAGAAAATCAACAAAAAAATATAAAATAATAAAAAGTAAAGAGATAAATGCATCCAAGTGTGCAAACCATGCAATTATAGCACTTTGGGAAAGTCATTTGGTGAAAACTAGTTTCTAGCGCCATTAGAGTGTCTGTTACTCATAAGCATCTCAATATCTATGATTATGATGGATTTATCCTAAGATTGTAACACCCCTTTTGTCTTGTTAGTATTGCTTTAAATTATGTGTTGGGTTAACATGTTTTTATAGTGGAAAGGTATTCTACTTGGTGTTTGTTATAGGGACTGTATGTGTGTACATTGTTGAAGCATGTCGGCACATTGGGACTGAACTCTGATTATATAACACTCTTGCATGTCTTGATTATTAATATGTTGTATTGTATGTTGTGTTATTAGTTATGCTAAAAACTGTGATCACATTTCTCTTATTTCTTGCCTTTGATTTATTGATCATTTTCATAAGTTTGAAAACTCTGGGCACTTGGTCATTATGAAACAGAATCAAGAGTGTAACAATTTTGACATTAATAACGTAAGATTTAATGTGTTACTATTACGATTTTCTGGAATAAATAATGGCATTGGTAAATAAGGGCATGGTATGATTTACTATGAGACCTATTGGTTTACTATGTAAAGATTATGCTTCAGAATAATACCTGAGTTCAATTTAATAAGGACTAGGCTATTATCCTGAGACATCATGATAAGTGGGATTGTAATGTGATGACACTGTTTGATTTTCCTAAGGCTGTAAAGTTGCTATATTCTTGGGCCTAGGTTGATAATAAATCTAACCTTAAACGAAGCTAAGGTTTATGAAGTCAAAGTGATGAAGGCTTATATTATTCAAGCTTTGACATATATATATATATATATATATATATATATATATATATATATATATATATTTATTTGAGGACCTAACAATCAATAACTATGTTCTTATTCAAAGTTATATATACTATGGCCTAAGTTTGATGTGATTAAAATTATAAGGGCCTAAACTAAGACCTAGAGACAAAATATGATTGGAGATTTATGAACTATAACATAGATAGGGAGGAATCTAAGTTTGGGCACCTATGTTTGTGTTCAAATGATTAAAATATCAACCTATGGTTTATAAATTAGGGGCCAAAGTTATATTGATTAATTCATTGGATTCGAATTGGGAATGCTATTAACATGTACTGACATATTTATTATCTTATATTAATGATCATTGCCATCTATTAATGGAAGATCTGGGTAAATTTAGTAGACTCAACCTTGGTCTTGGATAACTGTTTGGCGAAGAGATTGTAAAGATAAGTTTACATTTCACTAAATTTAAAAGATGGAAATAGAGGAAGTGGAGGTGGGAAAAGAGGATAGACTGATCGTCTTCGCATGCAATTGATGTTTATCTTGAAACACCCATCACGCCTTGGAGAATGCAATGGAAGTTTTGTGGGGGGGGGGGGAAGTGAATGGTGGTTTCATTATTGTTGTTTCATTTGAAGTCATAGAATATCTTCTTGTTATTATTTCTTCCTATTTTTAATGATGGTCTATTTTTCAAACCTTTGCATGTATTTTTTGTTATTGTGAAGAGAAATTTGAGGAAGCTATTATTATCTGTATGAAATAAATAAAGAGAATGGAGGTTAGAGGAGTTAGGGGATTTTGTGGAAAAAATTGTGGGTTCTCTGTGGAGTTGAAGTGCATTCAAGCTCGCAAAAGAGAACTTGGAGAGAAGATAAGGAGCTCTACTAGGCATGATAGACTCCATCCCTTCTCTGATGGCATACTCTTTCTAATATTGGCATAAATGAAACCCTGTTTTAAGTTTCGTCTAGTTGATGTGTATGGATTTTTAGTAAAATAACTTAAAACATTTATATCTGGTGTTTTCTACAAATTTATGGATATGGGTATGCCAATAATGGCTGGTAATAAATATGGTCCAATATTAAATAAATTTTCATGAATGACGATGGTATTTAATTTATTAAGGCTTGGTTGAGTATGAACTATGTGACCTGATTTGTTTTTTAAATGAAATTTGTGTTTATCGATTCCTTCTTGGTTAGGAGTCTGTGTAGATAGTCATGTGTTTATAATGATTATGTCTATACATTACACCCTGAATATATGGTATAATCATTTGATTAGTCGATGTGGATTGTTATGGTTACCTTGGGATGGTGTTAGATGTGTTTTAGGGTTTCTTTTCAATTCCCTCATGTGATTAGTTGGTTGGAAATATAAACACAAATACCTAGATGGGCTGGGTACGTTTTCGGTTTCAACACAAATAATTAGGTAGAGATCTTAAAGATCCTAGCACTATACCCAAGTCTTCGACCTAGGCTTAGCCATGGAAATTCTAACATATGGATTTAAATGGATCATAGTAGTAGTTTGTCTATGTTTCATTCATAGTTAGTTTATATTTATTTATTAAAATAAATCATATCAACTTAATTTTATTTAATCTTTACCATATGTAACTTGAATGAATACTGAGTCCCATATTGATTATGCACATTCTAGTAGTTAGAGTAACAGTGACTTGTTACTCAGTACTTTCATAGCTTTTAAGGTAATTATATCACCTAGTTGTAAGCTTCAATTATACCTGATTCAATCACAAAGTCACTGTAGAAGTTTTGGAATTAAAGTATAATAACTTAGGTCATGGAGTAGGTTTATAACTAAACTATATCTTCAGATGTTTTTTCTTTACTCTATTAAAAAAAATAGAGGTATTCCCTGGATGGGAAGTTAGTATATTATATGATATACTTGGAAGATATATAAATAATATTGATACCAATATATTCATTTTGGTTGTGGGTTAACAAAATCTATTGGGGATCTCTGTGAAACAAGAACCGTTTTTTGTTCAGAGGGCTTCTATGGTTTGATTCCTTGAAGGAATGCATAATACTATTAGATGCAGGGGATTACAAAATATGCTAAGCATATATCTTGGATAGTATTATTTTGTTTACTAGCAACTAATTGAGGGATATAAGAAATAATTGCTTGGAATATCTATATTAACTGATAGTATTGAGTATTAAAATCTTATAGAGTGATATTGGATTGGCTAAGTCTTGTGTATGTTAAGTGAGAACATATATTGTTTAAATATCTTTTATTATAAAGGTCTATCAATAATGAATTTTCTTATATACTCAATTTGGTAATAGTGATTGATTGAATGACTGTGCTGGTTATGACATTGTATGTGTGTTAATAAATGAAATAAACTACATTCCAATATAGTAGTTAACAATGTACATACAAATGATTTCAAAAAGTTTTGTAACTATGATTTATACTCTTTGGGTTCAATTATGTGATTTAAATTAATGCATTATTTCCTTTATGAAAATACTATATAGTGCAAGCTGTTACAGGAGGTATAGATCTTATCATGCCAGTTTGTATGAACTGATAGTTGCTAACAATTTTTTAGATGGACTTCGTGAAAGGTGTAAGAAGGATGAATTTAAAATATTTTATTTTCTTTAAATTAACCGAGAAAGATGAATTATGTCACTTGTTTGTATTTATCATTTTTTTGGAATACGGGTAAAGTGAGGGTTTTAGAAGGTCCCACAACCTTTTATAAAAATCCCAACTGGATAAATAGAGTGAAGAAAACTACATTAGTGATACCTGTGAGAATTCCAAAAAAAACCGAACAACTGAACAAAATGGAACAAATGAAACAAAAGAATAAAAAAAGTACAAAATATCATAAGATCTTCTTTAGCTCTTTGACAATATTATTAGTGGGGATGGAACCATACTCTTTGGCTAACAAATCAGCAAGGTTGATCAGTTTAGAGTTGTCTTTGATAATAACAGTTCTGGTATTGTCAATATAAGCTTCCCAATCCTTTAGGATAGTGAAAGATATTTGGAGTTTAGCCAGGATAGAAGACACCAGATCCACTTGGTTATCCTCATGCTCAGTATTATCATCAATAGAAATTACATAATTACCCTTGATTTTATCCCAACCTGGGTATCTTCCACTTTAGGATGAGCTTCAGTTAGCATATCATGGTGAATAATCTCACTATCGACCATTTTAACTTCATCAGTCCCTGGCTGAACAATGTTCTCCTCAATGAGTAGATCATCTTCCATGTAAGCAGGTCCATAATCATGGGAGTCCAGATATAATGTATCTAACCCTAGTAGAGCTTCCAAGATAAGGATATCCGAGCTAGAAACCAGTGAGGTAATAGGAACCGAAGGATCAATAACAGGGAATTAGAGACATGGCTGACCTAGAGAAATTGGTGGGGAGATGGTTACATCAGTAGAAACAACACCTTCGAAGGAAGAACCCATAATGGAAACCTCAGAATCAAAATTAGATAAAACTTACAAATTAAGATGTTGACAAGAGTTGGGGTGGGAAGCAGGGGAAGGAAGAGAAAATGAGGTGGTGGTGCGGTGGAAATTTATGGATTTAACAAGAAAATGAACAAGCTCCGTAGGGGAAGCAATATATTGAAAGAGGAGATAGAGAAGGCATTGAAGGATAATGAGGCCCTCTCCCTCCCTAGCTAGATTGATTAAGTGTTAAAAATATTGGTATTAAAAGGTAGAAATATTGTTTATTTTTCCCCAACGCAGGTGGGAAAGGATGAAAATATGGGGTTCAAAAAATATCCTGTAGTGTCCGTCGATTGTAAAGTATCTCATAATAACTTTGACCACTTTGTTCCATGGGGGGTGTAGGGACTCTTGCTCATAGCTTAAGAGATATTTGGTCATATTTTCTCCTTTATTGATGAAGTCATAGAGCTCAACTTTCAAATACCTCTTGAAGTAAACCACCTCAGAAGCTGGCTAGCCAGTCACCAAGGCTATGGCATTGGTAGAAATGGTGAAGAAGGTGTTACTAATTTTAACCCTACCCATCAACTAGGTAGCCAAGACCCCATAACAAACAATAGTCGAATAACTAGAAATTCTTTCCAAGAAAGTAGTGATGCCATTGTCTTTTAAAATATTCCAAACTTCTTTATCATCCAACAATTCAACACAAGAGACTGGTTCGATTCTTATATGCCGACCACCCATCTTAATAATCCTGTGGCGATAAACAAAGGTGAGATGCCTTGAATTGAATATTAATAGCGCATTTAATTTGTGTGAGGTTTCCATGTCAAGTGTCCACCTTTCCTTGTCATGATTACGATTTGAAAAGGCACATTTGAAATCAAAATCCTCCTGAGTGGTATAAATCTCGTTGTATGTGCCAATGCCCTTTAAGTGTCGCATCATCATAATGGGGTAGTTATGTCTACCTCCATCATAAGCAGTGGAATCCCTATTGCTGATTTTTCTAACATTAAGATCAGCATAAAACCACCACAAGAGATTAACTAGAAAAACAATAGCCATTATGAATAATTTGAAGGAGGTCATCAGGAAAATTTCCTAACCAAGTTTTCTGATTGTCAAGGAAGACACCAATATTAGCCATGAAGTCTGCCACCCTATATCCATCCCTATAAACATGCTGGAACCAAATTTTTTGAAATTTACTTTGAAGGATGTGAATGTCAGTAATAATATTCTTGATCGTTCATTGGCATGGGTCTTCCAAATTTATGAGATTTATTATGTTGAGAGAATCACTTTAAATAATTAAAGGGCCATTTTGTATTTATCATCAAATGAAGAACTCTTGTACCATTTAATTAATGAAAGGATAAAGTAGCCTAGTTATTTGTATCAATTATGAAAAGGTAACTTGTAAATATTATTTTGTCTTAAAGTGCAATACTGTTGTATTTAATTTAAGGAAATGAAAAGGGGTTTTCATAAATACATTGTGCACTATATTTCATTGATGTAAGAAATAAGTTCATTAACCTTAAGTACACGTATTATTTGTATTTATGATACAAGATTATAGTTTGATGATATAGAAATGAAAGTATAGTATATTTGGAAAAATATAAGGTTATTGTATTAATGTGTATTTTAAGTGCTATGTATGGCTGTTTTTGCAACAATTAAAAACAATAACTGTAACCAAGTAAGGTGATTTATATGATCATTTAATAGCATGAATGATGTATACACACACACACACACATTTAATTGTTAATGAATGGAACATAATAGAGGGACAAAATATGAATATTTGGTACTTGAATATTGAGAGATTCAATACAATCAGTAATGAAAGAAAAAAAAGTGCTTAGTACAAATAAATGGAAGTACTATAATGATATTTTCTTTTAGAAATGTTGTAGTATTACCATGTGACCTATGTTGAACCATGTTGTGGATGCAAAAAAAATATTGTAACACCTTCATTGGTTTATGAAATAAGGTGTTGTAAATACTAGCTATGGAAAGACTATAAAATAATTGTTGCTACTTTATTCAGGTTGTTATTTAGTTCAAATAAGATAACTTATGGGGAATATTACTATTCTGGAATAAGTAAATAGATCTCAGATTGATAGAGCTAATGTAGTAAGTAAATTTAAATCTATAACTAGGAATTAAAATGGAATGTGAAGTACAAGAATGAACTACATTCGACTTACTGGGTTCTATTGAGATATGACCTTAGGTCTGATTCATTCGCGGTGAAAGTATTGTAAAATCTAGGGTAACATGTTTTGATTTAATTAATTAATTTAAAATAATTAAGATACGATGTTCTAATTTAAGATATTCAGTAGGATAACTCACTATGACTGCTATGTTGTCGTATCCATTTAAAAATGATCTTTGTTAATTGGATAATGTTACTTATTAGCTATATTGAGTTCCTCGTCAAGTCCCTTAAATGGTAGCATTCATAATGCATTTAAGAACAATATTCATTAGAGTTATAAAGTTGGATTGAAACACACATATACATACCCTAATGCCACCTTATGATGGCTACGAGAAGGAAAGTAATCCAGTTTTGATGCAAATCATTACAGAGGCACTTGCCTTCCCTTAGGAAACTTAACCTGGCATAGTGGTACGTCATCATGTAGGTTAAATATTTTTTATACCTTGAATGAGACTTGTGACTATCTAGTCCTAATTCAGATAACATAAATTAATAAGGTGATAGACAAGTACCTAATTACGAATGTGTCATCACAGAACCGAGCATTGTCTCTGAAACTTTGATCAAGGTAGTGTAAGATACTGATTAAACTATCTCGGATTCACCAAGGATCTAAGTGTAGTATGTCAGATGGGATTCGATTACGGATACCAATGTAGACACTTAGAATGAATTATTTGACTATATTTGATAGATGAAGAAACCATTAGTATAATTTATATACACAAAACCAAATGATACACTTGGTGTAATCAATCATAAATAGTAAACACACTTGTAAAGAGTCTTGAGGGGGAACATATAGGATTTGTATACTCTCATACAGATGCACATGGTTTATTACTGATATAGGATGGATTTACTAAGATGTTGTTAGTTTTAAATCATGAGAATTTAGAGAAAGGAAACATGAGATATGAACTTAAGATTTAACCTTGGTTTAGATATATGGGTATATAAATCAATGAAGCATAAAGTAATTTTTTTTAAACAAAAATTCCCTTGTATTGAAATCTTAAAAAGAGGTTTTTAAAAAGCTAAGTCTTTTTCTATGTCTGAGATACTTTTGAGCCTATCCCTCTTGGCCTGGATCTAGCTGATCCTACTTCTGTATGCAACCATTTTTCATTTTTATATTCCAATATCACACTGGGGAAACTTACATCATCACTTCTTATACATTCACATGGAATTATTCCATTGTACATCCCATATATTACCTGGGGCATCCACGTTTCTTTGTTTTCATGCACATAACTTTAGAAAACTTCAAGAAAATCACAAAAAAAATTGTATAAATTTTGAAAATACCAAAACATTCAAATATGTTAGTTGTAAAAATAAAAAAAATCAAATACATCTCATAGAAAAATCAAAAGTAATAGAACATTATCTTGAGATAATATCAAAACAATGCAAAACATCTCAAAAACTATACCACAAAAACAAAGTAGTAATTTTCTTACTTTGGTTGTTTGGTTATACATAGTTTTATTATGTGCTTTAAAATTGGATTAATTTATTTGCTTGGATTAAGTGTTACTTTAATTTGTTGTGGAATGCATTGGGTTTATTTTTATCTTACATGCTTTTACATAGTTGTGTTGTTTTGATTAGATTTGATTAACTTGTGCTTGTCTTGTTTTCTTGTATAGTTTGTTATCATTTCATCATCAATAATCATCTATCATCACATCTAAACATCATCACATATCAATAAATGCTAAGCTACATCATCATACAAATGAAAATTAAACATGTATGCTAAGCTAACATCATATAATATCATCAAAAGAGGGGAAAGAGGGATCACCTTATATCCCACCTCGTCATAGAACATAATAAAAACAAAGGCTAAAAATGCTATATTATAAACAAAAACTGTGATAAAATAAACAAGTCCATCATCATCATATATCCATATAAAATACAAATTTCCATGTACAAAACAATGTATCTCAATATTTATCAGATACAATAAGACATCATGGGCATGGATAAAAAAATGTGCCTCCATTACGAGGCATACATAAAAAATAATACATCAAGTACATCTGTACAAAAATGTGCCTTCACCATGAGGCATACATCAAAAATAGTACATCAATATAGAGTCATGGATGACTCTCTACCAACACTTAGACTACCTGGCTTGGCTAGGAGGTGACATCTAAATTGATCTCACTAAATGAGATGACTGATGTGACCACGATCTATATTTGCTACCTGAAAGATGATTAAAAGGGATTGCTCTCTATCTCTCTTTAATTGCAACATGATATAGGGCTCTATAGTGCATTGCCTTAGCATATGCTGATGCAAAATCATAAACCAAGTCTGGAGACCCTACTACTAATGTTATATGATGAAGAGCATCACCCTCCACTGTGAGTCTAGCTATGTCTACCTAGAGTTGTGTCCTCTAAGTGAATAAATGGTCCCTCTCTGTGATGACCTACTGTAACTGCTACCTGAAGACAACTAGATTTCCTATCCCTAGATCAATCTGTCTCATGGGTGATCATTGTGGTGATGTTTATACTAATCTTGATCCCCCACCCACTGAACTATGTGGTGGATTCCCCCATCCATCCCAACAATCTTCTCCATCTCCTCCATCCCATCCATCCCTCAGCAAACTGTGTGGTGGAATCAATATATGCGGAGGTGTTAATCACCTATGGAACCTTGTGGGATGTACCTGGCACATGAACCTATTGTATTTTGTAGGTACACCTATACCTATGTGGACCCTATCCCTGTAGTGCAACCTCACCTCTTGCTAGCCTAATCTTTCTCTATCTCTAAGAGCTTATCCTGTAATCCCTGTGTTGTGGCGGCTATACCTACCTCTATAGTAGCTTGAGGGATCATAAGGCACAATAGAAGAATTATGGCATACCATGCTCCATAATCAGTTGTAGTCCCTGAATCAGCTATATGGGGTAATACAACCCATGGTTGTGGCATAGTATAGGAAAAGTTGTCAAGTGCTTGTTATTGGCCAATTTGTGGTCCCATATAACAATTATCACGCATCCTATGCGCGTACCACATCTCATCACCTAGGATACCATAAACATGGCCAAGTTATCTCTAAACCTAGTCTACATGGTACCACTCTATGATGTATCACCTCCTCCCAATAATAAAATGATCTATCTTAGATAGTGCCAAGCTCTATGCCATCATCTTGCCACTGATATAACCTGTAGGGCTGCCATGTGATCATCCGCAACAATAGGTCATCAAATGCACATCTGTAATATAAGTGGTATCTCCCATGTGTGAGCACGCATCCTCACCCATTGGATATCATCCATAGCAGGAGGGCTCATTTGTCTGGAGCCCTGTCTCGGAAGTACTCCATGAGGGTAACCTATAGGAATGTGGTCCCATGCCCATATATGCAGCAATGTCCCTGATCTGAGGTTCTTGTGATCTCGATATGTGATCAAATGGAAGTCCCAATATAAATCAGCTAATATACACTGGCCCCAACAAGAATAATCTCACCATCCATTAATCTTATGTCACTACTCCAGTCAACCCAAGGGGAAAGTGTGTAGCCCGTCTTTGTCAGGAAGTAGGATTCCACTGAAAGATCCATCAAATACAACTGGTATACAGAGAAAATTATCAATCATCAAATAGTGTATAAAGGTCTAATGTCATCCCCTCTCGCGGTAGGTCTCGCCGTAAGAACATATCCCAAAGGCAGGCTTGGATCCGTCCTGGTCCCCATCATAATCTATCAATCTACCTCAAATTCGGTACTTAGAGAATATGCCAACATCCTCTAGTGTCACAGGTCATCTCACCAGTAGGTAGTCTGAAGCACTAGCTCTCACTATTCCATCTCTCTGCTAAGGTGGTGAGCTAGGTGTGATATAGTCTAATTAGGGGCATATGAGCTGTATAGCTAAGACATGTAGCCTCCAAAACAACAATCAACCCTCACTTCTCCATCATGTAAAGTTCTATTCTTGAAAGATCTTTGAGTCACCCATGTCACTCGTGCATGTCTAACTTACACAATTTCACCTAAAAAATTACACAACACTTCATTAACATTATTTTATTCTAAAAATAATCTTCCTAAGGTGTTCTACTAGATTCTATACTCTTCTATTCATTCCTAATTTTTTCAGTAAGGTAAAAACATTTAGATTTTTCTTCTAAAATTGACCTAAGGCACAAAACTTTGCACTTAGTCATCCATTTTGGAACTTGTGCAAACTTCACGCTAGCATCGCCGATTTAGTGCCTACATTCTCATTTTCACGTATGCACATGAATGCACACCATGTGCCCATTTTCGCGCATACTTACTTTTCCAGTTTCATACTACACATCTGAAAAACCTAAATTTCTAGTTTTATACATGTGTTACACCCCCCCTTCATGTCATGCTATGCACAACCCATTCACACAAGTGCAAGACCTCACACCAGCATACCCTAGGGCTCCCACTACCACGAGCCCGTGATTTTTCCCTAGCCTAAAACTGCAATAAATGCACTTAAAATTCAAATTATTTTTGTGTACATACCGGTGTAGGGTCCATAGGAGGTCTCCCAAAATCTCGAACTCAATCCATGTGGTGTTTCCAGTTTGAATATACACCATTTCTCTCCAATGTTAGAGAAAATATCTCACAAATCTCAATAGGGGTAAATAACAAATAACTAGCCGCGATGGATTTTACTCCATGTGGCTTGGTATTTATAACTATTTTGACCCCCCGCATCATTTTTCATGCCCCCAATGGGCTAGGTGATCATTGTGGTTCTTCTGAATTCTTCTAGCACTCATCGTGATGATTATTTTTAATAAATAATCATTTTTTCACATTTTTACTAAGTTGGGGCATGTTTTTGCTTCCCAATGACCCTTTCTACTACCTGGGGCATATTTTTTCTTTCCAACATTTTTTGGTGATGTCCCATGATATTTTCATTATTCTCACTCCTTTTATCCTTGGAAAATTTAAAATTCAAAAAGTCCAAAAAATTGGTAAAAATTCAAAAAATCCAAAAAAATTGTAAAATTCAATTTTTTTCAAAAATTGGTAAACGACATGCACGCAGCTGAAGCCTGTATCAAATGCATTGTCCTCAAACATAATTTTTTTTCCTACAAAACATCTTTCTTTGGTCCTCAATTGTTCTTGTCACAATGAATCAGATCATTTTGATCTACCCCATTTACAAAGTTGGTTTGCTTGTTATGTTTATACTATCTTAGCACAATGTGTTTCTTGGTACTGTTTCATAGTGCACGAATGCTTTTTGATAGGACTACTTGTGTCCTCCATTATTCCCCTCACATGTATTTTTTCTTGGGGCACCATTTTAACCCTTTTTGTTAAACATAAACATTCGAGAACTGAAGCTTGATAATAAAAACATTGGTGTAACTATCTTGAATGTTGTTTGTTTGAGTATGTGTTTGTACTTGTTTCCCTGTCATATTAGCTTGTTTACTTTCTCGTATTGCATTGCATTATGTATGTTGCATGGAGTTAAGCATTTTTAGCAATGAAAAAATGTTAGTATTATAGCTTTTCATGTTATTTTACATGTTTTTTGTATGCATACATTTTTATAAGGGTGGATGATGTTGATCATTTAAGTAAAGTGATGAAACAAAGTTTTTTATTGAATGAGTTAGATGCAAAAGCTATTTCCATTTTCATCTATCAATTCTCATTACTAGCAAAGTTTCTTCCACCTGATTCTTCTATCTGTTTCCTTCATATTTTCAATCGTCGATTGACTTCTTCTATCACCCCATCGACACTCAAGGGGGCATCCTTCATTCTACTAATTTTTCTTCAAAATTTACTTGTTTATAATTTTCTACTATCTTTGAAGTGGCATTGCTTACGCCACCTCAAAGAGGGGCAAATGTAGACACCTAAAATCTGCTTCCGCAATTTTAATGCTAAAGTGGTACTAATTATCCTCTATCTCATCATTTCCATTATAATTAGTGATTTCTGCTAATTAACTAATGTTTCCCTCTATTTTGGTTAATTAACAACACTTCATTAATTAACTAGCCTTTATCACATTCCAGATGCCAATTAATGACACTTTGTTAGTTATAATCCTATTCAAATCAATTAATTAACTATCATTAGTTAATTAAGCCTTTTTAACAATGCATTTAATCAATAAACCCTTTTATTGGCTAAATCCCACTTTCAAATGCTTCAAATCATATCAAATTCCTCCTAAATCACCTCTAAATAGCCTAAAAATATTATTCTAGCCTATTAATTAATCCTAGTTGATTAATTAAAGCACCCTCCAACTCCCATGAGTTTCTAATCACTTGATAATTCTTCTAAGCATGTTTAACAAGTATAACTATACTTTATCATTTATCCCACATTCATTGGGATTCAAGCTTCTCCCAAATAGAAAGCTATATAAAGGACCAACCTCCACCTTCACACCTTACACCATACTTTGAATAGTATTTCATATCAAGACATATGATTTAAGAGCCTTCTCCATTGATTTGGAATAGATTTATCATCTCTTGCATCCATTCTTCATGATTTGATTAGTAAAGGAAGATCTAAACATGGCCTTCTAGCCATTTTAGTGAGATCCTTTCATCATCCTGAAGTAACAACACAAATTTGATTGCTTATGATTTTCATTGGTCCAGTTTTAAGGAAATCATACATAATAAGTAGGAATGTTTGTAATTAGATGAGTATTTCATGTTTAATTCATTTGAGCATTTCAATAAGCTATAATCATGATGGTTCATATGGTAGATTTTATCTTAGCTATTTAGACTACTAGGTGTTAGTCTGTTTTAATTAGCTTTGTAAATTTTATATGAACACACGAGTATTTTGGGAGATTTCATGACAAGAATTATTTTTTTGGGTGATTTTATGTCAATAATGAGTTTTTGGTGTAATCTCATGCCACAATAGAAGAGTGTTGTGGAGAAAGGTCTAGTTTTATCCTCTATCTGTGATTTCTTCTTGAAATTACACACCAGTATAGATGGTGTGATCTTGCTTTGTTCTGTGCTACTTCTAGTTCGATCCAAGGAAGTAAAAAAAGGAGATAGAATGCATTCTGATTACCGCAGGACTAAGCCTATATTTTGAAAACTTCTCTATGAACTGCTGAACACTATGATGATTTTTGAAATAAATTGTAACTACCCTTGGTCATAGGAACCTAGGAAATGTAAGAAGAACCCAGGCACTATTTTCTATTTATGGGCACTAGTGTATGTGCTGAAATGAGGACCCAAGTCAAAATATGGGCCAATTTTGTAACTCTAGGCTACTATGTTCCTGTATTGTGTAGGTTTGAATGATTCACCCAATATATTCCCCCTTGTTTTGGGTGCATGCGATGTCACTAAGAGGATGCAGACCAAAGGATAATACTAGATGATGATTTGAACTAATACCCTACAAGGGGATGGAATGTGTATTGTAGAAACCAAGGCACATGCAAACAAAGTGGCTAGAAACATATGTCAGTAGAAAAGTAACAAACATGTAATAGAAAAATAGTGTAAAAAACAATAATACAGACAAATTAGACCGTGAAAAGTGAGTTTAAAACATAGGACATTGCTCACAATTTCACAAGACACTCAAGGCCGAAGTGGCCAAAAGCATACATGAAATGAACATACAAGACATAGGGAAAATCTTGTTAACAATGGAAAATAGTAAGAAGAAAGGTACCCGGAAACCATGGTGGAAAATAGTTTCTGCACAACAAATGCTACATGTGAAGCACCTACTATCATGTTAGAAAAATAAAAAATAATGTACAGATGTGTATGTATCGATAGAGTAGTGTGCTAACAAGAATAGGAAGTAGAAAAAATGAAACAATAACACCTATAGTGTGAAAGAAATTATATGCCCCCAGGAACCTCAATGGGACTAGTAGGATGTACAATTCCAAGCATTCATATTGTGTGTAAATATATGTAAGAAGTCTACATTCACAACTAGAGAACAAGTGAACGCCTATGTGGATATAGAAAAGATAATGACATAAAAAATATCTCTCTATCATGTAAAATAAAGTGTACATGTGAGCACGAGTAAGAAAAAGTAAATGCAACCAATATATACAGTATGCTATGAAAGAGTGAGATGGAATGATATTAAACATGAATGTGATAGGAGTAGTGTTCCCCCCAAGTGGATGTGAATGAGTATGATTGAAATGAAGTTCATTTATAAAAGACCCCTCGACAATCAAGAATTAACCATATGCCAAGAGTGCGTCATTAAGAAATGGTTTGACCAATGTGCATGCTAGAAAGATGTGATCATGAAGTGGAGAGTGTGAAAAGTAGAAGAATGTGAGGTTCATTTATAATTTATACCCTTATTAGTCAATTATGAACCGTGGAACTAGAGTGTGTCATAGGGTAGTGACAATATCAATTATGTATCAAGTTATGTAGGATTGATGCTTAGAAATACAAAGTGTAATAGTAGAAAATGAGAGACACCTTATAATGCTAGGAGGGAGGAGAATAAAAATGATGCCCTCAAGTGTATGATAATGAGAAGGATCAAGTAACATCATCTAAGAGATCAATTATGTCATGGTTGAAGCTGACTGGAAAAACATCATAGACTTGGTAAGTAATAGTATGAGGTTGATCATTTAAAGAGCCATTACAACGTAGATTTTACATTCCCATTACGTATTCCTCATCAGTGAAAGGTAGTAGCGGTTAACCATATGAATAAAAATGAGTAATATTTTATAAATAGCCAAGAAATGAATGCTTGCAAATAGAAACATGGCAGAAAGGAATAGGAAATGTGATATCAATATACTCAGGATCCATAGTTCCCCTAACAAAGTCAAGCTAAGATTGCACAAGTGTGAGGGGAGAAGTGTGATAAGTATTACAAAAAATACCAATAGATGGAAGATACGAAGGCCATAAACAGGAGTGATACGAACATATCCATTATAAAGATGAGGAGAATGAGGTGGAGGGAAGAGATTAGCGAGTGGAAATCCAAGCCAAGTTAAGATAGCATGTGTACAAATAATATCATAGAAAGTAGGATCATATAAAATATGTGGCCAATAATAATAATTAATGAGAAGAGTGCATGTGAAAGGAGGAATCACTGATGCTGATTGCTCATGGGAAGATGAAGAGGATGCAATGATGTCCAATGTATGGACATAACTCCAACAAAGTACCATAACATTAGTAGTAGGAGGGGCTAATGGTGATGAAGGTGGGATGGTTTCTAATGCACATATAGTTCCTTTGAGTGCAGTGAAGTTGATAGCATAGTCTGTGGGTTTTTGATTGTCAATGGGATGCATAGAGATAGAAGCGGTTGGAGTAGGTAATGTAGTGTTTGGGTATAGGCATAAATAATTGAACAAGTCACGATTGATGATAATTTTATATTCAAATCCCTCATGTAAAACTTTTATGCACTGGTGAATGGTAGAAGGCACTTCCTGCATGATGTGAAACCATGGCCTACTAAGTAAGAAATTATACTGAACTGGGATATCAATGATAAAGAACACCGTAACAAAATTTTTTGGCCCGACAATTATAGGTAAAGTAATAGTGCCTATACATGGACATGCATAATAATCATATGCACATAGATAAATGGATGATGTGATAACATATTTCGAGGAAATGCTGATTTTCTAAAGAAGTGATAAATTATAAATATTGAGCTCAGATACATTATTGATTATAGTCCACTTAATACCCATGTTATAGATGCAAGATGATATATATAGGGGAGGATCATTGTCATAAAAAAAATATCGACAACGATATCAAATGTAAAAGTAAGTTGTCTAGAAAATGCATCTATGAATGTCTCATATACTATGTCCAGATTAGTAGTGGAAGGAATACAAGTATTAGCCAAGAGAGAAATGATTTTACCTCTACAATCATGATTGGCTAGCAAGAAATCATGGATAGAGATATCCATGATGAGAGGGTCCTAGGAAAATGAAATAAGTAATGAAATGAATACCCAAGAGTGTTCGAATGATACGGGTTAACCAAATGATTTTAAAAATATGAAATTATAGTCTAACCCCTAAGATATTACAAATTCACATAAGATAAACAAGACGCTAAAGCAAAAATTTGACTCAAGGAATACACTAATGAAAATTGAAACCTATTGATTAGAAAATTTGTGGATATCCAAAATTATGTGTCTCCACCAACGTTCACGGGGCTACACCCATTTGAATTGAATGGTACAACTCATATTATTGAATGTACCTAATCCTAATCATATCTAAAATTTTGTGAGTAGACAAATTGGCTGGGGATCACACAAGAAAACTCCACTAAACATGTGATAAAGTGCTTGTATGGGGTACAAGGGAGGAAATTACAGTGATGAGGAGAAAGGAGGGAAATTAGGAAATGAAGGTTACTTCCGTGAGTAGATTACAGAGTTCACACCCAGTAACTAGAGTAGTTCAACATTCAATATAGAGTAAAGCAACAATGAAGTTAGCGGGGTTGATGTATAAAAACACAAATTTTTCATATTAACTTACCAAAGATACACATCTCTTACATCACTATGCTTGAAAAGTGCATAAAATAGGGCAGTGGAAGAAAAACGACATGCTTATTACACCAATGATGAGAAGAAACCATGCATACAAAGTTACACAAGCTCATACACCTTGGAAATTATAAACTATATTCCTTGATTGAAATTCACATAATTTGTACAAAGTAAGGGAAAAGAAGAAGGAATATAGAAGAAGTGTGGATTTAAATCATGTATATAGATGACACAAGGTCCAACAACATATTACAATCCACTATTGCTATAAAGTACAAAATTTTCAGCATGCAATGTTTTTTGGAAGTAATTTTTAGGATCCTTTGGAATGGAGAATCCATCCTAGTTATAGCAATATGAATTGACCTTTCATCTCCTTCATATGAATCTTCATATACCTATTCCACTTGTAACCTTTATTTTTCCTCTAGAAAATACAAATTAAGTATTTCTCTTATAATTTTGAGAAAATACTTTTACATTTACAAAATATGTTACTTAAGTGAATATGACAGAACACAATGATTACGCCAAATGAAGAATTAGAAAGGAGAGATAAATAAGAGGGAGAAAGAGAGGAAGAGGAAAGGGAATAATTCTTTGAAGCATAATTTTGGATACCTCCACCTTTGATTATGATCACAACCTACGCATGATGCACGGATATCTTGGACCACAAAATGAGTGTTTAGAAACATTGTTATGATATTTCCAAATGTGATCTCAATATGAACACATAAAATGCACACAATGATACTCTTTGAAACTTAAATGAAGAACTCATCCTAATCGACTCACTTTGACTCATCTAGCTCCATGATTGATAAATAAGGATCCACCAACCGCGCCCTGTGATGCTCTGTCTTACTTCAAAGCACACTTGAATTCAGAATGATGCTTCTAAGACCAATATGATTTTATCAATGCTCTATTTGAGCCTTGGAATCATCTTGCAATCCTATGAGGATGAAAAAATTAGTGATATAAGCTACTATGGAGATGGTAGCAACTTTCTACAACTGGAGCTGAAAACTACTATTTTTAGAAATCTAGACCATGAGGCTACTATTTCTAGTAGGCAATTTTTAAGTCTAGTTGTTTGCAATGAGGAGTTCCCTTCATGTTCTAAGCTTATTAAAAAAAATTGGGGTCAATTCCAAGCACTTTACATTTTTAGAAATTTTCCTTTTGCTTTTTTTTTTTTTACCTTTTGACCTATGTGCTCAAGTTTTCTATATGTATGATTTTCATAGTCTGTTCTTCTAGAGGAGTTTTCCGTTTTTGGAAAGGTAATAAAAATGGAAAGTGAAAACAAGTGGAAATTTCTATTTTTAAAATCTAGAAATCATGGTTTCATATTGATGAGAAAATTACAGTTCTTTCCAGGTTTTCTCTTCTGATGTTCTGTTCAAATTTTTAGATCAGCCCGATGCACAGTTTAATGGAAATTGAAGGAACAACACTCCATGGTAAAAAATTTTTGAATGGATGAAATTAAAAATTAGGGACATATTTCAAATTTTTTTTTTAAATCTTCAAGGTGTTTTTATAAGGAATGTTTTCTTCAATTTTCACTGAGATTCGATCACTTGTTCGTTAGTTATGAGCAATTCTTCGTTTTTATGCCCCAGGGTTTTTGACTACTCTTGATCATGGAGTTATCTTGAAAATACTTTTTATTCATGTTGTGGTAGTATGGAATGAGGGAGGAATTATGTATAAGTGTATAGAAAGGTTTTGGAAGAAACAGTAATGGAGGAGAGGAATAAATCTTGAGAGTTGAAGAAAAATTATGTGCGCCTGAAGAAAAGCTAGAAGCAACAAGAAACAACATAATAGTTAGAAAATTTTGCATATTTTCAATAGATGGGAAGGAGAAAACTTTTGTAAAAAAATTGCACCAATTTTTTGGTGCACTTGGTGTAAAAAATTTCACCCTATTCCTATTGGTCCACTTGGCAACACGTGATTTCACGGAATGGGGGATGTGAAATGAGGCCTAGGGGGCTAAACTTCACAAAAGTTGATAAACTAGGTCATATTGGGGTCTAGAGGCCTAAATGGGAGGGGAGCACATTTTCCTACACCATCTGTAATAAAAAAAATTTGCACTTGGTGTAAAAAAAGTGCACTAGTCTCCCATTGGTTGGATTTCCAACTCAAAAAAATGACTAACTACTGAAGCTTATAGAGGAACTTGTCAGGCAATAACTTGAGCTCCCAAATGTCTTTTCACACACACACACACACACACACACACACACATGAAACTGTATGTTAAATTCCTTTTCATGACAATGGTGATGGTATCGTACCTTTATTATTTTTAAAATGTCATGAAATTTCCCCATTTTGATTAGGATCATCAGATGTCCCTATAAAGAATGAACTCCCTTAACAATCTCCAAGAGTTTGTGAAACATTTGTTTATTTAAAATAGTATAGGATTCTCTAATATTTCCAATGAGTATTTTATTTCCTCATAAATCCTTACAAAGCTCCTAAAATCATCCATCAAAGACTAGGTACCTGTTTTGATTGCCTTCTCCCTGGGGCTGAGATTGGGTCCCATGGGTGACTCATGGCTTAAGAGGGATGGGGGAGATTTTTATTACAAAATAAATCCCTAATTTTTTTCACACCCTTCATATTCTTAAAAAATAGGGACTTCATGGTGTGAAAACTAGTTCATGCGAAACTAGATTTTTTAATGATCATTTCCTCCAATTTTCATGCAATTTCACCCAAGGGAACCTTGAGAAGTGAAGAGGTATCTCGATGATTTTTTCACTATTTTTGTTCATGTAACAGTAAATAATTATTATGAAAATTAAGTCCTACATATCCCTAAAAAATAGGAACATCATGGTATGAAAACTAGTTCACACAAAACTAGATTTTTCAATGATCATATTTCCCCAATTTTTTGCGTGATTTCACCCATGGGAACCTTAAGAAATGAAGAGGTGTATTTATTCCTTTATCACTTCTGTTCTTCATGTGACAAGGAAAAATTATGATGAAAAATCAGTCCTCCATATCCCTAAAAATTAGGGACTTCATGGCACAAAAACTAGTTTATGTAGAACTAGATTTTTTTAGGATCATTTCCATCAATTTTTGCGTGATTTCGCCCAAGGGAATCTCAAGAAGTGGAGAGGTAGATTTATGAATTTTTTTCTCCTGTGTCATGGAATAAAATTATTGATTCTTATATCTTATCTCCCATTATTCCATGTGGCAGAGTGTGATTTGTTGAGGCACAAAGGTGAGGGGGTTTACCTTGAGAGAAAGGTCTGAACGGTGATCATTTGGAAGTCTAGGGGATCAAATGGGGTAGAGGAACATTTTATTTCACCTGTTACACAAATTTTCACTTCATTCATGTTGGTTTGTTTTCCATCACAAAATTTGTCTAACTGTTTGAACTTGTGCCTTGGAGAGCGACTTGTTGGGACCATAACATGAGTTCTTGGTGGATTTTTATGATGAAATTTTATATGATACCACCTTGAAATGACCTTATCAATCCAATTTTGGTGGTATAATATCCTTATTCATCCATTTTGTGCATGAAAAATAGGATTTTTGTTCTATCTCCAAGATTGTGCATGAGAAAACCTAGATGAGGACATAGTGCACTAAGGTGGTGTGAGGAATATGATTCCAAAAAATGTTATAGCTTTGAATTAATTTTCTGAATATATCTTTTTTAAATATTAAGTCCTTCCATATCTCCCAGAATCACTTCCTGAAGCTTAGTATCTTTTTTTCCTTGTGCACTGCTTAGGCCTCCAAGACCCACTTTTGCTGGACTTGCTCCAATTTTTTTGAATATTCCCAAAACCTTCCAAAATTTAGTGAAAATTTTTCTTGGCTATTTTATATAGCTTCTTGATGAATTTATTCCTTTCTTTCTACTCTAGGAGTGTGCACCAACTTTGAGAAGATTAGAAATTGGTCTTTCTCAAGTTTTCCAAAAGGCTTGTTTTGATGAATATTGGTTTACAAGCTTCTGTACTGACTGAATACCCCTAAATCACCTATAGGAACACTGACTCAAGGATTAGGGTGATAAGATGGAGGGCTCAAAATGACCTTTGAAAATTGGTAAATTTTTTGTTGCACATTTGCATGACAACAAAAACCTAAGTGCAAGAGAGGGAATATGAGTCTTAGGTGATTTAATAATAAATCCCAAAGTGATCTAGACTAGAAAACTGATAAATAGGAAGAAGAAACTTCTACAACTACACTCAAAAAATTATGGAATTGTTGGAACCTGGATTGGGACTGGGTGTCTAGATGTCAAAGACATTTGGCAGGCACATATGACCATGCAAAATCTCAAAATATGATTTTTATGGTGTCACTAACCTTCATTGTTGGTTTCTTGTATGTCACACTATGTCTGAAAAATTTAACTGTAACCTACAAAACAAATGATCTTTTGCAAAAAAAATGATCTCATGCAAAACCCCAAAACACATAAAATCCTAAAATATAAAAGATGTAAATGGGGAGCTAGACTGACCCCATCGATCACTAGATAGAGTTAAATTATGACCGATTGCTACACTACATATCAAACTCCATGTAGTTCTTATGCATGTGTGATAAAATTGTGCCCTAACATAGTGGGAAATAGATTGATGTATTGATGTAAATAGATGTGTGGATGGAAAAATGAACTTCCCTACCTATGTATGTATACAAAAATTAAGTCCCTTGTCCCTTGAATGAGTGCTAGATGAATGGCTTGATTCTCTTACAATTCCTTTGGATGCAACCTTTGATGGTGATAATAGATGCTTATAGATTGGTCCTTTATTTTTTTCACATAGCTTTGTATTTATATGATTCCCTTGTTTGAATTTTGTAACTGACAACTAAAAGGCTGACCCATAAGAAAACAAGATGATGAAAAGATAAAAGAGACACAAAATGGGTGAGTAAGATAAAAAGAGGTTGGGGGAACTATACGATGGAAAAGTGACAAGCGAGCATGGGAATCTACAAGTAACTCTTCCTCACACCCGACCTCCCGAGGTCGTGCCGAGATAGCTGGTGGGGATGGAATATATGTGGGGTATAGAAAAACTAGTTAGGAAATCTTATATCTTCGACGCGCACTAATGGAACTTGTGAATCTAAAGCAAAGAAGGCCCTCCTAACCTGAATTGGTGTGATAGATCGGTCAGCGAGGATGACTACTCGAAGGCTCCAATCAATATTGAGCTCTGGCGTGATTCGATCTATAGGTTATAGGATATGTGGAAAATGACCTGGGATTGTTTCGTGTATGTCTCCAGATAGGGTCATAAGATGGATGATGGATATATAGTGGATTCTATGGGTGATTCTCTAGTCTAGTCCAGAAATCCTTAGCTTTGTTAGCTGCTATATCTAATAAGGATAACTGTGTGATAATATCTGGTGGAAGTGGAGAGGCTCTAAATACTAATGTGTGTAAACCAGCATCAACGTCTGATTGACCTGTGGACTCATTGGGTTGTGGGATCTGTGAATCATAGCCGTAAGTTCATGGTCGTTGTGGACCTCCTATGGTCATGTGCAGAATCAATCCCTAATCCCTACTATCCAATAGTTGTATGCCTTTTCGGCCTCTATATTTAGAACTAAAAGTTGTGTAATCTTCTCAGAGTACCTTACAAGCATTTTGGCAACTTGAATTCTTAAACTAGTGTCTATGTCAATAAGGATATCTCCTGCATCTGGCTGTGGGACCAAAGGATCACAACCGAACATTTTCTCTCTTTCAAGCCCTTCTACAGTCATGTAGATATCTATTTAGGGAAATCTGTAGTTTGGTTGGTTTGTCCAAAATGCATGTGCTTTTTCATCTTCTATGTTTAGTCCTCTTAACTGTGGGCTGATTTCTTGTAGGTCTGTTGTTGTTTGGAAGACTTGGATTCTAAGATTCTGATCTATATCAGTTATTGCTGTAACAAGATTGGGTTGAGGCACGATTGGCTCGAATACGTATTCTCTGGGCTCCCTAGGTCCCGTGATTGTCATACAAAAGGAAATAAATCTAACTAAAGTAAAATAAACTAAGTATGCAAAGTATATCTACAACGTATATATATCTAAATCTAATCGAAAGAGAAATTATTTAATATATCTAGAAATTGACAACTAAACTAATAACGAAATTAAAACAAACAAAGCAGCCGAGTATAGCTACTTGCCTGTGCAGTTGTAAATCTATTCTAAATAACGAAATAACTGATCTAATCTATTTGAAAGACTCTCAATCCTACCTCAAAAGTGAGGAATGAATCATAGTTTCTCAGAAACTATCAATCCCCACAGCTTCCCCGGCAATATCGAAAGTGAGATTAACTGAAATGAAATGATTCACTATTCTATTTGATATATTTTAACTAGAACTTTGAAAGCTTGAACCTGGATTTTGCAGAATAGTGGCGAATCTGATTGTGTGTGGCTTTGTCCCCTCAGTGTGGTCTCCTCATTCCTTCATGCTCACGTGAATCCAGAAAAGCGTGTAATGCTAGCATCAATAGAAGTAGGTATTGGAACAATGGCAGCTTTGGGTGTAGACTGAATACAATGCGAGTAGGAGAGGGATAGCGTAAGAGAACAGAGCTTGGCTTATGTAATTCCTAGTGGGATTTATTGCGAGTCATACAACACAAAACATCCAGAACCTGAAACTATCCTTCTTGACAAACAAAACCTGCAACTCTAATGGCTTCAGACTGAAAATGAAACTATCCTATCTCAATTGATTATATGAAATAGTAATAACACTAGCACAAGAAGATCATGTAGCTTCTAAACAACAAAAAAAACATTAACTATGCATGCAACAAATAAAACTAATACAATTCCTAAGCAAGAACTGAAAGACTAAAATTGAAATGAGAGAATGAGAGGAAAATTTTGAGGGGCCATTTGCTTGAAAACCAACCAGCTATTTATAGAATTCCCATTTACCCAAAGGTGAAATCCAAATTGAACTCTTTTACAATAAACAATGGAAAAACACTATTCCAGGGAACCAAAATCATAAATACGAGCAAAGGCGGTGAAAAAAGTTGGTAAATGTTGAAATTTTATGTGAGTCGCGATAAAATGAATGTTCTGGAAAAATGCGTGAAGGACCGCCACCCTGAGCAGGGGTGGCGGTTACAGGACCGCCACCCTGCCTGGGTGGTGGTCACGAGACCACCACCCTAGGCAGGGTGGCAGTTTCGTCACTGAAGACCAAAAGTACAAAGAAAAGAGGGGAGAAGAGAAAAACAAAGCATGCAGAGGCTAAGTGGGGCATGCGGGATGTTAATGTACACTTGGAGAGATTTTCTGAATCCCGAACACCTTGCGAGGAGACCTGTATCATCATTGGGGCACGTGTAACATTGTTCTGGCAGTGTAGTACCCTACAATTTTGGGTACGTACATATTGCCCCCTCGGAGAAGCGTTTTAGCCATGAAGAGGCGTAAAATGGTGGGTCCGAGTATGGTGGTCCCAAAATGGGAGGTTAGAAATTATACCTGACATGTTCATGTGTCGAAATGATGCCATCCAAAATTCCCGCTACCTACAAAATGAAAAGAGGACTCAAGTGTAGATAGAAAATAAAGCAAAAAATAAATACTAAAATAATATAAAATGAGGACTTGCCATTCGTGTGGGGATAAGAACTTACCTCTGTTGGTGCTCCAAACCTATGAAAAGGGGCATTCAAAATGAGTCAAGGTGATATATATGTAAAATGGGCCCATTTTCCTATTCATTTGCGTGTGTTGATTTGATTGATTTTGAGCTCTGGGACCCATGGTGATGGTTTTTGATGAGAGTATAGTCAAAATGTTCGTGACGAGATAGTGATCATGCCTCCGCGAGCGGAACATCGACCCGCGAGATCACAGGTTAGTTCTTCTTGATTTAGCGTTTTTACCCCCAAAATGTTAAAATGATGAAATTTTTGTCATGGGGGGATTATTTTTGAAAATGTCAGTGTTAATAGGGTCACTTAGGGGGGCGCCTAATGGGTAGGCTTTGTTTTAGTCAAAATAGTCATTTTTTCATGTTTTTAGGCATTTTTTAGGGCACGTGACCCATTTGAAAATTTGGGACACGACCGCCACCCTGAGCAGGGTGGTGGTTACAGGACCGCTGCCCTTTAAGGTGATGGTTACGGAACCACCGCCCTGCTCAGGGTGGCGGTCCTTTACAGAATGCCAAAAACTCAGTGTTTTGAGCCAAATTTTGCATTTTTAGTATTCTTATATGTTTTAATGATTTTTCCAATGTAATTTGAATACTAACTTACTCCGTTTGGCATGTTTTTGGGTGTATGCAGGCGAAGGAGGAATATATCAGATGGAGCTGAGAGAGAGAGTGTGATTGGCTTCCAGCAGTGTTGGATGCACTTTCTCAGGATGAGCAGGATACTCTTCAGAGGGCTGACATATTGCGTATATCATGGGTCCCACATGTTGCACCTTCTAGTCACATACTTTGTGACTTGTTTTCATATTGGGATGCTGATCGGAACACTTTCCAATTTCCAGGAGTCAGGGGTGAGTGGACTATCACCTTAGAGGATGTCTACCGCATCTTGGGAGTCCCGATCATCGGGAGATGACTCACACTTGAGACAGCAGGATCGCGGGCTCTGATAGCTCAATGGGCCACATACATGGGAGACAAGTTGTCTCCACTAGTTCGAAGAAGGGGGTGAGGGTCCGTTCCATTCCTAGCTTGCCTATCCCCTTGATTCGTCAGGCTATTATGGGGATCCTTGCCTCGAGATTGATCGGGGACAAGGGAGGGGACACTTTACTCTACTGTTGGTCCCCTATTATTGCACAGATTGAGGCACATGGCCAGATTTATGCCTGGGGAGCTGACATTCTTGGGACCACCTATCATGATTTGTACTGGGTGGTTCACTTACAGGGACAGTCTTTGAGCCATCCGACCCTGGTTATGAGCTAGGTCTATGAGCGTATCATCCCTTATGGGAGAGGTGTAGAGGTGGCGGATCCCAGAGCTATGAGGGCAGCTAGATGGACAGAGATGTCGGTGCTTAGAGCACCTCACCAGCCAGTTACTTCCCTGACTACTGATGATATGGAGGCCACACCTTATCAGGCCATGGCAGGGTTGTGGGGCGAGGAGACCCTCACTTTGATTTCCTACTCTACTACAGGGTAGCTTGTGGATAGGACGGGGAAGGTGGAGACACACCCTTTTGATCGAGTGCCTCAACAGTTTGGCCTTCCTTACGTCGGTATGCTCCCCCAGTGGTGCCAGTGTTCAGATCAGTTCAGGAGGCTAGGGGAGGTCCTAGAGGCCGGGGTTGGACTGTTGTTACTCCTGGTGTCCCTATTGTAGCTAGGCGGGTAGTACATGCTCGAGGGAGAGCCGGTGCTCCTCAGGCACCCTTACTTCAGATTGCCACCGGTCCTACCCACAGCAGCGATGACCCCATTGATATAGACTCTGAGTCTGAGGAGTTCACAGGGGGAGAGACAGAGGAGGAGACCGAGGATATGGAGGTCAGTGAGTCGGGTGGAGAGGAGGACAGTGATCCCGAGTGGCATGACACTCAGGAGATCTTACAGGCTGAGAGGGTAGAGCAGAGTGTGGAGAGGGTGACTCTAGTCTCAGAGGAGCCACCCTCTTAGGACATAGGTGGGGAGGATGAGTCCATAGTAGGACGTTATGTTGCCCCAGGCACCGGAGGAGGACATCAGTCAGTGGTGGCATCTGTGGTAGGTGCTGATCCTAGGGATCCCTCTTGGAGGCCCAGAGATCCGAGTGAGTTATCACCTTTCTCTTAATATTTGTTTTTAGCTAGGATTGTCTTAGTTGCTATCTCTCCTTTTGTTCATTCTTGGTTTTACCTTTTGATCATTTTCTAATTCACTTTTCTCCTTTGCTTGCAGAGACTGCTGATGAGTGGTGAGACCTGATTCACTGGGTATGCACTGATACCCTGATGATCCCCATGGAGAAGACTCGCATGGAGCTATCCATGGATGTAGGGGAGCCTTCAGCAGCTGGTAGGCACAGTGATGTCTTTTCCCCTATCTGGCATGTGGCCAAGATGGTGACTACCCTCTGTACTGAGTTGGCTGGGTATAG
This sequence comes from Taxus chinensis, assembly GCA_019776745.2. NCBI lineage: Eukaryota > Viridiplantae > Streptophyta > Pinopsida > Cupressales > Taxaceae > Taxus > Taxus chinensis. Next base: position 296,549,576 of record CM034157.1, read on the forward strand.
GATAGTAGAGTGCCTGATGAGGAGTCACTCTCATAGCGAGGCCACAGCTGCTCCTCGGGACCATGAGCCCTCAGTGCATTCAGAGCGCTGGCGTAGCCAGAGTCCTAGACGTGGTCGTGCACCTTCAGAGGGGTCTCATAGGGGTTGAGAGGCCACTTGGCTCTCTTAGATTGTTTATATGATTTATTTTGTATTTCCTGGGCTCATTGAGCATTTTGACCATGCCTAGTGCATGATGGCATTGTACATAAAGCTTGATTATATATATATACCTCTTTTTGGATCAGACTCTTGGTGTCTAGGATTTTGTGATTTGTTTCCACATGTAAATTATAATGTTGTTTTTATATGCTTTTCAGAATGTATGCAAATGGAGAACAAATGATGTGAATGCTTTCTTTCTTTTTGTATTTCGTGATGCTGATATATGATAATGTAGACACAATGTGATCTTGAACTTTAGCTTGCATAAGCAATTTTTCGGTACTTCATATAGTTTTGATAGAATATGATGATGAACTAGTATGATAAGTAGATGTACTTTCCCCATTCCTAACTCCACGCAACTAGTAAGATGCGAGGGCTCACCACTGAGAGCTAGAAAGGGCACAAGCTATGAAATTTGTTGAATGGTAGTGATGAGAGATAGACAAAGATTTGGTGGAACCAAATTAGGATGCTACAAACCTATTCTACTCAAGTGACTCCATAGTTTAGAATGCAACTTGCTTTGTGGTTTATCTAGACTTAGATCCGTAGATGGCCACATGGTTGACAAAATCTGGTTTTCAGGGTTTTGAGCTCTCTTGGAATTTTGGACATCTGATTCACTTGTTTTTGACTCAAGATTTCAAAGGTTTATTTGAACTATTTGCTTATGACCTTCAACATTTATTGTCAAGAGAACCCCCTGTACCTTGCCCCATGCTTCTAGTAGGAAGCATGGGCTTATCACCATGGACAAGGCATAGGCGAGTAAGGGCATTCCCATCCTTTCCCAACCCTACGTCACTAGTAAGAGATGCAAGCTCATCACCAAAGGTTGGTAGGGCAAGGAAATGTGTAAAAATAAAATTTTCTGTTTGATCTATATTTGACTTATTTATTTGAGAAAAATGTCAGTATGTTCTTATTTCCAAAGATATCTTATATATGGGATAGATGTGACACTATGAAGCTTCTAGAATAGACCATAGGCAAGACACCTATCCTAGGAAGAAACAAAAGTGAGAACAAGCATGCAGGCCTTGGTATGGCTACCATTAAGACTTTGTCATATCTAGCTTTAATTGATGAAATGATTCTGAAATGGTTGATGATGCTATGAAAATGAAGAAGTATGATTGAAATGCTTCTGCCAATACTATCAGAAGTTTGTAATGAATTACTTGCAAATAAGTTCCTTGATCACAAAACTTTATGAAACGAGTGGACAAAATGAACCTAACTACATGAAGATGCAATGTAGATATAATTATACAAATAGTGTTGGTCGCTTATGCATAGAATCATTTAAGATGCAAGGAATTGACTGTTTCATTGAATTCCTCACCTTCTAGTGTACATAATAAATACGCACCATTTCCATAGTCCTTTGTGACTCGGTATGGGCCCAACCATTTGGGCCGGAATTTCCTTCCTTCACCGGTCTTCTTATCGATCTGGCTGTCTAGTCTTAGAACTAGATCTCCTTCATATATTTCTCATTCATAGACCTTTTTGTTATACTACCGGCACATCCGGTCAGCATAAACTCTATGCCACTATTCAGTGTCTAATCTGGCCTCATCTAGGCTTTCTAGTTGGGAGAGACGTGCTTCTCTATAAGCTTCTTCATCCAGAATCCCTTGTAGTGAGATGCGGAGGACTGGGTATTTCAACCTCAAGTGGGAGAACTGCTTCTACTCCAAATACCAATGAGAAAGGAGTTGCTCCTGTTGGTGTTCTTATTGAGGTTCGGTGGGCCCACAAGGCCGGATATAACTTTAAATGCCAATCTCATTTGTTTTCTTTTACCGTTTTAAGGAGAATAGCTTTCAACATTTTGTTTGTTGCTTCAGCCTGCCCATTAGCTTGAGGGTAATATAGGGAGGCTGTATGATGGTTTATTTTAAATTTACTACATAGCTCATGGACCTCATCATTCTTAAAGGAAGTGCCATTATCTGAGATAATGATTTGTGGGACACCGTACCTATAAATGATCTGGTTCAAGATGAACTTGGTGATCACGACACCTGGTACAGTGGTAAGAGGCATGGCCTCTACCCATTTGGTAAAATACTCGGTGGTGGTGATTATGAAGTTATGGCCATCTGTTGATGAGGGAGAGAATTTCCCTATCAAATCTAGGCCCCATGTAGAAAAGTTCCATGGAGTTGCGATTGGTTATAGAGCTTATGTCGGCATGTGAATTTCGTGGGAAAATTCTTGGCACTTATGGCACCTACGTACAAACTCTACTGCGTCGTGTTCTAGAGTGGGCCAGAAATAGCCCATCCGATGTATTTTGTGGAGTAGTGGCATGACCACCAAAATGGCCTCCACATATTCCACTGTGGGATTCGTAGAGAATCTTCTTGGATTCTTCTGTGTCAACACACCTTAGAAGCATTCCATCGAAAGCTTTGCGATAGAGCACTTGTTCTATAATAACGTATTTAGCTATGATAATGTGTAACCACCTTCTTTGCTATGGTGTAGCACCTTCTGGATATGTATGGTCCATGATATAATTAATAATATCAGTATACCAAGGACATTCAGAGATAGGAGGTCTGGTTTCGATGTAATATATGCATTCATCGGGAAAATCTAGATCTACTAGATCGCCTCCGTCTAACGGGTTGTCGGCTAACCAATCTGCAATGATTTGTCCCTTAATGGACTTCTGGTTTACAAAAGTTAATTCAAATTCACCCATTAAGGTTATAAAGCATCCAACCTTTTTAGACAAGGACCCTTGCGTGAGGAAAGTTCGTAAATGGTCTATTTTTACAATGACCCTTGTTTCTTGGTTTAGCATGTAATGTCTTAGATGTTTGATTGCAAAGACTATGGCAAGGCATTCTCATTCTACCTGCGTATAACACATTTCATAATCGAGAAATGTTTGGCTAATGAAATAGATCACACGTTCTCGTTTATTGTTGTCTTCTTGAGCCAACATGCAGGCTAGCGAGACATCTGTAGCTCGTGAATATAAGATCAAAGGATGATCTGGTCTAGGTGGCATTAACGTGGGAGGAGACAACAAGAAGCATTTAACTGCTTCGAAGGCCTCATGGCATTCCTTTGTCCAAATAATGCAGCAATCCTTTTTCAACAAATTGTTGATTGGATGAACAACAAAACTCAAGTCTGGGATGAATCTTCAGATTGCACCGAGCTTTCCGAGAAATGATCTAATGCCAGAATCATTTGATGGTGGGATCATCTCAAGAATAGCCCAGATTTTGGCTGGGTCCACATCGATCCCTCGTGATGATATAATGTAACCTAGGAGTTTCCCTCCTGTCACACCAAATACACATTTTTCTGGATTTAGTGTGACTCTGTATTCGATCAAACGTGAAAGGATGATGTGGAGCACTTCTGGGTGATCACAACACTTCCTGGCCTTGGCCAACAAGTCATCTACATAAGATTCCATGATTTTATGAATAAGATCATGAAATATGTATGTCATTTCCCGTTGGTATGTAGCGCCAGTGTTCTTGAGACCGAATGGCATAACAACGTAGCAATAAGTTCCCCAAGGAGTTATAAACGTGGTTTTGGCTTGGTCTTGTTCAGATATTCTGATTTGATTGTATCCCGAGAATCCATCCATGAGAGACAAAAGCTCAAATCCAGCTGTTGCGTCAATGATGACATCAATGGATGGTAATGGGAAGTCATCCTTGGGGCACGCTTTGTTAATGTCTCAGAAAGTCTATGCAGATGCGTATCTTCCCATTCTTTTTTAGAATGGGAACGATATTAGATACCCACTGAGAGTAATCAACCAGTTTGATGAACCCTACTTGGAGAAGCTTCATTACTTCTTCCTTCACCATGAGAGCTACCTTGGGTTTCATTGGTCTCGATTTTTGTTTAATTGGCTTTGCATCTGATTTGGTGATGAGGTTATGTACTGTGATGTGTGGTGTAATTCCCTGTCATTTCTTTATAATTAAATGCAAAAGCCTTTTGATGTTCTTTGAGGATTCGAGTGTGTATTTCTATTTCTTCTGGAGTTAACGAAGATCCTAGTTTCAAGATCTTTGGTTCTTCCTCCGTTCCGATGTTAATATCAATTGTTTCTTTGATTAAAGAAGCGTTACCTTCTTCAAACTCAGGCGGGGCTGGAGGTAGTTCCAGATCTTCTCCATTCTCTACCACGTATATGTCGAGTTCCTTTTGTGGGGGAAGCTCTACCATGGGATTTCCAAAGTAAGAAGATGAATGTGGGATTAAGGACAAATCTACCATGTGATGGGTGAGATGTAACTCTGCATAGGTGTTTAGGTAATCAAGAGTGGCTCTATCACTGTCAATGTGACCTAAGATAGTAGATGTATTCTCAACTATGTTTGTTAAAAGAGGGTTTGTTGACATTTTCTTTACTAATGGTTCAGTACGAAGGGATACCATGAAACGGGTGTCTTCCAACTCACTGTTTGGAGTGAAACGTGAAGCTGAGGTTGCTATCAAATCTGCGAGAAGGTTTTTTTCTCATGGGATTGCTTCAATTGATATGAAGTTAAATCCTTTGCTCAAATCTAATACTACTGTTTTGTAGAGCTGTAAGTGTTCAGCTCTAGTCTCATACACCTCAGAGACTTGGTTTGCTACTAATTGTGAGTCTCCTAACACTCTGATGTCATTAACACCGAGCCTCTTAGCTATGATGAGGCCAAGGAGGAGGGCTTCGTACTCAGTGCCATTGTTTGTACATTTGAAATTTAATTTAAAGGTGAATGGTAGGATCTTTCCTTCGGGTGAAGTAAAGATCACACCTGCCCCAGCCCCATAACGACATCTAGCTCCATCGAAATGGAGAGTCCAATATTTAGTTGGGAAGATGGATGTTGGGACATTTGCTACGTCTATTTCTTCTGCTTTGGTTACTTCTACCATGCAGAGTTCTTCTGCTGGAAGAGAACCAACTCCTAGGGTATATCCCATACCTACAGAATCAAATGGTAGGAAAATTGGTAGATCCTGTTCTAGCAATTCAAAAATCTTTGTAGTAGTTCCTAATATATTGTTTCTACAATGTTAGCTTCATCCTTGAGGGCTGGGATGCTCTTGATTAGGTAATCTCTAGTTCTGTTGTAGGTATTAATTTTTCTTCCGGTTTTGAGTCAGTTGGCTTGTTAAGTTGGTTTGTTGGGAGTTCAAACTCAGAAGTGAATGCCTGGCCTTTTCTTCAGGTCTGCTAGGTGTATATCGAATGGTTTCGGATCACCTTTTGCTACGAATATCTTTCCTAAGTGCAAGAATCTTATTTCTTGAAATAATGTAGAAGGGATTGCCTTCATACGGTGTATCCATGGTCGGCTGAGGATCATATTATAGTTGGTTTCCCGATCTATAATATAAAACTCAGTTAGGATTGTTTTGGGTCCTAAGGTGACTGGTAGTATTATAGTCCCAATCGAAGTGGCTTTAAGGCTATCATAGCCTCTTAGCGTATTCCGAGTCGTGGAACAATTTGTTTCTCCATACCCTAGCTTTTGAAGGAAAGAGAAGGGGACTATGTTAACTGCTGCCCCATCATCAACCATTGCACATTTAACGTAGTTGTTATAAACCCACACTTGTAAATGTAAGGCTGGATCACCTCTACGTGCAATCTCAACATCTGTTGGCATTTTGTTTATGTCGAATATAAACTCGGTATCCCTATCTGGCTGCCCCGGAGGGTGAATATCAAAGTCTATATGGTTTACTTGTGTTTCGGGAGGTGGAGTGATGTTAATTAAATGACCTAAACCTAATGCTTCTAAAAGAGCAGCCCTATGGGCAGGAGAGTTCTTCAATAAGTCCAAAAAGGAGATGTGGGAGAAGGTTTTTGTTAGGTCATTAATTAAATCATAGGCACCTACGGGTTTTACTAATGGTTGTTGAATGTTATCTGTCTCTAGCGGGTAACTTGGATTTGGCTGAGAGGAATACTCTCGTGTCCTTGTTATAGCTTCCATGTGTAGCTCGGTGTCTAACTCCACTAAACTGACTATTTTGGGTCGTGGCTGACTTCCTAATTGCGGTGCGACAGGTGGATTTAGTGAAGTCGAGGCTTCATGATCATTGTTTCCTGTCATCACACCCTTGTTCGTCCCATTTGGATTTAATTTATTGTTATTGTGATTTGGGAGTGGATCATTGAAGATTTTGAGGGGTGCATTTTGAGGGGAGACTGCTCCCGTGAAAGTATTTGGCACAGGTGATGCAGGATCTGCTAAGAACATATCTATGAAAAGTTGTCTTTGTTCCTCTGGCAAACGTTGCATGAATTTATTGTAATCGTGGCAAGTCCTAGTGTCATGGCCTCAAATTTTGTGGAAACCACAATACGAGTTAGGATTGTAATTCCTAGGTTGCTGGTTTGGCATGTGTTGTGGTCCAAAACTTTGATTAAACTGTTGACTATTAGGATTAAGGTTTTGCATTTGTCTTTGGTTTTGGTTCTGGTTTTGATATCTAGTTGAGTTTTGACTTGGACCCTGTGTCTGGACCCGCCGTTGTTGTTTTGTTGTTGTTGTGGATGATTAAAATCCACTGAGTTGATTGTTGGGGTAAAATTGTTGTTTCGTTGATTGTTAACCAGTGGTGGAGCATTTACAACATTTGCCTTTTTAGCTTGGTCAGTTACTCCATCTGTTGTTACGCCGTGATTTTTGTTAAGGATTTTAGGTCCTTGATTGGCATTTGTGGTAGTAGGATAGGTCGTAGTATTTTGATTGGGGATGATTAACCTCCATTTGTTCCATATGCCTTGTGACCACTATCTGTTACAGCTTGATCTATTCGGAGGGTGCTCTCAAGTACTTCATCGTAAGTTCTTAGTGGGAACTTCTGGACTTCTTCCTTTATCTCTCTACTGAGAGAATGAAGGAATAAATCACATAGTTCCATCTGATCCATGTTTGGAGCACTTGCCGAAGAATAAAGGACTGTACGCCATCTTTGGATGAAATGAGCAACAGATTCATTGTGTTCTTGCTTAATATGCAAGAATTCCCTGATTCCTGTTCTCAACAATTTGTTCATGTCGAATGCCTTGATGAACTCTGAAACGAGTTGTTTAAATGAATGGATGGAAGCTTCAGGTATTCTGTAATACCAATCGAGGGCAATGCCCTCTAAAGTTTTGGGGAATATTTTAGCAACAACCCCATCCCAAGGGAGCAGTTCTCGAATGGCTGTGGCATAGGCCTTGATATGTGCATTCGGGTCTCCCTCCCCTTTGTATTTGGGAAAATCAGGAAGAGGTCTTGGAAGCATGATGCTTCGTATAGTGAAGTCTAAGGGCTCTTTCAAATATTCTGAATAAGTTCCTATCGCATAGGTTTCGACCATCGATGGCGCTTGCTGAGGGGGTGGAGGTGGAATGGGTTGTTGGTATGGCGTAGCGTATGCATTTGTAGGGACATAAGGAAATCCCTGTGGTTGAGAAAATATCCCGGGAGAAGAGAACATATCTCCTTGCGGTGATTTGGAATACATGTTTAAGTACGGAGGAGTATTGCCCAGGAATGGATTATTTTGTACTAGACCGGGAGGTATCATATTTTCCACCGGAGTGACGTTAGAAAACATGGTTCTAGTTGGCGTTTGTTGTGAATACTGAGGAGGCATGCCCAACGTGCCTGTTCCTATGAGGAGGTCTACTTGGCTAGGATGATGTGGAGGGTTGGGGATTCCTACTTGCCCAAAATATGAATTTTGATTTGCTTGAGCAAGTTCCAGCCCTCTAACCTTTTCAGCCAAGGCTGAAATGACCTCTATTGGTGAAGACACAGTATTTTTCCTTACGGGTGTTTGTTGTGTCATTTGAGGCTGCAAAGGGGTATGATACCCTGCTATGAATTGGTCGTTATCCTGCCAAACTTCACCGAGGGAATTTCCCATAGGTGGAGGAATGGGGGTGTTTTCCTGGAATAGGGTATCAGATTGTACTTGTAAGCTCCCTACTGGTGGATACATGTTTTGGAAGTGTTTATCACTTTTAGTGAAGTGTGCTAAGTATTCCTCATCCAAAAAAGGGAGTGGGTCTGACTGTCTACTGATCTGTGGTCTGAATAAGACCTGAGGAGATGAAATAGATTCTCTAGTAAATGTCATATTATTAGAGCCTGAAGGCTCTGGTTGTTGTGTACGTCGATCAAACTCCTCAATCTGGAATGAAGAACTTGAGCTAGTTCTTTGAGGGGGAGTTTGAGATGATAAGTAATTATTTGAATAATTATCAGCCCATGCAGAAAGTGAGGGCGATGGTTGTCTATTTGTTTGACTATAGCTTGTTTCAAGACCTGAAAGAGGTCTGCCATATGCATCGTATCCCGACATATTTGGGGGGTATATGAATACCCACAGAATAATGGGAAAGAGCGAAGGTGGATGGAAGAAGAAATGAAAAAATAAAATTTTTTTGGTGAGCTGATGTGAAGAACTGTTTGATTCACGTCGGGTTCACCAATTTTGTATGATGGAAAAGTGACAAGCGAGCATGGGAATCTACAAGTAACTCTTCCTCACACCCGACCTCCCGAGGTCATGCCGAGACAGCCGGTGGGGATGGAATATACGTGGGGTATAGACAAACTAGTTAGGCAATCTTATATCTTCGATGCGCACTAATGGAATCTGTGAATCTAAGGCAAAGAAGGCCCTCCTAACCTGAAATGTTGTGATAGATCGGTCAGTGAGGATGACTGCTTGAAGGCTCCAATCAATATTGAGATTCGATCTATAGGTTGTGGGATACGTGGAAAATGACCTGGGATTGTTTCGTGTATGTCTCCAGATAGGGTCATAAGATGGATGATGGATATATAGTGGATTCTATGGGTGATTCTCTGGTCTAGTCTAGAAATCCTTAGCTTTGTTAGCTGCTATATCTAATAAGGATAATTGTGTGATAATGGTTGGTGGAAGTGGAGAAGATCTAAATACTAATGTGTGTAAACTAGCATCTACGTCTGATTGACCTGTGGACTCATTGGGTTGTGGGATCTGTGGATCACAACCGTAAGTTCGTGGTGTTGTGGACCTCCTATGGTCATGTGCAGAATCAATCCCTAATCCCTAATATCCAATAGTCGTATGCCTTTTCGGCCTCTATATTTAGAACTAAAAGTTGTGCAATCTTCTCAGAGTACCTTACAGGTGTTCTGGCAACTTGAATTCTTAAGCTAGTGTCTATGTCAATAAGGATATCTCCTGTGTCTGGCTGTGGGACCAAAGGATCACAACCAAATGTTTTCTCTCTTTCAAGCCCTTCTACAGTCATGCAGATATTTATCTAGGGTAATCTGTAGTTTGGCTGGTTTGACCAAAATGCATGTGCTTTGTCATCTTCTATGTTTAATCCTCTTAACTGTGGGCTGATTTCTTGTAGGTCTGTTGTTGTTTGGAAGACTTGGATTCTAAGATTCTGATCTATATCAGTTATTGCTGTAACAAGATTGGGTTGAGGCACGATTGGCTCGAATACGTATTCTCTGGGCTCCCTAGGTCCCGTGATTGTCATACAAAAGGAAATAAATCTAACTAAAGTTAAAGTAAACTAATTATGCAAAGTATATCCACAGCATATATATATATCTAAATATAATCGAAAGAGCAATTATTTAATATATCTAGAAATTGACAACTAAACTAATAACGAAATTTAAAACAAACAAGGCAGCCGAGTATAGCTACTTGCCTGTGCAGTTGTAAATCTATTCTAAATAACGAAATAACTGATCTAATCTATTTGAAAGACTCTCGATCCTACCTCAGAAGTGAGGAATGAATCATAGTTTCTCAGAAACTATCAATCCCCACAGCTTCCCCGACAATATCGAAAGTGAGATTAACTGAAATGAAATGATTCACTATTCTATTTGATATATTTTAACTAGAACTTTGAAAGCTTGAACCTGGATTTTGCAGAACAGTGGCGAATCTGATTGTGTGTGGCTTTGTCCCCTCAGTGTGGTCTCCTCGTTCCTTCATGCTCACGTGAATCCAGAAAAGTGTGTAATGCTAGCATCAACAGAAGTAGGTATTGGAACAATGGCAGCTTTGGGTGTAGACTGAATACAATGCGAGTAGGAGAGGGATAGCGCAAGAGAACAGAGCTTGGCTTATGCAATTCCTAGCGGGATTTATTGCGAGTCATACAACACAAAACATCCAGAACCTGAAACTATCCTTCTTGATGAACAAAACCTGCAACTCTAATGGCTTCAGACTGAAAATGAAACTATCCTATCTCAATTGATTGTATGAAACAGTAATAACACTAGCACAAGAAGATCATGTAGCTTCTAAACAACAAAACAACACTAACTATGCATGCAACAAATAAAACTAATACAATTCCTAAGCAAGAACTGAAAGACTAAAATTGAAATGAGAGAATGAGAGGCAAATTTTGAGGGGCCATTTGCTTGAAAACCAACCAGCTATTTATAGAATTCCCATTTACCCAAAGGTGAAATCCAAATTGAACTCTTTTACAATAAACAATGGAAAAACACTATTCCAGGGAACCAAAATCATAAATACGAGCAAAGGCGGTGAAAAAAGCTGGTAAACGTTGAAATTTTATGTGAGTCGCGATAAAATGAATGTTCTGGAAAAATGCGTGAAGGACCGCCACCCTGAGCAGGGCAGCGGTTACAGGACCGCCGCCTACCTGGGTGGCGGTCACGAGACCGCCACCAGGCAGGGTGGCGGTTTCATCACTGAAGACCAAAACACAAAGGAAAAGAGGGGAAAGAGAAAAACAAAGCATGCAGAGGCTAAGTGGGGCATGTGGGATGTTAATGTACACTTGGAGAGATTTTTTGAATCCCGAACACCTTGTGAGGAGACTTGTATCATCATTGGGGCACGTGTGACATTGTTCTGGCAGCGTAGTACCCTTACAATTTTGGGTACATAAAAGGTTTTCGATGTGTGTACTTGTTTAGACAATTATTGGTGAGTGAATTTTCCAAATCCTTAGGAATATTAACAAATTGGGGCCAAATTTTCACTTTATTTTAATTATTCATTAAAAACTATTGTGAAAATGTTTTCTAAGAAAATCAAGATCCTATTTCCCATTGTTTTGATTGTTAGTTCAAAACCATTTTGAAAATCCGTTCTAAAAAATTCTTATCTTCCATTAATCTTTAGATTTTTATTTTAAATTAGTTGGTGTTCCACATTTCATTTAATCCTAATTCAATCCACTATGAAAATCAATTATTAAAAAAAATCTTTTTTGAATCCAAAATCAGAATAAAAAATTATTCTATCACACGATCAAAATATAAATCCAAGTCTTATATATTGAGTACCCATATTCAAGAATAATCTTATAAAATCTCAATCGACTTCTTATCTTGTTAATGTTCACTTTGTTCAAAGCTAATAAATATCCAAATTAGTCTGACAAGACTCTAGATTTAGTCTTATAATATCAATCAACATCTTATCCTTTGGACATTCACCGTCTCCAAATTTAAGCCTATCCTAGTCTATCAATCAAAACCTTTCATTTTGAATATTCACTTTGTTCAATGTTAAATCTATCAAATTTCAATCAAAAACCTTATCTTTTAAACATTCACTTTATTCAAAGCTAATTATATCATATTCCAATAACAAATGCTATCTGTTAAACATTCACTTTGTTCAAACCTAAGTATATCAAATGTCAATAAAAAACCTTATCTTTTAAACATTCACTTTGTTCGAAGTTAAGTCTATCAAATTACAATAAAAAACCTTATCTTTCTAACATTCACTTTGTTACAAGTCAAGTCTATCAAATACTAATCAAAATTATTATCTTTTGGACATTCACTTTGTCCAAATTTACGCATATCAATTCTACCAAATATAATTCTTATACTTTCAGATATTCACTTTATCTAAGTTTAAGCCAATCACTCAAATATGAATTCATATCAGTGTAATATTTCCAAATCAGATTCATGCATATCTTCCCTCTTCCTTCAATTTTGTATGGATTTTAGTAAAAAATGGTGGAAACTAAACACTATGACATATTTTCCATAAAATACAAAATTCCTTTTGACATAGATAGTTTTGATGAAGAAGAAGTTAAAAAAACTTAGATTTTAGAAGATGAACAATCCTAAATTGATGAGATTTTATGACAAAACAAATATTAATTTCTTCTTCATCTCCTAGAAATGGGAGCCAAACCACCTTTGTATTTATGGTGATGAAAATGTGAAACATCTTATAAATAAACCCAAATATGGCAAGAAAAAATAAAAAATGTAGTACTTCCGCGAACACATTAAACCAAACCTTATCTACAAAAATTGTAAGACATAACAAAGGAACTTTCCAATAGGATTTCTAAAGTTTCGAAAATCAATGAAGCAAAGGAACAACCAACTAAAGAGAGAAATAATAAATGAAATTCCTCTAAAAAATTCTCCATTTTCATAAGAATGAAAAAACATGAAAGAAACAATAATGGGGATGTAAAATTAATCAAAACACTTCAAGTTTGAAGATCTTTTCCCCTATCCATTTAAAAAATAAATGTTACATGCACCATTTCCTAAATTGTTCAAAACCTCCCATAAGTTTAATAAGTACAAATAAAATAATGGTCCATGAGAACATGTTAAATAAATATTCATGACATGAAAAGAGGTATCCTATAACGATGTTTATCTCTTATGTCTCTTCCTAGAGAGTCTAGGAAGAAAATTATTATGTTTGTTCTTACATCTCCCAAAAGGTTTGATGATAACCTTTACAGACCTATCAAAGAAGTTTTTCAAGCATTTATCTTTCAACATGGATTAAAAAATAAAAATTATAGAACTTTGTAACACTAAGAAAAGGAGTAATGAAACATTCACATCATTTCTTCAATGATGGAGAGGAATCACAAGTTTATTTCCTCATTCTATTCCAGTAAAGAAATTAGTGAGCATTTTATTTTCTAACATGAATTGGAAACTATCATTCCAAATACAAATGCATTGTTTTAAAAAAATTGAGGAATTCATTGAAGAAGGAGCACAAATCAAAAGGGATATCATTTCTAAGGTTATAATATAAAATCATTTGAAATATCATACTAATAAGGATAACAAAAAAATAACATGATAAATAAAAACTATTCAATCAAAATCAAAATGTTTTAAATGATGGGGTTAGAGAAACTTGATGTGTTCAAAATGTGAAAAATCAATCATCTAAAAATACCAATTCAATCAGCCAATCAATCAAAAGATCAAGCAAAGAAACTACTCCCTATGATGTCAGATGAAGAAAATTTATACCTCGCGGAAAAAGTATTTCTAGTGTCCTACACCAATTAGAAAGAGCTTATATGGTCACATATCCAATCACAAGACCCTTTAAATAGGGGAAAAAAAAACCCATGAGTATCACCACATCGACTATTACTCTACTGATCATTTTATAAGACTCCATCACTACATTCATGATTTAATCGATTGTGGAGATAAACCTACATTTCATTAATTCTGGACATATGTTAAAAAATATAGACTTTTAATATCATAATTTTTGGTTTTATAATTGTTGAAATTACATTCCAAAATTTCCATTTTTGGTTTTTATCTAGTGTGATATCAGATTCCAATATTGATATTATTGGTTTTTAAGTAGTGTAATATCTAATTCCAATATGTAAACTTTTTACAAGGTTAATTAGAAATTTTTTATTAACAAAATCATCCCATTTTACCATTAAAAGGTTTGCACTTTTTTGAGATAATATTCAACACTATTATCTAAGCTAATTTAAAATGGTAATTTTCCCATTCTAAACAAGTAACTTACAGATATTTAATTGAAATTTTAATTTGGATTTCATTTATTAAGGTTTATCAATATCGAAACTTAAATAATGGGTAATTGTGCATATAAATTTTGTAGTTATTAATTAAAAAATTAGGGGATTATAAGAATATAATTTAGTATCTAGACTTTGATAGGTTTGTATTTTATAAAGTTATTAGAACAATAAGAGAATAAGTTAATTGTGAATTGGAATTTTCCCATTCTAAACAAATAACTTAGGAATATTTTCAATAGAAGGATTGAGATGGAGGGGAACATTTTCATTATGAACACTTAATAATTTTCAATTAACCAAGTATAATACATCAATGGTTAAAATATGATTGGTGTTTTTAGAATTATAAGTCTCGTGGATTCATTTTTTAGTAGGATTATTAATGTCAAATTTTAATTAATGGGCTATGCACATAAGTTATGGGTTATACACATAACTTTAGGGAAAGATCACAGAACTTTGTGGTTGTAATGAAATCATAAATCAAGGCCAATTCCATGAAAAAACCACATCATGAAATTTTGAAATGATTTCCTTTTAAATAATATCCAATTCCCTGTAAATCACAACCAGCTCCATGTGAACTTACTTAGAGTATAATAAATTATTTATTATGTTTTTACAAATTAAATTAATTGCATGGCAGAAATTATAATAATAAGACAATAATAAGATTCAATAGTTCCATAAATGACATGATGTTTTATAGAATTATATGGAAAAATATTCCTAAATAATACAATACTCAATCTTCCATTTAATTATCAAATAATAGTATAACTGTAAATTTTTAATGGAGAAAGATTCAAAATAAATTTTCCAAAATCCACATCTCGGTCCTAGATGAGTTCACATACAAATCTATGATCTTTAATAGTTTCTCCAAGCTAACATTCATCATCCTCTTCGAGTATTTCAAGGTATGATTTAATGTCCTCATTTCCTTTATCAGGTATATTTATGAAGGAAATTTTCTAAACTTTTTTGGTGTCCATGCCCAGATGATGCTATCCGCATTGATATCTTACTTAAGCTTGTCTGAGATGGTCCGTGTTTTATTTATCCTTAAACAACCTTGATACAATTTTGTACCTTCTCCTCTCCCTGTATGTTTCTAATATTGAATTCTCAGCTTTTTGTTTACATCATTTCCTTCCCATTTAAGGAAAATATCCCAATGACAAAGGTCTCCCCATCCATATATTTTCATTATCATCTCCTGGTCGTATAATTAGTATTTATCCCTAGAACACATCATTCAACAGATTGAATTCTTATTTAGATCTTCCAAAAAAAGGCCCAACTTAAATATCATTATTACTTGGGATATGTTTACTAATGTAGTCTTCTTTGTGAATATGTGTGGCTCCAATTATTTGGTCATATATGTATTTATCCTATACTATTTTTGGCCAAAAACAAACATATGACCTCTTGCTACAATTTACAAATGGTCTATCCAAATCACATACAACATTTTCTCAATACTTGATCTTTGGAAGCCGATAGTCACTACCTTCTCCTGTTACAATTTTCCCCCAATGCTCAATATATGTTTTTATTCCCTTTTTTAGATCTTCCATTTCTTTGATTTATTTGAAAGGTGCCAAAGGAGGTTGACCTTATGGAAAGGTTGGTGCACCAATATCCTTTATATGCCATATATGGATTGGATGAGACTAATTTTCATCCATTATTATAGATTTATACTCCACAGTTGGTATGTCATCCATGACATAAAATTTGAGCATATTAGGTTTACTGATACCCACTATCTTATGGTTTCCATCTAATAATAATGGATCTAAAAAGTCCTTCAAGTTTTACACTTCCTCAATAAGGTAAGGAGTGAATGTGCTCGACCTTTCTTGGCATGTTTTGTAGGATTTCATGATATGTGGAAAATAAAATGTGTCTACTTTATGAAACAACATTGATAATATTCTAAAAGTCCCATTTATATCCTCATGAGTGTAACTCACTGGAAGGAATATTAGATTGTTGAATACATTTTTTTTCTGTTGATAGTGATGAAAATGAAAATAAGGTATGCTTATTTTTATCACTTGAAGCATTATCCAATTGCAAGTATAGGATCAATGGTTTCTTTTTGAATGAAGGATTCACACTAGCAATACTAACAAATTTTGAATGGTCAAATATTTCCTTTTACCTTTTACATTTTTCATGCACATAATTTTCTAATAGTGCATCATGAAATGCCTATTTGGATGATCCACAACTATACAAAAAATTCCCATACTCATGAATTACAGGTTCTTCAATCTTCCTGATACAAAAAGCTAATGATGTGACTATGTAGTTTACTCCACATTCAACAAATAACATACCAAAGAGGCCAAAATACCATGTCTTGCTTCCATGTGTGAGGATACTAGTCAAAGTAACTGGTAGGATCATAACATTATTTATTAAATTTGATTTTTTCCGATACTTATTATGAAAGTTTCCATTTTGTCCATTTTATCATGAAAAATTCTCAATAATCCATAAGGTTGTTCTTCTGATTGTAATATATGGGAATAATAAGTTACATGACAAATTTGAATATTTTCATTATGTATCAATGTATTAGTTAACTATGCTAATAAAATTAAAACTAACACCTTAATAGTTCCAAAACAAATCTAACTACACAAAGATCATCGTGCTAAGAACTTAAAGATACTAACTACCAACATTATGCATTAGAAATTTGAAGGAAAATCAAACTAATATGTTAATCATTTAACCTCTAATCTTTAGATTGCAACTATAAATGAACCTAGATAGATACATGGAAATCAAAGTTGATTGTTTGATCTTAAAGGGTTTGAGAATGGAGGATCATAAAGACATGGCTACAAGATCATTTTTATTCACTCCATAAGTCTCAAAAAATTGGATGGATGAAATGCAAGATGAAGATACCTAGCTTAACACTAATGGAAGATGCTCAAAGATGAAAATGCCTATAGTTATGCTATATGCATGAAAAGGTGTATGAATAAAGGTATGAGGAGGCTTATTTATATAAAACTCTAGTTTGAAGAAGCTTTGCATCCTATTGTATATGGGATAATAGAAAAGCTAGGTTAGTAATGGATAAACATGGTTTAGAGTGGTTGAGTTTACTTTAGGAGAGTTTAATTTATCCTTTAGTGACTCATGGGAGTTGAGGAGGGTGCATTAATTAAATCAAATTGACTAATTAATAGGGATGTGTAAGCTTGTAATAGTTTTTAGAAGAAATTTAGCATGGTCTAAGCTATGAGAGGAATTTAATCAAATAAATGATGATTTATTAATCTAATAGAAGAGAGAGTTAATTAATTAGGAATAATTAATTAATTCATATAGAACGGGGGAGTAAATAATGGAAGGTCATTAATCAACATTTTTTATTGATAGAAGAGTTAAATAATTAGTGTAATGTAATTAATTAATAGGGATAGAAGAGAAAAGTTGCATTATTGACGATATGTCATCAATTTGCGGGAAAGGGTGTGATTAGCGAAATTTAAGTATTTAAATTGCTTGATCTAAATTATAGGTGTCTAAATTTTCCCCTCTTTAGGGTGGTGTAAGTGATGTCACTTAAAAGATAGTATACAAATATAAACACGTAAATTTTGAAGAGATAGAAGAAAAATTAGTAGAATGAAGGATGCCACCTCGAGTGTTGATGGGGTGATGGAAGAGGTTAATCAATGATAAAAAAGATGAAGGAAATGGAAAGAGGAATGGGGAGGGGAAGGATGCCCCAATTTAATGAGAATAATAATGCTGATAAGAGAATGATATAGAAGAAAAATGAAGATGAAGAGAAAAGAACAAGATTTCATCCAGTGCAGTAAAAAAAATGTTGTGTCATCGTATTGCAAGTTATCTACATCATTAGTCCTTATTAAAAATATACGCATATGAAAAAAGTGTAGAACAACATGAAAACCCATAATACGAACATTTTTCCATTGCTTAAAAAACCAACCCAATGCAACATACAGAAAGTAATGCAATACGAGAAGGAAATAAGCTCATTTAAAAGGGAAACAAGTACAAACAAACATAGTCAAGCCAACAACTGTCATGATGGTTACACAAATGTTTTGTTACCAAGATGAAGATCCCTAAATGTTCATGATAAAAAAACAAGGGTTTAAAAGGATGTCCCAAGAAAGGATATATATGAGGGAAATTGATCAAGGAAACATGGTCAAACGATAAAGATTTTTCCGCTACGAAACAGTTACAGGCAACTCGATGTTCCCTAAAGTACAGAAAAAGCAAGCAGGTGAGATTTGTAAATGGTTGTACATCGATGATTTGTGATTCATTTTGTTCTTGAACATGTGAAAATACCAACAATATATGGGATGAATACCATGTGTAGGACATGAGTTTTAGCCATTATGGGCTTGTCCGCAATTTTTTGTAAATTTTTGAATTTTAACAAATTTTTTTGAGGTTTTGAACATTTTAAATTTTTTGAATTTTTGTGATTAATTAATTATTATTTTTGGAAATTTTCATTTTTTATATTTTTTTAGTGATTTTTTTAGAAGAAATGAGAGGATGGAAGATTTCCTTAAAGCAAGAAAAATTCCCCAGGGATAAGAAATGAGCGCAAGGTAGCAGAAAATGCCCCAGCGTAGTGAAAATGAGTTAAAAATAATTATTTAATAAAAAATAATTATCACCGTGGATAGAAGAAATGTTAGAATGACCACGGTGGTCATAACATGCTCGAGGGGCAACACAATGAGTTAAAATGGCTAAATATACCCCTCCAGAATGGGGTAAACTATCGTGATCAGTTTTACTTTCACCACATGTGTTATTGACTTTTAATTGTAAGACCTCGTGAGTGATGAGTGAGTTGGCAAGAGTGCAGAACCACTAGAGGTGTGCTAACATTGTTCAGGAGTATATTCGAGATGATGAAGATGGACAATTCATGAGTACTCCATCCCTTTCTGTCAATTTTAACTTTTAATTACATTAATTAGGGTAGTTATAAGGTTATTGTTTTGTGCGCACACCCTGGGGGTGCGTGCATGCATAAAAAAATATGTACGTGTAGGTATTGTTGGTATCTAGATTTAATCTCCTTCACAACTTGAACAACATCATGAATCTACACAAGACACTCAAGGATAGATAGATGTTTTGTATGTCGTTTGTAGCCAGGGATCACACCTATCTGCTTGTTACATTCAAGAATTGAGGGAGTGGATAGCACCTTCATAAGGGTTTTGATCTAACCCTCACTATTTTAGGTTGTGCCTATCAACCAAGGTAAGAGAACCTATATTGCAGCCCCTATATGGTAAGGAGATGAAGATATCCTTGTGTTTTGCATATGATGTGGAGGAGGCTTTGTGAAAACATGATCAAATATCCATTATCCAAACTCAAAGGAGCTGTCACTACTAAATGATGGAAATGTTCTCAAAACAAAGCTAGAGCTGCTAAAGACATGATAAAACCCTGATCAACTCTGTGCATTTTTGTGAAAGGATTGAATTATTTTATGGACACACAATGCATATGCAGGGGTATTGTAGGTAGGATGAGTTAGTTTAAAATGAAATTCTGATGAGAGATATTGGGACAAGAGTAGTTAGAAGTCATCACCTTCTTTGGGAAACCTTGCAAAAGAATTACAACACCTAAACAACAGAGATATTTCAATGAATTTGAAGTGCTCTTTCAACCAGGATGTGTGCACATATGGATGCCCAAATCTACACTATTCCATACAAAATTTGATAGCCTACCACAAAGGCTTGAAGAAAAATATCAATAAAGCATTCAGAACCCCTTGTTAGATCATGTCCTAAGGTACACCCAAAGGTTTACAAACACCCTCAATTTACAAGGAAGGTAAGATGAATTTAAATCTGTTTATCTCCACTCAAATGAATGCTCTTCTGAATGGAAGATTGTAGATGCCTTCAAACCCTCTACAAGAAATGAGACCATGCATGACCAATAAATATCCCAAACACAAGATTGCAACATGAGCATGAAACACAAATTGAAAACATACTGAAATACAAGTGCATGCAAGCTTTGCCAAGAGATAAAACCAGTTAATCCAAGAATTTGATCAAATATATCAGCAAGGGAATGTTATTTAGACAATCTCAAAGCTTTTTGATGGCTTTATAGCTGAAACCAACTCAACATGATGAACATTTGATGCAAACTGGAATCAAAATGGCTCTCAGGTAGTTTCTCAAAAAGGAAATGGACTTCTTCCAGTTTTCCCTGTGAAAATTCTTCTCTCCTTCTCCAAAATTCTCAACAGAACCAAAAAATGTTTCCAAAACTACATGATATACCCTATGCCAACTTGGATCCTTGCATCCCAAGCAAAGAATATGCCAAAGGGATCAAATTTGTTACAAAACCCTATCCATTTGATGAAAAATGATATAAAACTGTGAAACAGCTCGCCAAATGCCAGAGATGCACAAATATTTTAAAATATTGCATGAACTCAGATCCTTATCCATCCCAGGGTCATGTTTTTGGCATTCCACCATGCCAGCATGCATTTGCAATCATTTTTCACCTTTTTCCCTCACCATTTTTAACTCTGCAACTTTTCATTTTTACCTTTCACGTGTTTTTCACGGGCTGAGAAAAATATCTCATGAAAAACACTATAGGGCACTGAATTAGCTCAAATAAATGATGCCATTTGTGTTTAGAAGGCCGAAGGGATGCAGATTCATATAAAATTTCATGTGTTTTGGTGTAAAAATGATGATTCCACACTTCTTGGAGCTCCAATGGCGCCCAAAAAATGAAAATGCACAGCTGCCGTTGATTAAAATCAACTTTAAATGCCAGCCTTCCACGTGGCAGATCCAAATCCTCTTTAAAAATGCCAAAATTACCTTTTTTCCTTTGGATGGGGTGGGACACGTGTCCAAATATGATTGGGGCGGGCCCCCAATCCTAAAAATGCATTTTGAACCTTTTTTTATTTTGGGAAAATTTTGAAAATTTTCCCCGCGAGCCCCTGGATGCCACGTGTCCTCCTGTAGGTCCCCACCAAAACCGTGGGCCAATTTGATGAATTTGCACCACTTTTTTGAGAAAAGGAAAATTTTCTCTAAAACCTCCGTGGGTCCGAACACCCGCTGCCTCTTCTGCCACGTGTCAATCTCCCATTGGATGCGGAGCCGACCATCAAAATTGCCTTTAAACCTCCGCAAGCACAAAACTCCATGTGCCCGACCTCTCCATCTCTTTTTTTGAAATGTGCCACGTGTCACCCCATGATTAGATGTGGGGGACACATTCAAATTTTCATCGGCGCCATGGACAAATTTTGGTTTTGGGATTTTTCACCAAAATTTGTAAAATTTTCAACATTTCTCCCATGCTCAAAATTTCCGCCAAGTCTGGGACACGTGTTCACTTTTCATTGGTCGTGGGCTTTGAGCCAAAATTTTCTTTTTACCCTGTGAAGTTAAAAAACTTCAAATTTCTCCAAACCTCCGCCCCTCCATTTCATCCCCTGCATACGTGTCACTTTCCTATTCGATACGGGCCTCTAGGTCAAAATTTTTCCTTAGGCATTTTGAAGCCAAAATCTTCAAAAAACATTCAAACTATTCACCTCTCCATGTTGACTCTCCTGGATGCGTGTCGCCATCCCATTGGGCACGGGTCTTCGGGCCAAAATTTTTCCTCTAGCATTTCAGGGAAAGCTTTTTCAAAAAATTTTCAAACTCTTGAATAAGTTCCCGCTTTTCCGGTTGACCTCCCTGGACACGTGTCACCTTTCCAATGGTTGTGGGCTCGCGGGCCAAATTTTTCCCTTGACACCTTGAAGTTAAAAAAAACACCAAAATTTTCCAAGTCTTTGACCATCTGCCTAGCCCTATTGGACACGTGTCATCATGCCATTCGCTGCGGGCCTTTGGGAAAAAATTTAATTTTGAGAAATTTTTCCAAAATAGAAGAAAAATTTCCTAAGTTACTTCTGCCAGTTCCCGCCAATCCTCGACCAATCCATCAGGCCACGTAAGCACATCCCTACATTGCAGGGCCGCGGAAAAAATTTTCTTCCGACATCCTTGAGCAAAAAACAATAAAATTTTCCCAACTCCCATGCCTGTTTGCCCTCCCTGTGCCATGCGTCACCCTCCCATTGGGTGCGGGCCCTCAGGCAAAAATTTGATTTTGAGAAATTTGCAAAAATGAAGGCAAAAATTTTTAAGTGACCTCTGCCACTCGATGCTCCATCTGTCCAATCAAATCATGCCACGTAGGCACACTAGGCAAATGCGGGGCCGCGGAGAAAATTCTCCCTTCGCCAAAAATTGAAAATTTGACAAGTTATAACATTTTTTCCGACCGCACCCGGCCAATGAGAGCCTGCCATGTCAGCATAGAGTTTACAATGATAAATTTGATGGCCCGAGAGCACGTCAAAAACGTGAAAAATTCAGGGAATGCCCTAGAAACCAAATTTTTTGACAGGGAAGGTAGAATTCTTCATTTTAAACCAACTGAATCATCTCTTGACATCATTTGTGACCTTGGGATTGGGGAAACACTTGCACAAATTCAGGATTTGATCAATTTCGAGCTCTTTCATGATTTGGCAAAGGAGAAAATGGTACACCCGTGAAAATGAATAAATCAGGGCACAAATGGGGGGGGAACTTGGATGTTGCTACAATTAGGGCAGAATAACAACAGTGAGGACATTTGAAAGCATCTAACTGAAAAATGAGTTGCAAATCACCAGCTCAAGCCAATCAAATGTTTTTGAGTAAAAGTGAAGCATGGAAAATTAGAGCAAAGTGTGCAAACCCAGAAATTGCTCCAACATTGGCTCTTGCCTAGGGATGGGCACTCCCAGTGAGTGCCACAAGAACAAGACGTAGACTAAGTACCAAAAATCCATTGGGCAAGGAGTCAAAACATGCATAGCAGCCCAAAAACCAGAATTTTCACCAAAAACATACCGAGAAAACCACACCAACAATGTTTGCTAATGACAAAAGGGAAAACCACAAGCCAACACAACAAGAACAAGGAAAAGACAAAACAAAAAACAAGGGCTATACAAAATGTACAACTTGTGCATACCTCCTTTGGGGATTTAATCCAAAAAGTGTTTTAAATGTCTACCATTAACAGGCAGCTCCAACAAATCCCCATCCAAATCCTTGAGAAAAAATGTATTTTCTCCAATCCTGATATCAATGGCATAAGGGCCCATCCATAGAGCATCAAATTTTCCATGCTTGCCCTTGTCTTCATGCCTACTATCCCACAGCAAAACCAGATCTCCAACACTGAAAGCTCTAGGGGTGACCTTCTTATCAAACAACTTCTTCAATTTCTCCCTAAACCTGACATGCCTTTGATGAGAAGCTCTCCTTTCTTCATCCAACTCAATGATCTGATTGATTCTTGATTCATATGGGCCATGTTCTTGATCTTCCAACTACTGGGAAAACTGAAAAGTGGATAATTGCAGGTGTAATGGCAGCAAAGCCTGAGTTCCATACACCAGTTCAAATGGGCTTTTACCAGTTGCTCTTTTTGGAGTTATCCTATCAGCCCAAACTACAAATTTCAAATGTTCTCCCCACTTCTTCTTGTTGATTTCCAAGGTTCTTCTAATGATCTTGAGCAAGTTTTTGTTACTTGATTCAGCTTGCCCATTCCCTTGTGGGTTGTAGTTTGAAGAATAGGTCAGATTTATCCCATATTCATTGCACATTGCCATCAAAGGCTTGGCTCTAAAACACATAGCATTATCAGACACAATCTTAACTGGAACCCCAAATCTGCATATGATATGATTCAGCAAGAAATCCATTACCACTTGGTGTGTTGCCTTTCTAGATGGAATTGCCTCAACCCATTTTGTAAAATAATCAGTTGCTACAAGGATCCATTTGTAACCAGCACTAGAAGGATCTGAAATCTCACCAATAAAATCCATTCCCCATTGTTTGAAAGGAGCTTCAACTGATACAGGCTGCAAAGGAAGGGAGCCTGAAGCCTTCAATCTTCCTGAAAAACGTTGGCAACTATCACACCTTCTAACTAGCCGGTTTGCATCTTTGAAAAGAGTTGGCCACCAATAACCAACTCTTAAAATCTTATGTGCTGTCACTCTCCCAGAAAAATGTCCTCCACAAACTCCCCCATGGAAATCAGCAATCAACTTGGGAGCTTCATCTTCAGTTATGCATTTCAAGAGGACACCTTCAGGGTTCTTCCAAGCCAGCCCAAGGTCTGTTATGACATATTTCTGAGAAGCCAGCTTGAGGGCTCTTTTCTAATTTTTATTTAAGTGACTGGGACAGCATAAGTGCTTGAGGTAATAGACCACATCCTTGTACCACTCAAAATTCATCAATTTGTCAAGGAGATCTGCCCTTTCTTCCCCTAGCTGATTCACTTCTACATTCTGCAAATTACTCTCAGCCATGAGTTTGGCAAGACCTAAACCTCTTACCAGCTTTGTTGTTTGGATATCCATATCATACTCTTGTAATTTGTTAACCCATATACATCTCTTGCTTGATATCTCCATGTCAGATAAGATGTCTTTAACCATGGTGTGGGGAACATAAGCAACAACCTTTGAACTCAAAATGTAGGGCCTGAAAATCTTTGTTGCTTTTACTAATGCAAATGCTTGTTTCTCCATAATTGTGTACCTCAATTCAGCTGCTTGTAAAGCCTTGCTAAAGAAAGCAATAGGCCTCTCAGCTCCATTTTCATCCTTTTGTAGCAAAACTGAAGCAATAGTAAATTCAGATGCAAAAGAGAAGATTTGGAAAGGCATCTTATAGTTTGGAGCTGCCAAAACAGGTGCATGCTTGAGTGCATCCTTTATTCCTTCAAAATCTTGGATGGCAGCCTCCTCCCACTTAATAACTTGATCCTTTCTTAGCATGCTTGTGATTGGAAGAGTCAACTCAGCAAAATTGGAGACAAACCTTCTAATGAAATTGATTTGGCCAAAGAAAGATTGAATACCCTTCTTGGTTCTTGGAATAGGCACCTTGCTGATTGCTTCCACTCTCTCAGGATCTATCATAACACCTTCTTTAGACACAATATGCCCCAACAGCTTGGCTTTTGGCACACCAAAATGACACTTCTTTGGATTAAGTGAAATGCCATACTCCCTACATCTGATCAGCATCTTCTCTAGGTGTTGCAAATGGTCTGCTCGCTGTCTTGAAAAAATAGTCACATCATCTTGGTAAACTGCAATAAACTCATTGATATAACCAGCAAAGGCAACATCCATTGCCCTCTGAAAAGTAGCACCAGCATTCATCAATCCAAAAGGCATCCTTACAAAAACATAAGTCCCCCAAGGAGTAGTGAAGGCTGTCTTAAGTCTTTCTGATTCTTTAACAACTACTTGATTGTATCCGGAGAAACCATCCAAAGTAGAAAGCATTTCTGACCCTGTCACAAGCTGCAACATATTCTCCATGTTTGGCAAAGGATAGTTTGTCCTTCATAGATGCTTTGTTTAGATTCCTAAAATCCACACAAAGTCTGATATCTCTGTTCTTCTTTCTAACTGGCACAAGGTTGGCAACCCAAGAAGAGTATCTAGTAGGCTGAATGATGCCACCATCTCTCAATTTCTTCAACTCTTCTTGCATTTTCATGGAAAGTAGTGGGTTAATAGGCCTTTGTTTTTGTCTAAATGGCTTAGTCTTGGCCTCAAGGGGAATCTCATGCTGAAATAAATCTTCTCTATATGCCTTCAGCTCTGAATAAGACCAAGCAAGGCAGTCTTGATATTTCTTTAAAAGTTGGGCATAGGACTATTTTTCTTCTTTGCTGAGATGACTGCCCAACCAGATCTTCCTTGGTTTGTCTTTAGTTCCCAAGTTATGCTCTTCCACATCCCTTGAAGTAGACATCTTTCTATTAATGATGCAATCAACATTGCTAAAATTGGATTCAAGTGCAACAAGACCCTTAGGAATGGTATTTGTTTTCAATTGTATAATATCCTTGTCAAACAAAGTTTCTCTACCTTCATTCATGCACACCATTGGTTCCCAATCAATATTCTGACCAGAAAACTCTCCTTGGCATTGTAAGAATCTCAACACTTGTGCATCATCATCAAAAATCTGCCAATGTTTCACATTATCCGGGACAGCTGGCCTTGTTAGCACTTCAACATCATATTCACAAAAAGGTGAAATGGTGCAATTATCAAATTTAGAACCAAGAACAGCCAGCTGATCAGTAGCAGCATTAAGACTTCTATCATGGTAAACAATGTTAAAGGAATCAAACATTTCAATCAAGTCCCAAACAACATGCTTATATTGTTTCATACGCTGATTTTTTGTGGCATATAACTTTCTTACTTGCTTGACAACCAGCTCTGAATCTCCTTTAGCAACAATATCCTTTACTCCATACTTCCATGCAATCCTTAATCCCAATAATAATGCCTCATACTCAGCAATGTTGTTAGTACATTCAAAATTGAGCTTGAAGGAAAAAGGAAACTCCTCTAAACTAGGGGAAACCAACACTATACCAGCACCATTTCCAACTTTGGAGCAAGCTCCATCAAATAGTAATGTCCATGGAGAACCTACCATACCAAGGCACTCTGATTTTTCCATCTTATTCTCTTTTCCATCAGCAAAACCAATGAAATTGTCAACATCTACATCAGCAAACAACACTTCATAAGAAGCATTGTTGGGATCTTCAATCAAGTGTAACATCTTCTTTTCACCATAGAGTTTGACAAGGCTGCCCTCAATGGGAATGGTGGCATAGGACATGTCCATTTGAACACTACCACCAACACTTGCAGCCCACTTTCTTGACAAAAGCATACCCCATTTGGCAGGGCAGTCAACAATTACAACATCAAGTTTTAAATTCTTACCCGGATAGGCTGCAAGTTGCACTACTAAACCCTTCACACATCCAACAACCAGCACTTCCCTTGAATCCATGGCTGTACACTTTCCATATGCTGTTGTCACCTTGATATCCAACTCATTCATAACTTCTAGAGGCATAACATTACATGATGCACCAGAATCAAACATGCAATTGTGAAGCAACCTACCTTTTATGAGAAAAGTTGTGAAGAATGGATCAACATTCAATTGGGAATCAACCAAGGATGTCCCCAAATATACTTCAGGTGCCTCTCCAAGATCTTCCATTGGTGGTGGTGTTTCAGGGCCAGCAATGCTTTGAAGAGGACTCTCAACAACATTTACATTTCTGCTTGGTATACTCTTTTCTTCTTTCAATCCCAAGTATTCAAAAGCTCTTTTCTTGTGTTCAGGAATTCTAAGCAATTCAATAATGGGAACACTCACTTTAATTTGGCTCAAAACCTGGGCTATATCATATGGAACATTCTTTGGCAAAACAACATTGGAAGGGAAACAAGAAGGTTCATCAGATGGAGAAGTATTCTTGGCAGCCTGGGCATGGAGAGGACTGATATTTTTGCATGGGACAACAGGGTTCTTAGCAATTGTTTCCCTTCTAGGATTATCTTTGGGAATGCTTGTGAGCAAGGGTGTCTTTGGCTTGGCTTGAGGACCAGCTCCTCTAACAACTTTACTTCTAGTATTGTACTCCTTTTCTTGACCAACCACAACATTCATTAACAATTGTCTATCTTCCTCTGAAGGAATACCACCATCATACTTCTTGATCATTAAAGCCCTTAGGTATTCAAAGTCATTATTAGGAATTTCAAAGGCCTGAACTACATCTACATCATGAGTTTGAGGAAGAGAAAGAAATGGTACCCTCTTTATGCAATCCCAAAAGGTTGCAGCAGTCCTTGCACTTATCACATCTGTTGATGTTGCTGCTTGCTGTGAGCCTGAAGAGCTGCCCATCATACAAATGTCATCATCCATTTCATTCTCATTATCATCATCTATATCTTGCTGGTCCATTTCACATGGCGGATGAGGAAGAAAACATCTGTCACACCAATCCATATCAGCAACTTCTTGAACAACAACAACTCTTGCAGTCAGAGGGTCAGGCACCACTCTATTTTCACGTGCTTGGGGTTGTCTATTTGCAGATCCAATAAGCCCTTTACCTCTATCATCTTGTCTTTGATCACCCCTAGGATGATTGCCAAATCTATCATGGTTTTGAGTTCTTTGTTGTCCTTGTGAACTTTTCCCAATTCCTTTCTCAGCCCGGGCTAATTTGTAGGAAATTTCTTTGACAGCCCCTGCCAAAGTCTTGACAACATCCTCCAAATCAGCACCCTTGCTAGTTTGAGGCTTCTCAGGGTTTATCAGCTTCACACCATCCCTCTTAAGTGGTTTACCAACAAGCTTTAATATTATTTTCAATTTGAAGTGCCATGGTGAAAGCTTGCCTCAAGTTTGTAGGATTTTTGTCTCTCAAGTAATAGGCTGCCTTTTTATCAAATGCATCTGCATATTTGATCAAGAAAGATTCATCACAAGGCCTCAAAATTATAGGCAGCCTTCTCAATGTCTTATTAAACCTTGTATTGAAATCATGAATGGTCTCATTAGGGTTCTTCTTGATGTTCTCAAACTCGGATAGAAGGAACCTTGGATCTGTTTTGTCTCCATATTGTAATCTGAATGCATTACTCATCTCAGTCCATGAATCAATAGAGTTATCAGGAAGAGCTTTATACCAATCTCTTGCATCTTCCTCAAGTGTATGGATAAACAACTTGATATACACATCCTCAAATTCTATTTCAAAGTCTTCCATCATGTTAACAAAGAGTTTGAGATGTTGATCTCCAGTTATGGCATTGTTACCTTGGAATTTTGGTAACCTATTTCTCACATCCTGTGGGACAGCATTTGGATAACCATCCATTCCTCCAAAATTTATAGGACCAAATGTGTTTACAACAAATGGAGGTCTAGGTTGAGCCATATTGTTTGGTGGGGGTGATCTTGGAGGTGAAACAAGCTGATGAGGAGTAGTAATGGGTCTGATTGGAATAGATGAATGATCTCTAAAATGACAACCCCCCAAAGGCTCTCTCTCTTGATAGACTTTAGCAAACTTAGAAACCACAGGAGCAGATTTAGGAGCAAGTTTTTTAAATACACAAGAAGGTCCCTCACCTGATGGAGAATGAAAATCAGCAAGAAGATTTCCTGAATCAGATCTACTTGAAGAGGAATTATAATCTTCAATGACAGGTTGTTCTCCTTCAAATTCAACTATGGGGATTCCTTTCCTTGCAACCAAATCACCAACCACTTTCCACACTCTTCTTCCTTCTAGTTATGAGCTTCTTGATTTGGTGAGCAACTTCTTAGAAGAGTCCTTGATGAAGAGGGATCTCCTTCCCTCCAGTTTGACAGATTTAAACAACAAGTTTCAAATGATAAAAATGTGTTAGACAACTGGTATTTCAAGATCCCAACAGCATGGAGTCACCACCAAGGATTTTCACCTTAGTTGTGCAAGAAAGCACTAAAAAATATTCTGTCAAATGCATGCTATACTGAAAACTTGTAGGGATTTACAAATCAGATTTTCTTCTTCTTAATTCAACCAAAAATAGTGCATCCAAATCACATAAACTACTGGTAGATGAGGAGAGCAGGCTGAGTTTGAAGTCTTTCTTACCCAAAACATCCAGATCTGAAGTATGAAATGATATCTCAATAATATAACAGCTCAAATACTTGATCACACAAATGCTCAAACCTTTCAAGTACTTCAAAACCACCAAGAAATTGCAAGAACTCCCTGGAAACGGTGCCACTCGGGTGTTGGTATCCAGATTTAATCTCCTTCACAACTTGAACAACATCATGAATCTGCACAAGACACTCAAGGATAGATAGATGTTTTGTATGTCATTTGTAGCTGGGGATCACACCTATCTACTTGTTTGCATTCAAGAATTGAGGGAGTGGATAGCACCTTCATAAGGGTTTTGATCTAACCCTCACTATTTTAGGTTGTGCCTATCAACCAAGGCAAGAGAACCTGTATTGCAGCCCCTATATGGTAAGGAGATGAAGATATCCTTGTGTTTTGCATATGATGTGGAGGAGGCTTTGTGAAAACATGATCAAATATCCATTATCCAAACTCAAAGGAGCTGTCACTACTAAATGATGGAAATGTTCTCAAAACAAAGCTAGAGCTGCTAAAGACATGATAAAACCCTGATCAACTTTGTGCATTTTTGTGAAAGGATTGAATTATTTTGTGGACACACAATGCAGATGCAGGGGTATTGTAGGTAGGATGAGTTAGTTTAAAGTGAAATTCTGATGAGAGATATTGGGACAAGAGTAGTTAGGAGTCATCACCTTCTTTGGGAAACCTTGCAAAAGAATTACAACACCTAAACAACAGAGATATTTCAATGAATTTGAAGTGCTCTTTCAACCAGGATGTGTGCACATATGGATGCCCAAATCTGCACTATTCCATACAAACTTTGATAGCCTGCCACAAAGGCTTGAAGAAAAATATCAATAAAGCATTCAGAACCCCTTGTTAGATCATGTCCTAAGGTACACCCAAAGGTTTACAAACACCCTCAATTTACAAGGAAGGTAAGATGAATTTAAATCTATTTATCTCCACTCAAATGAATGCTCTTCTGAATGGAAGATTGTAGATGCCTTCAAACCCTCTACAAGAAATGAGACCATGCATGACCAATAAAGATCCCAAACACAAGATTGCAACATGAGCATGAAACACAAATTGAAAACATACTGAAATACAAGTGCATGCAAGCTTTGCCAAGAGATAAAACCAGTTAATCCAAGAATTTGATCAAATATATCAGTAAGGGAATGTTATTTAGACAATCTCAAAGCTTTTTGATGGCTTTACAGCTGAAACCAACTCAACATGATGAACATTTGATGCAAACTGGAATCAAAATGGCTCTCAGGCAGTTTCTCAAAAAGGAAATGGACTTCTTCCAGTTTTCCCTGTGAAAATTCTTCTCTCTTTTCCCCAAAATTCTCAACAGAACCCTAAAATGTTTCCAGAACTACATGATATACCCTATGCCAACTTGGATCCTTACATCCCAAGCAAATAATATGCCAAAGGGATCAAATTTGTTACAAAACCCTATCCATTTGATGAAAAATGATATAAAACTGTGAAACAGCTCGCCAAATGCCAGAGATGCACAAATATTTTAAAATATTGCATGAACTCAGATCCTTATCCATCCTAGGGTCATGTTTTTGGCATTCCACCATGCCAGCATGCATTTGCAATCATTTTTCACCTTTTTCCCTCATCATTTTTAACTCTGCAACTTTTCATTTTTACCTTTCACGTGTTTTTCACGGGCTGAGAAAAATATCTCATGAAAAACACTATAGGGCACCGAATTAGCTCAAATAAATGATGCCATTGTGTTCAGAAGGCCTGAAGGGATGCAGATTCATATAAAATTTCATGTGTTTTGGTGCAAAATTGATGATTCCACACTTCTTGGAGCTCCAATGGTGCCCAAAAAATGAAATTACACAGCTGTCGTTCATTAAAATCAACTTTAAATGCCAGCCCTCCATGTGGCAGATCCAAATCCTCTTTAAAAATGCCAAAATTACCTTTTTTCCTTTGGATGGGGTGGGACACATGTCCAAATACGATTGGGGCGGGCCTCCAATCCTAAAAGTGCATTTTGAACCTTTTTTGATTTCGGGAAAATTCTTAAAATTTTCCCCGCGAGCTCCCGAACGTGCCACGTGTCCTCTTATAGGTCCTATTGTAAACCACGGACCAAAATGATGACTTTTCTCCTTTTTTGAGAAAGGAAAATTTTCTCAACAATCTCCGCAGGCCCGAACACCCGCTGCCTCTTCTGCCACGTGTCTCCGTCCATTGGATGCAAAGCCGACCCTCCAAAATTGCCTTTAAACCTCCAGAAGCACAAAAACCATTGCGCGCCTGCATTCTCCATCTCTACTTTTGAAATGTGCCACATGTCACCCCATGATTCGATGTAGGGGGACACATTCAACTTTTCCCATCGGGGCCACGGACAAGCTTTTTTGTTTTGGGATTTTTCGCCAAAATTTGTAAATTTTTCAACATTTCTCCCGCGCTCAAAATCCCCACCAAATCTGGGACACGTGTTCTCTTTTCATTCGTCGCGGGCTTTCGAGCCAAAATTTTCTTTTTACCTTGTGAAGTTTAAAACTTCAAATTTCTCCAAACCTCCGCCCCTCCATTTCATCCCCTGCATACGTGTCACTTTCCTATTCGATACGGGCCTCTAGGTCAAAATTTTTCCTTAGGCATTTTGAAGCCAAAATATTCAAAAAAATTCCATCTATTCACCTCTCCATTTCAACTCTCCATGACACGTGTCACCATCCCATTGGGCATGGGTCTTCGGGCCTAATTTAACTTTAACAATTTTGAAGGACGAATTTTCACAAATTCTGCCCATCCATGCATTTCGAACGTGTAAAATTGGGTGCAAACCCCCAAAATATTTTCCTTTTCATTTTCAAAAAACTTTCAAATTCTTCCAAGTTCCCACTTTTCGGTTGATCTCCCTAGACACGTGTCACCTTTCCAATGGTTGTGGGCTCGTGGGCCAAATCTTTCCCCTGACACCCTCAGCCTAAAAACACCAAAATTTTCCAAGTCCTTTACCATCCGCCTGGCCCTCCTGGACACGTGTCATCATGCCATTCGCTGCGGGCCTTCGGGCAAAAATTTAATTTTGAGAAATTTTTCCAAAATAGAAGAAATTTTTCCTAAGTTAGTTCCGCCAATCCTCAAACAATCACATCAGGCCACATAAGCACATCCTTGTGGCACTGCGGGGCCGTGGGGAAAAGTTTTCTTGCAACATCCTTGAGTCTAAAACAATAAAATTTTC
This sequence comes from Taxus chinensis, assembly GCA_019776745.2. Taxonomy (NCBI): domain Eukaryota; kingdom Viridiplantae; phylum Streptophyta; class Pinopsida; order Cupressales; family Taxaceae; genus Taxus; species Taxus chinensis. The sequence goes on from CM034157.1 coordinate 296,582,542, forward strand.
CCAACTTGCTTTTGTTTGATGCCACGTGTCACCCTCCCATTGGGTGCGGGCCTTCGACAAAAAATTTTGATTTTGAGAAATTTGCAAAAAATGAAGGCAAAATTTTTAAGTGACCTCTGCCACTCGCTGCTCCATCTGTCCAATCAAATCATGCCACGTAGGCACACTAGGCAAATGCGGGGCCACGGAGAAAATTCTCCCTTCACCAAAAATTGAAAATTTGACAAGTTATAACATTTTTTCAACCGCACCTGGCCAATGAGAGCCTGCCATGTCAGCATAGAGTTTACAATGATAAATTTGACGGCCCGAGAGCACGTCAAAAACATGAAAAATTCAGGGAATGCCCTAGAAACTAAATTTTTTGACAGGGAAGGTAGAATTCTTCATTTTAAACCAACTGAATCATCTCTTGACATCATTTGCGACCTTGGGATTGGGGAAACACTTGCACAAATTCAGGATTTGATCAATTTCGAGCTCTTTCATGATTTGGCAAATGAGAAAATGGTACAGCCTGTGAAAATGAATAAATCAGGGCACAAATGGGGGGGAGCTTTGATTTTACTTAAATTTGGGGTAGAATAACAACAATGAGGGCATTTTTGAAAGCATCCAACTGGAAAAAATGAGTTACAGATCTTCAGCTCGAGCCAATGAAACATTTTTGAGTAAAAAGTGGAAGCATGGAAAATAGAGTAAAGTGTGCAAACCCATAAATTGCACCAAGAAAATATATACTACAGGTGTGACTGGGTGCAGACACAAAATTATTGTGTATGGGTTTGAAATTTTGAAACCATAGGGGTGAAGTAGGTGTCGCACCACATGTATTAGAGGTTCATGGAGAAGTTGATAAGGAAAGGAGAGATTTAATATATGTGCCATAATATCAACTGTCCTAAGGGTCCTAGGTGGAAGAGTGGGAAAGGTGAACTAGAAGGTAGTGGGATTTTGATCAAGTGTCGTATAGAAATTATTCATTCCTTAGCACAATTTATAGTATTCATAAAGTTTAGATTTATGGGTGATACTCATGGAAGATGAATGAAGTGAAGGCATATTTCAGTTTTGTTATTACTGTGAATTATAAGAGCATTAGATTTGTCCGAGTCACTTTCATGTGAAGTGATATGTAGACATTAGGTGAAAAATGTATTCTACAAGTGACACAAAAAGTAGAAGGATGATGAAAAGATGTTCATTTAGATTCGGGTAATATATCAATTGATGTTTTACAGGGTAACTCTTGTTTTGCCAGTCTGAAGGATGACCGATGGAATCCAGACCTGCAGGGGTAACCGAGGTTAGTTTAAATGAGAATACAATGGAATAGTGATTGATCAAATGAGGGAAAGACTATTGACAGTTATTGATGGTATAAAGTTATATGATGACTGTTTTGAAAGGGACTTGGTCTATAGTACAAAGACTTTTTGGAAATATGATAATCTATTATGAAATAAAATAAGAATTCCAGTTAAAAATTGTGAACCTCGAAAGAATAGAAAACAAATTCCAGTCAGGGGTAACCTTGCTAGTTATGTGTTTGAAATATTGGAAAGACATTGAAAAAGAATTCATCTTTGAAATCTATTGAGATAAATAATCAACCCATAGTTATGGAGATGATGCACATGAATCCTAGTACAATGTGTCATGAAGAGTCAGAATAACTCCAACTACTGATTTTGATAAGTTGTAATGACAAAAAACTGTTTAATGTTTGTTTGGAAGATGAAATAGTTCACACCTCAAATATTCACGTCATCAAACACTAAGATTACATGCATCTAAATAGTGATTTTTTAATGTTTCCTATTATTTGGGTAAAGTGGATACTTAACAGGGTTCTCGAAGACTGACTCATGGTTGGCCAGATGGAATATTCTCACCATGCAGAGAAGGCTTCTTGTGACGTGGAAGAAAGGATTCCAACTCTAAAAGGAAAGGTTTGGGGTAGGTAACCTTTTTCCACTAAAGTGGGGGTCCAATACATGTCTCAATCCACTTTGAGATTCCAATGATTCCTTCAAGAGGTAATGAGATGGGGATACCTAGAAATGATCATGTGATCATCACAAGTGTTCCGAAGGTAAGATAATGTTTAAGAAACTTGTATATTAGTCAATTTTGTGTCATGCTTTGGTAAGACTCAGTAGAGAGAGACCAGAATGTGCTAATCCTCTATATAATGCAGTTAACCAGAAAGCTGGGCATGACATTTCAGCACCTATAGGAATTGTGTATCATTTTAATGTGAGTCCTAAAAGCAGCAAATCAGAATTTAATGAAACCAACTTTAAGCCCATATCGATGGAATATACTCCCAGTTCGAACGAAGAAAGTTGATGAAGTAGGAGAGGGTATGCTTTAGTTCACTATGATGAAGAAAGGAAGAAATAGTTATGAATTTAGAATCATATGTAATCCAGTATACTAAACTCAAGGCATTTTATGGTACAACAGTACTTGATTTAGTTAGAGATGACTAAGCTATGATACTTGGCTTTGAATCTAGAACTTGTTATTTTGAGACAGTTATTATGCAATAGAACCCTTGATGGGTCCCACCGAGCGTGCCAAAATGGTTTCATCGTTTTCTTTCAGATGCACTTCATATGATGAAACAGATAATATTATGGGCTTGTGGTGGAATTACCTAATTAAATGGGTTGGTTGGAGGTATGATAGATGTTTAGCATTCTGACTTCTTGACTCTATATTACCGATTGTTGATTTATGCTGGTCCTAGAAAATCTAGATAGCAAATGATATGGTTACCTGTAATCTAATTACACAAGACCACAAAAGAGAATTTTTAAATTATATTAGTGGTAAAAAGAGGGTTAACGGGACCCTGCCTCAGTGTATGCTAGAAAGCTCCATGGGAAGCAAATAAAGTGATACTTCCTAGATGGCTATCGAAAAACCACTAGCACAAATTAAATAATAGGCAATGCTTAAGAATTATTTAAAAGATCCACTTGGTAGGAACTAGGACTAGTTAGGGTCAGTCTAATAATTCATCCCGGGGAATCTCTAATCATGGTACTAGCCTCCCTGAGCACAAATTTTTATAGTGAACTAAAGAAGGTTGGAAGAATAAAGTTTCATGCCTAGAGTCTAACCAGGTTACTACCTAGCTTAGGTGGCTCTATTCACCGAGCAGGGTATGAAACATAAAGACCGGTGATCGAGTTCTTGTAGTGACCGACCGATGGTTACAGTTTGATTTTCAATAATCCCAATGAGTTCATGGTTTAGAGATTAAGATACCGATTGAATCGGGGATGGTGAGGAGTGGGTGTAAGTCTGAAAGGGAGGTGGTTAGACAATACTCAAAGGTGTCTAATTGGTCAGGGCTTTATAGGTGACTCATTCAAATGGTGTGGGTGTTTAGGAATGATCAAACTATGTATGGAGCGGGGAGCTCATTTGTGGGGAAATATGAGTTGCCTTATTCAAGAAGACCAAGCTACTTAACAGAGGTAACAGAGCCAAGTTATTTCTCTAAATATAGAAGAATGCTCTGATTAACAAGATACTGGAGAGGTTTGATAAATAGTGGTGGCAATTCTTCCTGGGATGATCTATCATACAAATGGGCTGAGCCATTTCAATATATGGTCGGGTTCATACACTATGGAACTGGATAATGGTTCTAGATCCTCTGGATGCCCAAAAATACCTTTGTTCTTCTTGTATGTAGCCCCTCTTTCTCTTACTCAATCTCATAATATGCCGACCTCTCTAACAAGGTAATGCAGATAATGGTGAATAAATGGTAACTGTACAACAGGTTCCATCTTGACCGACGTCGGTTAAGGTGGGATTCCCGTGGTTTACTAGAATGGGTCAAAGACAAACTCTTTCTAATTTCAAAGTAATGGCCAAGTTGCTCATAAATGTAAGTCACAGATCAGAATGGAAGCATTTCCTTGAAATGAAGTGGTCAAAATCCATGTTAGAGAAATCTTAGTGCTCATACTGCTTGATTTACAGGCCAAGTTAGAACTTTACATCTTAACTCATTGAAGGCAAGTCGAGCTAACTCAAGCTGTAGGTAGTTATGGGATGATGTCAAGAATAGGTCTGGGGGATGAGAATGGTTGGCTGAGGTGTCTAGGTGAGGCCATGGAAGGCTTAGGTCAATTAAGAGTGGATAAAATCCAATTGATATTGTGCCCAGGATGGGACATTTAAGCTTAATTAACAACTGAATTATTCTTATATTATTACTATCGGTATGAAAGGAAAAATGGCCCTCATGGCTTAGGTGCCCATGTTTAAGTTGGTTATCTGATCAGGGAGATAAGGGGAATATAACTAAATTGTAGGTGTCTGGACATCATAATCAGCCATATCCTTATTTAATTTCCTCTCTATCATTCCCATAAGGTACTGTGTTATGCTAAATCCACAGGTCTGAGGTAATTTTCATAACATGCATGCAAATGGAGCTAAGATCATTCGAAACATTCAAGTAGATTGAGACTAAGAAATGCCCAAAAAAATTGTTTTGAGTGGTCCCTAATGGTCTTGGGCCACAGAGAGATAACTTCCCCATCTAAGGAAAAAATCCAGCTCAAAGCATAAGAGAAAACCTTGCCAAGGTTACATCTATACATTGAGTTGGCAAGAATTTGGAGGATTGACTCGGTTAATGCACGTGCATGGTAAACAAAGAAACTACGAGATTGTACCAACCCACCATCGCACGTACCAAGTTCAGTGACACAATGCAATATAGGGCCTAAAATAGGAATGCGAGTGGCCAATAAGTCGGAACTAGTTTGTCCCAAGTGCATCCACGGGAGGGGTTCCAATGAAACACTGAGGACGCGAGGGATGCGCAAGGATCTGAAATGGCCATAGGCAGTATATGATGCTGAGCTAGGAGTGGAAGTTTGGGGACGCCAATCCATGCAATATAAATCTAGGACATGCGGACCTGATATAAATCCGAAGGAATACCCGCAATGTCAAGAGGAAATTGTCAAAATGTTCGACCTGGCCGAACTAGCTCAAATGAATGATTTATAACTTTTGAGTCTGACCCCCCCCAAAATGCATCATGAAAATTATACTTGGGTTTGGAATGAGAACGATGTCCTATACGTAAAATTATTTCAAATAGAAGCAATTAATTTTAGATGAGGGAAAAATATCATTTAAGGGTAAATTTTCAGCATATTCGGCTCCAGTCAGTTAATTACTCAGTTCCCCTCAAATGATAGAAAAGCTCCTGCCATACCCAAAATAGTTGCAGAAATCACTCAGAGGAGGCTATAAATTTAAAGTGTTCTCAATGAAATCACTTAAAATTGGTACCTGTTGGAATCATGTGACTTCCAGCCCAATGCACAACAATCAAGAAATTCTAGATTTTATGAGAAATAGATTAAGTGGTGATTGGTTTTCAGAAAAATGTGGCTAGGTTTCAGACATTGTTGTTATTGGATGGTAGTTAGGAGAGGCAATTAATGAGGCATGGGACACCATTCCTTCTCTACTGCCAGTTACCTGGGATACCTATGAGATTGCCTTTTTTAGGTAACAATACTCATCAATTTCACTCCATTTAGTTCCTAACTTACAAGTGATTGAAATGATGAGATTTCAGGATATCTGTATTTCACCTGCTCTCTCTCTTCTCCAAGAATTCCTATAAACTGAAGTGTTGAGCTCATTGTAGAAAAGGAGTGAGTTTTTGTGGTAGCAAAGCTCTGCCAAAATTCCTTTGTGAAGAAAATATGCTACAGGGCCTTGTAAAGAGTACTTCTTTCATGGTGATCTAGGCCCTTCTCTTTATAATAGATTGAACTGTGTTCATATCATGAAGCAATAAAATACAAGTTTGTGAATGCATCTTCCCCTGATATGTTTGTTTTGCACTCTTCATGCCTCTTTAAGTACCTTCACTGCAGGTGTATTGTGTCTATTTTTATGCTCTTGCAGGGATTCATTATTATTGTGTATTTTGGAAATTGTTGTGAATGTTGTTATTAGACTGTGGAGAACTATTATCACCCTCTCTAATCTGCATTTTTCTTTCATTTTCACACATTAGGGATTATGCTCATACCCTTCTTTTGGTGCATCACCTCTATAGTGTAGATTTTTGTTATTTTCATGCTCTTTCTCTTTCCCAGGTCCCTTAGAAGTGATAGATTAGGAGTAGTTAATCATTTTCTTTTAGTAGAATTAGTTTGCACTAAGATTTGGAAGAAGAACCAACTTTCTATAGAGGTCTATCTCATGTGGCAAGTCCCACAACTTGGAGATAATACCCATGTTACCCAGTCACACCGTGAGCTCAAGCACACACACTTGTGCAAATCAAAGGGTGTTGTGATTTGGTGATAACATATCTAGCACGCTAAGTGGGATCAGAAGTTTTATTTTAGTTGTAGTAAGTTTGATGTGCTTTTGTTGTGAAATTCCATCTTGTAAGAGGATTTGAAATAGCACATCTAGGGAATGTAAAAGGGAATAATCCACTAGTTTAGTCATGTATTTACCCTTAGTACTATTTTCTAACCCAAATCATGTGATCCTATCATCTAATGGGCACTGCGTGCTCACCTGAGGCATGCATGGGTGTTGAGCCTCTCCTTTATGCAAGCTTTGTGAGAAGGTTCGCCATTAATGGAGGATGGTTTGTAGAAGTAGAAGTACATTTACTTATTTTAAAAGGTAGAAGGTATAACTAATAAATCCAAAAATTAATGCATTACAAAAGCTAAATAACATTTGTAAGAAGCATAATAAACTATATATTGGCCATGATAAGTAGTATAACACGAGTGTTTACACCCATAAAGAATTTATAAAAAATGAACCCACATATATATTGACTTAAATTAGTTCTGGTCGACACATTAAAGTTAAAAGGATCATCTTAAACCATATATATTAAATGACAGAGACTTCTCTCTCACAAATCATCCTAATATGAGACCCTAACTATACTTTTTCCTTATCTAACCCTTGTTACAGATCCCAATACCTATGCATATGCTTATGACATCCCTTAAAACCCTTGGCACTAAGTACTCTAAACCCTAGCATTACTGCAACACTTCATTACTCTCCTTCTCTTTCTCTGCATTTTCTATGTGTGTCTATCTCTACATTCTCTCTATCTCCCATATTTGTCTCTGGCCTAAGAATTTCTTTATATAAGAACAACAGCCACTGCCATACCTTCTCTAAGCACAAATTATGTGCCAAATGTCGATGTGGTCCTCTATTGGTGAATGATTATTCCTTTTCAAACCCTCCAATCTCTATAATGATGTCTTATGGGAATATTTCCTATGGGGAATATCCTTTTCTTGACCTCTAAGGTTCCAGGCTGGCACCTTATCCACTCATCATGCCTAGTCAGGTCCTCACACTTTTCGTCAAGTGCCCCTAGAATGCCAAATATGGCTAAGTCCTTTAAAATTTTGTTCAACCTCTTACATGTGGCATGGTTTCACTTAAACACTTCTTAAACCCCTTTGTCATGCGTGCTTTCCCCTGAGTTCCCTTCTTCTCACTGGTCCAATGCATGCATGCCCTTTCGTACTTATCCAATATTTTAGGGCTGAACATCACCCCACACTATGCATGTTATCCATCCTCAGAAACATCCTTCTTCTTCTTAGAATAAATAATAGTGGAATAGGGACAATCTAAATAAAGAATGAAATAATAGAAGAATATACCACTGTTGTAGGAGGAGTGGGAATCTTTTCCCATGCATCTACCTCATACTGTGCGTATTGAAGTAGGTTACCTACTAGAGCCCTCACCTCATCAAAACTGAATTTGTTACTCTTTTCATTCATTATATCTACAATGACTTCTAGTTGCTTGCTACGATTATCTAGTGTGTCCATTCTATGAGTGACCTGGGGATATAGCTCCTTAAGACGATTATTAATCAAACCCCATAAGGTTTCAATTACTTCAAAATTTTTATCAACCTCGACTAGGATCTTATAGTGCTCTACCCTATTATCTTTGTTATTTTCTTAAAATTCCTTCAGATCTGCCTCATGCGTAGCAACCAATATGCTCATTACCCTATCGCTATAAATGCAATTTTCATAAACAGCCTCAACTATTTGTGCGATGGTCTTTATAATGGCAAGGATCTTGAAATTATGAGTAAATGTCTCCCCAATGTTTATTTTTTATTCCTCCTTCTGACATGCCATTTCCTCTTCTACTAATTCCAATGTGAGTGGGCACCTCTCCATGGTGAGGATGCGAGTAAAGTCTTCCAAGCATTTCATGGTTGAACTGTATTTTTCTCAAGCAGTGCTAGTTCCAGGTGCTTCAAGATTATGGCATATGAAATAATCTCTATTTTCTTATGGATCTCACACACATTTTCCTTTCCCTCCCTTAACTTATGCCTTAATTGTGCATTGATCAGATCCTCCTGCTTTAACTCCTTGTATTTTTCAAAGATATATTCATATTTCTTCTCAAGATCTTCCTCCAAGATCCTTATTCTGTCATTTATTACGAATAGCCTCACCTCAACTTCTACTAATAATTTGTTGAGTTCATTACAAACTTGCTCATCAGATAGTATTTAGGCATTCACCAGAGGGATAAGTCCCTTGGAATCTTGTATCTTCATCAACACATCATGGTTAACCTAAAATTTGGGCTCATCAACATGGGACTCAAAATCCCAAGACAAAATCTTCCTCATGTGTGGGTACTGTTAGGTTTTAGATTTGCACTTGGAATGAAACCACGGTCATAGGAAAAACAAGTCCCTCCTCTTTAATCGGAGAGGTTCCCTTATTGAAAGCAGGGGAAAAACCTATGTAAAAATATACAATAAACATCGCATTCTACAAAAACCACACATTTTTTCATGATATTCTATCAAATGTGTTACACGACGTAGCAACCTCTATCAACTACCTGAGGATTGACCATACATTGTTATAGAGAGCAGGGAGGTACAAGAATCTGACTCAATTTCATTTTAGGGACCACATAGATGGCAGATGAAATCTCCTTATCCCTATTTGAGAGACCTTAAATTACCACATAGCATAGAACCATTCATGCTGACAATGGTGAACAATCCGATTGGGTTTCATGGAAGTTATTGAGATTGTAATTACACTAGAACACTTTTAGAGCAGTTTTTAGAGGATAAGCTAGGATCTATAAGTGTTATTTGATAGTAATCATAATGAAAAAGGTCAAAGAGAAAGGAGAGAAAAAGGGGTAAAACCTTTGTATTGAATTCATTCCAATTAGAAATTACAGCTCTAGAATTTCAATAAATTTTATTTCATGTTTATTTTTTTGAAAGCCCATGATGTAGCTCGCATGATGATGCTTACCAATATGCATTTTGAGTAATACGAGAAACAATTACAACTTATTCCATTCATTTACGCCCTCTGGAAGTGTTAAATGGTTGTAACGTCATGTATGATGGAAATGATACTACTCATTTGCTATATATTCTACTCGTAACATTTTATGTTGTTCACCAGTTAAAACATTTATCAATGACAATTTGCTTATGTAACTATAATGTTGGGCCACTTAAATTGATGGAATTGATCTGGCGCATATGAATGATGACACCTTTTACATTTTTTGGCATGGAAAATTAGAGTAGGATGACGAGCTGGAGAGCTCCATTGGTTCCTTTATAATAGTTTGATTTGGGTATAAATCTTGCTAATGTAATTATCTCTGACTCGAACAAGCACATATTCATTTTTTTTGTATTGATCTTCATATGAGGGTCTATTTTTTAGGGTAGATAGCAAAAGTCAATAGCAAGTTACAGATAAGCTATAAATATAAGTGTTTAGTTTCATCTGGTCTTGGTAATTATCAATGGAAGAGGTCTAAGAAAGGATTAAATTTAACCACATTGTAAAATGGTGCTACTTGTAGAGTAGCACCATCTGATTTCACTTCCAAAGTTGCATCGTTAGGGCACGTGTTTACTTTTTTTGAACCGCCCATAATTAGTCAATTTGTAACGATCGAATCTGTCTCTTCTTGGACCTGATATACATGTGAGCACTGGATTTGCAAAGTGATATTAGAACTAATCCTGACTCAAAAATTAAACATGAGCTAATGATTCACATGGTAAACATCAAAAATTGAGACCTTCTCATTCTTGAACAAGCACATATTCAGTTTGATGTACCTTGATTTTTCATACTTGGGACATGCAAAAAGCCATTGGTGATTTCATTTATGAATTATATGTAGAGGGACCTTGCCCCTATAATTACACCCAGTGTGTTTGGACATGGTCAAGGTGGCTCCCATTCTGATGCTTGAAGTTATGTCAATTATATCGGGGGCTTTATTGTTATTTGATGGTTCCCATGGGCACTACCCATGGATTCCTGGGAAATAAAAATAATAGGGATTGATACATCCTCTCCCATTCCTGACTATGTTGTCGAAGCGCCATCTCCACATCCGTGAAAGAAACTTCACCATTTGTGGTCCCTATCACTTCACATTCTTCATGCATGTAATGAGGAAAACTGATAATATTAGATGAAAATGTCAATGATTATCTTGTACTCTATGAGGACACTATACTCATACATTTCAAAGCTCATCATCAGAAAGAGGGAATGTTGAGGACAATAACCACTGGCATTTTGTCTAGGTATGTAATTGGCATCAAACAAATGAATGCACATTTTTTTATATGGAGGGGTGCAAATAACTCTAGGACAGAGTACAACTAAATTATAAAGTCATTAAGGTGAAAGTTTTTTTAGTAGAAAAGCAAATACAAGGCATACACACATATTTATGGGACAAGAAACTAGATAACATAACCATCCCTCAATAACAGCATATGTATAACACTATTGTTTTTTTTCAAAACTTTTTTTGACTGTACAGATTTTATTTTTCTGTAAGGCGCACCTTGTCACCTAGGAACTTTGAAAAACTTTCATCTATTTGGCCAAGTCCTCATTAGTGAAGTGGGAGTAGGATGCAACCATCCACATGATCCACATAGACGAGAATTCTCTAATAGCAAAATATGTGTAAAGTCTATGAGGTTACAACAAGCCTAAGAGAATCAAATATACGTTATAGAAATCCTCGTGGCTAACATTTATTTTGTCCCCAAATGTGTTCGATGCATTAACTGCTATGAACACTTTCAAAGAATACTGGGTTCATAAATATCTTGATCCCCATAAGTGCATCACTTCCAATTAAAGATCTGATATCCTATCAACCACGTGCAATCTAGAATTGTCATCAAGCTTCTGAAGAGTACAATAACTTATAATTCCAATTTGCAGCTTACAAAAAGCATGAATCTTAAAGTGGTCTCCTTATTTATGTATGCAAGGCATATTTTTTGATATCATTAATGGAATTTGAGCCTTTGACACTATAGGACCAGCTTGTATTAAGGAGCACATCTCCACATTTCAATCTATTGAGTAGCATGTTCAACGTTGGAACAGCCCAAATGTTGCATCATATAGCTTTTCATGCCAATTCCTATGAGAATCATTTCAACAAAAATATGCTTTCTAACTTCATATTCAACCAACTTCTTGAATAGACATGACAGGTGAAAGGTAACCAATCTAACTTATGCTTCAAACTATATACCCTCAAGGTATTGGAGCAAGCTGATATCCCAGTAACCATAGCAGAACTTCCATGAAGATCAGTAGCAGAAACCTTGAAAGCATTGAACAAGTCAGAATTTTATTTGGGGTGAACAAACTTGATCAATATTTGTAGTCCTGTGATGAAGTAGTAATCACTACCTCAAAAGTATTTCTCTTGGTAATGTGATGACTTCCATTTGATTTGGTTAAGTAATTTGTGAAACTCAAGCTCATGGGTATGCCCTTACATCTACAATTATCTTCATTTAAGTTTGTTCAACAACTTGAATATCAAGAGGTCAGTCCATATGAAGCAAGGATTAATCAATCACTTGTTGAGCTTTAGATGGAAAAGTAGCCAACTAAGAGTCATCCTACCAAATGTTTAGCATGCTTCAGATTTACCAGAGAATTTGAAGAGGTTGTTTTGAAAATAGAGCTCACTCCCAGAGCTTTCAATATTTGAGACCTGAAGTTTTGTTATGGGATAGTACAGACATGAGGAGATAATGACCTCCACAATCATAGTCATGAAAAATTTGATGAACAACTTGTGGATGGGCCCTTACTCCATTGATATACAGAATTGGTGAAAATACCTTTTCATCTAATGGACTTAGTTTGAACAAATCATGCTCCCATGAACTACCTATTGTACATGGTAATTAGTCTTATGGCATTTCTTGGATTAATGGCACCCAAATTTGAGGTATGCACCACTTGTACAGTAGGTTATATTGTTTGAGAAATGTCAGCATTTCATTTGTCTTTTGAGCTGTTTTGAACAGACTTATCATTTTGCCCAAACTTGAAAGAAAAATACATCCATGCCTTGTTTTATGCCCTAAATTTTCCAAATCCACTGGGCCTCTGTCATTTTTTCCACTTTTCCCGGCCTTTGGAGCTCATGGTTGTTTGTTTCATTTATATATTTCCTCAAAAATCTATTCCCATGGTCAAAAATTGCCTAAAATCACTTTCCATTTGTTTTTTGACCAAAAAATCCTTCACCCACGAAGAAAAAATCAAATTCGGGCATCTCTGGAAAATTCTGTGTTTTTTACGGTCATACGGGCATACTTTTCCCATCAAATTTTATCTCAAATGTCATCTCCTACGTGGCCATTTGTGGTTGGATAGGGATTTGGTGGGTTTGTTTGAAAAACTTATCATTTTTTTATTTTTGGAAAAAAGTGCAACTTTCCCCCGCAACTCCGCAGGTCCCAGAGGAGGACACGTGTCATGTTCTCATTCAAAGGTGGGATGGAAGGCTGGTGGGGAACTTAGAACATTTTTTCCTTTTTGGCGAAAAGGGAAAAAGGTTGAGGAAAGGGCCGTGGGTCCAATGGAGTGAAGGGAGACACAAGCTTCAGAGAAGGGGGAGTGTGGGCCGCCAGGGAAAATTTTTCCCTTTTTAGCAAAATGAGTTAGAGAAAAAAATTAAGTCGTGGGTCTGCAATGAACCATAGGGAGACACATGGCAGGTGTAGAAGGGAGTGCGGGCCACCGGAGGAAAAGGGAAATTTTTCCCTTTTGGCAAAATGACTTAGAATGAAAATTTGAGGTGTGGCTCCATGACGAAGCAGAGGGAGACACGTGGCAGGGACAAAATCGGAGGCGCGGGTCCATGGAAGAAAAGTGGGAAAATTTCCCTTGGCAAAAAAGGGAGTTAAAATGTGAAATGAGCCCGCAGATCCTCAGCGATAGAGAAGGTGACATGTGTCAAGGACAGAGGCAGAGGTGCGGGCCCACGGGGAAAAAAGTGAAAAATTTCCAAATTTCCAAAAAAGGTGGAAATGTGCAGAATTGAGCCATGACTTCAATGGGACCCACCTTGTGCCACGTGTCAGCACCAAATTTCAAGGGTGGAGGGGTGGAGAAAAATGTCAAAATTTTACATTTTTCCAAAAATGTTAAAAAGTCAAAAAGTGATCCCAAATCCATTCCCAATCACATTATGACACGTGGAGGGCTCAGATTGAAGGGATAAAGGGAAAATCAACTGTAACTATGCATTTTTCATTTTGGCCGCCATTTGAGCTCTAAGAAACTTGGAGATGCGAATTTTGCATCAATTTTCATCAAATTTTTGGCAAATTCATGTCATTTGTGCCTGCAAGGAACAATGCAATTGGTTTGAAGGGATCAATTTGTAGATTTGGGGTGTTTTTGAAATGAAATTTTTGCCCTAGCCCGTCGAGCAAAAATGTGAAATATCAAATCAAGAAGTTGCAGAATCAAATTTTGGATGGATAAGGATGAAATGATGAAATGAAAGGGGCCTGCATGCTTTGAGGATGAAAAATGTGCCCCCACAATGGATAATGATGAAGGTTTTGTAATGATTCACCTTTTTTGAAACACCTGGCAACTTTTGTTGCAAATATGTTAAACGTCCCTATCTGCGAATCATGTTGGAATTTTGTAACAAACTTGATGCTTGGCATATTCTTTTCTTGGGAAAGAAGGATCAAATGTAATAGAATGTTATATAATGCATGTTTTTTGACATGCAAAAGGTCAGAGAAACTTAGAATTTCATGGGAAAATCTGGGAAGAAGCCCATTCTCTGAGAAACCACCTGAGAACCATTTCTAATTCCTTTTTGCATCATATTTGTATCATGTTGAGTTGGTTTCAGTTGTAAAGCCATCAACAAGCTCTGATATTGTTCTTATAACATTCCCCTGCTGATAGATTTGGTCATTTCTAGATTATTTTGTGTTGTCTCTTGGTAAAATTTACATATACTTATGTTTCAGAATGTTTTCAATTTGTGTTTCTTGCTCCTGTTGCAGTCTTGTGTTTAAAATCTCTCTTGATCATACATGGTCTCATTTCTTGTTGATAGTTTAGTGGCATTTGCAATCTCACATTCAGAAGAGCTTTCATCTGATAAAGAGATAAACAAATTTAAAATCACTTTACCTTCCTTGAATTTAGAGATTGTTTGTAAACCTTTGGGTGCACCTTAGGTCATGATAAAATAGAGATTTCTGGATGCTTTGTTGGTTCATCTGCTTCAAGATTTTGTGGCAAGGTTGTCAAAGATTGTGTGGAAGAGTGCAGATTTGGGCCTCCATTTGGTGCACATATCCTGGTTGAAGGAGTACCTTAACCCCTTTGAAGCATTCTATTGTTTAGGTCTTACAAATTTCTTGCAAAGGTCCTCAAAGAATTTGGCAAATTCTGGTTAGTCTTGTCTAAAATCTCCCACCAAAAAATTCATTCAAAATAACTAATCCTACCCCATACTACCCCTGCATTGCATTGTGTGTCAACAAAAGAATACAATCCATTTACAAAAATGCACAAAGCAAATCAGGATCATACAATGTCTTCAGTAACCCTTGCCTTGCATTGAAATTATCTCCATAATCTGGGAGTGACAACTTGTGAAAGTCAGATTTGGAGTGTTGATCATATTTTCCCAAGGCCTTTTCATACTATTTGCACAAATTGAGGGATATTTTCATCTCCTTCACCATTTGAGGGTTACAAAATAGGTCCTCTTACCTTGGTTGAAAGGCACAACCTAAAACAGTTAGGACAAGATCAAATCCTATTTGAGTGTTATCCATCTCTCTACAAATCTGAGTGCCAGTTAGATCACATCCCCGACTGCAAAATGACACACATCATGATCTATCTGTCTTCAAGCTTCATGCTATATCTTCTGATGCTACTCAGACTGAAAAGGAGAACAAATTTGGGTACTAACTGTTCTGGCGCCATTTCTGGGGACATTCTTAGTTTGATCTGATCCATGTGTAATACTTCATAATTACAAATCTGAGTATCATCTTCTGATCATTTATAAGGCTGGAATTAGTTTGATATTTTCAATCTGATCCATGTGCATACATATTTGAGATATTTGAATGCATGTCAAACCATGGTAATGTCCCTTGCAAATACATTGTTAAAACATCATTTTATAATAAAATTTGTAAGGATTAAGTGAAGGTTTCAAGTTCTTACCTGTAATTTATTCAGTTTCCAGTAGTTGTTGCACTTCATTTGCATTTGTGATTGATAAATTCAAGAAAAGGGAAGGTTTGATCTATAAAAATTTGGCAAGATTTTCAGTGCTGATAGGTATTTGACAGAGTATTTTAGTGCATTTGCACAACTAGGGTGAAATTCCCTAGTGGTGACTCCATGTTGTTCTGATCTTGATAAATACCAGTGTCTTACCTTTCTGTCATTTATTTTTGTGTTGCTAATCTCTACAAAACTTGAAGGAAGAAGATCTCTCTTCATTAGAGACTCTGCTAAGAAGTTGTTTTCAGATTCAAGGAACTCAGAGTTAGAAGGGAGAAGAGTTTGGAAGGTTGTTAAAGGTCAGACATCAGGCAAAGGTATATCCATTGGTGAGAGAGATCAGCCTTTGGTAGAGGATTATCACTCTTCTTCCAGTGATTCTGATTCAAGCAATCCTCTCATAAACTTGTTTACTTCAACTAGTGAAGGTCCTTCTATTGTACCTGGTGAGTTCCTTCTTCAATCTGCACCTCTGTGTTTCAATTCAAATAAAAATTTCCAAGAAAATCAGCACTTAGAGAATACCAATCTTGTGAATCACATTCTTGAGCCCCAAAGACCTTGCACTCCTCATCAGCTTGTGTCACCCCCAAGATCACCTCCACCAAACAATATGGCTCAGCCTAGACCTCCATTTGTTGTTAACACCTTTGGTCCTATAGAATTTAGAGGAATGGATGGTTACCCAAATGTTGTCCCACAAGATGTCAGAAATAGGTTGCCAAAGTTCCAAGGTAACAATGCTATAACTGGTGATCAGCATCTCAAACTTTTTGTTAACATGATGGAGGATTTTGAAATAGAGTTTGAAGATGTGTATGTCAAATTGTTCATTCATACACTAGAAGAGGATAATAGGGATTAGTACAAGGATCTGCCTGATAATTCAATTGATTCTTGGACTAAGATGAACAATGCATTTAGGTTGCAATATGGTGACAAGACTGATCCTAGATTTCTCTTGTCTGAATTTGAGAATATCAAGAAGAACCCCAATGAATCAGTTCATGACTTCAACACAAGGTTTAAAAAAACTTTGAGAAGGCTTCCAGTTAGTTTGAGGCCTTGTGATGAGTCTTGTTTAATTAAATATGAAGATGCATTTGATAAGAAAGGCAGCCTACTACTTAAGAGACAAGAACCCTACCAATCTAAGACAAGCTTTCACCATGGCACTTCAAATTGAAAACAATATCAAAGCAATTGGGAAACCTCTCAAGAGAGATGGTGTAAAGTTGATAAACCCTGAAAAACCTCAAGCTAGCAAGGGTGCTGATTTGGAGGAGGTTGTGAAAACTTTGGCAGGGGCTGTCAAAGAAATCTCATACAAGTTGGCAAGAGTTAGAGAAGGGAATTGGGCAGACTTCACAAGGTCAGCAAAGAGCACAAAACCATGACAGATTTTCCAATCATCCTAGGGGTGATCAAAGATCTGATGATAGAGGGAAAGGACCCATGGGGTCTGCAAATAGACATCCTCAAGCATGTGAAGGAAGAGTGTTACCTGATCCCCTAACTGCTAGGGTTGCTGTTGTTGAGGAAGTTACTGATATTGATTGGTGTGATAGGTGTTTTCTGCCCCATCCTCCATGTGAAGTGGACCAGCAAGATGGTGAAGCTAATAATGATAATGGTACTGATGATGATATCTACATGGTGGGTTGTTCTTCAAGCTCACAAGGAGGAGCAACATCTACTGAAGTGATAAGTGCAAGGACAGCTACAACCTTTTGGGATTGCATCAAATGGGTACAAGTCTTTCTTCCCCCTCATACTCTTGAAGTTGATGTAGTGCAAGCTTTTGAAATTCCTAACAATGACTTTGAATACTTAAGAGCTTTGATGATTAAGAAGTATGATGGTGGTATCCCTTCGGAGGAAGATAGACAATTGTTGATGAATGTTGTTGTAGCTCAAGAGAAATACTATAACACTAGGAGAAAAGTTGTTAAGGGAGTTGGGCCTCAAGCCAAACCTAAAACACCCTTGCTTACAAGCATTCCCAAAGAATCTCCTAGAAGAGAAACACATGCCAAAAGCTTTGTTGTCCCAAGAAAAAATTACAGTCCTCCTCATGCCCAAGCTGCCAAGAATCCCATGCCATCTAATGAATCTGCTTGTCTCCCTTCCAATGCTACTTTGCCAAAGAGTGTTCCCTATGACATAGCCCAAGTATTGAGCCAAATCAAAGTGAGTGTTCCAATCATTGAGTTGCTTAGGATTCCTGAGCATAAGAAGAGAGCATTTGAGTACTTGGGATTGAAGGAGGAGAAGACTACTCTGAGCAGAAATGTAAATGTTATTGAAACTCCTCCTCAGATCATTGCAGACCTTGAAACACCACCAGCAGTAGAGGATCTTGGAGAAACACCTGAGGTATACTTGGGGACATCCTTGGTTGATTCCCAATTGAATGTTGATCCATTCTTCACAACTTTGATCATAAAGGATAGACTACTTCACAATTGTATGTTTGATTCTGGTGCATCATGTAATGTCATGCCTCTAGAAGTCATGAATGAGTTGGATATCAAAGTGACAGCAGCCTATGGAAAGTTTACTGCCATGGACTCAAGAGAAGTGTCGGTAGTTGGTTGTGTGAAGGGTTTGGTGGTGCAGCTTGCATCTTATCCTGGGAGGAATTTAAAATTGGATGTTGTGATTGTTGATTGCCCTGCCAAATGGGGTATGTTATTGTCAAGAAAGTGGGCTGCAAGTGTTGGAGGGAGTGTCCAAATGGATATGTATTTTTCCACCATTCCCATTGAAGGCAGCCTTGTCAAGCTCTATGGAGAAAAGAAGATGTTGCATCTAATTGAGGATCCAAACAATGCTTCTTATGAGGTGTTGTTTGTTGATGTTGATGCTGATAATTTTATTGGGTTTGCTAATGGAAAAGAACACAAGATGGATCAGTCAAAGTGCCTTGATTAGGTAGGTTCTCCTTAGACCTTGCTATTTGATGGAGCTTTCTCTAAATTTGGAAATGGTGCTGGTATAATTCTGATTTCTCCTAGCTTGGAAGAGTTTGTTTTTTCCTTCAAGCTTAATTTTGAATGTACTAACAACATTGCTGAGTATGAAGCCTTGTTGTTGGGTCTGAGAATTACATGGAAGTATGGTGTCAAGGACATCATTGCAAAGGAGATTTAGAGCTAGTTGTCAAACAAATAAGAAAACTGTATGCTACAAAAAATCAATAGATGAAACAATATAAGCATGCAGTTTGGGATCTAATTGAGATGTTTGATTCCTTCAATATTGTGCATCATGACAGAAGTTTGAATGCTTATGCTAATAAGTTGGAAGTGTTGGGGTAAAGATTTGGAGTTTACACCATTTCACCTTATTGTGAGTACAATGTTGAAGTGTTAACTAGGCCAGTTGTCCCTGACAACATCAAGCATTGGCAAGTGTTTAATGATGATGCTCAAGTGCAAAGGTTCTTACAAAATCAAGGTGAGTTTGTAGATCAGAATATTGATTGGGAACCAATGGTATGTGTGACTGAAGGAAGAGAGAATTTGTTTGGAAAGGATATTATCCAATTGAAAACTAACACCATTCCTAGAGGTCTTGTTGCTCTTGAGTCAAATTTTAGCAATGTTGATTGTATCATCAATAGAAACATGTCTGCCTCAAGGGATGTGGAAGAGCATAACTTGGGAACTAGTGATAAACAAAGAAAATTTTGGTTGTGTAGCAGTCTAAACAAGGAAGAAAAACAGTCCTACCTCCAATTTTTGAAAAAATATCAGGACTGTCTTGCCTTGGTCTTATTCAGAGCGGAAAGCATACAGAGAAGACTTATTTCAGCATGAGATTCCTCTTGAAACAAATGCCAAACCATTCAGACAGAAGCAGAGGCCAATTAATCCACTCCTCTCCATGAAAATGCAAGATGAATTGAAGAAACTGAAGGAGGGAGGGATCATTCAGCCCACAAGGTATTCATCTTGGGTTGCAAACCTTGTGCCAGTCAGAAAGAAAAATGGAGATATCAGACTTTGTGTAGACTTCAGAAATCTGAATAGAGATTCATTGAAAGACAATTATCCTTTGCCAAACATGGAAAACATGCTACAGTTAGTGACTGGATCTGAATTGTTGTCTACCTTGGATGGTTTCTCTGGCTACAATCAAGTTGTTGTCAAGGAGTCAGAAAGATTTAAAACTACCTTTACCACTCCTTGGGGAACATATGTTTATGTGAGAATGCCTTTTGGTCTCATGAATGCTGGAGCTACCTTCCAAAGAGCAATGGATGTTGCTTTTGCTGGTTACATAAATGACTTCATTGTAGTTTATCAGGATGATGTGACTGTGTTTTCAAGGAGCAGAAAAGATCACTTGCAGCACTTGGAAAAAATGTTGATCAGATGTAGAGAATTTGGCATTTCTCTCAATCCAAAGAAGTGTCATTTTGGAGTGCAAAAGGCCAAGTTGCTTGGTCATATTGTTTCAAATTGGTGTCATGATTGACCCTGAGAGGGTAGAAGCAATCAGCAAGGTTCCAATTCCAAGAACAAAAAAGGGCATCCAATCCTTCTTTGGAAAGATCAACTTCATTAGAAGGTTTGTGTCCAATTTTGCTGAGTTGACTCTTCCTATCACATGCATGTTAAAGAAAGATCAAGTTATCAAGTGGGAGGAGGCTGCTATTTAGGATTTTGAAGGAATCAAAGAAGCACTTAAACATGCACCTATCTTGGCAGCCCCGAATTACAAGAAGCCTTTCCAAATCTTCTCCTTTGCTTCTGAAAATACTATTGCATCTATTTTTCTCCAAAAGGATGAAGATGGGGCTGAGAGGCCTATTGCCTTCTTTAGCAAGGCTTTACAAGCTTGCTGAGTTAAACTATACGATCATGGAAAAACAAGCATTTTCCTTGGTGAAAGCAACAAAGGTTTTCAGGCCTTATATCTTAAGTTCAAAAATTGTTGCTTATGTTCCCCACACCATGGTAAAAGACATCTTATCAGAGATGGAGATCTCAAGCAAAAAGATGTAGATGGGTGAACAAACTACAGGAGTATGACATGGACATCCAAACCACAAAAGTTGGTAAGAGGTTTGGGTCTTGGTAAGCTCATGGCTGAGAGCAACTTGCAGACTGTGGAAGTGAATGAAGTAGAGGAAGAAAGGGCAGATGTTCTTGAGAAATTGGTAAGTTCTGAGTGGTACAAGGATATAATATTTTACCTCAGACACTTATGTTGTCCTGATCATTTAAATAAAAATCAGAAAAGAGCCCTCAAGCTAGCTTCTCAAAAATACATCATCACTGACTTTGGGCTGGCTTGGAAGAACCCTGAAGGTGTCCTCTTGAAATGTATAACTGAAGATGAAGCTCCCAAAGTAGTTGCTGATTTCCATGGGGGATTTTGTGGAGGACACTTTGCTGGAAGGGTTACAACACACAAAGTTTTGAGAGCTGGTTATTGGTGGCCTACTCTCTTCAAAGATGCAACCATGCTGGTTAGAAAATGTGAGAGCTACCAGCATTTCTCTGGAAGAATGAAAGCTTCAGGCTCCCTTCCTTTGCAGCCTGTATCAATTGAAGCTCCTTTCAAACAATGGGGGATGGACTTCATTGGTGAGATCTCAGACCCTTCTAGTGTTGGACATAAGTGGATCCTTGTAGCCACAGATTACTTCACCAAGTGGGTAGAAGCAATCCCCACCAAGAAAGCAACACACCAAGTTGTTATGGATTTCTTGTTGAATCATATCATATGCAGATTTGGTGTGCCAGTCAAGATTGTGGCTGATAATGCCATGTGTTTCAGAGCTAAACCTTTGATGGCAATGTGCAAGGAGTATGGAACCAATCTGACTTATTCTTCAAACTATAACCCCCAAGGGAATGGACAAGCTGAGTCCAGCAATAAGAACTTGTTGAAGATCATTAGGAGAACCTTGGAGTTGAACAAGAGAAAATGGGGTGAACAACTGAAATTTGTAGTTTGGGCTGATAGAATCACTACCAAGAGAGCTACTGGTAAGAGCCCATTTGAGTTGGTGTATGGAACTCAAGCTCTGCTGCCCTTACATCTACAATTATCTTCTTTTCAGTTTGTTCAACAACTTGAAGATCAAGAGGTCAGTCCATATGAAGCAAGGATTAATCAGATTGTGGAGCTAGATGAAGAGAGAAGAGCATCCTACAAAAGGCATGTCAGATTTAGAGAGAAGTTAAAGAGGTTGTTTGATAAGAAGGTCACTCCTAGGGCCTTCAATATTGGAGATCTGGTTTTGTTGTGGGACAACAAAAATGAAGATAAGGGAAAACATGGTAAATTTGATGCATTATGGATGGGCCCTTACTCCATTGATATCAGAATTGGTGAGAATACCTTTTTTCTCAAGGACTTAGATGGGGAATTACTTGAACTACCTATTAATGGCAGGCATCTGAAGCATTTCTTGGATTAATCCCCAAATTTGAGGTATGCACCAACTTGTACAGTGTATAGTGTTTGGTTTTTCTCTGTTTTTTGGTGTTTTGTGGTTTTTGGTTTGCCTTGGTGTGTGGCAAGCCATTTTTGTCAGTTTCTCAGCTAGTTTTTGGTGGATTTGGCTCATGACTCCATTTTCCCAATGGATTATTTTGGCACTTGGTCTACTTATTGTTCTTGTGGCACTCATTGGGAGTGCCCATCCCCGAGAAAGAGTTGATGTTGGTGTCCATTTTGATCCTCTACCATTTTGACTTAATTTTTCCTCTAGATTACATGCTCAAAATGTTTTTTCTTCAAAATTAGTGGTTTGCAAACTTTTTCCTCCAGATTGAATGCTTTGAAAATCTCAAAAACTTATCATTTTTCCCCAACTTGAAAGAAAAATACATGCATGCCCTGTTTTGTGCCCTAATTCTTCCAAATCCATAGGCCTCTGTCATTTTTTCCACTTTTCCCGGCCTTTGGAGCTCGTGGTTGTTCGTTTCATGCATATTTTCCCTTAAAAATCTATCCCCATGGTAAAAAATTGCCTAAACTCACTTTCTATTTTGTTTTTGACCAAAAAATCCTTCACCCACGAAGAAAAAATCGAATTCAGTCATTTCTAGAAAATTATGTGTTTTAGACGGTTATACGGGCATACTTTTCCCATCAAATTTTATCTCAAACATCATCTCCTACATGGTCATTTCTAGTTGGACAGGGATTCGTGGGTTTGTTCTAAAAAAAATTAGTATTTTTTGATTTTTGGAAAAAGGTACAACTTTCCCCTGCAACTCCGCAGGTCCCAGAGGAGGACACGTGTCATGTTCTCATTCAAAGGTGGGATGGAAGGCTGGCGGGAGACTTAGAAGATTTTTTCCTTTTTGGTGAAAAGGGAAAAAGGTTGAGGAAAGGGCCGTGGGTCCACAATGGAGCAAAGGGAGACACGTGGTGGCTTCAGAAGGTAGAGGGGAGTGTGGGCCACCGGAGGAAAAAGGGAACTTTTTCTCTTTAAGCAAAATGAGTTAGAGAAAAGAATTAAGTTTCTGGTCCAGAATGAATCATAGGGAGACACATGGTGGGTGTAGAAAGGAGTGCGGGCCACTAGAGGAAAAATGCAAATTTTTCCCTTTTGGTAAAATGACTTAGAGTGAAAATTTGAGGCGTAGCTATGTGAAGAAGTAGAGGGAGACACGTGGTATGGACAAAATTGGAGGTGCAGGTCCACAAAAGAAATGTGGGAAAAATTCCATCGGTGAAAAAGGGAGTTAAAATGTGATTTGAGCCCGCAGATCCTCAGCGATAGAGAAGGTGACACGTGTCAAGGACAGAGGCGGAGGTGCGGGCCCTTTGGGGAAAAAAGTGAAAAATTTCCAAATTTCCAAAAAAGGTGGAAATGTGCAGAATTGAGCTGTGACTTCAATGGGACCCACAATGTGCCACGTGTCAGCACCAAATTTCAAGGGCGGAGGGGTGGAGAAAATTGTCAAAATTTTACATTTTTCCAAAAATGTTAAAAATTCAAAAAGTGATCCCAAATCCATTCCCAATCACATTATGACACGTGGAGGGCTCAGATTAAAAGGAGAAAGGGAAAATCAATGGTAACTATGCATTTTTCATTTTGGCCACCATTTGAGCTCCAGGAAGCTTGGAGATGTGAATTTTGCATCAATTTTCATCAAATTTTTGGTAAATTCATGTCGTTTGTGCCTGCAAGGATCAATGTAATTGGTTTTAGGGATCAATTTGCAGATTTGAGGTGTTTTTAAAGTGAATTTTTGCCCTAGCCGTGAGCAAAAACGTGAAATATCAAGTCAAGAGGTTACATAATCAAATTTTGGAGGGATAAGGATGAAATAATGAAATGAAAGGGGTCTGCATGCTTTGAGGATGAAAAACGTGCCCCCACAATGGATAATGATGAAGGTTTTGTAATGATTCACCTTTTTTGAAACACCTGGCAACTTTTGTTGTAAATATGTTAAACGTCCCTATCTGCGAATCATGTTGGAATTTTGTAACAAACTTGATGCTTGGCATATTCTTTTCTTGGGAAAGAAGGATCAAATGTAATAGAATGTTATATAATGCATGTTTTTTGACATGCAAAAGGTTAGAGAAACTTAGAATTTCATTGGAAAATCTGGGAAGAAGCCCATTCTCTGAGAAACCACCTGAGAACCATTTCTAATTCCTTTTTGCATTAGATTTGTATCATGTTGAGTTGGTTTCAGTTGTAAAGCCATCAACAAGCTCTGAGATTTTTCTTATAACATTCCCCTACTGATAAATTTGGTCATTTCTAGATTATTTTGTGTTGTCTCTTGGAAAAATTTGCATGCACTTATGTTTCAGAATGTTTTCAATTTGTGTTTCTTGCTCCTGTTGCAGTCTTGTGTTTAAAATATCTCTTGATCATACATGGTCTCATTTCTTGTTGATAGTTTAGTGGCATTTGCAATCTCACATTCAGAAGAGCTTTCATCTGATAAAGAGATAAACAAATTTAAAATCACTTTACCTTCCTTGAATTCTGAGATTGTTTGTAAACCTTTGGGTGCACCTTAGGTCATGATAAAATAGAGATTTCTAGATGCTTTGTTGGTTCATCTGCTTCAAGATTTTGTGGCAGGTTGTCAAAGATTGTGTGGAAGAGTGTAGATCTGGGCCTCCATTTGGTGCACATATCCTGGTTGAAGGAGTACCTTAACCCCTTTGAAGCATTCTGTTGTTTAGGTCTTACAAATTTCTTGCAAAGGTCCTCAAATAATTTGGCAAATTCTGGTTAGTCTTGTCTAAAATCTCCCACCAAAAATTCATTCAGAATAACTAATCCTACCCCATACTACCCCTACATTGCATTGTGTGTCAACAAAAGAATACAATCCATTTACAAAAATGCACAAAGCAAATCAGGATCATACAATGTCTTCAGTAACCCTTGCCTTGCATTGAAATTATCTCCATAATCTGGGAGTGACAACTTGTGAAAGTCAGATTTGGAGTGTTGATCATATTTTCCCAAGGCCTCTTTCATACTATTTGCACAAATTGAGGGATATTTTCATCTCCTTCACCATTTGAGGGTTACAAAATAGGTCCTCTTACCTTGGTTGAAAGGCACAACCTAAAACAGTTAGGACAAGATCAAGTCCTATTTGAGTGCTATCCATCTCTCCACAAATCTGAGTGCCAGTTAGATCACATCCCTGGCTACAAAATGACACACATCATGATCTATCTGACTTCAAGCTTCATGCCATATCTCTGATGCTACTCAAACTAAAAAGGAGAACAAATTTGGGTAATAACATACAGAGAATACTTATTCCAACATGAGATTCCTCTTCAAACAAATGTCAAACCATTCAGATAGAAGAAAAGGACAATTAATCCACTCCTCTCCATGAAAATGCAAGATCAATTGAAGAAAATGAAGGAGGGAGGGATCATTCAGCCCACAAGGTATTCATCTTTGGTTGCAAACCTTGTGTAGACACTGAAATTGTGTTGTAATCACCTTGGTCCCCTAGCATAGCCCTATAATCACTTCCTCATCCTCAACACCTTATCACCTACCTCCTGCACCTCACACATTTTAATTTAATTACTTTAATTAAATTAATGCCATTTACCTCCATACATATTAATTTAATTATTTTAATTAATTTAATGACCTTTTACCCGCACATACATTGATTTAATTATTCACATTAAATTAATTGACTACCCTCACCTATCTATTGAATATAATTGCCTTTATTAAATACACCTCACCTAGCCACCCCCATCATTTGACCAACCTAAACCCTGATCCAATGGCCTAAATACAACCTAACATTAGACCCATTCCCTCACCTCACATTAAAATCCTCCTAAGGTCAGTTTTCACCTCGAGGAAAAAAAAAGATCCTTATCAAATGGCGGAACAACTTCCTAGGCAACTTTTGAACAACCTGAGATATCTCACCCAAACCGACACCGGTTTACCCTAAACCAATTTCGTTTCACCCTAAACCGATGCTGGTTATATCAAAATGGAGGAAATGGCCTTTTTAGCCCCATCTAAAGCTTTTTAATATGGGTTGGTTGGTTTTTTGAGAAACTTCTGAACTCAAGTTGGATCTCTTTAGACACAACAGCAGAATGAATATTGATTTGTGATCAACAAAGGAAACCAAATACACTAGCACAACAGTGAGACTTTCTTTCCAGCATCCTCCAACATAGCCACTTATTTATTATTCTTCGGACCTATATCTCATAGAAGAGTAAGTATCCTCCTTCCATCTATTTCATTTTCTTATCATCAGTTGTAGTCTTTGTGGTAAAGGAACCTAGTCTTTTGCTCTCTGTCCATTTTCCTCTCTCCAATTGCAGCCACCTTCCATACCCAACCATCTTAATACTTAGTCCAATTTCCCATTTTGATCTCCTCAGTAGTCTTAGACCTTCACAACCTATCTACATCCCCTCTATGATCAATCCCCTCCTTCTATCCATTCCACTTTTGCTCCCAAAACTCCAAAAACCTAGACTATGTGATTCCACCAGCCCCAACTTAACTGTTGTTGGTTCTCTCTAACCGTCACCGGTTACATTCAAACCATTATCAGTTAAATTAAAACCATGGTCGGTCTCTATGTCACCTGATTTTTGCTAGAATAAAAACCTATTTCTGACATATACCTATTTTGACACCTATTTGACCTTCAGATCTGTATCTAACCTAGCCTTTTAGCTTAGATTCACGTATAACCAACCTATTTGACCTCTAGATCTCCTTCTAGCCTAGCTTGTTAGATTAGATCTATCCTATTACATTTGTATGAGATGCCTAAATCATATTAAACTACAGTAGGACAATATTTACTTTATTTCAGTTGAATTTTTTTAAACAATGGACTGACAGCCATCTAGGAAATATCACAATTCTAGGATCTAGCATATGTTAGGCAGTCCACTGCATATATCAATTAACTCTCTTTGGTGGTCTTGTTTTGATTACTATACAGGTATTTCCTCCTAGCCAAAAAATAATGTCTCATAATAACTTTGATTCAAAATTTAGATATGTGCACATACAACCCTCAACCATCCCGAAAACAGGTACTCCTCTTACCACCTTTACCTTATCTGTTTTGTCAAGTACTTCTCAGAAAACTAAAAAAGCAGGTAAAAATTTTTGGCACGCTTGGTGGGACCCATTCGGGGTTCCTTGCATCTTTCTTCATTCCTAGGTGAAAAATTATGTGTGGTTGTTTCCCTTCTAATAGCATTCACATTAATACTTTCTCCTTTGTAACATTCTCTTCTTTCTATTTGCTCCGAAAAACACATTTCTTTTGGCGTATTTAAAACCAACATTCTTATTCTTGTTTTTTGCATTTTAGTGAAAGAGTATCCCTCTTCCTATTCATCTATTGTTGTCATCGAATATCATACTTTCGATTTGGGTTTAAAACAAGTGCACTACATTCTGATTTAGCTCATTAGCTCACAATAATTGAGGGCAACCTATACGCTGGAAATCATGACCAGCAGATGGTTGACAAATGAATCATAGAAAAGCACTTCTATCCTTTTCTCTTTCTTTGAGTCTTACTAAACCACACAAAAATTCAAAATACATACTTTCTTAAACAAAATCCTTCCTAGAAGAAACTGTACGTGATCATATGATCACAGTATAGTGGGCACCCAACTCGCTGCTCTGTTAAGTCATACTTTAGAGTGAAGCCCGCCCCCACCATAACATTCCTGAAACCTCACCCTTTAGAATTATTTCTTTGTAGGAAGCCTTTCTCACCAAGAATTTATATTGTTATGTTCATAACTATCAGTCCATACAAATAGCATAAGCTAAACAAACGTAATAGAATATGCACTCTAGGAACGTTCTTTCTTAGTGTTCTTCTTGATTTGTGTTTTGAGGTGAGAGATTTCGATCATTATTTTTTGTCTTTCCTTGCACACTCCCAATCATATTCAGTGTATTCTAACTTTGTCTGAGTGTGCCTGGACCACATCTACATCATCCTTAGACTTCTGGGTTTGATTCAACACCAAATTTTTAAATCACAACCATTTTTCTTATTCTCTATTTCAAGTTCACAATAACCGGCTACGATTATATTTAATGGGCATCGGTTTAACCCAACCCGCATTGGTCTAAAGTATTCTTTGATACCTATCCAAAAGACACCTATTTCACCATCTGAGCTGTAAAAGGCTCCTATCACCTTTCATATTATCGTTACCCCAATCACAATCACCTTACGTTTCATCCTATGTGAAAATTGTCAGTCTGGGACCATCATTTAATAGAATGTTGGTTTTTCACAGTAACGAGCACCGGTTAAGCCTAACTGAAATCGGTTTACCCGAACCAGCAATGGTCACCCTGTGCTATTTTACAGCTCACTAGCTGACCTAATTCACTCACTGTTGATTGTTTTCCTAGTTCTGTTGTGTTATATTCCATTAAGACATAATAGAGTCTCACCAAATCAATTCCTATCCACATGGTGCTAACCCGTAGTCAGGAAAGTGCCCTCGTATATCACACTAGTCGATTACCGATCCTAAGTAGCCCTTCATCACCTAGTCCTTCACCACCTTCCATCTCATCATCTAATGATCCCAATCTCCCTATCACCATTCCTATAGGTGACACGAAGTTTGCACGACTCCTGGATCAGAATCATGTTGCTTTGATCCACTACCTCACCCATGCCTTGAATCAAGATGCCTGGGGTCAATTGATCTATGGCATGCCCGTATCCTTATCTCCATCCCTAATGATCACTTCCACCTCGGCTCCACCTCCTACCATGGTGACCTCACCCATTTTATCCCCAGCTGTGTCGTAGCTAGGTCCCATGCTATCATTGACTGCCACATCCGCCACCTCTATTGCACCCATAGTCTCCACCATACCTTCATCCACCACCCAAAACATAGCATCATCTACACCTGTTGTTTCATATATACCAGTCATAACGCTATCACCCTTTATGTCGGTAACCTCTACGCCATTTCAAAATGTTGTCCTTTCTATTCCCCAATCTCTACCTCCCATCTCTACCAGGGTCACTACGAGTGTCACACCCTCAAATACCTACTACCATCCGCCTCTTGTTTCATCAGTCAATCATTTTGGATATATACCCTCTATATCTATCTCTCAATTTTCACCTTCTTATTCGACACCATCATATTCTGGCATGTTGTATTCTTCATATGTCCCACAACAACCTCCTTTCACTTTGGGGAGTACCCAATATTCACAACTTAACAATGACTTTATCAAGTTAATGATGGACAAGATGCAGACATTAGAAGCATCTATTTCTGGCTCTCGTAATTCTCTCACCTATGACAAGATTTTTAATGAGCCTATTCACCCATCCATTCCCATTTTCCCATATCCTGTACACTTGGAGATGCCTAAGTTTAACCTCTTTAATAGTAAGTTAGACCCGCAACAACATTTGTGATCTTTCAAACATGGGTGTTACTTAATTTCCCATGATGATGCTTTGCTTTTGCTAACTTTTCCCATGTCCCTAACTGGTCTAGCATTGGACTAGTATAGTGGATTACCTAGACATTCCATCTTTTTGTTCAATCAAATAGCCCAAGCCTTCTTGGATCATTTTTTGATTAACGTTGTCAAGAAGGTTACTGTGACCGATCTTTATTCCATGCGTCAATATGACGATGAATCTAGCGCAGATTTTGTCACTCGTTGGCATGGCCTAATCAACCAACGCACTTTCCAATTACCACAAATTGAACTCAGAGAGCTCTTCACACGAGCCTATGCTAGATATATCTCACCTACCTTACAAGTGTAAACCTTTCAAACATTCGATGAGGCTTTCACCATGGTACGTAAGCTTGAAATTTGTGCCATCGAAGAGAAGAAGATATAATTACAAAATAAGAACTCCTCATTTAAATCACACGATACTTCCTCTTCCTTGAAACCTCAGACAAGTTATTACAAAGCCAAGGGAACTACCAACGTAGTGGTACTTAAGGCTGGTCTTGATCATCCATCCAATCATGCTAAACCTTCATCCAATCTATCACCAGTCCAAGCCTTCCAATTTAAACATGAACAAAAGAAATACACCTCAATTGGGGAGCCATATTCCTCTGTTTTAGAAAATCTTATTAAATCTAATGGCATCACCCTTCCTCCTATCAAACCACATACTAGTTTTGACCCCTCTCACCCCATACCAGGTTGGTACAAGGAAAATGACTACTGTAACTATCATCATGTAAATGCTCCAAGTGACAGCAATTGTATAACCTTTAAAAACATTTTTTAGGGAATACTCGAGAGTGGAAAGTTATTCCTAGATAACCCTAATGCACCTGTCAATCAAGACCTTCATATTTTCAATAAACCATTCCCCAACCATTCCCCATCTAATGATCAAACTGGTAATGCCTCACACAATGAAAGTAATACACATGAGGTACATGTTATCTTTCCCAACTTAACACCTATTTCCCAAATATCTCCTATCCCCTTCATCGAGGAAATCCTAGCCCAAAATCCTCTACCCACACAAGAACCTACTTTATATGTTCCTCTACCCATAGAGGAAAGCCATTCACCTCCCTGTACACCTATGGAGGAGTCTCTTGTTACCACCGATATCATTTCCCCTTCAACTTCAATACCCAGTGAACTGCTACCAATTATAGCTCCTCCACCCACATAGGAGTACCCATCATCTTCTCTAACTATTCAGGATCCAATAGATTTTCTGTTACCACTCGAGGACCACTCTCCATCAGCTACCCAAGATCATGCAGACCTAATTTCATCTCTCTTACCTACAGAGGATGAATCCAGTGAATTCCCTATTTCTCAGACACATTTTATGAGAATCACCACTTACTCCACACCTACCTCACCTAACACATTTCCGTTCTCACATTTGGGTGACTACCTAGATTATGTTAATAGGTCTTGACTTTGGGGGCGTCTCTTACTCCTGATCTCGAACCAAATGCAATCATCTTCCATTGACACTTCTACCATTTATCTAAATATGTTTCAACAACCCAAACCACACATGAACAGAACTCACGATACATCTTCTACTGCATCATCCTCATCTATACCCGCCCCTCTATTTGCTAGCTGATGTGTTCCAACATCATCTCTTGTATCTAAACCCACTAGTGTGCTAGGGGTCACACCCACATCAAACCTTGCACATCCTCCTGTTAGGATACACTTGACCATCTCTTCCCATATACCTATTGAACCAATCACTCAACCTAAACGAAAAACCCAACCTTCTAATCTATATACACCACCCTCACCAACTATACCTTTGTCATCTTCACCCCTACCATCTATCTTGGGACCTCACCCCTCTACCTTAACAAAATCTATGCTCTCCAAAGGTAAACCTAAAAATCCCTTTACCACAGCCTGCAGCTCTACCTAGGTGAACCTTACGTCCTTCATCACCATCTATAACTTCTTTGCCTCCTATACCACCATTACCTTCTATACCTCCTTCACTACCTATGACATTTTCTTCCACCTCACCTATACCTCCCTCTCGACCTCAACCAACACCTACCACTGCACCTCAGTTGTCCCCTTGGGTCACTCATCCTCTCCCACCATCTGCCTTGCCATCTACATCACGTGCTCCCCCTACACCTCTACCTAAGAAAGAACACCAAAAATTAAAAAAAATGGTAATTTCCAAAGAGGGGGTTAAACCTACCCCTCTTTCTGCTGCACACCTACACTAAAGAAAGTACAACCCAAATCCAAGACTGCATCACTTCAACTACCACCATAACTACCCAATCTTCCAACCAAACCTACTTTTACTTCACATTGTGATCCATTACTGGGATCATATGCCACCACCTTGGATAACCTCCTTAAAATCTCTTCTATCACTCTCCCTCCTCTTAGACCTTACAACCCTCTCAAACCTAAACTAGAAGGGTTTGATGATACTAAAATTTGTACTTACCATCATGTGCCAGGACATGATGTTGAGAACTATAAGGGTCTAAAGGCTGCCCTCATTCAATTATGTCCTTCTGACCCCAATTTTGATGACGATGACCTCCTGGATGATGAACCTATTTCACCCTCACCACCTTCTTCACATCTTCCTCCTACACCTATACCACAACCTCCACTCTCACAGCTCATAGAGCCACCCCCAAAATTTGAGATTAACATGGTTCGCATCAGAGAACTTGCCACACCTCCACCTAAATGTCATTGCACCCAACTAACGTCACAAGTCTTTTCTCCTCCAGTAGGTTTTTTCCCTTCATGTCGTTATACCACTTACCCTACACCTTCTCCATTTGCCAACTCCCCTCAAATCAACATGGTACACATCACTACATGTGCACAGAAGGGAAAAGAAAAGGTAGCTGACCCACCAACCAATCCTATACCCAACATACCATCTGCACCCATACCTAAAATAACTATTTGTGACCCCACATACCCCATTTCTAATGGCGTCACACATCACACCATGCTCAAACAACTACACCAATCTCCCCTCAAAATGTCCTTATATGATCTCATCCAAACCTCATAGTCACATCATCAAGCCCTCATGGAGGTCCTTCAATCTATTGAGGTTTTACCTAATGACCCCACACCTGTAGCATCTATTATCACACCTCATCATGTCACCTCACTCACCAAATTTCCATCTACCTCATCACCTCCACCTATTCACCAAGTTGTTATCCTTAGTTTCTCCAATGATGAAATTGTCCCCCACCAAACTGATGACCTAGATCCTGCACTTTTCATCTCCATCCATATTAATAATATAAGTGTCCAACTTGTTATGATCGATGCAGGCACTAGCATTAACATCATCTCCTCTCACACATTCTAACAAATGCGCATACCTTACAACTGCATGCATAAACATCTAGTCATGTTGCATTCATTCAATGACGATATCACCTCTACACTTGGCACTATCATCCTCCACATTTGTGTGGGTCCCCGTACTATTCCTGAGTTGTTCTACGTGTTGGAAGGGGAGTTTTAATATAATTTATTACTCAATAGACCCTAGATTCATGCCATGGGTTGTGTTCCTTATACTTTGCACCGATGTGTAAAGTTCAAACATGAAGGACGTTCCTATACCATTCCAGCTGACCCATCACCTTTCAAAA
Source organism: Taxus chinensis (assembly GCA_019776745.2). Lineage (NCBI taxonomy): Eukaryota > Viridiplantae > Streptophyta > Pinopsida > Cupressales > Taxaceae > Taxus > Taxus chinensis. Next base: position 296,615,892 of record CM034157.1, read on the forward strand.
CCTATAACATGCTTTACCGGCCCAATGATGTCCTTGTACCTATTAAGGCATCTACCTCCCTTCCTACATCTTCTTCACACATGACCCCATCCACCAGTGTCGTTGCAACCTCACCTTCACCCAAATCTTCTATTCCCACCACTATTGTCACTTCTACCAGTCACACATCAGCTTCCCAACTAACTGACACCTCCACCAATGTAACTTCTAATGCTTCCTCCATTCCAGCCACCAATATATCAACCACTGATCCCTTGGAAGGTGTTTTTCAATGCCTCACTATGGGGGAGTATCTCCTGTACAATGTCAATACATTCCTTACTCCACAAGAGTATGGAAACCTTCACCAACATCCTCACTATGATCATCGCATAGGTGAGCATCTCCTTTATGGTCCTCCCCACCTCCGTACCCATCTTACCTATGGGGGACTTGATATTTCCACTTACACACCCGAACCACCATCACAAACCTGACCTTTTTCAGCTGACCTTCAGTCGCTTACCAACTTCCGCTTTGCTCACACTTTCCTACACCACTGTGCCTAGAATGGTTTTGGTTTTGGCCTTTATGAACAAGGTCGTCACACCATTATTTCATGTACCACATGTAAACACAATGATCGTAGTGGAATCGGTTTTACTGAACTACCTGCCAAAAATCCCCGTATTGAACTCATTGAAGACATTGACCCCTCTCCACCTTCTTCACCTACCCCACCTTCACCACCTTCACCAACGGAGTCGATGGATCCTAAATCTATCCCTCCTACCTTTTTTTTCCATAAATACCATTTCCTTGGGGCCTCTGACCTATCACCGCGATGGCAAGGCTCCTTCCTCTCTTCCTTTCTTGTATCCTGACATGATAGGGGATGATACTCCTTCTATTAATGTCGTTCAATGTCAGGATGATGAATCCATACTCACCTACCTTGGTGCTAAAGACTCTTATATTCACAGGTCGTTACCTTCTGAGATGCAAACAATGTTGAATGAATCGACTATCGAAGTCAACATCCACACTCAGGATGACCCCCACATTCTCAAGATTGGCCAATCTCTGGATGCTGCTGAATAGGAAGCCCTAACTTCTTTTCTTAAAAATCATAGCCATGCTTTCGCTTGGTCCTATGCTGACATGCCTGGCATTGATCCCACTATCATGGTCCACAATATTGTAACCATTCCCGATGCCAAACCCGTAAAACAAAAGTTGAGGAAAATGCACCCTCGCATTGCTCTTCTTGTCAAAGAAGAACTTCAACGCCTTCTCTCAGTTTCCTTTATCTTACCCATCGATTACCCCCAATGGATTTCTAACATCGTCCCTGTCACTAAGGTGACAAGGGGACTTCACATTTGCACCGATTTCCATGATCTCAACCTTGCCTACCCTAAAGATGATTTTCCCCTTCCTGGTATTGACCAGTTGGTTGACCTTACCGCTGGCCATGAGATGCTATCACTTATGGATGGTTTCTCGGGTTATAACCAAATCTTGCTCGACCCAGAGGATCAACACAAAACCACATTTATTACCCCTTGGGGGACCTTCTGCTATTGAGTCATGCCTTTTGGCCTTAAAAATGTTGGTGCTACATATCAACATGCTATGACTTACATCTTCCATGATATCATGCATCACATATTGGAAGATTACGTGGATGATCTCTTGGCCAAATCTAAATGTCGCACTGAGCACCTCGCAGTCCTCGAAACCATCTTTGACCACCTCATTAAATATTACATCCGCCTTCAGCCTAAAAAGTGCGTCTTTGCGGTTCTCTCAGGAAAGCTCCTGGGATTTATCATTTCCTTACATGGTATAGAAGTTGACCCTGCTAAAGTCAAGGCCATCCTCAAAATGCCTCCACCCACTAACCTTAAACAACTCTGTAGCCTGCAAGGTAAATTGCAATCTATTCGTTGATTTATTTCCCAACTCTCTGACCATTGTCAACCATTTCATCACCTTCTCAAAAAGGAGGTCTCTTTCAAATGGGATGATGACTGCCACAAAGCTTTTGAGGCCTTAAAACAATACCTTCTCCAACCACCCGTACTTATTCCACCTAAAGATGACCAACCCTTCTACCTATACATCTTAGCTACCGATCACTCTTTAGGGGCTATGCTCGCTCATCATGATGAACAACATAGGGAGTAGGTGGTTTATTACATAAGCCGTACCCTTCTGGACTACGAAACCCGATACACTCACCCTAAAAAACTTTGCTTAGCCTTAGTTTTTGTTGCCACCAAACTTCGCCATTACCTACTCAACCACAAAACCTATGTTGTGACCAACACTGACCCCTTACACTTCATGTATGCTAAACCTTACCAAAATCAATGTGCCGCATGTTGGCTCATGCTCCTTGCTAACCTAGACCTAGAATTCATCCACCAAAAATCTATCAAGGGCCAGGCCATTGCTGACCAGCTCGCTGATGCGCCTCTTTCTGGGAATCAATCTTTAAATTTTGATTTCCCTGACGAATCCATTACTAACCTCTCTTTGGATGATGACCCTTACCAAATGACCTTATTCTTTGATGGTTCCAAATGTCAGTGTGGGGGTGGTGCAGGCATTATCCTCATTCCTCTTGATGGTGAACCCATGCCCTTATCATTCAAACTTGACTTCGAGTGCACCAACAATATCACCGAATACGAAGCACTCGTATTGGGTCTCATGACTACCTATGCCTTAGAGGTTAAGTCCATTAATATCTTTGGTGATTCTCAACTGGTAGTAAACCAAGTCAATGGTGTTTATTAGTGTCATAATGAAATACTTCAAGAATACAAATGTTACGTCGGCATCATGTTGACTACCTTTGACCGCTATAAAATTCAAACCGTTCCGCGATCCACCAATAAATTCATGGATACCATGGCCTACCTTGCTTCCCAAATACCTGCTTCACCTACCGATTCAGACATCTTTGTTACCATAAAATGCATACCGAGACCTTCTTATAAATCTTGTTGTGTTAACCTCATCTGAACTGCCTCACTAAACACACAAGACCTTTGGTATAAGCAGCTTGCGGACTACCTTTCCCTTTCTATATTGCCTCCTGATCTCACACGTAATGGACAATGTGCCTTTCTCAAAAAGGCCTCTCGTTATGTCATCATGGGTGGCCTTCTCTATAAATGAGGCTTTGACAGTATTCTCTTACGATGCCTCACCAGCTCTGAAATCCCCTATACCATTAAAGAAGTTCATGATGGCATATGTGGAGGTCACTTCAGTGGCCTTGCTGTTGCTAAACACATTCTTCACCTAGGCTATTATTGGCCGACCCTCAATCATGATTGTTGTGACTACGTTAAGCATTGTGTAAAATGCCAACAACATGCCAATCTTCATCACACACCTAGTCATGCCTTACAGGTCGCTCGTGACCTTTGGCCCTTCTCTCAATGGGGTTTGGATCTTGTCAGAGAGATCAATCCTCACTCTTCCCTACGACATCAATGGATCATCACCGCTACCGAATATTACACCAAATGGGTTGAAGCCATACCCCTCATCTCCACTAAAGCTGAGAAAATATGTGAGTTCATCAATCATCACATTATTTGTCGCTTCGGTGTTCCACATCGCCTTATCACTGATAATGGAAAACAATTCAAAAACAAAACTCTACAGAAGCTTTGTGATGCCTTCGGTATCCAGCTTAGCTTCTCCTCACCATATTACCCACAAACCAATGGCCAAGCTGAATCCACCAACAAAACCCTAAACAAAATTCTCATGAAAGTGGTTAACGATACTGGGAAGGATTGGCATACGCACATTCCTTTCACTCTTTGGGCATACCGTACTAGTATTCACACCTCCACCACTGCCACTCCCTTTTCTCTGGTCTATGGTACCGAGGCTATTTTTCCTCTCGAAGTCCAGATCCTGTCTCTCTGTATCTCTCTTCAAGATATGCTTACTGATGATGACTTTCACCAAGACCGTTTAGCACAACTTGAGTTATTAGATGAATGTCATCTTCATGCCCTCGACCATCTCCAAGTCTACCAAAAATGCATCAAGCGTGCCTATGAAAAACATGTCCATGAATGCACCTTCAAGGTCGGTGATCTCATCCTCAAGGAAAATCAACATGTAACCAAAGCAGAAAAAAGCAAACGGGGAAAATTTTCTCCTAATTGGCTTGGACCATACATCGTGACCCATGACTATGGATCAGGTGCTTATCACTTGTCTTCACTTGATGGTAAGCCCAAACCTGAGCCCCTCAATGCCTTGCATCTTCGACCATTCTACTGTTGACTTCTAGTCCTACATCACTATTTATCTAGTTCATGCTCGTCCCTTGAGTGCCATTTACCTTTTTCTTTTCCACACCTCATCTCCAACGACTAAACAAGAATCATGTGATTACCCGTCACCCTTTTGCCTTATCTTAAATATGTGCACCACGGCTCTGCACATGGCATGATTCTCATGGATACTTTTCATCTTCTTTTAGATGAGATCCCATGGTCATTCACCCTTTCCTTCTCAACAAGAACCAAATGCTTCGTTATAGTCTCGTCCATGACTTAAAAGCCAAAAAAAAAAGATAATCCCTCAATAATCTTAATATAAGGGATTAACTCCTTGAGTCAAACTTCCAATATAAAAGATGAATCCCTCAAAAGGACATCTTCCACCTTCAATTGTCACTATAAGTAGACTGCTCCCTCGAAGGACAACTATAAAAAGCTCACAACTCTCTACATAGTCTTTCCAAAAAGAGGACTATTTTTCTCAAAAATCAAAATTCAGAAGCTTCCCGCATCGATCAGCTTTGCGAAGACCTCAAGGAGACATATATTCATCCCGTATAGACTTCCTACATCGATCAGTCTATCTAAAAATTCAAAAGAAAAAGGAAAGGAAAAGTAACCTTTTTTGTCATGGACTTGCCTATTGTGATCTTGGCTCTATTGCCCAAGGCATTTTACTTCCCATTTTATGACCCAATTACCTTCACCTCCTTACCCATTGTCTTTTCACCTCATACTGCCTCAAGGGACCTACTGAACCTATGACATTTGGTGATTTTGTGACTATTCTTCACCTTTAGAGTAATCAATCATGCAATGTCTTTAGGGTCTTACGTTCACTAGCCTATCTGTAGATGTGTTTCATATGTTTTGATCCTTGCCAATCGGGTGGCTTTCTTGCCCCCTCTTATCTTTTCTCTTCTTCATTACCTTTTGATCTTCCTATATAGGACTAGACCCTCGACACCTGTCTTTTGGGATTTTCTTCTCACTACCTCAATCAACCTAAAATTCACCTTAATACCTATCTACCTATTCTCTAAACCCCAACCTATCTAATGCCCTCAACCTAATTATACCTATGACCTGGAATCAACACTACCTATTGACCTAAAATCACCCATACCTATCTACCTATTCTCCACCTAACCTAATCGACCTTGACCTAATCATACCTATGACCTCGAATCCAACCTAACTATCAACCTCACTACCTATTCTTCTATCTTCTCATATTCTTCCCTAGCTTATGGGAGAACTACATCGGTCTGAGGTCCCTTTTCACCGGGACTATGTAGGCAGCACTTCCAGGGCATGGGGCCCTGGAAGGTTAGCTCGGCCACTCTTTACCTGATTTCCTGTTCATATCAAAAACCTCGACATCTAAACCATATACCACATAACTTTTACCACTTATATTATTTCACATTTTCATACATAACCAACATTTTCCACATTTTACACCATCTCATGCATTTACATTGCCATTTGTTATCAAAATACCGAAATGAACATCCATGCCTAAACCAACCTGACTCCACCATGCCTAAACCAACCTGACTCAATCCATGCCTAAACCAACCTGACTCCTGACATCCATGCCTAAACCAACCTGACTCAATCCATGCCTACCAACCTGACTCAATCCATGCCTAAACCAACCTGACTCAATCCATGCCTAACCATGCAACCTGACTCAATCCATGCCTAAACAACCTGACTCGATCCATGCCTAACCAACCTGACTCAATCCATGCCTAGCCAAACCTAACTCAACCATGCCTAACCAACCTGACTCAATCCATGCCTAAACTGACCTGACTCCATCATGCCTAACTCACCTAATTCCATCCATCATATATCTAACACAAAGTAACAAATCCATATCTCATCTAACACAAGCCATAAACCAATATCTCATAAACACATCAACACATCACCAAATACCATGAATCTCATCATATAAATCAATAACTGTGTATCTCAAAATACGTGCCTATCTCATCATGGCCATCATCTCAAAAATGTTAGCATGCAAGCTGATATACAATACAAAATGTCATCAGCATGTAGGCAAGTCTCATATATAGAAAAAATATGAATGAATCAATACAAAAATCTTTGGCACACAGGCCGGTATCATGTACAAAAACAATAATAAATACAAAATATCTTCGGCATGCAGGCTGGTCTCATATATAATACATACAAAAATGACTCGGCACGCAGGCTGGTCCATAGCAGGTCAATCATCTCCCCATCTGATGTCGGGGAATGCTCCCTGTGCCTGTGTCTCTCCTGACCCCTCTGCCACACCTGTCTGGGGCCCGACACCTACCTCACCTCCTGCTGATGGCCCCTCACCTGGGGCTGGCCTCTGCACACTAGTGGCCTCACCATGACCCTATCCCTGGGCTCACCGGCCCCCTGTACTCTCCACACTATGAGTGCGGGATCTAGTCCTCTCACTGGAGGCCTGCTGTGCTCTGTACTCGACATAGGAGGGCACATCTAGCCTACCAGCTAACAAATGATCCTGGTAATACCGTGCCTCTCCTAGGGCATCTCTGAACCTGGCCATGGGCACTGTCTATGGAGGTGCCATGGGTCCCGCTACCTGTGTGGGTACCTGTACAATGGGACCCTGTCCCTAAACCTGCACTGAGCCCTGTGCTGGTACTAGAGCTTGAGTCGGCCCTAGAATCTATGCCTGTGCCTGTATCTGGGCCTACAGGGTAGTAATCTGTGCCTGTGCTACTGTCAGCTGGCCCTGCAGACCTGTAACCTGCCCCTGCACTGTGGCCAACTGGCCCTGTAAAGCCTACACCTACACCTGTAGAGTGGCTATCTCCCCTCCATCTCCACCTACCTCCTCTCCATCTCCATCTCCCCCTGCCTCCACCTATGTAGGTACCTGTCCCTACCCTTCCTGAGCCTGCAACATCACTATCTGGGCCTGTAATGTGGCAACCTGTGCCTCTGTACCTGTGAAGCTGCCCCTGCATGATCCCAAGCTGTGTCACCAAAGTAGCCACCTACCCCTGTAGGGCGTCTCTCTAAACTGTGATGGTGGCTAAGTCTAGCTGCCCTGGCCTTGGTGGTATGGCTCTCAACTGTGCCACCCACCACTACCTATACCCATCTGCAACCCCAACATCATCAATCTGAGTATCTACTGGCTGCTCCTCCTGTCCAGTCGGCACTGTGGGTCATGGTGGAGACATAGGTCTCTCCACATCATCTCTCCTGTACTGCGGGAACAGAGGTGGTACACCCTGGACCAATCCAAACTAGCATCTAACCCACTCTATGGGTATCCACTCATGCTCTCCCACTCTCCTCCCCTCTATCCACAGATGTATCTATAGCCCAGCTAGCTCTGTGGCCATCTATCTGTATGAGGGGAAGCCCACATATGGCCTCCAAATGATGTCCACCCTGGACAACCCCTCCAACAACCTCCTGTAATAAGCTACATCATGAGTAGCTCTGGCACCTCGGGCCTCTCCCATGGCTGGTACCCACTGCTTGTACCCCACTCTCAAAACTCTCCATGGGAATGCATCTACCTGGGGCATCCCCACTGGTCAAACACAAACAATGTGCTCGTAAGCCCAACAATGCAGTAATATGATGCAACAGATGTTAAACCTCCGCAGTCACCTGTAGGCCCATAGCTCTCTATACACCTGTGTCAGCAATGCAGGTGCCCATATGAACCATGTCCACTGTATCATCATGTTATGGAGAACTCCCATCATTGACCTTGGGAATCTCCCCCCTCTACATCTGGCAGTGCGAAGCAGCACACTACCTCCATCAAGAGTACAACTAACCTCATCTCCTCTAGATGAGCTCTATACATCACTCCATAGCTCATGCTAGCACTATGGAATGTCAAATCCACTACACCCTCACCAAAAATGGGTGCTAGTAACTCCTCAGATGCCTCTGAAGAGATGGAATAAACCTGGGCCCCCAATATGGGCAACCACAAGGATCCTGTAGATGTCCTCCAGGGTGATCGTCATCTCACCCATCGGAAAATGGAAGGTGTTGGTCACCGAGTCCCATCTATCGATGAGGGAAACCATAAGACTCACCTCCCAGACTACATGTCGGTAGCGCCTCACCCCTATCAACCCCACCTCTACAACATGCTGCCACTCCACCTACGTCATGCTTGCCCATACCATCAATAACAAGGGTGGCACCTGGGTCCTCATCCGTACAGCTCGTCTCGGGCCTAACATCCCACAAAAGCAATGTATTAGTACACCTTCCCAACTTACCTTATTTTTACCCCACATCTTGACCTAATCTCTTTCCCCACCCCCATCCCATTGGCCTTGTCACTCACCCAAACCTACCCAAACCCATCTACCCAAACCTATCTAACCTAACCCTCACCCAAACCTACCCAAACCCATCCACCTGAACCTATCTAACCTAACCCTCACCCAAACCTACCCAAACCCATCCACTAAAACTTATCTACCCTAACCCTCACCCAAACCTACCCAAACCCATCCACCCCTATCTAACCTAACCCCTCACCCAAACCTACCCTTGAAACTCATACCCGATACCTATCACCTAACCCTCACCCACACCTACCCAAACCCATCTACCTACCCATCTACCAAACCCACCTACCCTGGTCTACCCAATACCCATCAACCCTCACCCAAACCTCAACTCAACCCATCTCACCCTTTACCACTAGTTCTACCCGACCATCAACCTACCCTCACCCATACCCGAACCTCTCTACCCTAACCCTCACCCAAACCTACCCAAACCCATGTCCATATATGAACCTATCTACCCTACCCAAATTTTTTACTATACCCACCCATCTAGAAATAAACTTATCAAACCTACCCATTTAACCTACCCAACCCTTCACACCAAAACCTATCTACCCTAACCCTTAACCCAAACCCCCAACCCCCATTTACCATATATCTACCCTAACCAATTTCACCCAAACAAACCTACCCAAACCCATCTACCTGTTATCCTGCTACCCCATGGATGGTGGAACCTCCAACCCTCCTCCCAAACTCTCTACCCTGGCCATGACAAATGACCTCCAACTCATCTCCACCAATCACCTCCTGAACCATCTACCCCACCCTCAATCAACCACCTATGTGGCTCAAACCCATCTACCATGAATGTCCTATCTCTTTTCCTAAACCTCTCTTTTAACCAAAGTGTCCAACATAACTATCTACCTCTATAACCCTACCCAAACTCTGATGTTCCTTTACACCATTGATTAACCCTTAAATAGGTTTTATGCCCTAGCTCACCCAACCTCTCCACGTCTACAGTTCCATAACTCATGTTATGTCATTACCCTACTCTACACCACCCTCACATTGACCCATTTTCCTTACCTCATTTTTCTTGAATCCCCTACTACCTAACCCTTTACCTTCCCCTATGGCCCTCCACCAATTCTTTAACCCACCTCGTTAGCTATTGATTGCCTCCTTATTTTACCCTATTGCCTTACCCTGTAACCTATAAAATACCTAGACCCGGAAAAAGTTTGTGACCTTTGTCAAAATGATTTATCATCACTCACCTTGTGACCTTACTACCCATGTTGCTTGACCTAATGGGAACCTCAGACATCTATGTGTGTGTCACCTGATGCACCTAATGACCTTGCAACCTCAGGCTCTATTTTCAGGACTAGTGTCATGATACTCATCGGTAATCCTAGCATTGTTAGCACATCATGTAGACCCTCTCCTAACCTCTATGGACCTTCCTACTGTAGAAGTGATGAACCTCCATATCTGGTATCCTTGGATGTTATATGTATCACTTTCTACTTTGTGCCTTTGGCAATGGCAAGCTATTCCTTAGTGATGTGCGACCTTTTCCTTAACTCTTCAACAACTCAACATGTGGAGATAGATGTACAGTACCTGTGATGCAACATTTCCCTACACTGACTTGGCCTATTTACATCCATTTAGCCAAGTGAGCCTGCTATGTGTCCCTCATCAAAGCTTGTCATGGGCCTACATCCCAGAAAGGTTATAATCTAATTAGTATGGACAATGCACCCCAACTGATTCACCCTTTCACCCTCAAAATGTCCCAAAACGTTTGAGGGGGATAATCTCTTTCCCCACCTGCAATGAACATTGGCCTGCACAAATTCTGCTCACTTACCCAAACCTACCCAGACCAAGCACCAAAGCTAAGGTAACCCAACCCGAACCCATCACAAAACGTGTCGTATCTACCTTGGTCCCCTACCCTCAGCCCAATCAGTCTTCCTCATCAGAACATCATTCCTATCCCTCACCCAAACTTTTAAAACCCATACTACAAAACCTATCTACCCTAACCCTCACCCAAACCTACCCTAGAGAACCCACCTACCCGAACCTATCTACCCCAACCCTTCACACCTACCCAAACCCATCCACCCATCACCTATCTACCCTACCTTCACCCAAACTCAACCACCCTCTAACCCCCCCACCTACCCTAATTTCTCACCCTAAACCCTTCCCCTCTCACCTAATTCTTTCCCACCGTACCCTTACTCTCTTCCATTTTTTATCCCCACTTACCCTTAGGTTAACCGACGCTGGTTATCATTAACCGACCCTGGTTATCCCCTGATCAACCATGGTCTCCCTTTAACTGCACCGGTCACTATTCTTGTGACCGATACCAGTCACTACCCATCGATGTCAGCCACAAGTCGACCAACGTTGGTCATTGTGGTGTCGCCTGCCCTGACTTTCCAACCCTACTTTTTCCCTTCCTAGTCATTTTACCCACCCAAATCCCTCTTACACCCTTAATTGTTCCTACATTACCCTTTTACCCTACCCCCTACCCTTCCCCATTCCCATTTCCCTCTCTTTAGGACATTTTTAAATTTCTTCCCCGCCCCAAACCCCCATTTTAGCCATTTTAACCAAATAATCAAAAACAAAGGTTCAAATCCTACCTGATCCCACTGCCACCATCATGGTGGAACCTCCAGCCTCCGTGCCACTCCTCCCAATCCCTCTCTGGCCTCCACCATCCTCAAATGACCTCCAACTCTCTCCACCAATCACCTCGCTCGATCCGATCTTGTGGCCCCACCTCTCGCCCAATCAATCTCACCTATGTGGCTTGCCAACCAATCTCTCTGCCATACTCTTTTGTCCTCTTCCTCTTTTCTCTCTTAATTGTCCTTTTCTCTCTTTTAACAATGCACAAATGAATTTTAAAATGTGGGTTTTCCACTTTTTATACCCTACCCAACTCAACCAACGTCAGTTAACCCTTGACTGATGCCGGTCTGATGCCCTAGACAACTTCCATCAGTTCCTCTCCACCATCATTAGTTCATACTGACCGCTGTCGGTTACCCTGCCTACTCATTGCCCTCATATTGACCTCATTTTGCCTACCCCCTTTTTCTTTTACCTCCCCTACACCTACCTGGACCACTTTACCTTCTTCTCTGGCCCACCACATTCTTTAACCTCACCTCATTATCCAATTAGCATCTCCTTATTTTACCCCTACCTCGGCCTTACCCATGTTATGACCTATCTACCTAGACTCGGGAACCTGTTTGTGACCTTTGACCTCATGTGTTTGCTATACCTTGCGACACTGTTACCTGTGTTGATTGACCTAATGACCTTACCTAGCCTATTGCCATGACCATTTATCCTGACCCTACCTTTGGTGTACCGGAACATACCTAAACGTTCCTACACCTAACCTACGTTGTGCTTCCTGACCTTATCCTATACCTTGGATACCAGAATCACTTCAACCTTGTTTGGATAAACCTATCAACCTTAGATGATGTAGAGTTTGCAAGCTCTTCAACCTGGTACCGTGTCATAGTTTATACGTGTGTGTGCGTTCAACTGCCACTACCTTTGACCTTGGCCCGTTTACCTATATGCCTAATTTTCCCTTTACTCCATTCCCCATTTTTCAACTATTCTTCTTCACATCCACTATTATCAAACCAATCACCGATGTGCTTTGCCACCTCATCAGTTCTTGGTTTGAGGGGGATCACCCTCATTCCCACTTGGGGCAACCACACTCTATTTTTGTTCACGTTGCTTACCAATACAAGCTATGCAACAAAAAGGGGCAAAATGTAGACACCGAAATCATGTCGTAATCACCTTGGTCCCCTAGCACAGCCCTATAATCACTTCCTCATCCTCAACACCTTATCACCTACCTCCTACACCCCACACATTTTAATTTAATTACTTTAATTAAATTAATGCCATTTACCTCCATACATATTAATTTAATTATTTTAATTAAGTTAATGACCTTTTACCCACACACATATTAATTTAATTATTTACATTAAATTAATTCACTACCCTCACACACCTATTTAATATAATTGCCATTATTAAATACACCTCACCTAACCACCCCCATCATTTGACCCATTAACCTAAACCCTAAACCAATGTCCTAAATAAAACCTAACATTAGACCCATTCCCTCACCTCACATTAAAAGCCTCCTAAGGTCGGTTTTCACCCCGAGAAAAAGAAGAGACCCTTATCAAATGGTGGAACAACTTCCTAGGAAACTTTTGAACAACCTGAGATATCTCACCCAAACCGATGTCAGTTTACCCTAAACCGATGTCGGTTCACCCTAAACCGATGCCGGTTATACCGGAATGGACCAAATGGCCTATTTAGCCCCATTTACAGCTTTGTAATACATGTTGGTTGGTTTTTTGAGAAAACTTCTGATCTCGAGTTCGATCTCTTTAGACGCGACACAGAATGAAGATTGATTTGTGATCAACAAAGGCAACCAAATACACTGGCACAACAGTGAAACTTTCTTCCCAACATTCTCCAACACAGCAACTTCTTCATTATTCTTCAGACCTGTACCTCACAGAAGAGTAAGTATCCTCCTTCCATCTATTTCATTTTCTTATCATCATCTATAGTCTTTGTGGTAAAGGAACCTAGTCTTTTACTCTCTATCCATTCCCTCTCTCCAGTTGTAGCCACCTTCCATACCCAATCATCTTAATACTTGGCCCAATTTCCTATTTGACCTCCTCAGTAGTCTCAGACCTTCGCAACATATCTACACCCCCTCTGTGATCAATCCCCACCTTCTATCCACTCCACTTTTGCCCCAAAACTCCAAAAACTAGATTGTGTGATTCTACCAACCCTGAATTAACCGTCGTCAGTTCTATCTAACCATCGCCAGTTACAGTAAAACCGTCATCGGTTTAATAAAACTATGGTCAGTCTTTGTGTCACCTAATTTTTGCTAGAATAACAACCTGTTTTTGACATATACCTACTTGAACACCTATTTGACCTTCAGATCTGTATCTAACCTAGCCTGTTAGCTCAGATTCACCTATAACCAACCTACTTGACCTCTGGATCTCCTTCTAGCCTAGCCTGTTAGATTAGATCTAGCCTATTGCATTTGTATGAGATGCCTAAATCATATTAAACTACAGTAGGACAATATTTACTTTATTTCAGCATTGAATTGTTTTAAACAGTGGATTGATAGCCATCTAGGAAGTATCACACTTCCAGGATCTAGCACATGCTAGGCAGTCCACTGCATATATTGTTTAACTCTCTTTGGTGGTCTTGTTTTGATTCTTATACAGGTAGTTCCTCCTAGCCAAAAGGAAGGTCTCACAATCACTTCGATTCAGAATTCAGATACGCACGCATACAACCTTCAACCATCCCAAAATAGGTATTCCTCTTACCACCTTTATCTTATCTATTTAGTCAAGTACTTCTAATAAAACTAAGAAATCAGCTGAAACACCTTGTGCCAGTCAAAAAGAAAAATGGAGATATCATACTTTGTGTACACTTAAGAAATCTAAATAGAGCTTTATTGAAATACAATTATCCTTTTCCAAACATGGAAAACATGCTATAGTTAGTGACTGGATCTGAATTGTTGTCTACCTTGGATGGTTTCTTTTTCTACAATCAAGTTGTTGTCAAGGAGTCTGAAAGCTTTAAAACTACCTTTACCATTCCTCGGGGAACATATGTTTATGTGACAATGCCTTTTGGTCTCATGAGTGCTGGGGATACCTTCCAAAGAGAAATTGAAGTTACTTTTGCTGGTTACATAAATGACTTCATTGCAGTTTATCAGGGTGATGTGACTTTGTTTTAATGGAGCAGAAAAGATCACTTGCAGCACTTGGAAAGAATTTTGATCAGATGTAGATAATTTGAAATCTCTCTTAATCCAAAGAAAATTCACTTTGGAGTGCACAAGGCCAAGTTTCTTGGTCATATTGTTTCAAATGCCAGTGTCATGATTGACCCTGAGAGAGTAGAAGCAATCAACAAGGTTCTAATTCCAAGAACAAAAAAGGGTATCCAATCCTTCTTTGGGAAAATCAAATTCATTAGAAGGTTTGTGTCCAATTTTTCTAAGTTGACTCTTCCTATGACATGAATGTTAAAGAAATATCAAGTTATCAAGTGGGAGGAGGCTACTATTCAGGATTTTGAAGGAATCAAAGAAGCACTTAAACATGCACCTGTCTTGGCAGCCCCGAATTACAAGAAGCCTTTCCAAATCTTCTCCTTTACTTCTAAAAATACTATTGCATCTGTTTTTCTCCAAAAGGATGAAGATGGGGCTGAGAGGCCTATAGCCTTCTTTAGTAAGGATTTACAAGTTGCTAAGTTGAAGTATACAATCATGGAAAAATAAGCATTTTCCTTGGCGAAAGCAACAAAGGTTTTCAAACCTTATATCTTAAATTCAAAATTTGTTGCTTATGTTCCCCACACCATCGTAAAAAACATCTTATCAGAGATAGAGATCTCAAGCAAAAGGTGTAGATGGGTGAAAAAACTGTAGGAGTATGACATGGACATTTAGACCAAAAAGTTGGTAAGAGGTTTGGGTCTTGCTAAGCTCTTTACTGAGAGCAACTTGTAGACGGTGGAAGTGAATGAAGTAGAGGAAGAAAGGGCAGATGTTCTTAAGAAATTGGCAAGTTCTGAGTAGGACAAGGATATAATATTTTTCCTCGACACTTATGTTGTCCTGATCATTTAAATAAAAATTAGAAAAGATCCCTCAAGTTGGATTCTTAAAAATACATCATCACTGACTTTGGGATGGCTTGGAAGAATCCTGAAGGTGTCCTCTTGAAATGTATAACTAAATATGAAGCTCCCAAAGTAGTTTCTGATTTCCATGGGAGAGTTTGTGGAGGACACTTTGCTGGAAGGGTTACAACACACAATGTTTTGAGAGCTAGTTATTGGTGGCCCACTCTCTTCATAGATGCAACCATGCTGGTTAGAAAATGTGAGAGCTGCCAGTGTTTCTCTGGAAGAATGAAAGCTTCAGGCTCCCTTCCTTTGTAACCTGTATCTATTGAAGATCCTTTCAAACAATGGGGGATGGACTTCATTGGAGAAATTTAAGACCCTTCCAGTGCTAGACATAAGTGGATCCTTATAGCCAAAGATTACTTCACCAAGTGGGTAGAAGCAATCCCCACCAAGAAAGAAACACACCAAGTTGTTATTGATTTTTTGTTGAATCATATCATATGCAAATTTGGTGTGCCAACCAAGATTGTGGCTGATATTTGCATGTGTTTAAGAGCTAAACCTTTGATGGCAATGTGCAAGGAGTATGGAACCAATCTAACTTATTCTTCAAACTATAACCCCTAAGTCAATGGACAAGCTAAGTCCAGCAATAAGAACTTGTTGAACATCATTAGGAGAACCTTGGAGTTGAACAAGATAAAATGGGGTGAACAACTAAAATTTACAGTTTGGGCTGATAGAATCACTACCAAGAGAGATACTAGTAAGAGCCCATTTGAATTGTTGTATGGAACTCAAGCTCTGTTAACCTTACATCTGCAATTATCTTCTTTTCATTTTGTTCAACAAATTGAAGATCAAGAGGTCAGTCCATATGAAGCAAGGATTAATCAGATTATGGAGCTAGATGAAGAGAGAAGAGCATCCCACCAAAGGCATGTCAGATTTACAGAGAAGTTGAAGAGGTTGTTTGACAATAAGGTCACTCCTAGGGCCTTCAATATTGGAGATATGGTTTTGTTGTGGGACAACCGAAATAAGATAAGGGAAAACATGGTAAATTTGATGCATTATGGATGGGCCCTTACTCCATTAATATCAGAATTGGTGAGAATACCTTTTTTCTCAAGAACGTTGATGGGGAATTTCTTGAACTACCAATTAATGTTAGGCATCTGAAGCATTTCTTGGATTAATCCCATAATTTGAGGTATGCGCCAACTTGTACAGTGTATATTTTTTGGCTTTTTCTCTATTTTTGGTTTTTTTTGTGGTTCTTGGTTTGCCTTGGTGTGTGGCAGCCATTTTTGTCAGTTTCTCAGCTAGTTTTTGGTGGATTTTTCTCATGACTCCATTTTCCCAATAGATTATTTTGGCACTTGGTCTACTTATTGTTCTTGTGGCACTCACTGGGAGTGCCCGTCCTCGAGCAGGAGCCAATGTTGGTGTCCATTTTGATCCTCTACTGCTTTGACTTAATTTTTCCTTTGGATTGCATACTCTAAATTTTTTTTTTTTGAAATTTGTGGTCTGCAAACTTTTTCCTCCTAATTGGATGCTTTGAAAAGCTCACAGACTTATCATTTTTCCCTAACTTGAAAGAAAAATACATGCATACCCTGTTTTGTGCCCTAATTCTTCCAAATAAATGTGGCTACCATTTTTTCAACTTTTCCTAGCTTTTGGATCTCGTGGTTGTACGTTTCATGCATATTTTCCCTCGAAAATCTATCCCTGTGGTCGAAAATTGCCTAAAATCACTTTCCATTTGTTTTTTGACCAAAAAATCCTTCACCCACGAAGAAAAAATAAAAGTTTGGTATCTCTGGCAAATTGTATGTTTTTGACAGTCATGCAGGTGTACTTTTCTTGTCAAATTTTATCTCAAGCATTGTCTCCTACGTGGTCATTTCTGGTTGGAAAGAGATCCGTGGGTTTATTCTAAAAAAACTTAGCATTTTTTTATTTTTGGAAAAAGGTGCAACTTTCCCTAGCAACTTCGTAGGTCCTAGAGGAGGACATGTGTCATGTTCTCATTCAAAGGTAGGATGGAAGGTTGGTGGGGAACTTACAAGATTTTTTCCTTCTTGTCGAAAAGGGAAAAAGGTTGAGGAAAGGGCTGCGGGTCCATAATGGAGTGAAGGGAGACACATGGTGGCTTTAGAAGGTAGAGGGGAATGTGGGCCGCTAGAGGAAAAAGGGAACTTTTTTCATTTTAACAAAATGGGTTAGAGCAAAAAATTAAGCCGTGGGTCCACAATGAATCATAGGGAGACACATGGCAGGTGTAGAAGGGACTGCGGGCCACCGGAGTAAAAATGGAAAATTTTCCCTTTTGGTAAAATGACTTAGAGTGAAAATTTGAGACATGGCTCTGTGATGAAGCAGAGGGAGACATGTGGTAGGGATAAAATCAGAGGCGCGAGTCTGCGAAAGAAAAGTGGGAAAATTTCCCTCGGTGAAAAAGGGAGTTAAAATGTGATTTGAGCCCACAAATCCTCAATGATAGAGAAGTTGACATGTGTCAAGGACAGAGACTGAGGTATGGGCCCATGGGAAAAAAAGTGAAAAATTTTCAAATTTCCAAAAAGGGTGGAAATGTGCAGAATTGAGCCGTGACTTCAATGGGACCCACAATGTGCCACGTGTCAGCACCAAATTTCAAGGGCAGAGGGGTGGAGAAAATTGTCAAAATTTTACATTTTTCCAAAAATGTTAAAAACACCTCAAATCTACAAATTGATCCTTAAAAACAATTGCATTGATCATTGCAGGCACTAATGACATGAATTTACCAAAAAATTGATGAAAATTGATGCAAAATTTGCATCTCCAAGCTTCCTGGAGAAAAAAAAGGCGGCCAAACTGAAGAATGTATAGTTACCATGGATTTTCCCTTTCTCCTTTTAATCTGAGCTCTCCAAATGTCATAATGTGATTGGGAATGGATTTGGGATCACTTTTTGAATTTTTAATATTTTTAGAAAAATGTAAAATTTTGACAATTTTCTCCGCCCCTCCACTCTTGAAATTTAGTGCTGACACGTGGCACATTGTGGGTCCCATTGAAGTCGCAGCTCAATTCTACACATTTCCACCCTTTTTGGAAATTTGGAAATTTTTGAATTTTTCCTCGTAGGTCTACGCCTCCATCTCTGTCCTTGACACGTGTCACATTCTCTATCGTTGAGGATCTATGGTCTCAAATCACATTTTAACTCCCTCTTTTGCCAAGGGAAATTTTCCCACTTTTCTTCTGTGGACCCGTGCCTCTGATTTTGTCCCTGCCACGTGTCTCCCTCTGGTTCATTGTGGAGCCATGCCTCAAATTTTCACTCTTGTCATTTTACCAAAACGGAAAATTTTCCCTTTTTCCTCCAATGGCCCGTACTCCCTTCTACACCCACCACGTGTCTCCTTGTGATTCATTGTGGATCCGTGGCTTAATTTTTTTTCTCTAACTCATTTTACTAAAAGGGAAAAAGTTTCCTTTTTCCTTTGGTGGCCCGCACTCCCCTCTGCCTTTTGAAGCCGCCACGTGTCTCCCTTTAATCCATTATGGACCCGCGTCACTTTCCTCAACCTTTTTCCCTTTTTTTCAAGAACGTAAAAATCTTCTAAGTTCCCCGCCAACCTTCCATCCTGACTTTGAATGAGAACATGACATGTGTCCTCCTCTGGGACTTGCGGAGTTGTGGGGGAAAGTTGCACCTTTTTCCAAAAATAAAAAATGCCAAGTTTTTTTAAGAACAAACCCAAAAATCCCTGTCCAACCAAAAACGGCCATGTAGGAGATGATGTTTGAGATAAAATTTGATGGGAAAAGTATGCTTGTATGACCATCAAAAACACAAAATTTTCCAGAGATGCCTGAATTAAATTTTTTCTTTGTGGTGAAGGATTTTTTGGTCAAAAAACAAATGGAAAGTGATTTTAGGAAATTTTCAACTATGGGGATAAATTTTTGAGGGAAAATATGCGTGAAATAAACAACCACGAGCTCCAAAGGCTGGGAAAAGTGGAAAAAATGATAGAGGCATTGATTTGGAAGAATTAGGGCACAAAACAAGGTATGCATGTATTTTTCTTTCAAGTTGGGGAAAAATGATAAGTTTGTGAGATTTTTAAAGCATCCAATTTGGAGGAAAAAGTTTTCAAACCACAAATTTCGAAGAAAAAACATTTTAGAGCATGCAAACCAGAAGAAAAATTAAGTCAAAACGGTAGATGATCAAAATGGACACCAATAACACCAACACCACAGAATGAGAATTAAGGATGTTAAACCTAAACTGCTTGACAACTTTGATAACTACAAAAGAATGTTTCTCCATCATGGTGTACTTCAGCTCATGATTTTTTAAGACATAACTCATGAATTCAATTGGGAGCTCATGATCTTCAACATTCTTCTGGGCTAACACAATAGCTAGGGTATTTTTAGTGGCATAACAATAGATAATGAAATCTTTGCTAAAGTCAGGACATGCCAACATTGGATTCTTTGCAATAGCCTGTTTAATGTCCTCAAATGATTTCTTCCCTTCAGAGGACCAAATTTTTTTTTGCTTCCCTTGCATCATGTAAGTAGTGCTCATAGTAAGTTCTGTAAAATCAGGGATGAATATCCTTAGGAAATTGATCTTACCAAAGAAAGAATGGATACCTTTCTTACTTGAGGGAAGAGGAATTTTCTGGATGACCTGAACTCTCTCTAGATCAATCTTGATCCCTTCATTTTAAATAATGTGTCCCAACAACTTTCCTTCTGTGACACAAAATATAGATTTCTTAGGGTTTAAAGAAATTCCATGCTCTCTATACTTCTGCAATAGTGCATCAAGGTGTTGGAAGTGATCTGTTCTTGCTTTAGAAAACACTGTCAGGTCATCCAAAAACACAAATATGCATTTCCCTTTCAAACTACCAAAAGCCAAGTACATGGCCCTCTAGAAAGTAGCACAGACATTGATGAGACCAAATGGCATCTTCTTGTATGTAAAGGTTCCCCAAGGAGTTGTAAAGGATGTCTTATGTTGATCTGAAATATTCACCTCTACTTGATTTTACCCTGAGAATCCATCTAACATACATAGCATCTCTGAGCCTGTAACAACTTGCAATACTTGGTCCATCATGGGGAGAGGGTAATTGTCCTTCAAAGAACCCTTATTTAGATTTATGAATTCCACATAGATCTAGATCTCAGCATTCTTCTTCCTGACAGACACTACATTAGAAATCCACATTGAATAGTGGATAGGGAAGATGATCCTATCCTTTAGAAGATTTTGTATTTCTCAGAAAATTATATCAACTATCTTTGGATTATATTTCCTTTACTTCTTTTTGAAGGGTTTGATACCAGGCTTAAGAGGATTGAAATGTTGCATTTCTTTAGGCTAAAAATCCTTAAGATCATCATAAGAGTAAGCTAGAACATCAGCATACCTCTTCAAGAAATTCACCACCTTATTTTTCTCTTCCTGAGTGCAACATTTTCCAATAATGACCATTTTGGGATCATCAAGACTTCTAATATTCACATTCTCAGTCTTAGCAGATTTTCGGGCTCCTTGGGAAACTTTAGACTTCATATATCTATCATTTTTATCAAAAATATCCTCCAAACTCACTAGCCCTTTAGGAATTTTGTTTCCTTTCAATTTGATGCATCCATCTTGATCGATCTCTTCTTTGAC
This sequence comes from Taxus chinensis, assembly GCA_019776745.2. Classification (NCBI taxonomy): domain Eukaryota; kingdom Viridiplantae; phylum Streptophyta; class Pinopsida; order Cupressales; family Taxaceae; genus Taxus; species Taxus chinensis. Next base: position 296,637,003 of record CM034157.1, read on the forward strand.
ACCCTCTTCATTTGATGACACACATTCTCTAGGTAGATTGTCAATTCCTTCAAAGTACACCTGATCAAATTTATGTCTGAGCTCCAAGAAAGAAAGAAAATGCTAGTCATCATTGAAAATTTGCCAATTAATTGCATTGTCAGGCACATTGGGTCTATGGATAGGCTCAATGGTGAATTTATTCTAAGGGAAATCAGGGTGAGGAATCAAAAAGGACCCCGAAATAGCTAGAGAGTTAGCCCTAGTGTTCCTTTCCCTTGGCACAACTTCAATGGAAAAAGCATCAAGGAATTCAATGGAATCCTAGACCAGATTCCTATAGTGTTTCAACCTTCTGCTCTTTACCTGATAAAGGTCTCTAACTTGTTTTACAATTAGCTCGACATCTCCACTAGAAAGAAGGTTCTTCACTCCCATTTCCTTCGCCATGCTCAACCCAAGAATAAGGGCTTCATACTCAGAAGTATGGTTGGTATTTTTGAACTAAAATTTGAAAGAGAAAGGATGAACCTTACCCCTAGGAGAAATAAGCACTACACCAGCTCTAGAATCAGCTGAAGAACAAATTCCATCAAAAGAAAAGGTCCACACACCATTAGGATGAAGCAACACTTCCTTTGGTAGACTTGTCTCCTCTTGTGACATGATGATGTAGTTCCCTTTCCCAATGTATTCATACAGTATTTGTGCTTTAGGATCATCTGTCTTTTACACAATATACTCTTCTTGTTTCTTAGGCAGCAACTTCTTCATCTTCCCATTAACAGGAATCAAGGCATGTCACCAATCCATTTGGATTCACCTCCAACTTCTTTGTAAAAGTTCCTACATAGCAACATGCCATATGAAGGAGGGATGTCAACAACCAATATGGTAGCCAAGACCTTCTTCTCTAGTAAATTAGTAAAAGCTACTTGTGCATCCTTGATTCTCCCAAACAAAGGCACTTCTCTAATTTCCATGGAATAGCAAGATCCATAAGTGTGGGTTAGGGTTAGACCCAAAGCATGAGCCACTTTTACAGGCATTACATTATCAGATGCACTAGAATCAAGAACTAAATTACTAAGCTTGTGGCCAGTTATAAGGAGAGTCACATAGAAGGTTTTGATCTTCTCATTAGGTGAAGTGACTACAGCCACAAGGATGGGTTGAGGAAAAGAATAAGGAGTGGGAAATAGGCCTTTAGAATAATGGGCTAGGGTTTTAGATTTAGAATTTACACAGTTAATCATTTTTACAAAGGCTTTAGGATGGGTTTGATAGAACTCTGCCTCATAAATTTGAATCTTGGTCTTTTTAAGATGGTCTGTAATATCAAAATATCCAGATGTGGATGGGGAATCACTATTAGGAGTAGGAGGAGCTTTTGATCTATTATATTTATCATTCATTGGAAAAGAATTCTCAAAAGCATAAGTAGAGGAAGAAGGACTAGTAGAGCTTACCTTTCGGGTGGAAGTAGTACGAACAGGATCTCCTCTTCTTGCAATCACCGGGATGGTGATGGGGTACTCATTGGATATTTTTGAAGGTTACACCACTTTTTCCTTTTTGTTGGTTTGGGTCATAATAGCATATGATTCACTATTCATCTTAGCCACTACATCATCATAGTCATCTTGATCATACACACCCTCAGTGGTGAGGAAATGAACTTGAGAACCACCAGGATCCTCTAGTTATTCATTATATTCCTCTTCTTGTTCATCATAGAGCCCATTTTCTTCCTCATCATTAGGCTCAAGAACCTCACAAGTAGCATTAACAGGCACCTTGAGGGGTGGACCTTCAATAGCCAACCTAGTTTGAGAAGAGGGCAAGTGGTTCTTAAGTTGAAAGTTCTTCCTTGGAACATCTTGATATGGAGCATGCTAAGCCAATTGATTTTTTATGGAAATGGGGTCATTAGCAAGATTTTGCACCAACTGATTTGCATTACCTTTGGGAGAAGGAGAAGAAGAAGATGCTTTGGATTTGAAAGACTCCCTTTTCAGCTTGATAGACATGATTAAGTCATCTTCCACACTGACAGCCAATCTCTGATCAACATCCAAGTTGTAAGATTTTCTCTCCTCAGGGCATAGCTTGCTTCCATAAATTGATAATTCAAGAAGAAACACTTCTGAATCTGATCAACAGGCCTAGTATCTAGTGGAATCTTGTTAACTAACTTGTTGAACTTGGCCAAAAATTCTCTCATAGGCTCATGTGGCTTCTTGTTGATTTGAGATATTTGAGCTAGCAAAGCATGCACATCCTCAGTAGGTTTGAAACAATGATCAAATTCAATCCTCATAGTATTCCAATCAATGATGGTCCCAGCAAGAAGATGGTAAAACCAATCTACAACATTGTCTTGCAAGGTTTCCACAAATAGCCTAACAAAGACATCCTCATGTTTAACTCCAAGGACCCCACATGTAACAATCAAGGCTGCAATGTGTTCATCAGGGTGTACTTTTCCATCACCTCTACATTTGGGAATATTCTTCTTGTTACCCCTAGGTAATTCATGCAATGCTTGAGGAAGAGCCAGAGGACCAACTCCTTATCCCCAAGGCTGAGGTGTTGTCATCCTTGGAAAGATTTCTTGAAATGGAACTGAGGCACTAGTAAGAATTAGGGCACAGAGATTAGGGCTAAATTGTGCTTGAGGAATGATACTACCAGAATCTGTCTTTAACAAGAGGTGTGCTTGTGGAACGAGCTCTTCTATTTCTTCTTATTAGAGGAAGTTGAAAACCTTGTTGATCCAAGAGTTGAAATTGGGGATATTCAATTCCAAGAGCCCTTCTACCATGAGTATATCGTAGAGTTTCCAGATCAAATTCCTAGTAGAGTCACCAAAAACTGTTAGGTTTTAGATTTGCACTTAGAATGAAACCAAGGTCAGGGGACAAGAAAGTCCCTCCTCTTTAATGGGAGAGGTTCTCTTATTGAAAGTAGGGGAAAAAACTATTTACAATTATATAATCTTTCATTCAATCGTGGTTTCTCGATATCTTGAAATGTGTTTTATGCTTAGAAATTTATCAATACATGAGGATAGAAGACATTGAAGAGAGGAGGGAGGAAGAAGAAGACAATACTTTCAAGGAAAAGAGATGGTAGAGAAAACCCTTATATGTATTGAGAAAATGAGATATAGAGTAGAACCATTCACGTTTATAACAGGCACAATCTGCAGACTTAAAGTTCTTGAGATTGTATAACCTAGAACACAAAGTTTCTAAGCATGCAAGGATTAAATGATTTGCAGATCAGAGAAAAAAGGAAAGAGAAAGCAGAGGAAAAGGGGAAAACCTTTGTATAGATTTTTTCCAATTAGAAATTATAGTTCCAGTATATCAAAATTCCAACCCGTACAATGGCTTTTAAATCCCATGATATAGCTCACAAGATACGGTTACAACTTCCTCGAGCAAACAAGAAATAGTTACAAATTATTCCAATCATTCGCACCCTCTCGAATTATTTATTTTCAAAGAGATGTTAATGGTGGAAAAACCAGTTTTTTAAATATACGACCATTACATTATTTCACTAGTGAGAACATGGCCCATTCGATTTGCTTCTACAACTTTAAATTTGGGCTTCCCACGTGGAAGGAATTGATTGGAGCGGGCCTGTGGACGCCTTTTGCATTTTTTTCCTTTGAAGTTGTGCCAAGTTAACTTGTGGAGAGCTCCACCAGTTCCTGTATACTTTGTTGATTCAGGTATCTTTCCTACTTGACTTATGTTGACCCCTAGACACGTGGAGGGTTAGCGCTCATTTGATTTTACATTTTGGAAACGCCTCATGAAATTATGCTGAGCTAATGCATGTCTCCTTCCACTGGTCTTAGACTTTTCAACGGCCAACTTTGTGTCCCCTTTAACTTTAACCATGTGGCAAGATGATGCTACTTGGAGACTGACCCTTTGATTTCACTTCCGAAATTGTGCCATTAGGTCACATGGGGAATTTTGCCAACCCACTGATACTTAGTCAATTTTAACGATCGACTCTCTCTCTTTTTGGACCTAGGACACATGGAGGAATGAAATTTTTTTGAGAATTGTCCCTAGCTTTGACTCTTGAAGCTGCGTCGATGAGGCACCTGGCGCCGTCTGTTGAACCTTCCATACTTAGCCTATTTGAGCCTGTTTTACCTTCATTTTAAACCTGGGACACATGGAAATCCTACACTTATTTGAGGACTGTCCCTTGGACCCTGCCCCTGGAGTTGTGCCATTTAAACGTGTGGAGGCTTCTACTGATTCTTGACACATGGCCAAATTGCATCCAATCAGAGATGCCCATGTACTATCCATGGATTTTGGGGCAAAAAATAACGGGGAAGATACACCTGTAACTCCTGATTGTGTGAAGAAAAATAAAAAGAAGGAAAGAAACTTAACCATTATGCCTGACTTTCAAATTTTACTCCATGAATGGGAAAATTAAAAACAATGCTAGGCTCAACGTGATCCAATACTCCAAGGAACAGACTCAAATTTTCAAAACTTGACTTCAAAAGAGGGGAATTTTGAGGAAAAAAATAGTTACACACTGTCTTCATCAAAAGAAGACCATGCAAGGAGTTGGTTTGAAGGCACAGTGCTTTGGAAATGCATGTGTAGTAATTTTTTTTGGATCATTAACATAAGTAATTTTTTGTTCCTCCACTGCTACCTTACCCTTTCCACCTATATGCACTACCTTTGGGGAGTTTACTACCTGGCTAGGATCCCTGCCCATGCTTCCATACTCCTTTCCTGTAATTTCTCTTTCCTTTATTTCCTTTAGTACTTCTTCAGCACTGTGCTCCACTTCTTGATCCACCAAGTTGTTTATAATGCCTGCTACCTTCCTCTCCTCGGAATCCTCTATTTGCTCCTTATTTAATCTTGGAGTATTTTTATCCTTGATTGCCTCCTTCATCTTCATCCTTCTCTTCATTTCCCTCCTCTAACTCATGTACATCATGCATGGGATGGTTATGAGCCTCACCGTTCTCTTCATTTTCCTCATCACCCTTGTTAGCCTCCATGCTCTCTATTTATTATGAGTCTGGCTTTTCTATTACTCCTTGCTTCTTCCTTAGGTGTCTTCTCTTTCTCTTCTGTGGGGGAATTATTTCTCTGTGCATAGGTGCTTGGTTTTATGCCAAACTCCTGTGTGCCTATAGACTATAATGTATGTGTACTAGGTGCCTTTTTCTCAAGGGCCTCCTCTCTCTCCCTTTTCCTTGGTGCATCCTTCTTCCTTACGGTGGGGTCTTATGTGATAAAGACATAATTTTCAATGTAAGTGCCCTACTCATACTTAGGTCATATACACAGGTATACTCTTCTTGTAGTCCTCTTTGCAACATGCAATGTCATTGGCTTCAACATATCTATATCATGAGAGACATACTTCTCCACATAGGCACTCTTATTTATATATATCAATCTTTTACGCAGGTCATGGTAATCCTAGTGTACCGTGTTGAGGTCAAAACTTAGCTTATTTGAATCTTTGAATCAATTGACCCCAATTTGGAAGTATTGTGTTGTGAAGGAAAATGGAAATTTTCATTAGGGACCCTTGGTGCCATCTTCTAGAGTAAACTTTCTAATACAAAAATGTTGGTACATGGAAAATTCAGCCTCGCCTTGTAGTAAAACAAGTAACTATTCGGGTACTCCCCACTCAGTGTCGAATGCATCACACATCTGATTATACCATTTTTATAGGTACGCCTTGTGGGTGGATGTCATGGTGTCACAAGTGTATTTATAAAATATTTTGGCGGGGGAAGGTTTCTCATCTGGGTACTCTCACACAAATTTATCTGGGTACTCCAATATCCTAAAAGAAAATGGTAAGTGAAAGTGATGGATGTGATCAAGCTAATTGGGAAACCTTATGTCTCCATCGCACATGGTATTAATGATTTCTGGAATCTATGAAAGTCTAGAGGTTAAAGAATGCTCTCCTAACCTGAAGGGTGTGATGGGTACGGTCTAATATGATAGCCTACTTAGAGACTCCAATCAATGTCTAGTTCTATCGAGATTCTATTGACTTGGTATGAAAAATGTGTAGAAAGTAACCTGTAGGTGCCTCATATGGGTTTCCAAACAAGGTCATGGAAGTGAAAACACGATGTTGTAGTATCATGAGATGCTAGGGACTATGGGTGATTTTTTGGCCTTGTCCAATAGTATTCTTAGCCTTATGGGCTGCTATGTTAAACAATGAAATCTATGTAATAATATTCTCCTTTGCATGAAAGATCGCTGAAGACTATAGAATACCAATATGGGGCGTTATTCACTATCGTCAATATCCTAACTGAACTAGAAGGCCCGTTGGGTATGCATGGACCTGTGAAATCACACCACTAGTATAGACTCACTTGGGGTTGTAGCCCTTAGATAGGGAAACTCATGTGCGTAGTCAATAACCATGAACTTCTCCATCTTCACCTTTACCTCATCATAATCGATAGGAATTCCATTCAGTGTCCTCTTAGCTATAGGGAAAACTAGTTGTAATGTCATCTTGTTCTCTATTGTTCTCATTCGTATGGTTGTAGTCAAGTCATGCGTAAGACTGTTCTAACATGAGATACCCATTACTTTCCAAGCAATACGCCATCAGAATATTAGCATCTAGCGTATACCATTGGGTTCATTGGGACTAGGTGGATCACAACCGTAAGTATTTTCCCCCTATTCCCTGGACTATTGATGGTCATGCAAGATGAATTGATTTGATTTCAGTAAATAAATCGAGTCTATTAAAGGAAATCCCTAACCTATGTTTTTGGTGTTTTCTCAACTATATTGGCTCCACCCCAAAGCAGTAAAATCAAGCTCAATCTATGTGAAAGTAAATGTTTTTTTTTGTAAACTAGAAAAACCTTTTTAAACAATGACGGTCTAATCTAATAAACATGATTAAATCCACACAAAATTAGCTCCACTTATGTCCCATGCTAACTTATTTTGTGCACTCCAGTTTGCTGATGAATCTAGTTATACCTGAAAATATTTATTCTAACCCTTCGATCAAACAACTTTCCTTCCAGGATGCCCTACCTCACAAGAGCTCTTTGATAGATAAAACTGCATAACCTTAATAGAGCTATTGTTCCCCACATCTTCTAATGGTAGATTTTGAAGAGAAAACTTCCAATAATTGATTTTATGCTACTTGACCAATGTACTCTAGCTAATTGGAATGCACTACTTCTTCCTACTACTAACCTTAATATGCAATTAAAATTACCCCCAATTCATAATCCTGGCAATTTGATAAACATTAGACAAACTTATAGTGTGTACACAACTCCTTACCTGGAAAAGAAAGAATCCTTATGCATGCAAATCCAGTAGCTGAAGGCACTTTATCTATCCCCTTAGTCCTCATTCATTTGACATCTCCTACCTCATATTGTTCCTATGCTTCTCACCCTTATACATGGTTTTTGTAAAGCCTTCCTAACAGCAAACTCCTTATGTTCACATTTTCCCCGCACACTCTTCCAAACTACGTACTTTTTATCCTTTAACCTGAGTCATTGAAAAAAAGCTTCCAATGCTTGTCACACCACTTCACCCCACACAAAATAGATGTGCAGTCCTCTATGCATAGATTTTTTTTTTAATTATAAGTGGCTACCAGCACACAACACGCATACAACAAAAAAGAAATGGAACAAGCAATGAGAATGGGAAACACAAAGAAAGGAAAATGCATTAAAGGAAATCCTAGGCTAATCATAGTTACTACCTTATTTATAAATATAAGGAAGACTTATATATAGTAGAGATTCATTTGACTAACATTGAAATGTCATGGTAATCGTGTAATATCTAATGGTTGTAACTGAGAAATGTATGAATCAAGTATATAGGATAGAATGGATGGGCCCATCCAAAGGAATTTGAATTTCCCAGGATGATGTAGAAACTTGGAATCATACAATAGAACCATCTGCCCAACCTCAAACTGTTTGTTCTTGATTTTTCTATCATACCATACCTTTTTCCTGGAATTTTCTATTTTCTAAGTCCAGAAAGTAATATCCCGCCTCTCATCTAACTCCATTAACTCTTTAATCCTCTCCTCAAGTGCTTGGTCATCAGCTAATCCTCCTACGCACGCTATATACAGTGATGGTAACATAAATTCAATAGGTAACACCGCTTCTGCACCAAAAACCAATTAAAGAGGTGTGGCCTTATTCAGTCCTTTATAAGTAGTCTAGTATGACCATAACATAGTAAAAACTTTATCATCCCAATCTCTTCTTCCTACATCACAAATTTTGGTCAGTGTGTGACTCAATATCTTTTTAAATGATAAGGGGTAGTCTTCTGGTGGGCTACCATCAATTCCTCCAACAAAATCCTAACTGTCTCATTGAAGAAATGAGTACCCCTATCACTTGCTAAACTCAGCAGGCATCCATATCTACTTATTATGTTTTCCCATAGGATCCTGACTGTAGTTGTTGTTATGCATCCCTTATAAGCATTACCTTCAACCACCTTATTAAGTAATCAATACAAGTAATGATATAGCACGAACCATTCCTTCACATGACATGTGAAATCGGTCCTAAAAAATCAATGGCCCACTTTTCAAATGGTTCTCTGCTAGCTATTGATATCAAGGGAATCTCATCTCTTCTTCTTGGTTTTCCAAGGTGCTTGCAATGGTCATAGACCTTGCAAAAATCAATACAATCATGGTGGATGATTTCCCACCAAATCCCTACCAGAAGAATCTTGCACACATTTTAATTCCCTACATAGTGTGCTCCTACAATTCCACCATGTGATTTCTCCAAGATTGTAACACGTTCATGCTCTAACATGCACCAGTGAAAAACCTCATCATAGCCTAGCTTGTATAAGTCTCCACTAATTAACATGTAGGGTTCCGCACGTATGGCTAACTACTTATTTTTTAAATTATTCATTCCCTCTGGTGCCACACCCATCTTGAGAAATATAACAATATCTTCTAAGTCAGAGGGTCCGTGCTGCAATCTAAATAGTTTACCATCTGGAATTGTATCCTCATTAATTTGTGCATCCTCCCCTGAGTCAATCCTCGATAAATGTTCAAGTCCCAAATTACTCTTACCTAGTTTCAAAACAACCGTAAAATTGAATTCTTGAAACAACAGAACCCACTGACATATTTTCCCTTGTAAAATGGGCTTGTTTACTAAGTTCTTCAATGCTATGTAGTTCGTGTATAAAATGAAAGTTGTTTCCAAAAGATACTACATGAATTATTACAACACATAGATAATTGGCAATGCTTCGTGCTCAGTAGTAATATAGTTATGTTCTGTTGGGGTTAGCTTTCTCCTAGTAAAGCATAAGAGGTGGTTAGTAACTCCATCTCTAAGTTGTGTTAATATTTCCCCAATCACCATCCCCAAAGCATCAACATATACATGGAATGGATTATCCTAAGAAGGAAAGCCTAATATAGGCACAATGATAAGCTTATTCTTCAACGTATCAAATGCCATCTATTATAAAACGAATGATAACCAGATCATACCAAGCTAAGAAAACAGATGCTAATCAAGCACCATGATCAATAAGATGAAAGTACTTCGCCAGAATAACTTTACTTAAAAAATTGTAAACAAATGAGAAGCAATATCATATATTATTATGGAACTCAATGCAATACAATGAGAATGTGCCTTGCTTAAATAGGCAAGGAATAACAATCTAAGAACCAGAGAAGGTCGTAGATCAAGCCATAAAATAGGGAAATAACTAGTCATCAAAGAACTAGTAAAGACGATAGATTTAGGAGAGAACTAGACATCAAGGATCTAGTCAATACAATAGATCAAGGAAAGAACTATACCTAACAACTAGATTATATCTCCAAATATATAAATAAAATAAAATAAATATCCATACACATTAGTGGGTGAGGATAAATACAATAAAGGTAAATAAGGTACCTAGGTGAACATGAGCTAAGGTAAATAGCTACTCTAACATGTTGTGCCTCTCCCTAGTGAAATGCACTTTTTGGTTTAAGCAACTCTTCCAATGGTGAGACGATTTTGGCATACCCCTTAATAAATTTTTGGTAATACCCCATATGCCCAAGGAATCCATGCACTGTGCTCTGGCTAGTAGGTTCCCCCAATCCCACAATAATGGTAACTTTGGCAGGATCCATCAGCAAGCCTTCCTCACATATGATACGCCCCAAAAGGGTTATGAATGGAGTAACAAAAACACATTTCTTAATGTTTAAGGATATCCTCAGCTTCCAACATCTTTCAAACATCAGCCTCAGATTGTCAAAATGATCCCTTCCTAATCCATATATTGTCCAATAATCAAGGTAGACTTGAAGAAACTTATGGATGAAGTCTTGAAATGCCTACACCACAATGCACGAAAATACAATAGGCACGTTCTTCAATCCAAAAGGCATGACTATGTAGGAAAATCTTCTCCATTTAATGGAAAAAGTTGTCTTTTCTTGGTATTCATTTTCTATTCTAACCTGATGATATCATGAGAATCTATCTGTGAAAGAATAGATCTCACGCTTGGCTACTCCTTCCAGGATCTCCCTAGTGAAAGGTATTGGAAAAGGGTCAATAATACATACCACATTAAAATCCCTATAATCAAGAAAAATTCTTATCCTCCCATCCTTCTTACTGATAATGAACAATGGAATTACCCATTTTGATTCCTCCATGACCTTGATAATGTCTGATGTGATCATCTTGTCAATCTCATCCTTGAATTTGATGCAAAGATTAGGATTCATTTGATAACGTATCTTCCGAATTGGGCAAGTTCCCTCCTTTATTTTAATCTACATATCTCATAAAGAGTGGTGAACTCCCTTAATCTCATAATACCCTCATGGAAATAAGTCCTAAAAATCACACAACAGATTAATGATCTTTGAAACCTACTTTTTCTTCCATTAATCTCCATTAGTATCCTCCTCAGGTTTGGCCTCTGAATCAATGTTAACCTTCTTGGATTTTTAGGGGTTCATGTTAGGTGTGTCCATGCTCATCAGAACTATCCATAATTTTGTGCATACCCATAGTATGGTTAACATTCAAATTTTCTTCCTCTTCAACATCAATCACATAGACCAACTTTCCTATTTATTTTTCCATGCATGCATGCTCAAACTGTATCTCCTCTAATTCTTCCTCATAAAATCATGCTTCTAAGCCATGTTCACCAAATAATTTTAGTATTCTATCCTCCTCCATGACACTATCTCCCATAGTTAGGCACTTAACAACTTGTAATGCCCCATCCACCGATAGCTTGGTACTCTGATATTTGAAATCTTGAAGGAGGTCAGTCGTCAACTCATGTAAGTTTATTGTCTGACAACACATATTTGAGTGAAAATACCATGTGTACACATAGTCTTGTAAGGTGTAGTACAAATTATGCACCCATAAAGAAGGTGGAAAGGATTCCACACCTCCCATCCAATCTTTCTCACATGTTTGGATGTGAAACTAGGCATGTTCCTTCCCATGATAATATTGTATGATAGTAGGTGCATTTATCTGGGAAAACCAAATAGAGAACTTGATTCTCACTTCACACCACTCTAGAAGGTTATCACGATGGGTTTTTCACCAACATGTTTTGGTCTTGAGAAAGGTTTAACTGAGCATCCTTCTCCTTTTGATCTTGCATCTCCACTGGGTCTCCATTTCTTTTAGGAAAATATCAAGGTTGGATCCTCCAGAATAACTTGGAAACTTCTTTCCTCCTAGGCACTTGACTGAGCATGCCTTTTTTACTCTCATCATTGAGCCTCTTAACTACCTTCTGACTAACTCATATGTCCTATGCACCCAATTATCATATGCCACACTAATTGTATCACTTATAGATTGAGTGTCTTCTCACTGAATAACGTCCTCCTTTGTTGGTTGCACAACTTTAGGGTCCCAGATAGTACACACATAAATTATAGCTAGGTGTTCCTCTTTTAAAGGCTCAATATAGAGCACTGACTTCCCATCTATCAAAGGAATGATAACACATTCCTCTTTGTTCTCAAAACCTATATACCCCTTATTGAAATGTAAGTCCACATTGTTCTTATAACACCATGGGCACCCAAGTAACAATGGAAAGTTTTCTACCTCAGCAATTACTAAGACTTCAAAGTCTCCAGTGAATTTCACCCCTTGGATAGTGATAACAACATCCTGTAAAAAACCAATGGGAATTACCTTTGTCTTGTTGGCCATATACAACACCTTTGAAGATGGCTATAATGGGGGCCTTACTATTTGATTTCAGGCATCTAGGGTGAGAACATTGACTTCTGCACTTGTGTCAATCAGAATATTTTGTAGGATCCATCCATGAAAAATGTGTCAACAATGATATTGAAGGTAATCTCCTTATTATAGTTGAGGCTATGTGGAGGAAGGTTATCATGCAAAACCTACCTTTTGCACTCTGCTCTAGCACTTTGTATCTTAAAACCTCAACCATTCTCCTAATAGAAGAATGATATTCTCTTGGTGCATCATCTTTCACACCTCTTTGACATCATCTATATCTGATTAAGGAACCTTAGTGCTTTTCTTCTACCCCAACTTCATGGATTTCTCCTTTAGACATTAAATTTCCCCTTGAAGACTCTTGATTATGTCCATAGCCCCTTGATATACTTCCTTCTAATGGGTAGGGTCCAGATACTTCCCATACACAACCTCTTCTCTTGTAGTCAGTGGTCTCTACTTTGGTATCTTCCTGGCGTGCACACCATTAGCTTGCATCATCACCAATACATGTTATAATTCTAACTCACATCCCACCATTGGTGTCCATTGTGAGTTGGCCTTATTAACTTACCATCCCAATGCCCTTGTCTTTTCAGTGTTGTTGGCTCATATGTTTAAATATATCTAGGCACTCCTCATACTTGTGCTTCTTTCCACACCAAGATCACTATAGTAGGTTAGGACATTAATTCTTATAATGCTCTGTGGACCCACAATTATAACAAATTCTGCTAGGGAATTCACCTCCATGATTTCCAGAGCCTATAAATCCTCCGTAAAATCCTCTTCCATGAGCTCCTCCATCCACATTTCCTTCATAGTGATGACCATCATCCTTGGAATTATTTGCAATACTGGTATGGTGCACACTAATATCAATGACATCATGTATCTGGTCAATTAATATACAATCCTTGGTGTCATGAGTAGTAGAGGTGTAAATCTTGTAATAATAAGACACATTCTTATGGATCCTGCACTGTGTTATTAGACAACTACTTACATCGCAATCACCATGGTAAATCTCACAATCTATTGTTTTTTAGCATATCAATCTCTAAGGACAACTGTCCTTCATATGCCCCTCTACCTCACAATTCATACACCATAGGCCATTGTGAGTCTCATGGGTCAAGTTCACAGATAGCTTCTCTAGCTACTTTTCCATTGTAACAATATAAGCTTCAAGAAAAGGACTAAAATTGGTATCCATGCTTCCTATGGCCTTGGCATGCAGGGAAGCCTCCAAGGCTTCGCATAGGTCTATGAAAGTCTTATGCAAAATCACTCTTTTGAAAGGCGTTAAAAATCCTCTTAAAAACCATTAAGCATGTTGAGAAGTATGAATATCATAAGAAAATTTTCATAAGAGAGTTTTAAAATGCCCTTTATACTCCCACACACTCTATGCCATACCTTTTTGAATCTCCTTCAACATGTTAATGCTCTTATATTCAAACTACTGTCTAGTGGGGGTCATACTTCTGATACCAACTATGCATGCACCCCCACAACGTTGTTGCAAAATGACATGCTCTGGAACATCATCAAAAGCTTTGTAATCTAGTAGATGTACCAAGGCTATTTCACCTTAATTGTTGTGATGGTTAAGGCCCTTGTCCACCTAATCCAGAACCTTGATTCCATTCGGTGTTGCCTCTACCACAAGATCCACTAGATCCACTATTCCCTATTGCCTAACCCACTAGATCCTCCAGATCTACCAAGTCCACCAGATCCACTAGTTCCTATTCCACATGACCCAAAAGATCCACCTCCCATAGTTTGCAAGGATTCTGAAGTGGTCACGAATTTTTTCCCCACTGTCATGCTAAAATATGTGCCAACAGTCTTTTATATTACATTTTTACCAGATGTGTGTCTTGTACCACTTCTATACGGGATACCCAAGCTTTGTGTACCCAAACAATTCCCAAATTTCACTCCAAAAAATATACCCCAAAACATAGGAAATGATTGTGCAACCATAGATGTGCCAAATTAATATGTATACCTCCTAGGTGTTCATCAGTTACTTCTACCAATATCAATTGGGTTAGTAATACTTATCTCTAGATTTGGAAAACTAAGTGTCAGGTGTTGGTCACCTAGTGGATTCACATGCACGCTGATGGATCTCCTTTCTCCAAGTGATGATCTCTCATCAGAAGCTAAAGTGGTCTCTCTCTTGCACTTGCCAAGATGGGGTAGAATAGATTTCTCACATTCCACGTCCTCCACGTGAACCTCAATTCCTTCATGTAACATTTATCTCTGCAAATCCATCACTCTTGAAACTTCATTTTGTCTAACTCCCTCTCACGAGCTTCATTATACTTGAGTCACTTCTCTTCTCTCTCCTTCTTAGCCCTAAGGTTCACTATCTTCCTCCACCCTAGCTTCCTTTCCCAATGCTCAGAAGAAGCTTAGCCGGCCATAGGAAATGCTTCCAAACTCATTGTAATGATTAGGATATTTATATCTAAAGGGATAACACATAATAATGATCCTCTTGCCTCCCTTAATAACTCAAACTTAGTAATCTCTATACAAGAATACGTAGAAATCATGTACTCAAGGTGTAAATCATGAACAATATTCTCTACCAATGATCAAAAACATGTGTCCAAGTCAAATTGACATCATGTAGCCTCTGATACCTCTTGGGTCCATATGTAAGGTATATAGTACCACCTTGATCTAGATGCATACGCCGAAAGCCATTCATACAACTGCACTGGAAAACAAAAAAAATAAGCTCTCATACAGCTCATGATACAAATGTTATTCTACCCATTTACATGTGTCAAACTTAGGTCCATCACTAAATCTTTGAGTAAATTCATCCTCTATGCTTTTAAGCCATGCTTCGACACTGTCCAAGGTCAAGTGCTTTATCATCACACACCATTCTCATAACAACTTTGAAAATAGGTCCCAACAATAAAACCAAGATATAGTCATTTATATACCCTTAGTACTATTTTATAACCCCAAGTGTGCCAACCTATTACCCAATGGGCATTGGTCACTCAACCGAGGCACGTGCGGGTGATGATCCCCTCCTTTATGTAAGTTTTGTGATAAGGTTATGCCACTAATGGAGGATGGATTATAGAAGTAGAATTACATTTACTAATTTAAAAAGTTAGAAGGTGCAACTAAAAAATCCACATATTAATGCATTATAGATGGTAAATAACATTTGTAACAAGAATAATAAACTAGATCTAGGCCTTGATAAGTCATATAACATGTGGTTTTACACCCATAAATAATTTATATAGAACAAAACCAGATATATATTGATTTAAAATAGTTATGGTATCCACATTATAGTCAAAAGGGTCATCTCATACCATATATATTAAATGATAGAGACTGGTCTCCCACAAATCTTCCTGATATGAGACCCTAACTATACTTTTTCCTACTCTAACCCTTATTACAGATCCTAGTACCCATGCATATGCTTATAGCATCCCTTACAACCCTTGACACTAATTTCTCTAAACCTTATCATTATTGTAACATCTCATTGCTCTCCTTCTCTTTCTCTACATTCTCTATGTGTATCTATCTCTACCTTCTCTGTATCTCCCATATCTATCTCTGGCCCAAACATTTCTTTATATAAGATCATCACCCACTGCCATGCCTTCTTTAAGCATAGATCACACACTAAGTATCGATGTGGTCCTCTATTGGTGAATTCTCATCCCTTTACAAACCCTCCACTCTCTGTAATGATGTCTTCTAGGAATATTCCTTGTGGAGAATATCCTTTTCTTGATCTCCAATGTTCTAGGCTGGCACCTTATCCACTTATCACATCTAGTCGGGTCCTCACGCTTTTCATCGAGTGCCCCTAGAATGCCAAATATGGCTAAGTCCTTTAAACCCATGTTTTTCCTGCCACACGCACCTTGGTTTCACTTAAAACCTTCTTAAACCCCTTTGTCCTTCGTGGTTTCCCCTAAACACCCTTCTTCTCACTGGTATTGCGCACACATTCCCTTTGATTGTTATCTAATATTTCAAGGAACAATAACTAGTGTCAGCATTACAAGTTCGGTAGATTTATGAGAAGAATTCAAACTGGGTCAAGAATTAGAGAGGAAGGAATTTTTGAATATTTATAGTTATCTCTAGGAAGAGGAAGAAGGGGAAGAATAGCTCAAAGGTATCCATCTCTACTAAATAGAACTTTATCAACACCTCATCTTGACATACGTTTCATTCAATCAACTAGAGTTCCTAGAGTAATTATAATGACACATCTACAACAACAACCACCGCAAGGTCTACCAAATCTGCATTTCAACTTCACTAGTAGCAGCCCACTTGTTCTCAATGCACAAAATCCAATCCCAGTTGCAACATTGAAGAACATTCTATATTTCACTAAAGAGAACCATACAACTCTAATTGACCACATCTAAGACATCGTAAATGTTTGTGCAATTCATGAAATTACTGAAATGGAAGTTGTTGGCATCCTCCTTTAAGGATAAATATTTGCAATGGTTCAAGAGTTTAATAGAAGGGTATATTCATAATTAGGAAAATTTGGACATATCTCTTCACAATAAATTTTAGGAGAAGGTAGATAATTTGTCTCTGTTGGAACAACTAACCATAATCAAGAGAGCACCAAATGAGTAGATGGATGATTTCAACTTTAGATTTCAAAGGACATGGGATATAATTCTACTTGTTGTGAGGCCAATAGCTTAAGGTGAATTTCTCTACTTCCTAAAATCTCTAAATTAAGATATTGCAATGATGGTACAATCCATGGGAGGTACAAATTTACCTGTAACTTATAATATTTCCATTATAACCAAAAATTATTTGATTCAAGCTGGTAAAATTGCACCTAGGCCAACCATGCGAATTTATCTAGAATTAGGAAGCCCAAGCATCAACCAAGCACCTAAATTAGCTCCCATTCCTAACACAAGAAATAAAAGCTCCACTAAAGCTTATACCTCATCTTCTAGTGCCTCAAATGAGCTCCAAGAAGTCATGAAGTAGTTGCAAAACTTAGGAAATGAGTTGGTGACAATTGAGTGGTAGTAAGATCAAAATTCCAAACCATACCAGCGTCAAACCAAACCCAATAGACCTGTGTATCAGTTGAATAGGCCACCAATTCAAACTACAAGAAAAAACCAAGTGAAACCTCCTTCTAACAGGCCATTTCAAACTTACAATCCTTGTGCTACATCCATATCTAGAGCCTTAGTTCTAATGCAAAATAACATGGCTCAAGAGTATGACTAGTGCTTCTGATATAACCAACGTCATTACCAGTCAATTTTCTTCAATGGTGATCTGAATCAATCCATTATGGAAAAATAAATGGTATAGAACAAGAGACGGGCTAAGAAGAACATCAGTAGTAGGAAGTTACTCAAGAAGCACCTTTAAATGAGACCACACTTGTCAATTGGCAAGTTGAAGATTTATGTGGTATTAATATAGCCCCTTCTCAAATTTTAGTAGCCAATACACGTTCTAAGAAGAGAAATATTGGAGAGGGATAGTCATCCAATTCAAATGATGCAAACCCCTCTATCACTCATCAAGGATTTGATAGTAAAAGTACAACTCCAAACCTTCAAAATTAACCCATGCCACCTCCCAAATCATCTCAAGTATCGGTTGTAACAACCCACATGTAGGAGAAAGTTATAAAAGGCAGAGGGATGAAAAAGGATAGCTCAGCCCCATTCAATATCATTGAGTAGATGAAGAAGAAAAATGTAAACATTTCAATGTAAAATTCATTAGCTATCCCAGGACAACGAGATCTATTGCAAGCTGCCATGTAAAATCGGTCCGCATAAAATCAGCTATCCAAAGAACAAGAGGAGGTGCTTACCAATGCAGCCCAATAGGGAAGAAATGAAGGAGGTCAACGAGGTAAAAAAATGAATCCCCCTCCATTTTATATATATCTGATAATTGGAAATAATTTTGTCCACAATTGTATGATTGATTTGGGATCAAATATCTTTGTCATGCTAAAAAAAATAGCTGATCATCTAGGCCTCCAATATGAAGTCATTTCTAATGGTGTAGTGTAATTGGATGGGATGGTAGTAACAACAATTATATTAATCAAATGATTGAACCTCAGATTGTACTCATGTTCCAATGTGATTATCTTGTAAGATTTATCAGTCATAGACTTACCACCACTCTTTGCATTATGTTTGTCAAGAGACTTCACCACTAAAATTGCAGGTTATTTGTCTGTTGATTGGTCACACATGTTATTCATTACAAGGTATAGAGCTAAGGCCCGAACCAATTGCAAATTTCCACATTGAGCCTTATACACCAAATCCAATCAATGCAAATTGTTCAACATTTGATCAAGAATATTTCCCAGGCACTTATGAAGCAGATACTAAAGTTGGAAGAATTTCAAACTTAACTCTTGATGAATGGGAAAACAAGATGCATGAATTCAACCCTTATAAGGAAATGGAGGAAGCTGAACTTGGCATTAATTTCTTTCAGGAAGAAAAATCACCACTTCCTAGTATCACCAAGCTAGATCAAAAGAGGATAATAAGGTATGATAGTTATTCTTTAATGGCTCAAGGAGTAGACAAGGTGCCGGAGGAGGATCCATGTTTATTTTACCACAAGGTACAAATTATTACTCATATTTCCATTTTCAGTTTACTTTCTCAAACAACACAGATGAGTATGAATCCTTGATCCATGAATTGTATTTGGCAATAAAGAGAGGTATCAAGAACTTACAAGTTTTTGGGGATAGTGAGCTAATTTTAAACCAAATAAAAGGAAATTTTTTTGCAAATAATGATATTTTGTAGAATTACAAAAATCAAGTATGGGGCCTCATTGAAGATTTTGAAGATTTTAACATCAATTCCATACCAAGAAATAATAATGAAGCAATAGACAGACTTGTAGGAATTGGGACAACATTTGATGTTGTAGAAAATATCAAAAGTGATAAAAATCAACCCCATATAAAGGTTGTGATACGATTAGTTGTCCCAGAAAATAATTCAAGTTGACAAGTCTTTAATAATGATTAACAAATTATGAATTTTCTACAAGAAGAAGCCGAGTTCACTGCTGGAAACCAAGAAAAGATGGAATAACAGTATACTAACAAAGTGGTGCAACTGAGAACTAACAAATTACCAAAATGCCTTGTGACTTTGGAATCAATCTTCATCCCAAATGATAAATTATAGAAAGAGATAAAATATGTGTGTAGACAATATACTAACAAGAGTGGTGCAACTGAGAATCCTCAAGAATTCTTAGATGTATTTTCCTAGACTTATAAGGATTTAATAGGTTTCAACAAATATACCAAAATGCCTTGTGACTTTGGAATCAATCTTCATCCCAAATGATAAATTATAGAAAGAGATAAAATTGTGTGTAGACTTCCAAGATTTGAATAAATCCTCACTCAAATATCACTATCCACTCTCTTTAATGGAGAAAATTATGCAGATAGTAGCTGGTTCGGAAAGGTTTTCTTTACTAGATGGATACTCAGGGTATAATCAAATAATGGTGAAGGAAGAAGATCAGTTCAAGACAACCTTCACCATAAAATGGGCACATATGCCTATAAAAAGATACCATTTAGACTTTCAAATTCTAGAGAAACATTGCAGAAAGCTATGGATATGGAGTTTAAAGGACTAATCAACAAGATAGTGCTCATATATCTAGATGATATCAGTATTTTCTCAAAGAATGTAGCAGACCCCATCTTTAACCTCAAGCAAGTATTTCAAAGGTGTAGAAGATTTGAATTGTTGTTAAATCTAAAAATTTTGTATTCTTAGCACATGAGGGAAAGTTGTTAGGCCATATTGTTTCAAGAGAATGGTTGATAATTGATCCCAAAATATTCAAATCTATTATAACTTTTTCATTTCCAAGTCCTAAGAAATCCCTCCAAAGTTTCTTGAGAAGGATAAATTTTTTTTATAGATTTGCACCTGGATTTTGCACTCTTGTGAAGACATTAAAAATGATGTTGAAGGAAAGTATTACGTTCAAATGGAAATCAAAAGGAAAATAAAGATTTGATGCTATCAAACATGCAATATCACAAGCTCCAACTCTTATCAACCTATATTTCTCCAAGGATTTCATGTTCTATGATTTTGGAGGATCATACATGATCTTATCTATCTTAGTAAGGAAGGTTTGGATTATCCCATAGCATTATTCATTCAAATCTTGGAAGATTATGAAGTAAAGTAATATTATATTGAAAAACATGTTCTTGTTCTCATTAGGAGTTTGAAGAAGTTCAGACACTCGGTCTCAAACAATAAGATTCAATTGCTAGTGTCTCATGACTGGAGTTAAGGAATTCCTCTTGAACAAAGATATATGAATGAGAACAGAGTAGGTTGTATAACTCAGTTGATGGAGTATGACATTGAGATAAAAGTGAATAATCTAGTCTGTGGTAAAGGCTTTATGTGAAGAAACTATCTTCCAAACAACATGTTGAGCTAGGAAGGTGAATGAAGAAGTTTTCTTGGTACTACAAAATGATCAAGAACATCCAGATGGATGATGTGCCCATTCCATGTTGGACTCAAGGAAATGGTGTTTTATCTTCAAATAGATATATGCCCTCCAAATTGGAGTAAAGAAAAGAGAAGATACTTCAGATTACAGTCCATTTTGTATGTGGTTATTGATGGTGTTTTGTTCAAGAAAGATCCAAATGGAGTTCTCCTAAGATGTGTCCCAACAAATCATATAGAGAAAGTGTTGTACAAGTTCCATAATGGAGAAGTAGGAGGTCACTTTTCTCGATGAGTAACATCTCTCAAGATCATGAAGGCTAGTTACTATTTACCTACAGTGTTTAATGATTGTCTATGCTTGGGTCAATAAAGTGTAAAAAGTGCGCATTCTTCACAGGAAAGGATAAAGGCTTAGCAGCGGTACCCATTCATCCAATCTCAGATGGATCAACTCATATCATGAAATGGGGATTGGACTTCATTGGATTTATCAATCTGAACTCAAGCCAAGGCCATAAGTGGATAGTCTCATGGCAACAGATTATTTCACCAAGAGGACTAAAGTGGTGACACTCAAGGAAGGAAAATGAATCTATCATCTTAGACTTCTATGAGAGGATAGTGATGAGGTTTAGGTGTCCCTGCCACTATCATATTAAATAATGCATTGGACATTTCTTGGTACAATGATTAACTAGAATGAACTGTTATAGAATGGAATATATCTCATAGCACTTCATTCAAATTATTATGCTCAAGGTACTGGTTAAGTAGATTCCACGAACAAGAAATTGTTGTGAATCATAAGAAGAACTCTTGATGAAGAATCAGAAGAACTTGGCACATGAATCTCAAATAATCCTTATGGGCTAATAGAATCACATCCGAAAAGGTCTACAATTCATCTCTCCTTACAATACTGGTATACGAAAAATAAGTAATACTCTTCCTATATCACTTGAGTTTCTAGCATTGGAGCTCATGAAACAGTTTGAAACTAGCTGAGTTTGAACCCATGGAAATCAGGTATGTAGAACTCTGATGGAGTTAATGAAGAAGCAAGAGAGCTTATAATGCAAACCATGGAGAAAGGATCAAGCACTTAATCAAGAGGAAGCTTTGATAAGAAAGCTAAGGCCAGGACATTCCAAGTAGGGAGATTTGGTATTAAATTCGGATGTTGATTGAGAAAAATCTAGGCAAAAAATTCCAAGTTTGATGAAATATGGAGTGGTCCCTACATGATCATGGAGTGCAAAAATAGAAATGCCTTCCGAATTGCTAAGTTGGATGGTGAAGAACTGTAGATTCCAGTCAATGGAATCTACCTCAAACATTTCTACTTAGAAGGAATAATTTCTTACCCATGTGCATAGTAGTTTAGGTCTTTTCCATTCCTCTAAGTTCTTATGCACATTGTATTGTTATTAGCGTAGGTTTTTATTTTCCCTAAGTACCTTGGTCCACATGTTCTATTGCTTTTAGTGTGTGTTTCTGACACACCTCATCATGCTATTCTAAAAGGATAAATTATAACTGGTGAAACTTAGAGTTGTAATCAAATAGTTTTTATCCTAAAGAAAATTCAAACGCAAAGCAACTACAATCAATTAGGTTAAGAGACAAATTTCAAATTTTGCAATCGTCTTTGGCTTCTTCATATCAGTAGCCAAGTTTCCCGTGCCCTTGCATCGGATCAGAAAATCAATCTCGAGAAAACTAAGGTATTGCAACATATGGCAGCCCTTGAGTGTTTCATTCAGCCTTAAAGCACTTTTTCAAGTAGTAATACATTAGCCACCATTCATACCTCCTAAGACTATGATAACAATCTTTGTTGCCTATCAGCATTCCTCCAGGATCAAGTGTATCTAGAAATGGAACATTGTAGAGAAGAATGGGAAAATCAGGCTTTAATAGAGTTCCATGATGTCCAAATCAGTAGTTGTTTCACTCCAGACTCTAATAGAGTTCCATGATGTTCGCATAGCAGTTGAAATAGGTGATCCATCATTCAACCTCACAGATGCACACTACGCGAGAATGAGTGGAATTCAAGTTTAAAAAAAAATTCTACTCTCACAAAATTTGATTTCAAGATTTTCTTATGAGAGTTGGAAGAATGTGAGAAGTGAAGGGCAGTTTTAGAAGCAAGCAACAACATCTCAAATGTTCTGGGGTCAAAAATTTCAAAGTTTCACTATTAGCTCATAATGATCATAGCCAGACTCCATGCCCAATGGATGCTACAGGAACTGGTCGTACTCCATTTAGCAGGAAAATGGCCCCACGAGTCACCAAATTATTATTGATTTACACCCTCTAGTGAAAATCTAGGTAACATGGCAGGCTTGCACTCAAAGGTTCTCATGACCATTTGAAAGAACCAGGAATATTTCAACTCCCAGGGGAGATGAGGGGTTCATAGAGAATTGAGTGGAGCTTTACAAGAGGAATTTTTCCTCTTCTTGGTCTTGCATTGAGTTCAAAGTTTCACTCAGTTTGGGAGACAAGATACGTTTAAGGTATCCCACCTTGTAGCATCAAATGATGAATAAATCTTTGACAGTCTTCATATCCCAGCTCAGCCGGTGTATAGAGGATGCAACCCATGATGCTAACATGAAATTTTAGGGAGTTAGATGAATTCCAAGAAGTAATCTTCAGTTCTATATACAAGTTGACATAGCTCATGAGATGTCCAGCTTTGTAGCACCAAGTTGGGGCTATGTATCAAAGAGAAGCATCGAACATATGATTGATTGAGGTAGCTAATTATGATAGAAGGTTGAGCTCAGCTTTATAAGAATGACTCCATTATAACTCACTTCAAGTCATTCTTGACTCACCAAGTTAATTGTATGATGTATCGAGCTACACACCTTGCTCTACATCGCCAAACCAAATCATGAGTTAGGGAGAATGAGAATTTTTTTAAGAACGAGATACTTGAAATATTAGATAAGTTGAATTTCCCATAGATATCTACATTATAAATGTTGAAGAGGGATCTCATTAAATGGTTTTGATTACAACCGAGATATTCACTCACATGGTCAATTTGTTTATAGAGACATTTGGAAAATCAGACCAGCTACTCCTTAAGGAGCCCCAATGACATTGTCATTCAGAACAAATCTAGCTCCCATAATCACTAGGTAGGCTATCTCATATTAGTTGTGAGTTGTTTCAATAGTGGTAGGCTGCTTGGTACATTAGGAAACATTTCAACAACCTAAGCCATTATCCTACAAGACTCAGGAAAACTCTCTAGTTGTTGTAAAGCTCAAGTGAAGCCATAAGTTGATGCATAAACCATGTGAATGATATTGACAAGGAACCTGATCCTTGCACCAATGATAGCCATGTTAAACAATGTTGCATTGAGGTAGTCAATGGAAGTCAAACTGAGGGTTGCATATCCCTACTGAGTTAATTTCATGTGAAATGGAGTTGAACTACGATCACCGTGATTCGAGCTGCCCTATTAATAAACGGTGGAGTAATTGACAATGCTTTGGAGGAACAGACTGGTGCATACCAATGCCAAACACATTTTACAATGCCACCGAGCTCTTTACCAAGGAATAAGATATGGGTTTAGGAGGCAATGCACTAAGGTCTGACACGCTGAATCAAACATTTAGCCAATGTAGAGGAGCTCAAGTGAGTGGAATTTTTGCAAAATGCAACAAGCTCATTGCAACATGGAATCAAGCTAGCTCATATGGGTCAAGCTGGTCGAGCAAATTGTGCATAAGTGTAATGATTAAGATAAAATCAAGATCATTTTAAATAGATATCGAGTCTAATAGTGGCATCTGACTCATAGGTCGAGCCATTTTCAAGGTGTAGTTCATTGACATGTCACATAGTGAGCCAGCTATGAAATGTTAAGCTATCTAAATCTCATGTAAGGTGGTGATTGACTAGATGAATCATACTAGAATCCCAATCTACATGCAAGTTTAACCAAGTGATGATAGAGCTAGAATGGTAGGAGTCATAGGGATGTCTCAGGAAAAATGGATCAAGGCATTTGGAGGGTGAGCCATAAGCATCGTAATGGTTCGACCAACCTGTCAAATCAACGGACATGGATCAAGACTGGGCAATGTGAATTGTCCCGAGTTATAGAATAGATCAATTGAGCCAGGGTTGAGTTTTAAGAAAGGCCTCATCACATCCAAACTTAAGCAAATAATGTCGACAAGAAGTTTGGATTTAGGACTTGGCTAGATGAGTTGGGATGTGGAGTGGACCATTGCAGAGGAAACATAGATTTTCAGGACTTTTGCCCATGAGAGCCTAGATGATCCCTGTGAGCCAAAAGTCATTAAAACTCACTAAAACTGGGAAGTCATTGAAGGAATTTAAAGTGGACGGGATGTAGTGAAATGGGAGGCCAATAGAGTGGCCTTGGAGAAATGTTCTTGTAGTGGTAAACCCAAATCCCCCATGATATGCTTTGGAGACATTGTTGGACAAAAATGGCACCAATAAGGGGCCCATTCAAGACCCATGGGAAAGTGGGACATACAAGCCCAGTTTCAAAATGGCAACTCATGAGTGACCACATGCCGGTAAGCAGGGGTTTAAAAACCCTCATTGTTGGGCCCAATCAACACGGATGGGGAACCATGTGTGGGTATGACATGCATTAGCCCATCATGCGGAAGTGATGAAATTAGAGCCCATCGAGCCTAGGTTAAGGTTAGAATGAGTTCACTCATTGGCAGGTGAGTTGGGGATAAACTGTGACTTAAGTGTCCTTCATTGTCACGGGTGGGTAGATGCAAGTGGCAGTGTAGCTCAGCATGATCATGAAATGCAACTAGTGCAGTTCAGGAAAATCCTGGGAAGGGTGATTCAAATGTGGGTGGACTCAATAGGATTCAACATGGGAATAAACGATGCACCAAGGCATCAAGGTATGCCGAGTGGCTCACCAATTTATAGATATGAGGTGGTTTGGCAGAAAGTGGAGATAGGTACATTAAGATAGTCTCATATGAAGGGCCTATAAGGGAATGAGTTTGTAATAACAAGGCACCCAATGTTAATGGATCGGAAAATGTAGGCCCATGGTAAGATTGCCAAATCGGCGATGAGCTGGCCGAATTAGCAATGCACTAAAACAAAAATATTGAAAGTTCCCCCCAGCTTGTAAGATGATAAAAATGAAAATGGTGGGCCCCCTAAAGTATTTTAAATCACCTAGATCATTTAAATGATGCAGAAAAAATTAGAAGAAAAGGGAAAATATTTTAAATGATGATTTCCAGCTACTAATGGATTTAATTGACAGTCCCATGAGAATGAAGCAAACCTATGAAACTCAAAATAGCTACCAGTCACTCAAAAGCCATAACTTGAGCAATCCTCAACGGATTTTCACAAAATTGGTGTCGTTGGAATTGAGGATTTGAGCCCAATTGCGTACAATAATCAATAAATTCATAAAGTTTGATGAAGAATTTGATGGTATATTTTTAAGGAAAACGATCCCAGTTCTGTTTTTTGGTTGGAAAGTGGTTGAAGGAGCATTCCATGAGAATGGGACATCATTCTTTCACTACTGCAAGTTTATACACCTTGGGATTTCTTCTATATTTTCCAATTTCCACCAACTTACATTCATTTATTAATGAATTATAATTTGGGAGAAGTGAATTTTGGGAATTGTATCTCTCTCCCTCTCTACTCCTCCAAAATTCTATAAATTAAAGAGTTTTCTCTCATTGTTAAAGGGAATAGTTTTAGTAACAAAACTTTGTCATTTTGGTTTTGTGAATCCAATATGATGTAGGCCTTTACAGTGGACTCCTTTCATGGTGATCTGGGCCTTTATTTTGTAATAGTTTGAATTGTGCATATTAATGAAGCAATAGATGCAAGTTTGTGGATGTATCTTCCCTTATTGTGTTTGTTTGCATTCTTCTTTCCTCTTCAATCTCATTTCAAATATATTGTGTCTATTTTATGCTCTTCAAAGGGATTCATTATATTGTGTTTGTATGGAAATTTTGTTGTGAATGAGTTGTTAGATTATGGAGAACTATTATCACCCTCTCTAATCTACATTTTTCTTCCATTTTCACACATTGGAAAGCTATTCTCATCCCCTCACTTTTTGGTGTATCACCATTTTAGTGTAGATTTATTTTAATTTCATGCACTCTTTCTCCCTAGTCCCTTGGAAACTTTAGGAATAGGATAAGATAGTGTTTTTCCTTCATTAGGATTATATTGTGGCAAGTAGTTTAGGAGAAAGAACCGGCTTTCTCTTGGAGGTCTATCTCAAGTATCAAGTCCCACAACTTGGATATAGTACCCATGTTATCCCAGTCACACCGTGAGCTCAAGCATACATACTTGTGTAAATTAGAGGAGTGTGTGTGATTCAGATGATAACAAAATGTCCTCATATGAGAAAATCAGTCTAAATTGAGAAATCTCTCATTCCACAACAGGGGACATCCAAACCAATGCTTCAAACAACAGAATCATGAGCTTAAAACTCCGTAGAATTTTTTTATTTATCCTCTAGAGCCATAGACAATCCAGGAATCATTGGTAGGACAGTAGTCATAACAAGACTCTAAAAGTATCCAGGATGTACACAGTGGTCCACAAATAAAGATTATCACAAGGACCTACCCAAATTAGGCACCTACAAAACATACATTTTAGACCTCTAACTGAATCATTGTCTGTTATACTTAAATAGTTAGATGAATGTAAATATGGTAGACTATCCAACTGCAACAATACCAAATCCACATGATGCACCTAGAGAAAGCACGGTTGTTTTAGAAGTAGCATCATGGTGACCGATAATTTCCACTTTTGGATTAGAGGAAGACAGGGGATTCATTGAGATATGGGAGGTAATGATTGTGGACATTTTATGCAATACCTGGATTGAGGTAAGGTGGTGACGTACCAAGCCAATGATAGTGGGACCATCTGATTCAGGGCATAGGGTCCTAATAGGGAAGATGAAGTGATATTCAAAGAACCCTTTCCCAATTATGAGTATAATAATGAACAAAAATCTAGATTGTAGAAATTTGCCTCTAATGATTCAAATTATAGTTTCTCAGTTTCCTATGTCTGATCAAGGTAATAATTATAATAAAATTTCCACTCCCTTATAGATTTGATTATCGTTCATGGTGAGGGAAGCATGTGGCCAAACCATTATGAAATCTTCAGAGACAATTGTGATAAGTAGGCATGTCAACGTGCTCGTATATGGTAATACATGATCCTCTGCTTGTTCCTTAGGATAGGTCATACAGAACTACTTTTAGAATTAATTCAGGAAGATTCCCAATCCATTGTTGTTGATTCTAATGTGAGACTCATAAGATTATACAAGAAGAATGGCCACTTCAGATTTCCTTCCCTGAAAACATGCTGATATTCCCACCTTGCTAAATAAATATTGGAGTATTCTTATGTCTGATATGATGTTGTTAATAGTCCAGCTAGCTATACCCTTGTTGTTAATAAGATTAATTTTTTTTAGTGATTCGATTTCCATAATTATGTTAATATTTCAAAAATTAGTGGCTAGTTCAAGACCATTTAAAATATCCAAAGCTTCATCTCTATGGTTAGTGGCCAATTCAAATAAGGATGCAAAATCTTCCATCAGTTGTCCCAAATCATCTATAATAGCACCGTCCCCAAAAGAGAGGCCCATATTACCTTTAGCAACCCTGTATGTATTTACTTTAAGCCATCCAACATGAGGAGGGGTCCAAGTAGTAGTATCCCTAAGAGCAATAGATTTGGGAGGCTTAAGGGGAACCAAGAGTTATTGTAACCACATGGATTCTTTCCATGCTAAGAATAATATTACACTTATGTTATTTCCAAATGTAGTAATTCACATTTTCTTGAAGACCAAAAGAGATCAAAGTGAAGACCCATTGGGGGGTACTTTATTGATCCTTAAAGATTATCATGTTTCTCTCTTTCCATATGTTCCATAGGGTGTGAGAGAGAAGTAATTTCCAAGAAATATTGACAACTTGATGATGAAATAATGGAATGCATTAATCAATAACTTCTAGAATTGTTTTAGGGAAAACCCATGACACTCCAAAAGTATTAAACAAAAGACTCAAAATAAGGGAGTAATTACAATGAACCTACTATATGTTTCCTAGGATTCAAGAGTGTTAAGACAAATTTTCATTTCAACACACCTAGTAGGTAATGAGTATCCCCTCCTTTTTTAGGTTTTCTCCCAATAGGAACACATCTCTAGAAGTGAGACAAGTGAAAATTCCTAGTTTAGGGATCACCTGAGGCATTAATATCTATTGTAATGCAGTGCCCTCTGGGACGTGTGGAAGGGAGAGGTAGGAAGTATTGATAGAAAAGAATCCTGAAACTGAAAGAGGCCATATTCTAGCATCCTACACATAAGAAGCGGGTAAAAACTATTGCACCAGTAAGAGCTTTAATTTTTATATCAATTACACCTGAAGATAGATAACACCTTCCCAAATAGGTATAGACCAACTTGGGTGTAATGATGATCTATCGCCATAATTTGTGACATAAGGACATCTTCTAATAATTATAGATCTTATAAGATCCCATAAGGTTTCATCAGATAACACCTTATCTCCCATCCATTTGTCATCCCAGAAGGAAACCTTGTGGCCATTTCCAATTTCCATCTAGTGCCTACCTGAATCAAGATTCTAGTAATCTTAATGGAATTCCAAATAGCCGAACCATTTAGGGTATTTTTATCACAAAATTCCTCAACTGAAGGAAGATATTTTGAGATATCCAATCATGCGTGAGTCACAAAGAGGATCTTCCATTGTTGGCAAGATTCCCAACCTAATTTTCCAAGCATGGCAACATTCATATCAGAAATTTTGTGCAAACCCAATCCCCCTAAAGTTGTAGGTTTACAAACCACCTTCAAATAAACTAAGTGAATTATATTTTTCTTTAGATCTCTACCAAACAAACTTTTTATGGATTTTTTCAATAGCTGTAGCTACAAAGGCAAAAATATTACGTAAGGACATAAAATAGATCCAATTTTTTTGCAATGTGGCCTTAACTAGTTGAAACTTACTTGTCTAAATAAGGAGGGAGCCTTTCTTGTGCGCTAGTTTATTTTTATATTTTCCTATAAAAAAATTCTATAGGAACTTAGTTTGTCTTCCAAAAAAGAGTGGAAGACCAAGGTAAGAAGAGGGGAGATCCATAATCATGCAGCCAAGGATGTCATCAATCTTTCTTTGTCTTCTAGTTGGGATGTTACTGAAAGCAATGCTACTCTTCCCAAATTTTATCTTTTGACCCGAAACAGATTGATAACAATCTAAAATATGTTTCAACACTTTTACCTCCTAGACTGAAGCTAAACCCAGAATAATGGTGTCATTAGTGAATTGACTGTGAGTAGAAGTTGTGACCCGAGAAGTGATAGTGATACCTTTGGTTCCTCCTTCACCTTTAGCTTCTTCCAAATATCTGCTAAGAGTATCAGCCATAAGAATTAAAAATAAGGGGGACAAAGCATCCCCTTACCTAATTCCCCTACTTGATTTAAAGTATCCTTGAGGGATATCGTTAATGATAATGGATAATTTAGGCGTTGAGATATAGTTATAAATCCAGGATCTCCATTTTTCCCCAAAAATCCAAATTTCTAAAAAGACCCTAAGTATAAGAAATCCAGCTAACTCTAGCAAACACCTTTTGCATGTCAATTTTAAGGATAATATTAGCTGAATTTTTTATTGAAGTCAAGTTCATCACCTTATGAACAATAATGATGCCTCCTTGGATCAATCTACCTCCAATGAACCCATTTTGTTGTTCCAAAATTAAACTTGCCATAACTGGTTTGAACCTAGAGGCAAGCATTTTTGTAAAAATATTATAAGAAGTGTTGCACAGGCTAATGGGCCTATAATTAGTGATCAATTTAGATCCCATTGAATTAGGCATGAGGGTAGTAAGTTTTTTATTCCATTCCTTTAATAGAAGGTATTTTTTTTGAAACTCAAGAATAGCTGCATAAAGGTCAGATTCATTGATGTGCTAGAAAGATTGAAAAAAATCCAAATTAGGAATCCATCAGGGACAGGTGATTTATCTTCCTTCATATACAAATCAAATCTTTCCTTATTTCAGAAAATAGAGAAGGGTTGGGTGAGAACTGACATTCATATCATCATTGATTAAATTAGAAATATGACTGAGCATTTACCACAAAATCCTATTCATTCTATGGGGGGCCTCATGTAAAAGGTTAACATAGTAATTGATAAGTTCAGAAGCAATTGTATCATCCTTTTTAATGTAGGAACCATCCTCCATTACTAACACTTTAATTTTGTCCCTAATCTTTTGTTTCATAGTAGTCATATGGAAGCATTTAGTAGTTTTATCTCCCTGAAATGAAAACAATACAGACTCGTGATATTTGATGCCAATATATTTATTCCTCAGCAAAAGTGTTATGATAGTCACTAAGTAGGGAAAGTTTCTTATGATGAAGCTGAGGGGATATCCCTTTCGAATGAATCTCCTCAAAAATAGGAGAAAGCTTTAAAGATAACATCTCATTTCCTCTATGGATAACCACAAAAACCTGAGTTTTCCAAATTTTCATCTTTTACTTGACATATCTCAACTTCTTTGTGAATCTATACATAGTTGTGCCTTAAATATGCATCTTCAAGGTAGTCCTTGATAATATCTTCTAATTGATGATTTTGTAACCAAGCCAGTTCAAAACCAAAGGGAGGATGTTTTGAGTGTTAAGCTTGTGAGGCAGTAAGAAGCAAATGGAAATGGTCACAGGCTATCTTAGGAAAAGCCAACAAATATAAATCATTATAGTGATCTATCCAATCCATATAAATAGATAATATATTCAATTTACATTGAATGTGATTATTTCACAGCCTTCTGTTAGGCCAAGTATAATTGGCTCCATGCAGATCAACATCAAAAAATTCCCCCATTTTTATAAAGTCAACAAGAACTTCTA
Organism: Taxus chinensis; assembly: GCA_019776745.2. Classification (NCBI taxonomy): domain Eukaryota; kingdom Viridiplantae; phylum Streptophyta; class Pinopsida; order Cupressales; family Taxaceae; genus Taxus; species Taxus chinensis. The sequence goes on from CM034157.1 coordinate 296,668,918, forward strand.
CACTATAAGTGTTGACATTGGTTCCACCTTGCTTCTCAGAGAGGTATAAAGGATTATTAAAATCTATAGCTATTAACCAGGGAAGATACTTGCTGGTATAACAAAAATCCAACAGGTCAGCCCAAAGTTTTTCTTCCCAAGACTTAGTCTTAGGCGCATATATATTAATAGTAATCCAACCCAAATTGGAACCAATTTTTGTGAAGAACATTCCTAAGAAATGTTGAGAATTGATGCTACATTCCCCAAAGAGAATATTTGGATTCCAAAAAGTGTATAAACCACCAACATTATTAGCTGACTCTTGGGAAACCACAAAGGCATTGGGCTAAAGATTATTAAGCATATTATCCTCTTTTAATTTGGTTTCTCGAAGCATAAAAATATCTAGAAAATATTTAAGGATCCTTTTTTTTAGGGAGTTTTCAGACCCTGAACATTCCAAGAAAAAATCTTCATTTCTTTATTTTTGGTTTACCGCCACTTGAGACAGTAAGGATTCCATGTGTTCCTTTATCTATATTGAGAAATTCTTCCTCTTTAAGATTTTCTTGATTTTTGATTCTCCCTTTGGTTTTCTTAGTGCTTACATCAATCTTTTCCTTAGTGCTCTTTTTAGTATTCTTAACGGGATTACTATGAATAGATAATGAAGCAAAAGGAAAGATGATGGATTTATCATGCAAAGGGGAGAAAGAAATGTAATTTCTAGAAAACCAAGAAGAAGGAAGGAAAAAAAGGACAGGCTCTAAAACATCTCAAAGATAATTTGAGGAAGGAGGAGAGGTGGCAGAAGGGGGGAACCAAAAAGAGGAAAGGTGAGAGGAAGATAAAATGAGGGGTATGAAGTTGGTAGAGGAGCAAAGGGAGAAGGAATAATAGAATAAGGGAGAGAATGAGTGCAAGAATAAGGGGAGGAGGAAGAGGAGAGTGAAGCAAAGAAAATAGGTAGCAAGGAGGAAACCACCAATGGGGAAGAGGAAGCAGGAGGGGGTGGGGCAGAGACAACAAGAGCAACTGAAGGAGATGAATAAGGAAGGGGAAGTGAGGCTGAGGCTGAAGTGAGAACAATATCCTTAGAAAGAACATAAAAAGGATTAAAAGTAATAACAACATTAGAGTTTTTCATAATGTACTTACCTTTGATCAATAGGGACCGAGATCTTTCTTTGTAAAATTGGGTCGGCTTGGTTAGGAAAGCCATCACTTAATGTCAAATGCTTTTGTAGTTGGAGAAATCTTGAGGAATATATTGGTATTCAATGGGTTGAACCCAAGCTCCCAACTCATATTGTAGATCAATAGAGGATGACAAGGGCGAGATTAAGTTAGCATTGACATAGAATCTAGCGTGAATGAATTTGGATCTAACCTTGGTAGCTTGCTCAACAACTATTATGGTACCAATGGATTTGAGGATGCCTTCAATGACTATAGAGTGCCAAAAATATAAGGGGAGGTTGGGAAAATGAACCCAGATTAGAGCCTGAGTCATTGTTTAAGTTTTAGCATTAAACCTAGGTGTCCACCTCTAGATATATAAGCCTCTCCTTCAAAAAAACCAAGGTCCACCCAGAATATTAAGAGAAAATTATTATTTGTGAGAGAAATTGAACAACATGAACACATTGGAAAGAGTAGAAATATATACTAGACCTTAGGGGGGGCATTTAATATGTACACATTTGCATATTTCCTCTAAACATGGTTTGGTACCCATCAAATTTCCAATCGGAAACAGTTCCCTAGTAGCTTGTGTCACTATAGTGATCGAGGAAGGTATTTGAAGAGATAAAGTCCCATCAATGCTTCGAGGTTAGATTTTTCCAAGTTTTCTAGGTTTCGAAGAACTAGCAGCAACGTCCTTAAATGAGCCAGTAGATACGTTAGCATAGTTAGGAGGGGGGCCAGGTGCTAGACCAGATGGATCTACCATCGAAGTGGAAGTCAGTCACAACATAAATTCAAAAATATGCAGAGAAAGAAAAAAAATGGTATGATGGTTCATCTCAATAGATGTATTGCAGATCCTAGTTTACATTGCATAGTTGTGTACTTGATGGCCCTTGCAAGTGTCTTTATGCTTACTGACAAGACTGACACTTCATTTCCACTTGGCCTTATTGGTGTGATACATAGATTTCTATGAGGTGAGAGATACTTTGGGGCTAGTGCATGCTGGCACATCTATACTGGGATTTACACCTGATTACATACCATGGTCAGAAGACCATGGGTCCCACCTTGTTGCTACAGATATGGGCATGGGATCACATAGCCATTGGCCACCCTACAGGTGTCTTATGAGTTCGAGATCCACAGGAGCCCTCAGTGATGGGATGGGTCCCAGTTGGAGATGACATCCATGGACACATGGGGGATACCTACCATTACCATAGAGAGTTTGATGATATTCAGTAGCTCATGATAGTATGGAGGCCCTATCGCCAGTATCAGTGGGTTGAGGATGTAGATGAGTTGAGTGTGGCTATGGTAGAGCATTTCTTGATTGGCAGTCAGGGTTACATTACATAGTTTTACCATATAGACTGATGTGCATGACACTTTGGTGCAGTGCAGGATGTTCCTAGTCCCAATATGTGGTATGCATGCCATGCTACAAAGAGATTTGACATGGGGCTGTAGATTTAGATAACTAGGCCCATGCTAGTTTTGACCAGATGGTACCACAACCTTGGCTTCTATTGAGACACATTAGAGATGTTGGAGTCACAACACAGTATGCACCTTGGTATGTGACATTATTACCTCATCGTCTTACCATTCCGTAGGTGGCATGGGATGTAGAGGTTAGGATGATCTTGAGGAGTAAAATGATGATGAAGATGATGATGATGAGATGATGGTGATGATGGGTTTGATGGATAGGGCCATGATGGTGGTGGTGGACAGGATCCCCCACCATTACAACGATAGGCATAGAGGCAGATACCAGTGGCTAGACAGATACAAATGCCTAGAGTGGGCATACCAGTAGGTATACATGTTCCTTTACATTAGGTGTCAGTGCAGAGAGTAACACCATAGGGTCCTCCTCTAGGAGGAGTTCCACAATAGGGTTTGGGTCCTGGGTCCTAGCCCACATAGTTCCACTGAGAGGTGGAGGGGGTGGAGATGGAGAGGAGGGGGGGTAATGGAGGGTAGATAGTTATGTTACAACAGCAGTTACACAGGTTATAGCCATTCAGCTCTAGGTGATGGCTGAGAGGGATCAGGCCAGGGCCAGTTACAGGTTCTTACATCTGAGAAAGACCAAGCTAGAGCACAAGAAAGTCATGGGGGTGGAGGATATGGCATTACCTAGTTTCAGTAGGTCCAATAGATGGCCCCTAGAGTTTGTAGATTATGATTTTATTACAGCAGTCACAGGCACATGTGTAGGCCATTACTGTAGAGAGGGACCGATTGGTGGCCGAGAGGATAGTAGGTCAAGCTAAGCTAGTGAGATTAAGAGAAGAGGTGGCTTCATTCCGGTGGACTGATGGAGCTACCATGACACTAGGATATACATGGACTTGGCTATGGCCAATGGCAGGGCTTCCTACTACAAGGCCCTGTATTATGATGTTGTTCCAGAGGGTCAGAGAGTACCCAACTTTAGTGAGAAGTCGATGGGTAGATCACAGAGGTCACAGAGACTAGAGGCATCGATGAGATCTATGGAGCAGCCATGAGATCCCCAGATAGGGTGGCAGATAGGAGAGTAGAGTACACAGGTGATGCACCCTCCACTAGATCATAGGCCTCTAAGTCCCCATGAGGGATCGAGTCAGACATGACTCATTTTTTGATTATATACATATGTATGTATTTCTGATGTATGCCTCTTATGAAGGCTCAGTTTTGATTGATGATGTATGATGTATCAGTTTTGATCATGCCTCATGATGAAGGCTTATTTTGATTCATGCCTATGATGGCAGATTTTGTATCCAGATGATGTATACTCTTTGAGACACATATGTATATGGACATTTGATTTTGACATGTATGATGATTATGATGATGATTGGACTCTATATTATGATGTTGTTGTATATGTATCACATGTTTTTGATTTATGATATATCCTTAGATGATATCATTTGTTTTGTACATGAGATGCTTTTGATTAGTCCACATGATGATTTGTATGATATTTTTGTGGGGGGGATAGATTTTGATATTTGTGATCCCTCTTGCCCCATTGATGATATGGTATGTGATGATTAGCTTAGCATACACGTATGATGCATACTTACAATTTTATTTATATATGATGTATAGATGATGTTAGATGTGATGATATAGATGGAGATATGATGATGTGATAACAAAACAATGTACAAGTAACGAACAAACAACACAAAACAAATGTTAACAAATCTACCAAATATACACATTAAGCAACTTAATTAACACAACTATGTACAATTATTCACAAGCATGCAAAAACACACTCCATATGTACAAATAAGAATGAATCTAATCTAAGCAAGAAAAGATCAATCTTTTAAGCAACACACTATACAAATGTACAAGCAAGTAAAACTATACAAACAATGTACACACAAACAAACAAAGCAAGAAACGAAACAAAGAAACAAAGAAATTAAAGTAAGACTATATTTTTGTAAGACTGTTTTCAACCTGTTTTGTATTGTTTTTGGGAGTTGTGTGAAACAATTTTCTATTGTTTTTGTATTTTCTGGTTTTCTAATGTTTTGGGTTTTTCAAATCTTATTTGAATGTTTTTGTGATTTTCAACATATTTGAATGTTTATGGTGATTTTCAATAGTTTTCCAAAGCTATGTACAGGAAACCAAGAAACATGGATGCCCCCAGTGTTAGATGGGAATATACAAGGGTAGATGCCACGTGTTATAGACAAGAAGGTGAATGTGTGAAAGTTCCCCCAGTGTTAGATGGGAACATACAAAGGCAATCCCTTCACTGATTTACAAGAGGAGAACCAGCCAGATCAAGGCTTTGACAGGATAGGCTCACAAAGAATCTCAGGTGTAGGTGTGGAACTAGCTCTAAGCTAAGTAAAGGTACCCCCTAGATGTAAGATGCTTGTGAACAATGAATCCTCCCAAGGCACCAGAAACTGGTTTTCACCGAGGGACTTATCCAAAGTGCCACAATTGTGTGGTTTTCACATTTGGATGACCTGTTTTCTCTTTTTCTCTTTATTTTTGTATTTTTCATAGTTTTTTACTTTTTTGGTTGTTTTCTTATTTTTGTGCCATGTTTAAGCATAGAACCACTTGAGGTGCATGGCATTCATGGGCTCTCACAACTCATCTCCATCAAGATGGGAAATTTTGTATGCTCCTGACCCAAATTTGGCCACAATGACATAGGGTCCTAACCAATGAGGTTCGAACTTACCTTTATTTTCTCTTTCCACCCTTGTGTTGAATTGGTTTTCCTTCAACACCAAATCTCTGACCTCAAACTAACGAGGTATGATTCTCTTGTTGTAGCTCTGTGACACTTTTTTTCTGATACACTTTGAGATGGTTGAGTGCATGGATGTGCCTTTCATCTAGGAGTTCCAGTTCTGCCAGTCTAGCCACTCTGTAATCCTCATCTTTATCTAGATAATCCCTAAGAGATATTCTCAGGGAAGGGAGCTCTATTTCTAGGGGGATGATGGATTTCATTCCAAACACTAGGGAATAAGGTGTCACACCAGTAGGGGTGTGAATGGAGGTCCTATAAGCCCAGAGGGCCGGGTGAATTTGCAAATGCCAATTGTGACCTGTTTTACTCACCATCTTCTCCATGATTTGAACAAGTGTTTTATTAGTGGCTTCTGCTTTCCCATTACCTTGAGGGTAATATGGCATGGACCACTTTAATCATATCTGAAAGCACTGACATAGAGATTTTACCATCTTGTTCTTGAAATATTTTCCATTGTCTGCGATAATGGTGGCAGGAATGCCATAATGAAAGATGAGGTGGTTCATGATGAACTTTGATATTTGAGCACCTGTAACATATGTCAATGGAACAACCTCCACCCACTTGGTGAAATATTTTGTGGCCATTATAATGTGGGTATGACCATCAGATGAAGTAGGGGTGAGCTTCCCTATTAGGTCTAATCCCCATTTAGAGAATGGCCATGGTGTTGTGATCGGCTGTAGAGGTTGTGATGGTGCATGGATGAAGTTCCCATATTTCTGGCATAACACACACTTCTTTACATGATTGCAACAATATGTCTCCATGGTAGGCTAGTAATAGCCTACCCTCAACAACTTCTTTGCTAAAACCATCCCATTTGTATGGGCTCCACACACTCCTTTGTGTACCTCCTTGATTTCTTGTACTGACTCTGCTACATCTAAACAATGCAACAAATTCCCATCATAGCCATGATGATAGAGGGTGCCTCCTAGGAGGGTATAATGGGATATTTTGTGGATAAGGCTTTGTTTTTCAGAATGGGTGATATTGGGAGGAAAGGTACCACTTTGGAGGTAGTTAAAGATGGGCTCATACCATGGGGAAAAGGGACCAATGACCTCACATGCCAGGCATGATTCTGACATGTCATATGCAGGTTGATGTAGATTTTCAACAAAAAATGGCATATCATTGCTTTCTGGTGGAATCCAGAGCATAGAACCCATTGTTCCATTGCATATATGGATCAATTTTGTGCCCTTGGAATTTTTTCAAAGGTGATGCACACAAAATATTCTTTTAGAGTTTCTACCAAATTTTTATATGGGATGAGTTTTTCATCCTTGACTTTATACTCATCATTTACTTGATTGATAATCAATTGTGAGTCACCAATGACTTTAAGATGGTGGATATTCCATTTTATAGCCAGCTTCATCCCAGAGATGAGTGCTTCATATTCTGCAATGTTATTTGTGCATGGAAACCCAAGATGGAAATATTGAGGTATGGGGTCTCCTGTAGGAGTGATTAGCACTACACCTGCCCCTGAACCATGGAAAGTAAAGGATCCATCAAAGTGTACTTGCCATATGAAATATTCTTCAATGTACATTAATGATGCATCTTGGCAGGTTCAAACACACAGGATCTCTGTTCCAAGTAAGGGTGCCTCTGCCAGTTGGTCTGTGAGCACCTGTCCTTTTACTGAATTTTGGTGTATGTACTCAATATCAAATTCACTGAGTAGGATGATCCAATTAGCCATCCTACTAGTAAGGGTGGGTTTTGACAACAGGTATTTGAGTGGGTCAACCTTGGATATAAGCTTGGTTTTAGTATTCAACAGATAATGGTGAAGTTTTTGGAAGGTAAAAACAATGGCCAAACAAGATTTTTCAATTTGGGGATAGTTGAGCTCATATGCAATTAGGGTATGACTGAGATAGTACACTACTTTTTCTTTTTGACTTAGGTCATACTGAGCAAGTAAGGCACCAATAGAAAATTGGGTTGTAGATATATATATAACAAAAGTGGCTCACCTAGAGTTGGTGGCATGAGGACTGGTGGATTTTCCAAGTATTTCTTGAGCAAGGAAAAGGCTTGTTGTTTCTCTGGTCCCCAAATGAAGTCAACATCCTTTTTAAACAAATGGGTGAAGGAGTGACATTTTTCAGCAAGCTGTGAGATAAAGTGGTGGATGGCTTGTATTTTTCCTTGTAAGTTACACAACTGTTTGATGTTCTTGGGCAGAGGCATTTCAGTAATGGCAGTCACTTTGGCAGGGTCTACCTCGATCCCTCATCTTGATACAATGAATCCCTAGTAGCTTCCCTGATAACACTCCAAAAACACACTTCTTTGGATTTAACCTTACCTTATATTCCCAGAGACACTAAAAAAATGTGCCTCAAGACCTCAGGATGGTCTTCTCTTGTCTTTTATTTTCCTAGGATATCATCCACATAGTCCTCCATGATGTCATTAAGCATATCATGGAATATTATGGTCATTTCCCTTTGATAAGTTGCAATCGAGCATTTTTAAGGCTGAAGGGCATTACCTGATAATAGAATGTTCCCCAAGGGGTTGTAAAGGCAGTCTTATACTGATCCTCCTCTTGCTATTTTGATTTGGTTGTAGCCAGAAAATCCATCCATAAGAGACAACATTTCATAACCTGCAGTCGAATCGACAATCATGTCGATGTTGGGAAAAGGAAAATCATCTTTAGGACATGCCTTATTGATGTCTCAAAAGTCAGTGTAGATTCTGATTCCAATAGGTTTCTTTTGAACTAGAACTATGTTTGATATCCACTCTGAGTAGTCAATGGGTCTAATAAACCCTACTGCTAATAGTCTCTCTAACTCTTCTTTGACCAGAAGGGCCACTCGTGGATGCATTTTCCATAGCTTTTGTTTAATGGGCTTTGCATCTGGATGTACAACCAAGTTGTGCACCACCAATGATGGATCTAAGCCTGGCATATCCGCATAAGACCATGTGAATATGTCCACAAATTCTCTGAGAAGCATAGTGAATGTTTTTTATTCTTGTGCTGAAAGTGAAGCTCCTAGCTTGACTATCTTTGGTTCTTCTTCTGTTCCAATATTAACATCAATAGTTTCTTCCACAAGCATTTTTGACATATCCTCCATATGCATAGGATCAGGAGGAAGGTTGAGATCTTCTTCTAAGGGTATATCAATGATATTTTCACCCTCAGTGTGGTCACTTCTTTTGTCCATTGATTTTTTTATTTGTTGGTTGGCCAATGCCTCAAAGAGGTTTTCACTGTGTGACTTGGACTTATATTTTTGCTGAGGCTTTGTAGAGGAACTTTTTCCCTCACTTTTTCTTAGATTTTTCTGACCACAAAGCTTAACCTCCTCTCTAAAGTATGCACAGGTATCAGGTCAATGAAGAAACCCTTCTTGTGATCTCCAATAGGAATAGTGTCTCGTATGCACATAAATTCTGCAATAGCCTCATCATTCTCAAAGAGATCCAGGGGCACGTGACATTGTTGGTCCCAATCGACAAGGGTAGGGTATACAAGGTCAATATTTGGGTTGGTGGGGGTTATGGTAAGGACAATGGTATCCATGAAAAGGTTTGTAGAGGCAAGATCCTCATATTGGCTATGGTGGGAATCTGTGTCGCTATCTGAATAAACAGAGCTATCCTCACGTTTAGAGAAGGTAACATCTTGATCCATGGGGTGAGATCCATAGGGTTGAATGCCAACACCATATCTCTCTATTTTAAAATGTGGAAGTGGGACTGGCTCCCTTATCCCTTGTTCAAATTTTCCACATCCAAGGCCTTTGTAACCCATGGAGTACATCATTCTACTAGACTTTGTGTATTTCTGATTTTGAGTGCAAGTAGGCTCAGTGTCTATGGGGAGCCAAATTGTAGGAGGGTCCAACAATTTCTCTTCTGCAAGTAGACCTCCAGGTAAGAATGTACCAATTGTTTGTTCATCTCAAGGCCATTTGAAGTGGTAGTTGGGCTTGCCTCTTGTTCTAGGTGACAAGGATAGATCTGAGACTAGGAGGGCCTATTGAATATTATATTCTCCACAACCATACTCAAGAATTTTCATCTCCCATGAATCAAAGGGAGAGGTAGATGTAGTAGCATCATGAGCACAAGAACTTAAAGAGTCTGAATCTACCCATGACTCAAGAGCTTCAGACTGAAGGGGGACAACAATATCAGTGGAGGGACATTTGTATGCATTCCTTCGCACAAATCTATTGAGAGCTCTATAGTGGTTGAAGGGTTCTGGATCTCCTTGAATAGTAATAGTGTGTCCCTCATGTCTCAATTTGATACATTGCTGAAATTTAGATAGTATGGCTTGCATGACATGAATCCATGGGTGACCAAGAAGCATATTGTATGGAAGCTCCAAGTCTAAGACATGAAACTTTGTGTTGTGACACATGGGCCTATTTCCATTGGCAGTGTTATTGTACCAGTTGATTCCCATTCCACGTTGTCATAAGTGGTTATGGTGATGATGTGGGACTCTAGATCTTCTTCTCTATGTCCCAACTATTTAATTAGTTTCAACGTGCATATGTTTAAACCTGACCCATTGTCCACAAGCACCCTCTTTATCTTTCGGTGAGTAACAAATACTTCTATGTAAAGAGGAAGGTTATGTGTATGATCTTCATTAGGGATTTCCTTGTGGTTGAATGCAATGTGTTCACTTGGTGCAATATTTTCCACCACAACATGTAGGTGCAAAGGATCTACTTCAGTTGACACTCCTGACCCCTGGAGAGTTTTATAAAGGATGTCCTTATGTACGTTTGATATTTTAAGAAGATCTAAGATTGAAATCTTAGCAGATGTCTTCTCAAGTTGGTCTATGATATTGTACTGACTATCCTGAGGGGTAGACAGAGGAGGTTCTGGGATCACGAGATGAGCGCACCTTGTTACCACAGTGCAATCTCTACCCTTGATCCTAATGGTATTAACACACTCGTCAGAGGAGTGAACACATCCAATAAGTGAGTCATATTGATTGTTATCATTTTTGGTATAAACATAATTGGTGGCTTTATAGCTTTGGGAAGACTCTCCCTGATCCATATTTTTCTCACCTGGTTTACCATGTTTTGGGAAAGGCTCCTTGAATATTCCCATCTTTTGATTTGGCATTTGATTTGATTCTGGTGAATCAACTTCTATCTCCCCACTATCAATAAGATCTTGGATGAAGTGGTGTAGTCTTAAACATTTGTCCGTTTTATGTCTTTTTACATGATGAAAATCACAATACTCATGCTTTTTATACCATGATGGTTTAGGAGCATTGTCATCAAAGGGTGTCATTGTGGGATATGTCACCATGTTCACTGCATCTAGTTGTTTTAAGATTGTGGACAAGAAGTCCATCAAGGGAGTGAATGCTCTTCATTTAACTGGTGGTTGGATTGGCCCTTTGGTCAGTTTAAAAGGTGGACCAACTTGGACTGCTTGTATGCATTTAGAATCCATGATTCCATCGCCTATGACATTCTTGTTTTTATTAAATATCTTGGGCTTGTCCATAGGTTTGGGAGAATGGTTTTCTTTTGAAAATGGCATGAGTTCCCCCTTTACAATTAGAGCCTTTTCTATTTGTGTTCCCTTCTCGATGACCTCTTCAAAGTTTTGAACACAATGCATCTGTAAATGAAAGGAAATGTTTGGATTTAGGTTTGGTACAAAGATGCTAACAAGTTGTTTTTCAGGGATCGAGCAAGGGAAGTGGCTAGCTAGCCCCCGCCATCTTTGTAGGAAACTTGCAAAGGTTTCATTTGGTTTCTGTTTGGCATTACATAAGTCTGACATGGTTATGTCACTTTCCACATTAAAAGAGAAATGTTGCACAAATCTATTTGCTAGTTTGGGCCATGTGAAGATAGACCCACGGGGTAAATGAATGAACCACTCTAGTGCTTGTCCTCCTAGAATTTTTGGAAATAGTCGTATGAGGTAGTTGTCATTGTAGGCCACTTCTTGGCATGCCATGTAAAAATATTTTACATGATCTCATGGATCACCTTTTCCTTTATATTTTTCAAACTTTGGGATGTCAAATTTCTTAGGAAAGGGTTGGAGCAACATAGCCTTATCAAATGGATAAGGGCATAGTTCTTCATATTGATACTTTTTTGCTATGTCCCAAATTGCTTTCTTGAAGGCTTGTAAGCATTTCTTTCATAGATTGTATCTCTTGTGTAAGAATTTTCTCCTTAGTGGGGGAAGTTGGCATATACACGTGACTATTTTTTGATGTTTCTCCCTCTTGATATTTTGTGTGAAACTCATTATTTCTAACCTTAGGTTTTTCCTGATGCACATTTTTGTTTGTCTCTTTTTGCACATGGGATGCTAGGAAAGCTAATTGTTGACTAAGGTGTTGAATTTTTTGTTGTATAGTGATTTCTTCATTTGGAGGTTCCTCTTCATTTTTGTGTTGAGGAGGTTGTTCTGTGTTTTCATGTTCCACTCTTATCCTACGTGGCATTCTTATGAGTGGAATTTTAAAACCACCTATGTTGTCATGTTGAGTGTTTGAGGTGGAAGCTTGTCCATGTCCCAAAATTTCATCCATATTAATGAGGGGGTGTTCTTCCTCATTATTTGTAGGTGGAATAGTTTCATGTTCAGTTGGCATTCTAGCACCTAATTCCACAACTCTTGTGAGTACTCTATATTTTTTTAGAAAGAGGAACTCATCTAATTGGGCAGGGTCAAATTCAAACTCCACGTGTGGTGATCCCAATTCATCACCACTATGGTCTACCATCTCCTCTTCTTCCTTTTCTATGGAGAAGAGAGGTCCTAGATCATTACCAATAAAGGGATTTGACCCTTGTTTGGTGATGTTTCCCATGCTTGTCTCTTAGCTCCCATTCTTGTTATGGGGGCCATAACAAATGAGAATTTCACTAAGGTGTTTTTGTCCAAGGGTACAATCAAACCTAAGTGAAGACTTAGAATGAGATTTTTACTAAGGTTGCACAAAGAATGTCAATTGTCCAAAGAATAATGAATGCCAATAAATCAAGGGATCAAAGTGATTTTCCTAAATAGATAAGTCAAAGTGATGAATAATCATAAGACACAATCACACAAGGTTCATTTTAAACCAATCAATCAATGAAGTACTTCCTAAGTTGTTTCCAAATGGTAGTTTGACGTTTAAAATGATCAATGAAATGTCACCACTTATGTCAAGTTCAAAAATGAACAAGGCATAAGTAATAACAAGAGGTTGATATGATTTCCAAACAAAGTATACTTAAAGTGAGTTTAAATCCAAGCAAGACCTAAATTCCAAAAAGTGGGGGTTACGAATATGAACAATGCAACAATACCACTAAGATACGTTAACCAAACTTTACAAAAAAAGTAAGGTATTAGTATCAAAATAATATTAGTACGATGCACAAAGGTAACAACAACACCTTTCAAAATCGAGGTAATGTTTGAAATCAAACCAAGGCTAAAGTATACCAAGGAATTGTTAAGATGCATGTAGTCTAACGTTACAATCTAGACACTTAGGTCAAGTTTTGCAAGAAACAAGATGTAAGTATCAAAATTGTGGTGATACGATACAAGCAACGTAACACTTCAAAGGAGAATCAAGTGAAGAATCAAGCCTAACTACAATGATGATCTTGACTTGGGTATCAAGATCAAATGGCTATCAAGATATGAAAATGTACCAACACACTTTCAATGTTTACCATCCAGTCTCAAGCAAGGATGAATGTAAACGGGTGCAAAAGTGGTGGACATGATCGATTGATAACACATGTATGTTTTCTCTTCTTTCAATCAACAAAGTGTTAAAAGAAAGCAAAAGGAAGTAGATCAAGTGGGGTTGAAAAGTGTTTGGCCTCACTTCGATGAAGTTTCACCCCACCTTATGGTGAGTGAAAAACTAAGTAAAAGTAATGCTTCACAAATTTTGTGGTGAATGACGTGTAGTTTGAACTTTGATGGACTCTCCCTTTGTTCGATAAACAAAGTTTTGACTCTGAAAAATTTCTCCCTTTGTGAAGGCTCTCAATAATGATTGGTTTGGTACAAACAAGTTGGCTCCAAGTCAAGATAGCTTCCTAGGTGGTTTACTCAACTAGGTGTCACAAGTTATCTAATGCGAGCTCAATTTACCAAGAAAGTCACATTGACTAGTCTTGGGTTATCTCGGCTTTACTTTACCCCCTTCAAATATAGTGAGAAATTAATGTGTTCATCATGTATTCTCACTGGGGTTGCGATACGGATAACTTTGACTCTAACTCACAAAGGTAAAACTAGTCAAGTAGGTATGTGGAGCACTTCCCATTTTGTCCACAAGGTTCCCTCTTGTGTGGACTACTTTGGGGTTCCTAGGACCACCCCCATTGTTGTAGCTTAAGGCTTATGCCAAAGGGGTTATGTCCTAGTTAAGCGGATAGGGCACACCCTATCTGAACCTACATATACAGTGTGATGAATGTGGTCAGTTTTTTATCTTATAGACTTAATGTGGTTTAGTCATTCACCATTTGGTAACCTGTAATCACATGTGTATTAGTAGTTTTTTGTTTCGAACCTCCTTTCTTTGACAAGTGTTTTTAGGTCCTACACATGAAAGATTTTAGTAATTTTCCAAAAACAAAAGAGGATAAGTGTCATTTTTGATTCTCAAGATCACCTAAAAGATGCAAGGGAAGAGCATACAATGACGTAAAATCCAACTATTTAATAAGAAATGGAAAAACACTTAAATTAAATGCAAGATTGTTCATTTTAACCAATTTTGACATTCATTCCCTTAGCAACAAGTGTTTTTCAAAGCATAGAAAAGATGTAGAAATTGTTTCTGATTCCCAAGATCACCTAAAAGGTGTGAGGGAAGAGCATACATGACTCTAATCTCATAGAAAAGCATGCAACATTCATTAACCTTAAACAAATCAAATTAGCAAAAAACATGTAAATATACCCTGCAAAACAGAAGTTAATCTCAAATAAACCTCTAAGGAGTTAGCACATCAAGCCACTAATTATTCAATTGATAATATCCCCTCCTGTTATATTATTAGAATGATAATACCCCCTATATTTTTCCATGTACCTTACCCATTTTTAAGTACAATTTAATTACCCCTTTTCATTTCTACCCTAATATATTAAACATAAAATATATCATATTTCTCACTCATTTTTTTTAATATGCATTTCCTCTCGAATGATAGTTTGAATCCATTCACGACCTATTACCAATTACATTATAAATGTCAATCTTTAATCATTTATCAATATTTCTTCAAATAATTAAGATGGTGAAATAATAACACTTGTGTTGAAAACCATACTCAGTCTTAGTTTTCTACCATCTTATTATTCTTGGTTAATAATATCTTAATTAATATTTCTTTATTCAAAAATAAATTATAATTTAAATTTATAACCTCGCTCCTTTTGTAATTTTATGGTATTTAGTTTTAAAAACCATAGTTCAAATGTTTTAGTTTAATATTAAAATTAAACCTCCCATTCCTTTGGACCACCTCCCTAACCTACCCCCAATAACTGATTCAAAATCTTAATAAATTAAACCCTTTCACCCCCTCATGTCTACCTTACATAATTGAATATAATTTTATTATTTGTAATTACTTCAATATGAAATCACGTGCTAATATAGCCTAGATAATGAGTATGATGTACACGTCTAGAGAGATGTGTGTGTGGGGTTTTTGATGCATTCACATGACTGCCAGATAGAGTTAAAACAGAGGCTTAGAAAATGTTTATACGTAGATATGGATGCATGATTTTTTGGATTTAAGCATATGTGTGGACAATAAAAATGCAAGACAACACAGAGGAATAAATTTCATGTACGCATGCAAAACATAGTGTGTGCACAATTTTTAATACATAAGTGGGCTTGACTAAAATTGACATAGGGTACTATTAGCGATAGAATGCATACACATGGATATAAGTGTGCACACTCCCTTTTGAACACCTGCATTTGCTAAGTTTTGGTAGTAGACACATGTACCTGTAGATGACATCAAAATACAAATTTCTGACATGTAACTTCAAAAAGATCAAATTTTTCCTAATTTAGCTCAAATATAGTGACAACACATCACAATAAACCCAATAGGAGAGAATTTCACATTATTAAAGTTAGTGAAAAACCTAATAATTTAAATTGATTTCAATGTGCATGCCCTCCTATTAATTTTAGCAGAAACTTTAAAAAATATCTAGTAAAACTCATTTGAAAACCAAATAGACTATGAGCTTGTCCAAAAGGCGTGTCATATGTATCAATGTATTAGTTAACTATGCTAAGATAATTAAAAATAACACATTAATAATTCCAAAACAAATATAAATACACAAATGTCATCATGTTAAGATTTTAAAGAGAATAACTACCAACATTATGCATTATAACTTTGAAGGAAAATAAAACTAATATGTTAAGCATTTAACCTCTACTATTTAGATTGTAACTAGAAATGAACCTAGATAGATCCGTGACAATAAAATTTTATTATTTGATCTTAAAGGGTTTGATAATGGAGGCTCTTCAAGACACGGATACAAGAAAATTTTGATTCTCTCCATCTGACTCAAAAGCTTGTATGGATGAAATGCAAGATGAAGATACTTAGCTCAACACTAATGGAAGATACTCAAAGATGAAAATTCCTATAGTTTATGCTATATGCATGCAAAGGTGTAAGAAGAATGGTAAGAGGAGGGTTCTTTATATAACCCTTTGTTTTGAAGAAGCTTTGCATCCTATTGCATGTGGGATAATAGCAAAGTTAGGTTAGTAATGGATAAACATGGTTTAGAGTGGTTGGGTTTGCTTTAGGAGAGTTTAAATTGTCCTTTAGTGACTCATGGGAGTTGAGGAGACTGCATTAATTAAATCATAGTCATTAATTAATAGGGATGTGCAAGCTTATAGAAGATTTTTAGAAGGAAGTTAGCATGATATAAGCTAGGAGAGGAATTTAATCAAATAAATAATGATTTATTAATCTAATAGAATATAGAGTTAATTAATTAGGAATAATTAATTAATTCAGATAGAACGGGGGACTAATTAACATAAGGTTGTTAATCAACATTTTTGATTGATAGAAGAGTGAACAAATTAGTGTAATGTAATTAATTAATGGGGATAGAAGATAAAAGGTGTATTATTAACGACATGTTTTCAATTTGAGAGAAAGGCTATGATTAGCACCATATAAGTATTTAAATTGCCTGATCCAAATTATAGGTGTCTACACATTGTGCCATGTTTTTTCCTCTTCAATTTTTGAGAGTGGTTCTGGGTATGTGGTGTCTCTACATTTGTTATACAAATATCTACACTCATCACACTTAGAAAAGAAACTATTTGTTGCAATTGAAACATGTTGAAATATTTTAGTCATTATTTTATTGAATCTTGGCTGCGACACATGAAGAAATTTCAATAATTGAAGCTCCTCATTACACTTTATTTGTAATATATTTTTGGTATAGAATGAAGGAAGAAACCTTTGAGGAAATTTTACTCCAACATGTCTTATAGACCAAGTAAAATGCATAGAGATATATGAATTTATCTCAACAATTCTTATGTGTAATTTTTTTTTGCGGTAGTATTTGACCTTTGTTTCTCTTTTCCAGTATTACCATCCACTACATGCCTATCATCGCTTACCTAGTCAGATTTATGATTATATAAGGTACTCATTAGGTACCCATAAAATTTGTGTCATGTATTCTGAAAAACATCCATCCCATAAAATTTCATTCTACGTACCTCTATAGATTGGTTTCCAACATTGAAGATGGAATTTTTTGTTAATACATCAAACACAAAATTCTTTCTTCTAATTTCATTCAAGGATATAGTGCCGCACCACATATCTTGAACTCTAACTAAACGAAGAGGCATTTTTTGAGATAATCAAATTTGGAACAATGAAATTTCACATTTTCCACTTCATCCAAAAATAGTGACCATTTTTTATCATCATCAAATTTTTGATTTGATGGATTGGCTAAAGGGGGATCCAATTTTTGATGCATTTTATCTTAGTAAGTGTAGACACCACAATTTTACACCTCTCTTAAATAAATTAACTTTCCCATTCCATTTCCCATAAAATCCCATGAAGAATTAATTGACATCAGTCAATTAATAAAAAATTGTCAAGTTCTAGTAAATCTTCCTCACATGTCAAATATTCCCCATGTGCCCCCACTTGAGACCTATTCATTCTTCATGTCCCCCACTCACTTAATCCTTCTTACTTTTTCAGATCATGATTAACCAAAACCCATGAATTAATCCTACTTTCAGGTTATAAATAGATCCTTACCCCCCATCTCAATAACAATCAAAAATCCTGTCAGAGCTCTTACATTCTTTCCACACAACGACATCCCTTCCATCTAGTCCTAATGTCCACATAAGCCTACTTTTTACATCCATAAATCCATCATCCTGACATCTATTGGTGCAAATATTGTGAATCAATTGTCATTATAGCAAAGTTATTTCACACGATGGAGAAAGAACATACACTTCAAGAATTTTGGGCCCATTCAAGTCACTTCCCATTTTGAGTTTTGCGAAGGAGAAACATGAAAGGAGGTATAAGTTTAGTTTCAGTACTTTCTTATTATCGTTGATTTCTCTAGCTTACATTCTTGCATGCCCAGTGGGAATTGCCCATAATTTTTTACCTTTAGACTCACAATTAGTCATTTTATCCATTTTCTTCTTACTATTATCTTCTATTATAATTTCATTTTTAGTACCATATGCAATCCTTTGGTTAACATTTACACGGTGGGAAGTGATTTTTTTGTGTTGTCTTATGGTGTTTATGTAGGTTATACTAGTGATGGATGCAATTCCTATCCCATCATGAACCTCTTTGATGAGATCTATTCATCCATCGTTCCTTTTTTTTTCACATCTTAGTAATATTTTCGTGTAACCATTTAACATTCATTAACACTTGCATACATATTATGGTGTGTCTCATATTTCTAGCTAGTTTTTTCTTTTTCTTTTTGTCACTTTATTTTATATCATGTAGGTGTTAGGAACACCCAAAATAAATCAAAGATGTAAAACTCATAACAAATTTTTATTTTATTGTTTTAATTTTTGTGTAATCATGGAGGTATCCTAAAAATATCTAAAATAAATTAAAAATTATTTTCTTTGTTGTCTCATCTAATAATTGCTTATAGTGTTCAAGAGAAATAAATTGTTTTATTACTTTTAGTCTAACTCTTGCTTAGAGGTACTTTCAGTAGTATAAGATCTATTTTATATCATAATTATAACAACATTTTTAAGTTCTTTCTCCATTATATTTAGCAGGTTACTTAGTTACAACTAAGATTTTATAGTCTATATAAATTTGGGGGGGTTTCCATTTCTTGGTTGTGCCACAACACTTATATTTATTTTTCAGAGACTTTTTTTAGTCTATATAAACCTGTAGAATAACACAAAAATAAAATAAATTAGAATTTTTTTTTAAGATCCTAAATCTATCCTAACCTACATCTTAGCTCGGCTCAGAGCTCTGCAAGCTACTCACTGAGCTACCCTACCCCTCAACTATCTCACTCAACTCATTCCCACCGTAAAACATTGGCTTAGAACTACCCCTTAACCCCATCCTATTCACCCCAGCCTCGACTCTGCGATCCACTCCCCAATATGAGCCTTGTTGACCCCGCTTCCCTCTCGCGAACCCCTAAATACAAACCTACCATGATCCACACTAAAATTTACCCTAACATATACCCTACATTGATGAATACGCTACATTTAAATATTTAAAACATTCATTCACTCAAGCCACTCGACCGCACTCTACAACATAACACTTGTCCAAATCTATTCCCATTCGCCTTCCCATCGTCTCTACAACACAAGACCTACCCATACTCATCCAATCAGCCCAACACTATCCCACACCTCATCGTCCAAGATCCACATCTAAACACAACATCCAAAACCCAAGATTGCTTTGTCAAAATCCACTTTTTATTATTATTTAGCATTTTCATTTTCAATTATAGATTTATCTTATTATATCTGGTCAACTGATATGTTATAAATTAGTTTAATTCAATTATACTATTTTATTTAATTAAAATATTCCATAGTTTATCATATTAGGTCAACAATTTATTTGATTTAATTCATATAATGTTAACTTAGTTTATGTCCTTCTTTAATTAGTTTGTTTTCACTTAATTACTTATCTTAATTTATTAACATTGGGCCTCTTCAATCTATCCTGGACCATTAAATTCTTATTATATTGCGTCTTGATTTAAGTTAATCTAGTAATTATATTTATTAATTAATAAAAAACCATTTCAAACAAAAATATCACTTAAAAAAAATCATCGGGCCTTTTTTGACGAAAAATATGTACTAATTAGCTTAATTATTTTTAGTACTTTTCTAATTAGGCCATTTTCAAAAAAATTAATACCTTTCAATTTTATTTATCATATTTCTGGCCACAAGAACTAACTGTGCTAATTGATCTTGTAGGGTTATTAAACAATTTGGTCAATTTCCTCCACTGTTAAAGACTTCTTATAAAAAATCTACTTGATTATGACCCTTTTTCAATTACTTTTTATCACACTTCGTTAATCGTGAAAGTTGTGAATCTAGGGTTCTTGGACATTTTTTCCACCTTTTGTAAATTTTTAACCATTTTGTCATCATTTAATCACTTTGCGATATCAATAAACAATTTTTAGAATATATTTTCACCATGTTGTTGTATTTTTTCCTTTTTGTAAATCTAATCACAACACTTCATATGTATGCTCTTTTCTCGTGCTTATTACAAGTGATGTTGAGAATCAGAAACATGATTGTGTTATTTTAATCATTTTCTCTTTTTCTGCATTGGAAAACTACTAACAATTGTTTACAGGACTCTTTGGCCAAATGCACATTGAAAAACTCAAATTGATATCTTGTGTTCAAAAGCTGGTCTATCATAGTTAAGTTAATTAAATCACCACAATTTACGAAATTTAGTTTCCTTTTCTTGATCATTGCTAGTTTTCATTTGCATTTCGCGACCATATATACTCTTTTCTTGTGACTTCGAGTGATATGGAAAATAAAAATTTTCCATGATCATTTTCTAGTGCTTCTTGTGCAAGAAAACTACTAATTTGTTTCACGCAGGACCACATAGCTTAGAATTTTTCCCAAAACAAAAAAATCTTCAAATTTCCCGCAAAATTACCTCAGTCAAATAAAAATTGCTGCAGATGCTAAAAACCAAATAAAATCATCATAGTCGGGTATATTGTCATTTTCTGCTAGTGATTTAATTTCAAATTAGAATGAGTTTTCCTATTAATCACCAATCGCCATTTGTAATTACACATAGCGGTAGTGGATTTAAATCACCACCAACATTACCCCAGTGACATGGTCTTCATCACCATGCACCACCAGCATTTAAATTTGTATTACACCAAATTTGGGTCACACTCCCCTTGGTCCCCTTTTATTAATTAACGTAATGTGTTCACCTAACCATGACCCCTTACCCCACATTCATATTAATTTAATTACTTACAATTTAATTAATGTTCATCCTCACATTATTAATTAATTTAATTACTTTAATTAAGTTAATTTACACCTCACCATGGACTTATTCTTAGTATATTAATTAACTAATATTGAGTCTCTACTTATCTTAATCAAATGTGACTATTTCAAAACCCTAAAATTAAAGTCATATTCCTTCTCATACAACACTCCCACTTATCTAAGTGCTAACCCTCACTTGAGACCCAAACTGACAATCAGAGCATGCCAAAAATAGCAAAGATTTGCCTATTTTTGGAAAACCTAGGATTTCCCGCCTTAACCTATGTCAGTTATCCCTCAACTGACACCGGTCACCTTGACCGTCATCAGTCACCTTATATACCCTTTGGCAACCTTTTACTGAGGTTGGTCATTTTGAGTTCTGAGAGATCTATTGCATTCAAGCATGAACCAAAGACTTCTCAGCATCCAGATGATGAAATACACTCAACCACAGGCCCAAGAAAGCATCTGATACTCGTCCAAAGGCATTAGAATATTCATGGGAGAACTTCGAGAGTAATTTTTTCTTCACTGACCACAAAGTTCTTCATGGATCAACCACTTCCTTCCTTCACCTACCAGACCTGCAAATACAAGTAAGTGTATTTGATTTTCATCATTTTGTACTTGCTTAAAGTGTAAGTTCATTATCTTTTGTTATTGGATCTTATTCTTTCCTACATTCCTCCATTCCCACCTTCTTACCAATCTACCTATCCAACCACCCATGACCTTCTAGCTCTCCGTACTTGACCTCTATGCATTCATGAGTCTTCCTGAAATTATTATGAACCCAACCATCCTCCCTTCATCCTCTGTGCAATCATAGAGAAGTCAAATCTACCTTTTATTTAATTACCACCAAATTTCCCCTACCAATGCCGGTTACCTTAACTATCATCGGTTTCCCCTCTTCACCAGGCATCGGTCACCCGAACCTGACATGTCCATTACTGTTGTCTTATTCACTTCAACTTTCACCAAACCTCCTCAAAACCTCCCCAAACCTCACAAAACCTCAACCCAAACCTGATACCCCACCTACAACCTCACAACAGACCTTCCCAACTCTTTGTGCAGACACAGAGAGAGCCTAGACACCATTTTTGACATTTTCCATTTCCACAAGTAACTGATATCGTCATCCTAAACTGATCATCAGTCATACCTTAACTGACATCGGTCATACCCTAACCGACATTGGTCTTTGTGCCTGGTAAAACTACCTTAGACCAACAAGCTTCCTAATCACCCAAAATCAACCCAAACTTCACCAAATCTTACCCAGACCCTGTCTGTGACCCTCAGACCACCTACCCAACCTGTAACCTGACCCAGGACCTTCACCAATTTAGTTATCAAGCATTTAATTGGATTGACATGGATAGTAGTCTGAGATACCTAAATCAAAACACTAGCATTAGATTCTTTTATTTGCATGTTTAGTTATTTCATATTGAGTTATATATCAGTGGATTGACAACCATCGAGGAAGTATCACACTTCTTGGATCTAGCTCACGCTAGGCAGTCCACTAACTTTTGCTATTAACTGTATCTTGTGGTCTTGCTTTGTATTACAGGTAGTTCCTCCTAGCCAAAAGGAAGCTCACACAATCAGCTTGGATCGAAAATCAGAAAACGCGCACTCAACCTTCAACCAACGTAATAACAAGTATTCCTCCTTGGCCATTTACCTTTATCTGTTTCATTATCTACAACAATTCGGTGAAACATTTTGGTACCCAGGTGGAACCCATCAGGGGTTCTTTTACATTGTTCATTCCTAGGTAAAAAAATTTGTGTTTATTTCCCTTTAAAAGTATCCACATTAAATTTTCTTCTCTAGAATCTTCTCCTTCTTTTTATTGTCTAAAAGAAATTCATGCTTTTAGTGCTCTAAAAAGAAACATGTCTTCCTTTCTATTGTATTGCATTTAGTGAAAGAGCATTCCTCTTCATGTTCTCTATTTGCTACATCAAACTTAATTGTGGATTTGGGCTTAAAAAATTTGCATTTCATTTTGGTATGTTGCATTGTAGCTCACATTAATTTGAGGGCAACCTATATGCTGGAAGTCATGCCCAACTGATGGTTGACTAATTCAATCATAGTTCACTTTGCACATTCTCTATACCAAACCACTTAAACAATTTACACATTTTCTTAAACAACATCCTACCCGGAAGAAGCTGTCAACGATCACATGATCAGAGGATTGACAGTGGGCACCAAGTTGGTTTCTCTATCCAGTCATTATCTCAGAGAAAGGACCCCCCTCGCCAAAAATTTACCTAAAACCATACTTAGTTCTTGGATTTTCATAGGGCACCTTTTATCAAACCAAAAACTCTATTCTATTCACAAGTCAGTCCTAAATAGCATAATTTGGAACATAAAATCAACCAATAGGAACTAGTTTTTGTTTGATTTGTGTTTTGAGTTGTGAGGTCGTATTCTCCATTCTTTTCTTCCTTTCACACTCCATAATCATAGTTGGTGTATTCAAATTTCTGAGTGTGTTAGGGTCCATCACCATACTCAAGGTTTCTGGGTTGGTATTTTATTTGATCTAAGTCACTAAAGTCACCTTTTCCATCTTTTCAAATTTCACAGTGACAGGCATCGGTTGACCGTCATTGGTTTACTCATCTGACCATCATTGGTTGACCTGACCGTTGTTGGTTTCCTGGTTTTTGGTTATTTTACCAAAAATAGCACTCATCACATTTATGTTCTTTCTGGGGTTTCTCAGATACATCATCATACCTCTGAGTCTTTGAAATCACTGTAAAAACCAGATTTTTCTTCATTTTCATCAGTTATTGCCACATTTGCAAAGATTTTGATTTTTCACAGTAACTGGTATCGGTCACCCTAACCATCATCAGTTACCCTCTGTCACTGACATTGGTTACCCAACCATCGTCATGTTCCTGTGTTTTAATTTTTCAATTAAAACAACACCAATTTTCACCTCCCAGAACTATTTTCTCCATTCCTTCTATTCTTCTGTGTCATCTACAGAGATCAGATTACCAGGTCTACACTAACCCACATGGTTTTGACTCGTAGCCAAGCCAATGCCCTTGTATTCCATGCTAGCCTTCAGCTTCTCCCACCTAGCCCATCACCACCTTCCATTCTATCACCCATGGATCCCAATCAGCCTATCACCATCAACACCAGTGACGAGGAGTTCACAAAACTCCTTGATCAAAACCCCACCACTTTACAATATTACTTAGCCCATTCATCCACTCGTGACTCATCTGGGAAACTTATCTATGGCATGCCCATATCCATCCCACCTATACTTGCACCCACTTCTACCTCTGCCACTACCAACATTTCCCTGGTTGCCTCCACCTTACCACCCTTTGTTTCTCAGCTTGACCCCACCTCATCGATATCTGTTGTACCTACAACATCTATCACACCCATGACATTTTCACCCCTACGACATCCACCATTCCTACATCCACCACCCTCAGTACAGGTGTGCCCATGTCTTCCACTACCTATATACCTATCGCATCCTAACCACCTTTGGTGTTGGCAACCCACACTCCCTTCCAAAACCTCATCCTCTCTATCCCCCAGTCTCTTCCACCAATCACCACTAGGGTCTTTACATCCACCCCACCTACGTATACGTATTACCAACAACCACCTATTTCCTCTACTGCTTACTCTAGTTACTTCCCCTCCACCTCCATTCCCTCTCATATCCCTCCATCACAATTTTTGTATGTGGCACTGCCACACACTGGGATGTCATCTACCTCATACCAATCTTATTTACCCCCTCATACTTCAGGGGTGCCCCGTCATCACAACCCACCAATGACCTAATCAAAATGATGATGGACAAGATGCAAACATTGGAAGCATTTGTCTCAAGTTTACATAACTCTCTAACATATGATGAGATTTGTAATGAGCCTATTCACCCATCCATTCCTATTCACCCATACCCTACACATTGGGAAATGCCAAAATTCAACCGGTTCAATAGCAAAGAAGATCCACAACAACACTTGTGGTCTTTTAAACATGTCTGCTACCTGATCGCTCACGATGATGCATTGCTCCTTCAGACATTTCCAATGTCGTTGATGGGACCCACTTTGGATTGGTATAGTTCTTTACCTAGACATTCTATCCTCTCATTTAACCAGGTTGCTCAGGCTTTTCTTGACCACTTTTCTATCAATATTGTCAAGAAAGTCACCATGACTGACTTATATGCCACACGCCAGTATGAAGATGAGTCTATCACATATTTTTTCACTCGATGGCACAACCTGATTAACCAACTTACATTCCAATTACCTCAGACAGAGTTAATAGAATTGTTTACCAGGGCTTGTGCCAGACATATATCACCAACTCTCTAGGTCCAAACCTTCCACACCTTTGATGAGGCATTTACCATGGCCCGAAAGTTGGAAATCCATGCCCTTGAAGAAAATAAGCTATAACTGCGTAACAAAAACACTATGTTCAAATCAAATGATACTTCTTCTTCTTCCAAACCCCAAAATACCTATTCTAAAACCAAGGGGTCTGCCAATGTGGTTGTTTTAAAATCTGGCCCATCTCATCCATCCAACCAAGAAAAACCTTCACATAACCTTTCCCCCATCTAAACCTTTCAGTTTAGAAGAGAGCAACACAAGTATGCCCCCATAGGAGAGCCTTACTCTGTCATTTTAGAAAAACTCTTAAAATCTGGAGCCATTACCCTTCCACCCATCAAACCACATACTATTTTTGACCCTTCTCACCGTGCCTACATGGTACAGTGAAAAAAATTAGTGCAATTACCATCGGGTTCGAGGTCATAGTGACGGTAACTGTATCACTTTCAAAAACATTGTCCAAGAAATGTTAGATAAAGGAGATCTCATCTTGGACAATCCAAATGCACTAGCTAACCAGAACCTTCATATCTTCAAGAAGCCATTCCTGAATCACACCCCCTCATCCAACCAAACCGGTGATTCCTTGGCCAATGACGGTAATATCCGTGAGGTTCATGTTGTTTTTGACATCTTACCAGCTCCTTCCGCACAGTTTCCTCCTACTTCATCTATTGAATAAATTCTTGCACGAGCTCCTTCATCCATGGAGGAACCTGTGCCATCTACTCCTTTACCCACAGAGGAGTCTCCCTCATCTTCCCCTGCACCCATGGAGGAGTCCACCATATTCCAATGTAGTTTCCCCACACACCTCTCAATCTGATGAACAAATCACAGTATTAACTCTCCTACCCATGGGAGAGTCATGCTTACCTTCCTCTTCACCAAAAGAAGAACCTACCTCATCCACCTTGCCTTCTCCCCAACATGTGGATGACCCATTGATAGTGTCCCTTTTAGTCAAAGATAATTCTCCACCGGATTTCAAGGATCCACTTGATTTTCTCTCGTCTCTTTTACCCATAGAGTCAGAAGCTAATCACTTCCCTATTTCATAGACACCAGATTTATTTACGGGAGTCACCATGAAATCAACATTGGTTCCTTCTACTTCCATGCCATTCTCATGTTTGGCAGACAACTTAGACTACGTTGATCATTCCATGCTTTGGGGGTGCCTTCGAATGCCTATTTCAACTCAAATGCAGATGTCATCCACTGATACTTCTACCATTTACCCCAAAGTGTTTGGAGCAATGAAATCCATCATACCTAAGGTAGTCGTAACAACATCTTCCACATCACCCTCACCCACATCTACACCTCTACCATTACCTCCACAACCACCTATGCCTAAACCACTTACACCTTCACATGTATCCAAAGCTACCCGTACCTTGGGAGTCATGCGGACATCAAGCCTAGTCCATCCCCCTATCAAATTGGATTTAGCCACATCCTCATAGACCAGCACAAAGACTATTCCCCCACCTAAGAGAAGGACCCAACCTCCTAAGTCACATACACCAACTTTCCCACTACCCCTCTATCACCTTCACCACTTCCATCTATCTGGGACCCCACCCATCAACCTTGGCCAAACAACCTCCTACCCCAGGTAAACTAAAATTACAATAGCCCACCTCTTTGTCATGAGCCTCTCTTACACCCAAATTACCTACACAATGTATGCCTTCATCCATCACCTACATACTTTCTACCAGCCTATACCCACGCCACTTCCAGTAGCCTCATCACTACTCATGATATTTGCTTCTATTCAACCAATATCTTCCACCCTACCTCTTCCAACAACCTTTATTGTGCATCTCTTATCACCTTGGCTAACTTGTCCTCTTCCACCATCTACCTCCCCTTCTACATCACACACTCCTTCTTCGACTTTACCCAAGAAGGTACAACCAAAATACAAGATCCCACTACCCTCCAAAGAGGTAGTCAAACCTACAACACCTTCAACTACTAGTTCATCTACTACACCTTTACCCAAGAAGGTAAAACCCACACCTAAAATAGTACTACCTACCAAACTAGTGTTCAAACCTATTCCACCTCCTTGTGGCACCTCTCCCACCAAAATAACTCACTCACCTTCATCTCAACCCACACTTACTTCGCATTGTGATCCATTTGTAGGGTCTTATGCTAACATCTTAGAAAATATTTTAGAGACCTCTGTCATCACATTTCCACCACTTACGCCTTACGACCCACTCAAACCTAAACCAACACAGTTTGATGATACAAAAATTTGTGCCTACCATCCTTTTTTAGGGCATGATGTAGAAAATTGTAAGGCTCTAAAGATCGTTCTTCTCCAACTATGTCCTCTTGAAGAAAAATTTGACATAAATGATCTTGTAGATGAGGACCCCATTCCACTTTCACCAGGGTTCATTTTAAGAGACCTCTTGGAAATCGAAGGTGGAGAATACCTGGCGAATATCCTTGGAACCAGTTTTGCGGGAAGGTGAATTTTTTGGGGGTTGTATGAAAAAATTTCGCCTGATTGTCAAGTGCTGCGACAGAAGGCTGCAGACGCGCGATGGGAGATTTTGGTGTCAGACGTCAAAAAGATACATTGACGGGCGTCAAGAGACCTCAGTGATGTGCGTCAACAACCGTAATGACGCGCGTCACTGAGGTCTATTGACGCACGTCACTGAGGGTGCTTCCGACAGCACCCTCAGTGACGCGCGTCAATAGACCTCAGTGACACGCATCATTACGGTTGTTGATGTGCATCACTGAGGTCTGTTGACGCACGTCAATACATCTTTTTGACGTCTGACAGAAAAATCTCCCATCGCGCATCTGCAGCCTCCGACCTCTGCTTTCTCATTGAAAAATCTTGGTGTCGCTCATCAACAAACTCTTTGTCACTGAGGGTGCTGTCGCGCGTCACTGAGGGTGATGTCGCGCGTCACTGAGGGGGATGTCACGCGTCACTGAGGGGATGTCTCGCTTCACTGAGGGAGATGTCACGCATCACTGAGGGAGATGTCGCGCGTCACTGAGGGAGATGTCGTGCGTCACTGAGGGAGATGTCACACGTCACTGAGGGGGATGTCGTGCGTCACTGAGGGCGATGTCGCGCGTCACTCAGGGTGATGTCGCGTGTCACTGAGGGGATGTCGCACGTCACTGAAGGGGATGTCACACGTCACTGAGGGCGATGTCGCGCGTCACTGAGGGTGATGTCACGCGTCACTGAGGATGCTGTCACGTGTCTGTATCCTCTGCCCTTTTCTTGCTCATCAAAAAAATCTCCATTTCGCTTGTCAACAAACTCTTTGTCATGCATCTACTATGCATCAATATCTATAGTATCTCCTTGTCTGCAAACCCTCCTTGTCGCACGTCAATAACTTACCCCCTTGTCGCGCGTCTATAATACAGGATATATCATATTGTTGAAAAATGTGAAGTAGAAGTGTTCTACCTGGTGAATAATCTAGGTTTATAGAGGGGATATTTTTCAAGGGTAGGTGAAGCCGACCCCTAAAAAAAATTAAAGTGTAATTTTTAGGCGAACAGGTCACTGACCCGTGCCAAAAAATTCACCTTTTCAAAATTTTCAAAAATGGAATATTCGCCATATTACGAATATTCGCCACTAAAATTTTCCCTGACTTTCACCCATTACCAAACATCCTTTCCCCTTTCCTATTCAATAACCTTCACCTCCATCTCCACAACCCTTTTACCCTCCAACATTTGAGATCAATATGGTCTTAATAAGAGAGATTTTCAAACCTCTGCCAAAATGTTAATGTGCTGCCTTCTTTACACAACACTAGTATATGCCATCACCATAATTTTTCCCGTCATATCGCTACACCTATCACGAATCAGCTACTCCCTTACCCCATATTAATATGGTTAACATTGCCACTTGTGCCCAGAAATAAAAAGGAAAGGATAAAATAACCATCACATCTGCCAATCTTGTGCCTACTATACCATTAGCACCTGCACCTAAAATCACCATTCATGGACCCACATACCCTATTTTTTATAGTGTTACCCATCGTACAATGATTAAAAAATTACACTAATCTCCTCTCAAATTGTCATTGTACTACATTGTCCAAACCTCTGAGTCTCACAGACAGGCCGTCATGAAGGGTTTGCAATCTATTGAGGTTTTACCTAATGATCCAACTCTTGTGGCATCCATGAGCATTCCTCACCATGGGGCCTCTCTCACCATTTCATCCCCTTCCTCTACACCCACTACCACTCATCAAGTATTTTCTCTTAGTTTCGCTAACGATGATATTGTACCTCTCCAATTAGATAATCCTGACCCCGCCCTATTCATCTCTGTCTACATTGATAATATACACGTTTGATGTGTTAATATTGATGGTGGTACCAGCATCAACATTATCTCCTCCCATGCATACAACCAAATGAACATCCCTGCCAATTACATGCATAAAAACCCAATTATGTTATGTTCATTCAATTATTCCATAACTTC
Organism: Taxus chinensis; assembly: GCA_019776745.2. Classification (NCBI taxonomy): domain Eukaryota; kingdom Viridiplantae; phylum Streptophyta; class Pinopsida; order Cupressales; family Taxaceae; genus Taxus; species Taxus chinensis. The sequence continues at coordinate 296,698,980 of CM034157.1, forward strand.
TATCCTTGGCATCATCATTATTCACATTTGTGTGGGCCCCCATACTATTATGGAATTATTCTATGTTTTAGAGGGGGAATTCTAGTATAACTTGTTACTTGTCAAACCTTGGATCTGCATCATGGGTTGTGTTCCTTAAACCTTACATTACTGTGTAAAATTTGAACATGACGGACATAACTATACGATTCCAGATAACCCTTCACTATTAAAAACCTATAACATGTTGTATCGACCTAATGATGTCCTTATACCATTTAAGGCATCTACCACCATTGTCACTTCTCCTTCACCCATGGTCCCATCCACCATTGTTGTTGCTTCCTCTCCCAAACCTAACTCCTCTATTCCCACTTCCGCCATAGCCTCTACAACTAACCCATCCACTAACGCATCTACTTCTCAAATAACCAATGATTCTTCTTCCCAAACGCTTAGTAATTCATCCATTCCCACTACCCACATACCAACTACCGATCCCTTAGAAGGTGTATTTCAAAGTCTCAATCTGGGGGAGTACCGAATTTATAACATTGACACATTTTTTACTCCTCAAGAGTATGGTAAACCTCACCAATATCCCCGTGTTTTGCACAGAAATGCTTCCATTCCTGGAATAGAGTTGCTTCTATCCTTTCATTCCTTTGAGAAACAGATAAGGGTTAGGGCTAGGAGGAATACCTGTTGAATGTCGAGAGGGTGTGCACGTACCATAGAGAGAGAAAAGATCGATTGCAAAGAACTCCTTTTTGTCTGGGAAGGACTACCTGCAAGTAAGAATACAAGACCACCAGATTCTAATTAGATAATAAGTGAGGGAACTGCCTTGGGCCCAGGAAATATGAGACTTCCTTTCGAAGGTGGTCAGTTCCCCTACTAATATGAATTAACACAAATTCTAACAAATAAGCTATTGTCCAATTACAATTTATTTACCTTGTTAAAACAATAGAGAAAATGCTGGTCTTGGTTTTTGAATCACAGTGACCGATGCCGGTCAGTGTCACCAGTACCGGTTGATGATAACCAATATCGGTAGGGGTAGTGATTTAAGGGGTTCGGTGAAAGGTTGGCTATAAGATTACTATGGTGTTTATAAGGCTGGTAAATGATTGGGGTTAGGTAACGGGGTGATAGAGAAGGCTCAGAGGGTATGGGAGCTGTTCTTGGGGCAGTGTAGGGGTAGAGGAATGATAAGCTAGATGGGGGGTGTTACTAGGTTAGTGGATCTGGGAGTAGACTTGTAATTACTATGATTCAGAAGTCCAAGAAATGTTATTAAAAGAACGTATAAGACTTACTTACTAGTTCTTGATGAAGATACAGGCTCAAGGAATGTGATGATGAAGGCAGAGTTCAGGTAGGATGGTCTGCCAATCCAAGATGAGCTATCTTCTCTCCTCTGATGCTTGGATGAGTGTTACTGGGCTCTGGTTACTTTAGTTGCAGTCTGGGGCTTGATGTCCTCCTCTGTAAACTCCTCCTCTTTCCTACACTTGTCTCTACTTGGCCAAGTAAATTCTGGATTCTTCTAATGACTTCTGATTCAGATCAATGAAAATCCAACACCTTTATTTTTGGTTGGGAGAGGTCATTTACAAGGAACTAATGGCAGTTACGTAACCGACGGCTGGTCGAGTGAGGAACCGGTATCGGTCAGGTCAAAGTGGGCTATTTTTAGTTAAATAGCCAGACTTTCCCTCCTTTTCTCCCGAGGGATTAGTTGTGGGCTTCGTCAAGTCATTATGAGGTTGGTTTTAGGTGCAGGTGAGGTGTAATTAGTCATTGGTGTGGATGTAGACCAAGTTATAGGTCTTAATTAGGTTAGTTTAGAGTTAGGACTAGGTCATGATGAGTTTGCGAAATGAGGGTGGCAGGTATGGAGATGTGGATTTATTAATTATAAGGTAATTAATAAATAATTGTGTAAGGTTTAGGTGATAAGGTTAGGTTGCGGAATGAGATGCGGGGCACAGGGGGTCGTAAGACACAAATTTGGTGTCTACATTAGCCCTTTGTTATCGTGTAGCTTGTCTTGTAAAGCTGTACGGACAATAATGAGAAGTGGTTACTCCTTGTTAAGGGTATGGGTAATCCCCCTCAAATCTATCACAGATTGAGGGAGCATGAAATTAGGGATAGGGTTGATAAAGGGTAAATGGTGTGGAGATGATGTTAAGATGGTGGGGTAAGTCCAAGGAAGCAGATGCACATTGAAATGCAATAGTGCAACCAGGGTACATGATTTGAAGAGCAAACAAGCAATTCATAGGCAAAGGTTGATAGTTTATCCAAACAAGGGTGATATAATCCTGGTATCCAAGGCATAGGAAGTAGGTCCAGGGGATATAACGGGTAAGGTACAGGAACATTTAGGCATGTTCGGAGAGGTACCAAATGGTTGGTTTGGTTGAGATAAACAGTCACGGTCTTGGTCTAGGCAAAGTTGGTCGATTGATCAACTCAAGTACCCTAATCATGCTAAAACATGAACAGGTGAGCTCAATTGAACAAAAAGCGACATGATCGGCTGGATAAAATTGTAATTTTTTGGTGTTGGGGTGAGGTATTTAATTGGTGCGTAGCCTTGGGTCGGGCCTGATTTGTTGGTTGAGTGGCCTTGGGTCGGGCCTGAATGGTTGGTTACGGCCTTGGGTCAGGCCAAATGGTTGGGTGCAGCCTTAGCGTTGGGCCAAATGGTTGGGTGCGGCCTTGGATCAGGCCAAATGGTTGGGTGACGGCCTTGGGTCGGGCCAAATGATTGGTTACGGCCTTGCGATCGGGCCTAATGGCTTGGTGTACGGCCTTGGGTCAGGCCTGATTGGTTGGTTACGGCCTTGGGTCGGGCCAAATGGTTGGTTGCGGCCTTGGGTCAGGCCCAAATGGTTGGTTGCGGCCTTAGGTCGGGCCTGATTGGTTGGTTGTGGCCTTGGGCCGGGCCAAATGGTTGATTGTGGCCTTGGGTTGGGCCTGATTGGTTGGTTGCGGCCTTGGGTCAGGCCAATGAAGTCAAAAAAAGGCTATTTGACCAAAGGAGGGTATAGGCGATATAGTGAGAAAGGGGAGACTAGTGAATAAGGGCAGAAATTGGGGAAAAGGTGGGACTTACAACCGATATCGATTCTCTATGACCCGGTATGGGTTAGATGACCTATACTGAGTTCTTTAGGGCATAATATAACCGATATCGGTTATAGGTCAAAAACCTATAAAAAGAAAAAATACGGCCTGTCATTGTCACATTGTCAATTTGAAAACAAATTTTAGTTGTCTGAGGTGTTTTAGTGAGATTGTTGAATTTGTCAGCTGAGGTGGCATTACTTGAGTGGAGAAGTCAGTGGTTGGTAGGCCCTAGCGAGTAGGAGGGCAGCATTTAATTGGTGGAGGACTCAGCAGAGGAGATTTAGAGCCATGGCACAACCAGGAGGAGCAGGAGGTGCTGGACCAGCTAGAGCCCGGCCACCCAACCTATCCCACCACAACGACATGTCGTTGTACCGGTAGGTTCAAAACCTCTCATTATGCAAATTTAATGTTGTTAAGATAGATTTGGGTTTTGGGTAGGAATCCAAGTTTTTAATAAAATAATTAATAAATTGAAGTTGTTTGGAAAAATCTGAGAAGGTAGGTGTGTTAGTTAGGCTAAAACGGTAGGGTGGGTAGGTTTTTAGGATTTTTCAGTGGGTAAAAGGGTAGTAATAGGGAAAAAATGGGTTTTTGTGGGCCTGCGTCAGGTTTCGGCTCAGGCCGTGGACAGTGACCGATGTCGGTCACTAGGCGATCGGCATCGGTCACGAATTTTTCGAGAAAGGTAGGTTGTTTGTGGACCAGTGTTGGTCGTATGTCGACCAGCGCCAGTGTATAATATGTGGTATAGGGGGACCAGTGTCGGTCAATGGTGACCGGTACCGGTCAGTAGTTAGGTGTATTTATTTTGTTGGTTTTGTTTCATTGTTCGTTTTGGGTTTTGGGGGTGAAGAGGGAGGGGTAGAGGTTGATAGGAAAGTTGATTGGTGGGGGGGGGCGAAAATGGGGCGGTTGTGTGGTTGGTGTAGTTAGGATAGATTAGTTGTTGGGTATGAATGGGGAGGTGTTAAATTGGTAGTGGCATAGGTAAATGGCAAGAGTAGATCTGGGTGATTGGTAGGGTGCGAGATAAGGGAGGGGGATATCGTAGATGTTTTTTAGGGTAAGATAGGGTGGGTGTAGATGTGTGTTATAGAGTCAAGGTGTGGTCGGGTGGGTAAAAGGGGGGTATAGAGGGTTAAAGTGGTTGTTGTTTGTAAAGGGTAGGTCTAATGCAGTGGGTTGGTTTGTGCAGGCACATCAGCAGCTGACGATGCGGGATCGGATGCCCCCGTTATTGAGACGGATGTGGCCACATGTGTCCGCAGCGCACTGGGCCATTATGCATGAGGTGGGACTCGGTGGAGTCTAGCGGTATAGGGCTGTGGAGAGGGACCACAGCCTTATGGTTGCCCTCATCAAGAGATGGGATCCAGCGACCAATGTGTTCCATCTCCCTACTGGAGAGATGACTATTACATTGGAGGATGTATATCACATCCTGAGACTACCGATCGTGGGAGAGGTAGTATTCCAGGTAGATGCGGAGACGGCTATGGATAGTATTCTATAGGTATTTGGGGATGTAGCCACGTTATTGACTTATCACAGCGTGGAGCATTGCCTATGGGGGACATGTATCGCGCCCATAGACATGAGACACGGCTGGCCGTGTTGATGATGATAGGCATCACATGCTTCACCCTCCCAGACTCAGAGGGAGGCCGCTTCCCATGGGCTTTGATGGGGGTGTTGCACGAGATGGTGGAGGAGCATACGTGCTATGCCTGGGCACCAGTATATCTGGTGCAGCTATACAGGGAGCTATGGGGTTATCGCCGGATGAGGTGATTTGGGATTTGTTCCACATTTTTGTTACATTGCTGGGCATATGAGCACATCATATGTATTCGACCAGTAGGGCTGCCCCAGCAGCCAGGGCCACAGGTTATATACAGGTATGGCTTTCAGAGGTGGTTGGGGGTCATGGGCCAGCCATGAGCGGTGCTGGTAGGACGGGATGTAGCTTACTACCGTCATATGCTAGAGGGCTTGACCACATTGGATATTGTATGGAGGCCTTACAGAGGCCATCAGCCCTCGAGGAGGAGCCCGAGCACAGATGCGCTAGATCCAGTATACTTTCTGGATAGCAGGACGGAGGCTGGGAGAGTATGAGTGGATACCCTTAGAGAGGGTACGACGGCAGTTGGGGCTGCGACAGGATGAGCCACCTCCCTTCCCACAGTACCGGAGGGATGATGTAGAGGCCCCACTGCCGGCTCCGCAGCCCATTGACCCAGATTGGGTAGCAGAGAGGCTAGCCGGACGATACAGTGGATGACGCCGGGTGTACAGGTTCATTTTTGGTTTGGTGGGCTGGTCAGAGAGTAGCAAGGATAGCACAGCCCGCACAGCCAGATTTGGTAGCTGTTACAAGCAGAGAGGGACCACCTCCTAGGACAGGTGTAGTTATTACAGGGGCAGCTTGCTGTTGCACATGCATAGATCAGGGTATTACAGGGGCAGTTAGCCCAGGCACAGGTGTAGGCACAGGTACACAGGCATAGCACAGGTATAGCCATAGCTCAGGAACAGCCACAGGCACCACCACCGGCACCGGCACAGCCACAGGCACAGGCACCGCCACAGGCACTAGCACAGGGTATACCGGCAGGACAGGGGCCATTATTATTAGGAGTCAGGGGACCAGCCCCAGCAGCTTTGGTGGCACGGGCCCGCTATATGGAGGTGAGAGCAGAGGCCCGGTATTATCAGGATGTCCTTGATGGTACCGGGGCTGACTATCAGCCATATGCGGCACATAGAGCTGAGACCTCTTGGAGTCAGAGATCCCAGGGGGGGTGCAGCTATAGCCGGTGGGTCGGTGACAGGGAGGAGGCGGGAGCCAACGTGCGGGGACCAGCAGGGAGAGGAGCTGAGGGTGGTGGGGAGAGCTGAGACATCCCTGGAGTAGAGATAGGTGTTTTTCTTGTACATTGGATAGAGGCACTAGTCTGCGAACCGGTTATGTATATAGAGGCCTGCGTGCCCACATATGATTCATTCATTTATTCATCTTGTTGTATATACCGGCCTATGAGCCGAGTACGGGTTGTATAGTTGATACCGACCTGCAAGCCGAGTACGGGTTGTATAGTTGATACTGGCTTGTGAGCCGAGTATATTTTTGATATGAGAGACCGGCCTGTGAGCCGAGTCGAGATTTTGACAGTGATTGCGGCCTGCATGCCGACTTTGTATTATTTTGAGATCACAGAGGCCCCTATGCAGGGAAAGTTGTATATTTGAAACATTGATATATATATATATATATATATATATATATATATATATATATATATATATATATAGATGATGATTTTAATCCATATGCTGTGTTTAAAATGTTTTATGTATTTCGTCGATGGTTTTTGAAATGGAATGTATGTAGATGATGAGTTTGATCCAAATGGTGTATATATTGATGGGTTTGATGTATTTTGTTGATGGCTGTTTTATTATAGATAGATGATGTTGATGAAATTGTGATGAGATATTGATGTGATGTTGATGGCAAATATTGATAATAGTGTAGTTATGCAGGCAAAAGAAGTGGGCACAACAACAAAATTTTTGCAAAAAATAAAGAAAAGGCCCAGATTGAATAAATAGGAGGCATGTGACCAATATCGGTTATCTAACCGACGTCAGTATCATGTTGACCGGTATTGGTTATGCAACCGATACCGGTTATGTCAAAATGAGTTTTTCTAAAAATAGAAAAGCTTGGGCGGCAACTTAAGTTCTTATTTTTAGAGTTCTTATTTTTAAAGTCATGCAACAAGTTAAATACGCGAATGCGACGCTGTTTGATGACTGATACAGGTAATTGCATGAAAGAATTGAGTGATAAGGAGGAAAGAGACAAGTGAAATGAGTGTGGGATGAAATTAAGAAGTTAGAAAGGCAAATTATATTGGAAGAGGGTGGTGAACATGGCTGAATGAGGAGAAGCATCCAGCAGGCAGGGACGAGAGGGAAGATAAGTTCCACCCCAAGCTGCTGCATCCTGAGAGGTAAACTGTTTGGTTGTATTTTAATTCTTGCATGTTTTGATGAATAGGATGAGAGAAGGTAAGAGGGTAGAGATGAGAAAGAAAAGGTGATAGGCAAGGGTTTGGGATAGGGTGAGTGTTATGGGGTAGGTAAGCAGGGTGTTCACGTATATTTTTAGGTATAGAGAGGAGTAAATGGGAAAAATAATTATCGTAGGTGTATGTGTTTAAGCAGGCTGTATATTTTTGATAGTGATCAGTATCGTTTAGAGATAACCGGTATCAGTTAGTAAACCAGTATCGGTTATCTATAACCGATACCGGTTACCTATAACCGATATCGGTTACTGTAGGAATTTCCAGAATGTGAGAAAAAACCTGTGGGAATTTGATTTATTGAATAATTGTGTGTCGTTTTGATGTATGCAGGCAGAAGCAGGGTTAAGGATGAATGATACTGTGCCAGCGTTGTTGTCAAGAATCCGAGCGGATGTAACACTAGATGAATGGGCATTGATAAACCGTGTGGGGCTAAGTGAAATCTGTTATTATTCACGAATCACATGTAATCATGCTATGTTGCAGGCGTTGATTGAGAGGTGGAATCCAGAAAATAATACCTTCTATCTACCAACAGGGGAGATGATAGTGACGTTGGAAGATGTGTTTAGGATTTTGAGGCTCCCAATGATAGGAAGAACAGTGTATCAGGCGTTACCTAGCATTAGGTGGGCAGTGATAACAACAGTATTTGGTTCAACTGCATATGAGATTTGACACAACGAGGTTTGACATTCACTTATGGAACAATGTATGCAACACACCCTGAGGAAACAAGGTTGCAAGTGGTATTAATGATAGCGGTGGGGTATTATACATTACCGAGGGTGGAGGGTGGAAATTTCCAAAAGCATTGATGAGTGTTATTTGGTAAATGATATAAATGAGCATGAATTTCGCATGGGCACCCGCATATCTGGCAGAGTTATACAGGGGTTTATGGGCATGTAGGTGAAAACACAGGATGATACTGGATTGTTCATACTTATTACATTGTTGGGCCTATGAGCAAATTGTTTGTGTGCGCCCTGATAGGCCGACCCACCGAGTCAGGAGAGATATGAGTACAGAGGTTGGGATTCAGATGATGGGTCCAGACAGAACAAGAGGCAAGATCCTAGGCCGTGTTAGATGATATCAAGTATTATAGGCAAGGCAAGTATGGGAGATGGTGAGGATTGCAGATATTTGTTGGAGGCCTTACGGGAACTATATGGTGACAGAGAACATAGCTGAGGAGTTGAGGGATGTAGAATGATTGCGGTGGATCGCACGGCACAGGCCGGGTGAGTATGAGAGGATTCCTCTAGATCGCGTGCGGTGAACAATTTGGGTTCATTCAGGATATACCTATGACATATAGACCATATATGAGGATCGACACTGAGGCAACATTCTCACCTCCCCAGCCAATACCTCCTAGAAGGGCCAGAAGAGATAGCAGCCGATCGTAGGGTAATGGATGTAGGAATGACAGAGGCCTATAGATTATGGTGGGTAGCAGAGCTGCGAGGTGCACGTGAGCATCCTGACATAGATGTGATTACAGTGGAGAGAGATTATCTGTAGGATTTGATTCACCAGCTTCAAATGCAGGTAAATGAGACAACGGGATTGTTAGAGGTTTCACAGTTATGAGTGGAGAGACTAGAGGCAAGATTTCTCCACGCGAGAGGACGTATTCATATGTTACAAGAGATGTTGGCAGATCAGTGGGAGGAACCAATAGCAGTGGCACCTTTGAGGATGGAGAGGCCAAGTGAGTGGCGTCGACGATCACGATCACCACCTGATTCAGGAGGAGGTGCAAGGGTCTAAGTGAATTTTATAAGAGTATAAGAATAAATAAGGATGCAGACCAGCGAGTCAATGATAGAGAAGATGTATTTGTTTAACATCTAAAATAAAACTAAATATGTATGTTTTTTTGAGTGATGATAATAATAAGAATGGTTGTGTTTTGAATGTTGTTTTTTTTGTTTTGAAAAAGGATAAAGATGAATGTTGTCAGAATAGAAATACACAAAAATATTTATATTTACAACACATGATAGGGTATGGTCGAGCTAACCTTGGGAGACCCCATGTCTTCTAAGTGCTGCCTATATAGCCCATTGCAAAAAGCAAGGAGGGGCCTCAGACCGATGTAGTTCTCCCTTACAACCAGGGAGAGGTGAATTCAGGAAATTCGGTTATGGTTAGGCAATTTGTTGGTTGGTAAAAATTTGATGTTGGTAGGGTAATGTTGTTGGTGTTGGTAAGGTATTGGTGATGTTGATGTAGGTATAGGTAAAGTGAAAGTTAGCTTACCCAAGTAGTAGGGAATCGTGTCCTGATTAAGGTCAACACACAATCCTAGAGTCGAGAAAAAGAGGAAAAAGTGTCCCATAGTTGAGAAGAGCTAAAAAAACTACATATTAACATAGGATGAGCTTGAATCCCTAGGTACCTTGCATAGGCGAGAAGCCGGTAGGTGAAAAGAGTTGTATAATCACAATATATAGGATATACGTCACATCCCTTGATTTTTTTTGCTTTGACAAATGGTGAGGTGAGGTGGTTGATATAGGCAGGGGTGTTGAGAGCTTATTATAAGGTGATTATTCTGATGAAAGAGAACCAAACCTAAATAGACAAGTCCATGACTCACAAGTTCTTTGAAATATTGCTTTTATTTTTTTCTAGATATAGATTGATCGATGTGGGAAGTCTACATGGGATATGTATTTTTTTGTTCTTGATGTCTTCACGAAGCGGATCAATGTGAGAAGCTTCTGATAAAGGCTGGCTTTGTATAGTTGTCCTTCAAGGGAGTAGTCTATTTATAGTAGCAGATGTGATTTTTGTGCATAGTTGTCCTTCGAGGGAGTAGTCTATGTATAATTTAGAGGTCTAGATGTCTGTTTGGCATGAAGCATCTAGGTTTGTAGGAAGTTTGACTCAAGAATATCCCATAAATGTACAATTGAGAACATGTTATTTTTATAATTTTAAGTCATGGACCTGACTAAAGAGGGGAAGGCATCTTTTTAAGAGGAATTTATGACCAAACCATGTGAGCTTGATTTTATTTTGAGATGCGCAAAACAAAGTGTATGATGTGATAAATGAGCTCAAGGGACGTGCGCAAGGTAGATAAGAAGTGATATAATACTAAAGTCAACAGTAGAATGGTCGAAGATGCAAGGCATTAAGGGGTTTAGGCTCAAGTTTACCATTAAGTGAAGCTAAACGGTAAGTGCCTGATCCGTAAGTATGCGTGATAATGTAAGGCTTAATCTAATTAGGAGAAAATTTTCCACGTTTTCTCTTTTCTAGTTTGGTTACATGTTGATTCTCTTTGAAGACAAGATCACCAACCTTAAAGGTACGCTCATGAAGTCACTTATCATAAGCACGCTTGATGCGTTTTTGATAGATTTGAAGGTGGTCAAGAGTTGTGAGACGACGCTTGTCAAGAAGCTCTAATTGGGCTAACCACTCTTGGCGGAAATCATCGTTGGTGAGAATATCCTGAAGAGATATTCTTAGGGAGGGTATTTGTATTTCGAGAGGCAAGAAATCCTCGGTACCATATACCAAAGAAAATGGTGTGGCATTAGTGGAGGTACAAATGCTAGTACGATAATCCCAAAGGGCAAAGGGGATGTGGTCATGCCAATTTCTTCGAGAGTCATTAACAACTTTCATTAGGATTTTGGTTAGGGTTTTATTAGAAGATTCGGCTTGACCATTGGCTTGTGGATAGTAAGGTGATGAGAAGCTAAGTTTGATGCCAAATTTGTCACAAAGGTCTTGTAACAACTTATTTTTGAAAGATTTACCATTATCTATGATCAGGCGATGAGGAACACCAAAACAACAGATAATGTGATGGTTAATGAATTCGACGATTTTTTCTTTTTTGGTTGAAATGAGTGGAATGGCTTCCACCCATTTAGTGTAATATTTGGTAGCTGTGATTATCCAATGGTGACGTTATGAAGAGGGAGGGTGAATCTCACCAATAAGGTCTAAACTCCATTGTGAGGAAGGCCAAAGATCTCGTGCGACCTGTAGCAGATGACTAGGGGTATGTTGAAGGTTGGCATGTTGTTGTCACATAACACAACATTTAACATATTCGTAGCAGTTGTTATTAAGAGTAGGCCAATAATAGCCTAGGTGAAGGATCCGTTTGGCCATGGCCAGGCCACTAAAATGTCCGCCACAAATACCGTCGTTGATTTGTTGGATGGTGTAGGTGACCTCCGCACCGGTTAGACATCTAAGGAGGATGCCATCAAAGCCACGTTTATAGAGGAGTCCCCCCATGATGACATAACGAGAAACACTTTTAAGAAAAGCATGTTTGCCGTTACTAGTAAGGTCAGGTGGGAGAACAGAGGTTGTAAGGTAGTCGTGAAATTGGTGATACTAGGTATCCTGCAAATTAATAGACACATTATTTATCATACAAACAACCAGGGACGTGTAAGATGGGGCAAAGAGTTTTTGGACCAAGACGAATATGTCAGATTCAGTTGGTGAGGCATGAATTTGCGAGGCTAGGCAAGCCATAGTATCCACAAATTTGTTAGTGGAGCAGGGAATGGTCTGGATAGAATAATGAGTAAATAAGGTCAAAAGTGAATCCACGTAATGTTTGTACTTTTGAAGTTCCTCATTTTTACATTGGTAGATGCCCATAACTTGATTGACTACCAATTGAGAGTCACCGAAAATATTGATAGATTTGACACCTAAGTGTAACGCAACCTGGAGAGCCAAAACAAGGGCCTCGTATTCCGCTGTATTATTAGTGCAGGGGAAATCATGCCAGAATGAAAGAGGCATAGGCTCAGCATCAAGAGGAATGAGAAAAACGTCAACTCCTCCACCACACTGGCATTTGGATCCATCGAAGAAGAGGGTCATTGGATACGACTCCTCCCTGAGTTAAAGAGTGGCGATGAGTTTGTCGGGGAAATTAAAATTGGTAAATTGTTCCCTAGGTAAAGGGGCTTCCGCGAGTTGGTCTGCGATAGTTTGTCCCTTTATTGACTTCTGGTGTATAAATTCAAGGTTGAGGTCAGCGAGGAGCATAAGCCATCGGGTGATGCGTTGGTTTAGATGTGGTTTGGCATACATATAATGAATGGGGTCCGTGTTGGTGATGACAAAATTTTTTTGATTCAGGAGGTAGTGTCAGAGTTTGGTGGCTACGAATGATAGGGCTAGGCACAACTTTTCTACATGTGTATACCTACTTTCGTAATCCATGAGAGTACAACTTATATAATAAGCAGCTTGTTCTTGATGCTCGGAGTCACGATGTGCGAGCATGGCTCCTACAACATGGTCAGTGGCAGAAAGGTAAAGATAGAAAGGGCGATTGTCCTAAGGTGGGATAAGCACAGGTGGCTGCAAGAGATAGGCTTTGAGAGCCTCAAAGGCTTGGTGGCACTCTTTGCTCCATTGAAAGGAAATGTCCTTTTTAAGGAGGTGATGGAAAGGTTGACATCGATTCGAGAGTTGGGAGATGAAACGCCAGATAGATTGGAGTTTACCTTGCAAACTACGTAATTTTTTGAGGTTAGTAGGTGGGGGAATTTCTAGGATAGCTTTGACTTTAGATGGATCTACCTCAATGCCATGTAAAGAGACGATAAAACCAAGAAGTTTTCCCAAAAGGACACCAAAGACACATTTCTTTGGTTGAAGACAGACATAATATTGTAACAGGTGATCGAAAATAATGGTTAAAACATCGAGATGTTCATGGCGATGTTTAGATTTTCCAAGAAGATCATCGACATAATCCTCAAGGATAGTGTGCATAATGTCATAAAAAATTTAAGTCATAGCCTGCTGATAGGTCGCACCAGCATTCTTAAGGCCAAACGACATGACACGATAACAGAAGGTTCCCCAAGGAGTTATGAAGGCAGTTTTATGTTGATCGGCCGGGGCTACCAAAATTTGATTGTATCCCGAAAAGCCATCCATGAGAGAAAGCATCTCATGGCCCGCAGTGAGATCAACAAGTTGATCGATACATGGGAGGGGGAAGTCATCCTTGGGGCAAGCGAGGTTAAGGTCTCAGAAATCTGTGCATATCCGAAGTCCCCCCGTTGCTTTAGTGACAGGTACGATGTTAGAAATCCATTGAGGATAGTCAATAGGTAAGATGAAGGAAACATAAAGGAGTCGTTGAAGCTCTTCTTTGACCAAGAGGGCAATGCGTGGATGCATTTTTCTTAGTTTCTGTTTTAATGGTTTGGAATCGGGTTTTAGGGTAATGTTATGGACAACACTGTTAGGATCAATTCCTGGCATGTCAGCATAGGACCAAGTGAAAGCTTGGTTGCGGGTATGGAGAAAGGTAGTAAAGGTGGCTTGTTCTGATGCATTAAGAGATTGTCCGATCTTCACAATGTGGGGATCATCCTCTATGTGGATGTTGATTTCTATAGTTGACTCATTCAACATGGTTTGAGTTTTAGATGGTAATGCACGTTGAATATAAGAGTCATCCACACCAAGGTAAGTGAGGATGGAGTCGTCATCCTGGCACTCAACAACATTAATTGAAAGTGAATCCTCTTTGATCATGTCTGGATACAGAAGGGGAAGAGAAGATGGGTCCTCGTTATCACGTTGATAAGTGAGAGGACCTAAGAAGATAGCATTTATGAAAAAAAAAGTTAGGAGGGATAGATTCAAGGTCTATCGACTCTGTGGGTGACGATGGCAAAATGGGTGATGATGGTTTGGTAGGGGTGATGTCGTCATCTTCAAGGATACAACTGACACGAGGTTTCTCCGGTGTAAGTGTTTTAGGAAATCCGAGACCACTATGATCATTGTGTTTGCGTGTAGTCATGGGAATGATTGTATGTCATCCTTGTTCATAAAGACCAAAACCAAAGCCTTTCCAAGCATAGCGAGTCAAGAAGGTGAGGACGAAACAACGATTTGTCAGGTATTGGAAATCAGATTGGAAGGGAAACATAACAAGGGGAGGTTTAGGGGTAACGGAGGATGCGTCGACACCCCCATACGTTAGGTTGGTGCGGAAATTAGGTGGTCTGTAAGAGATTACCTCCCCCATGCGATGGTCGTAGGTAGGATGTGCATGTAACTTTCTGTACTCCTGTGGGGTATGGAAAGAACTAACGTTATATAGGTGATACTCCCCCAGCGTAAGGCGTTGAAAAACATCTACTAAGGGGTCTGAGGTTGGGATGTTGTCTATGGGAAAGGAAGTGGTATTTGTGACGGAGGTTTCATTGGTTGAAGGTGTAGGTGTGGTTGACGTGGATGGTAGAGGTGTGGTTGAAGTGGATGGTTGGGTTAGATGAATGGGTGTCTTGACTGGTACAAGCACATCATTAGGGCGATATAACATATTGTAGGTTTTGAAGGGGGGAGGATCAGCTTTTACGGTGTAGGAATTCCCCTCGTACTCAAATTTTATGCATCTATGTTTGTTTTTGCTAAATATTCACAAAATATTTTGTCATTTTGGTAAAATAATTTTTCTTGCTTTCACATCTTTGCATTAGCGAAAGTCATCTCCTTTGCTTCATCGAATATAATTTTTGATTTGGGTTTTAAAACATGTGTATCACATGTTTGCTTGTTATTTTTAATTCTAGTGAATGTAGGTTAAGTAACAGGTCGTACATGTGGGGGTGATATCCACGGTATTGACAAGAAATTAATCTTACTTTCACTGCACAACACATACCAAATCACATCATAATCAAATTTGTGTCTTACGACACCCTGTGCCCCGCATCTCATTTCGCAACCTAACCTCACCACCTAAACCTTGCACAATTATTTATTAATTACCTTATAATTAATAAATCCACATCACCATACCTGCCACCTCATGTCGCCACCTCATCATGACCTAGTCTTAACCCTAAACTAACCTAATTAAGACCTATAACTTGGTCCAATTCCACACCTATGACTAATTACTCCTCATCCGCACCAAAACCAACTTCATAATGACTTGACCAAGCCCGCTACCAATCCCTCGGAAGAAAAGGAGGGAAAGCTGGCTATTTTACCAAAAATAGTCCGCTTTGACCCGACCGATACCGGTTCCTACTCGACCGCCATCGGTTATGTAACCGCCATCGGTTCCCTGTAAATGACCACTTCCAACCAAAAACAAAGATCGGATTTTTCATTTTGATCAGGGAGAAGGATCGGAAATCATTGAAAGATCCAGGATTTGCTTGGCCAAGCAGAGACAAGTGAAGAAACAAGAAGAGTTTGCAGAGAAGGACATCAAGCCCAAGACTGCAACTGAATAACCAGAGCCCAGCAACACTCATCCAAGCATCAGAAGAGAAGATAACTCATCTTTGATTGTCAGATCATCCAACTTGGGTCCTGTCTTCATCATCACAGTCCTGAAACCTGCATCTGCATCAGGGACTAGTAAGTAGTGTCTTTATATATGTTTCTAAGCACCATTTTCTTGAACTGTTGATTAATAGTAATCATAAGTTTATTCCTAGATCTACTACCCAGCAACATACTGCACTTAACCTTCATTCCTCATACACCCTGATATTGCCCCCAGAAGGCCATTTTACCACACTCTGAGTCTTCCCTATCCTCCATCATTCCCCTAAGCCATCCCCCAATCTTAATAACCCCATAATCACCTTGCAACCCACCTCTATCCAGAAGCACTTAGATTACTGACCCTAACCCGGTGTCGATTATCCCCTACCGGCAAGCGGTTCTCTTACCGTGGTCGGTTACCAAGTGACCGCCGTCGGTCACTGTGACTTATACCCCAAAACTTTTGCTCGCCTATTTGCCACCTAACAACCCCAAATCCAGTCTGGTTTATCCCTATAACTCAACCTGAACGTATCAACGACTCAGTAACCGAACAAACAACGTGACGCTTTACTATTGACAGTTTAGTTTCTATTACTTTGTAACGAGATACCTAAATCGTGATTTTGCAATAGCTTTCTTTGTTATCATTTGTGTTAAATCATATTACAAGGGGAACTGACCACCTTCGAAAGGAATTTTTTACATTTCCTGGGCCTAAGGCAGTTCCCTCATTTATTGTCTAACTAAAATCTGGTGGTCTTGTATTCTTACTTGCAGGTAGTCCTTCCAAGACAAAAAGGAGTTCTTCGCAGTCGATTTGATCTTTCTCTACGGTACACGCACACCATCTCAACATTCAACAGGTATTCCTCCTAGCCCTAACCCTTATCTTTTTCTCAAAGGAATGATAGGATAGAAGCAAGTCTATTCTGCAGAGCCGAAACCATTCCGCGTGGAACATTTTGGCACGGAATGGTTATACACTGTTTCACACAGAATGTTTCGGCTCTGCAGAATAGACCTGCTTCTATCCTATCATTCCTTTGAGAAACAGATAAGGGTTGGGGCTAGGAGGAATACCTATTAAATGTTGAGATGGTGTGCGCGTACCGTAGAGAAAGATCAGATCTATTGTGAAGAACTCCTTTTTGTCTTGGAAGGACTACCTACTAGTAAGAATACAAGACCACCAGATTTGAGTTAGACAATAAATGAGGGATCTGCCTTAGGCCCAGGAAATGTAAAAACTTCCTTTCAAAGGTGGTCAGTTCCCCTTGTAATATGATTTAACACAAATGATAATAAAGAAAGCTATTGCAAAATCACGATTTAGGTATCTCATTACAAAGCAATAGAAACTAAACTGTCAATAGTAACGCATCACGTTGTTTGTTCAGTTACTGGTCGTTGATACGTTCAGGTTGAGTTATAGGGATAAACCAGGCTGGATTTGGGGGTTGTTAGGTGGCAAATAGGAAAGCAAAAGGGTTTTGGGGTATAAGTCACAGTGACCGACGGCGGTCACTTGATAACCGACCACGGTCAGAGAACCGCTTCCGGTATAGGGGATAATCGACACCGGTAGGGGTTAGTAATCTAGGTGCTTCTGGGTAGAGATGGGTTACAAGGTGATTGTGGGGTTATTGAGATTGGGGGATGGCTGGAGGTGAATGATGGGAGGATAGGGAAGACTCAGAGTGTGGTTAAAATGGCCTTCTGGGTAATATCAGGGTGTGTGGAGTGAAGGTTAAGTGCAGTATGTGGCTGGTAGTAGATCTAAGAATAAACTTATGATCACTATTAATCAACGGGTTCAAGAAAATGGTGCTTAGAAACATATATAAACATACTACTCACTTGCCCCTGATGCAGATGCAAGTTCCAGGACGTGTGATGATGAAGATAGGACCCAAGTTGGATGATCTAATAATCCAAGATGAGTTATCTCCTCTTCTGATGCTCAGATGAGTGTTACTGGGCTCTGGTTATTCAGTTGCAGTCTTGGGCTTGATGTCCTTCTCTGCAAACTCTTCCTGTTTCTTCACTTGTCTTTGCTCGGCCAAGCAAAATCCGGATTCGTCTCGATGATTTTCTCCTTCTCCCGATCAAAATGAAAAATCCCTCCTTTGTTTTTGGTTGGAAGAGGTTATTTACGGGGGAACCGATGGTGGTTACACAAACGACGGCGGTCGAGTAGGAACCGGTATCGGTCAGGTCAAAGCGGGCTATTTTTGGTAAAATAGCCAGCTTTCCCTCCTTTTCTCCCGAGGGAATAGTATGGGGGTTTGGTCAAGTCATTATGAGGTTGGTTTTAGGTGTGGGTGAGGAGTAATTAATTATGGGTGTGGAATGTAGACCAAGTTATAGGTCTTAATTAGGTTAGTAGTTTAGGGTTAAGACTAGGTCATGATGAGGTGGCGACATGAGGTGGCAGGTATGGTGATGTGGATTTATTAATTATAAGGTAATTAATAAATCATTCGGTGTGTAAGGTTTTAGGTTGTGAGGTAGGGTTAGGTTGTTGCGGGATGAGATACGGGGTAAAGGGCGTCGTAAGACCCAAATTTGGTGTCTACACTTTGCTGAAAATTACATATTATTTTCTGATGCTAGAAGATATGTGGCATGATATAATTGGTTGCGTTGTGATGGGTTATGTTTGCATAATTACACAAATTGCTTAAGGACTGTAGAGTGCAAGTCAAACTCCAAAACCTGGCAAAATATTCTAAAGAATATTTGGGTTACAAATTGGGGTAAGTGCAAAGGTAACCCTGCTTACCAAATGGAATATGTGTTTAGATATGAATCAATCAAGGAAATGGACTATCAGTGCAATTTTACACAAAATTCCCAGTATAATGCAAAGTGTGAATGTGCCTCTGAATCCTGATAAAGGACATGTATCAATGCTTCATGTAAATTGAATAGGAAAATGCTTAGGTAAACTTTGTAGTTTTACACCCAGTTGAAAAAATAGACAAAATTACAAATAAATCCTATGATCTTCATCTCTCTTAAGATTGAGACACATGTCAATCTCCTTAGAAAAAGTCAAGAGGTGGGGTTTCCGCTCAAATTAACAAACTTTCACTCATTTGAAAGGAAATGTAAAAATACAAAAGGACTATCTAATCTTGAAAATCAGCCAGATCAAACCACATAGATGGTCCACAATTAAACAAAGGAAGCAAGTTAGATGACCAAGATGTGGAAAATTTATGGCCGTGGGTCAACCATTAACTCATATTTGCATGAATCCGGGAATATTTTTAAGAAGTATTCAAACATTTTCGATTTGTTACCCTTGGGGTCACGGCCAGGAGATTTGGATGCCCTAACAGTGCTTATTCACAAAGTTGTAAAGAAAAATTGACTGAGAGGTTGGGTTGAGTTGAACTAATGAACTTGGACAAGAACAAAGGAAAATATCACAAAGTTCATAGAGATATGGGTTAGTACTTACTTTTCCTTATTTATTCTCAATACTCAAATTGAAGTTAATAAGAAATATAAAATTCACAATATGAGATCTCAAGGGTTGGGTTTCCACATAAGTTTGACTATTTCCAGGGCATAAAATAAAACCGATATCGGTTATTGGACATAAAATTTCTAAAATGTTGATCCAGATGATTTTTGAAGGAGGTTGAATATGCTAAATAAAAGAAGATGGATGCAAACCATTGATTGCAATAACATTTACCTCACATTTGCTTTCCCACCATCCAAACACTCTCTAGAGCTTGTATGGTTTTTTTCTAATAATTATTACCTAGAGAAGAAAGAAGTATTGGATAGAAGTGGGAAAAAGCTGATAAATTTAACACCAAAATATTTTAGGGCAATATTAGGGCTATAAAGATTAGATCAACCAATAATTTATATAATAGAATCAACACAAACTTATTATGATGTGAGGCATGATGAATATGTGGGAATGTTAAATGACTTATGGTTTAAAGATAAAAGGTCATCTATTTAAGAGAATACCTAAAATATTGACCACGAAGAATGGCATGTAATGATTTTTAAGGAATTTGAGGACCTCATATGTGTTACCAAGAAGAAATGGCAGGGTTAGAAGGAGCTAATGATTTTCAAGAGTGGATGTTCCCTTTTATAATGGTTATCCTAGAGGAACAAGGAAATTTTTGCTGGGAAAGCTTTATATCAACATGCATTAGTTCTCATCTTATGACTATAGCTACCAAGATCATGGAAGGTGAACCGGTTGGCATTAAATTCTATATGATGTCATATGTCATCTATAACATTACATGTTTTAAATCGTTTCTAGGTATCCCATTACAAGTAAATTTTAAATATCATAGGGTGGATGATGTGTATTCACAATTGAGATTGAAAAAATGGAAAGTGAATGTTAGGTTGGTAAATGATTCTTTTATTTCCCCTGTAACATTCCTTTTTAAACAAGAATGGGAACAATAGATATTATCTGCTAGTGTTAGGGTAGTTACTCTGGATTATGGTTGCATTTTTATACAATACATATTATTCAAATATTTTAGGGTAAGGGGATTTGAAGGGAAGCCTTGTAAGTGGAATTTAATGCAATACAGTTAACTCTTGTACATGAAAATGATTGCAAGGTCAGGAACATCGGCAAAATATCATAATTTCATCTTCGGAGAAACTAGATATTCATGCAGCAAAACATGTACAGAGACAGAAGTGGTTGGGGAGATATGGATTGTTTGGTGAGCGAAGCAACGTGATTGGGTGTTAGAATGGAGGTAACGGGCAAGGTTTCATTAGGTAAAACCTCTATCCCTTGAAGGATTTCAACGAGAGCTTGTCGATGAGATTCAGAAGTCTGAATGAGATCATACAGTGTCATTTTTACAGGCGATTGGTGAAGCTGTTTGATCATAGTTCGGTGGGCAATGCCATTAGAGACGAGATAGGTGGGTCCACGAATAACCACTTTAGGTGGTGGTGCAATCGGGATGGTAGACGGAGAAAGAGATGCCGCAGGTGTGTTTTCTTTCGCTTTCCCATTGTTTTTCTGCCCTCGAGTAGCAACACTAATCATATTGATCTCGTGAATACGAGAGGAGGAAGATGGTAGGGATAGGTCATGGTCTTCAAGAGGTGGGGTTGTAATAATGATAGATACTGGTGAGGAGGAGATAGGTGGTATAGGAGAGGGAATTGAAGCTAAAGGTCTCTCCCTTCATAAGTCGTCTTTCTTAACTTTTCTATCTGAGAGCGGTGACTGATGAAGTATGGCTTTTAATGCTTTGCATCCCTCTACATCATGTCCTGGTGTGCGGTGGTAAGCGCAGATTTTAGACTCATCATAACCTATAGGTCGAGGTTTAGATGGATCATAAGGTCTAAGTGGGGGTAGGGAAATGGTCGCATTCTCCACCAACATAGCAAGGATTTTGGCGTAAGACCCTTTGAGTGGGTCAAAGATCAGAGGAGGATGAGGGTATTGGTTGGGTCGATTCTGGTGATGACGTGGTGGGGTTGGTTCGTATGGGTGGCACTGTTTTAGCCAAGGAGTTTTGATAATGGGCTTTAACTAAACGTGGCTTCTTTGACGCAGAAGCTAGGTTGGATGATGAGGCCACAGGTGATGTGGTATCAGAAAACAACCACGGAGAAATAGGAGTGATAGAAAATGAATCTTTTGATGATGGAATTTGTTTAGGGTTGATAGGTGGACAGGATACGCGGGGGTGACGGTGTTGCTATACCTTTGGATTTCTGTATGGGTACAGAAGGCGTAGGTCGTTTAAAAGAAAACGCAGGAGGTATGATATATTGATGTAAGGTAGAGGGATGAAGGTCCCAATATGGAAGGTAGGTGTGACGATGAGGGTTTTAGTTGTGATAACGGCAATAGATGGAGGAGATTGAGTTTGTCTCCTAATGGGATGGACGGCTTTATTTTTAGATAAATCAAGCCACTTAGGTGGATGTGTTAGACTAGGTATGGGTGCGGTCCCAAGCGTAGGGGAAGATTTGGTTAAGTTAATAGAAGTGGATGAGGTATTTGGTAGAGATGAGGGGGGTGAAGATGAGAACATAGGCATTTTAAGCTTCTGTAAACACTTCGGGTATATGGTAGAGGCATCTGGATCGGTCATCTGCATTTGAGTAGAATATGGCGTACTCAAACGTTCCCATAGGACCTGTCTATCTTCTCAGGGAATGACAGTCCTCACGTGTGAATAGGAACTTTTGTATGGAAGAAAGGTGGGTTGTGATTCCAGTCCACTGTGGGTGTGATACAGGGGGTAGATGAGGCACTGTATCAATAGGCGTTAAGAGGTCAACCGGTCGCTGAAAAGATTTAGGTGATGAAGGACTAATAGGTAGGAGGGTGTGTTTGAGAGGATCTGTCATGTTTAAAGAATGTGGTGATGTCGGTTCAAGAGGTTTCTCATCTAAGGATGACAAAAGAAGTGGCGAGCCTTCCTCTTGTACAGCAAGAATGGTAGAAGGAGACGTTTGGGAAATAGATAAATTAGATAACATCTGCTCACAGTCTTGCAAGGATGTGGTGTAAGAAGGCTCATTTGTGAGAAGGGAAGTCTGGGATGGTTAACTCTTTGATGGGTAAAGGAACGGCAAGGATTTCAGTTTGTCTTGATGGTGAGGAAGGAGGTTCGGTTTCCTGAGTTAGTGAAGAGGTTTGATTCAAAATTTTTTCGATAGAGGTCTTTTGGCTGGGAATCGAAGACTGCATGGATCTCATGAACACTCTCCTCGGCTAAGATATCTTGGTTTAGTTACTGTTAGAAGAATGATTCGGGAATGGTTTGTTGAATATTTTCAAATTTCGGTTAGCAGGGGCGTTAGGATTATCGAGGGCTATATCCCCCGCATCAACCATTTCCTGCACTATGTTTTTCAACATCTTGCAGTTTTCATGACTGTGTCCCTTCACGCGGTGGAAGTTACAGAAGTCATTTTCTTTGTACCAAGAAGGTATGGTGCGAGTGGAATCAAACCCGGAGTGAGGTTTAACAGGAGGTAAGGTAATGGCTCCTGCTTTGAGCAATTTTTCCAAGATAACACCATAAGTTTCTCCCAAGGGAGTGTAGTTGATGGGTTCTGCTTTATACTTATAGGTGGTTTTTGGCGGGGTATTAGACGGTGGTTGGGATTTGACCATCACCGCGTGCACGGCCCCTTTTGATTTCGAAGCAGTCGATGGGTGAGGATTGGTGGTGTTAGGTTTGTTGGTGGAATCTTGGGTTCGGAAATTGGGGTTTTTGTTGCGCAACCGCAATTTCTCTTCCTCTAAGGCTCGAATCTCTAGTTTTCGAGCCATAGTAAAGGCCTCGTCAAATGTGTGGAAAGTTTGAATTTGGAGGGTAGGAGAGATGTGCTTAGCGCAGGCCCGCGTAAATAGTTCGATAAGTTCGGTCTGAGGCAAGGCATAAGTAAGTTGGTTGATAAGGCCCCGCCATCGTCCAACGAAATCTGCGATAGATTCGTCTTCAAATTGTCGGATGGCATAGAGGTCGGTGATAGATACTTTCTTGGCAATGTTAATGGAGAAATGATCCAAGAAAGATTGGGCTAGCTGGTTAAAAGAGAAGATTGAGTGCTGGGTTAAAGCACTGTACCACTCCAAGGCGGGTCCTTATAAGGACATGGGAAAGGTGCGGAGTAGTAAGGCATCGTCATGAGCAATCAGATAACAGGCATGTCTAAATGATCGCAAGTGTTGTTGAGGGTCCTCCTTACTGTTAAAGCGGGTAAATTTTGGTAATTCCCATTGAGGAGGATATGAATGAAGGGGGACAGAAGGGTGAATAGGCTCCCGACAAACTTGCTCGTATGTCAAGGCGCTACGACTTCCTGAAACAGAAGCCTCCAGATTTTGCATTTTGTCCATCATTTGTTTAATTAAATCAGTAGTTGGATGAGATGATGGTGTGGTTGTGGTTAACAAAGGAAGATTGGGCCAAGGGCCACCACTAGACAATGGTGGGGTTAAATGTTGATAAGGTATGGAGGATGAATGTGTTGAGGCAACCGAATAGGGATGTCCTATATAGGACGTTGAGGTTACCGGATATGTGTGTGGAAATGAAAAGGTGGGCGGAGCTTGAGAAGGAAAGCTCGTGTGGATAGGTGGCAGAGAGCAAGTCATGAACAGGGGCAGTCTGCAAGAGGACGAGGTAGGAGCAGTTGGCGGTAATGACATGGGGCCCAAGATTAACCAAAGGAAAGCCAATCTGTGCCGTATGAACCCCTGAAGCTGCTGAGGTGGGAGACGGGGCTAAGGATGCGGAAGGCAAAGCGGAGTTATCAGGCGGAGAAGGAGCTAAATGAGCAGCTATACTAATAGGCATGCCAACAAGGAGTTGACCATCGGGTGTATGGTCAGGGGCATGAGACAAATAGTATTGTACAGCGCTAGGATTAGCATCCAAGAAATTTGGCAAAGTCTTTATCTCCCACAGGAATTTTAGGAACCTCGCTGGTGTCCGTAGGATTCCCCACAGAATGTGAAGGGGGTGATTCAGGCAAAGGCACAGAGCAAGCATGTGAAACCATGGCGGCGGCTTGTTTCGAGTGATAACAACCATGGACAGGAGTACACAATAGGGTTTCAATCTATCAAGAACAGAAACAGACTCAGAATGGTGAAATTGGTAGGTTGCTGGTTTGTCAGGAACTGTGAAAGACAGTAACCGATATCGGTCTGGTAACCGATGTCGGTTAGACTATAGCCGACGTCGGTCAGTTAACCGATGTCGGTGTAATAAGACTGGTATAAGAAAATATAAGAAGCTGCTGATTTGATTGTTAACAATGCTTAGTATTTACCAAACTGTTCTGAAGTGATCACAGAAGACAGTGTATGACAGAGAAACAGAACTGAAAACAAGCAAGATGCACAAGCAAATCAAGAGACTAACCCTAGGGTTAATTTTAATTATTGTGGGCTTATGCCTTTAGACGTCAAGATGATGTCAATCCTAAACAAAAGACTTAGGGGAAATGTCAAGTTTGTTTTGGCTTATAAGGTTACCTCAATCGGGCGGAGGAATACCGCGGAAAAGGGGGGATGTTTGAGCTGTTGTGTTAATTATGAAGTGATTCGGTATGTGTTGTGCAGTGAAAGTAAGATTAATTTCCTGTCAATACCGTGGATATCACCCCCACGTGTATGACCTGTTACTTAATCTATGTTCACTAGAATTGAAAACAGCAAGCAAGAATGTAATGCACGTGTTTTAAACCCAAATCGAAAATGATATTCGATGAAGCAAAAAGATGACTTTCACTAATGCAAACTAGGAAAGCAAGACAAATTATTTTACTAAATATAAAAAAACTTGTGAATATTTTTAGAAGAAGAAAACAGCAAGTATGCTCCCTATATGAAAGCAAACAAGAAAGAAAGAAACCCAAAATGGGTCCCACCGGGCGTGCCAAAATGTTTCACACGGAATGGTTTTGGCTCTGTAAAATAGAGTTGCTTCTATCCTTTCATTCCTTTGAGAAACAGATAAGGGTTAGGGCTAGGAGGAATACCTGTTGAATGTTGAGATGGTGTGCGCATACCGTAGAGAAAGATCAGATCAACTGCGAAGAACTCCTTTTTGTCTGGGAAGGACTACCTGCAAATAAGAATACAAGACCACCAGATTTTAATTAGACAATAAATGAGGGAACTGCCTTAGGCCCAGGAAATATAAAACTTCCTTTCGAAGGTGGTCAGTTCCCCTGCTAATATGAATTAACACAAATGATAACAAAGAAAGCTATTGCAAAATTACAATTTAGGTATCTCGCTACAAACAATAGAAAAAGGCTAGTCAATAATAAAGCGGTTTTTGAATTCAGGTTACCGATGCCGGTACACTTCACCGTTGACCGGTTAGGGATAAACCAGATGGATCGGTAGGGCAAATAGGTGAGAAAGGGGTTTTTGGGGTGAAGTGTGGCCAGTGTAACCGTGGTAGAGAACCGCTGCCGGTTTTATAAACGGCTAGGGTCAACAAAAGTGCTTCTGGTTAGAGGTAATGCAAGGTGATGGGGATTAAGGATTCAGAGAATGACGGGAGGATGTTCAGAGTGTGGTAAAATGGCCTTCTGGGCAATATCAGGAATGGGTGACAGTTAGATGTAGTATGTTACTGGGTAGTAGATCTAGGAATAGACTTATGATTACTATTATTCAAACAGTTCAAGAAAATGGTGCTTAAAAGGAATATATAAGACACTACTTACTAGTCCCTGATGCAGATGCAGGTTTCAGGACTATGATGATGAAGACAGGACCCAAGTTGGATGATCTGACAATCCAAGATGAGTTATCTCCTCTTCTGATGCTCGGATGAGTGTTAAGAGGCTCTGGTTATTCAGTTGCAGTCTTGGGCTTGATGTCCTTCTCTGCAAACTCTTCCTGTTTCTTCACTTGTCTCTGCTCAGCCAAGCAAATCTGGATCCTTCGATGATTTCTCTTTCTTCTCGATCAAATGAAAAATCAGGTCCTTTGTTTTTGGTTGGAAGTGGTCATTTACAGGGAACCGATGGCGGTTACGCAACCGACGGCGGTCGAGTAGGAACCGGTATCGGTCAGGTCAAAGTTGGGCTATTTTTGGTAAAATAGCCAGCTTTCCCTCCTTTTCTCCCGAGGGATTAGTTGCGGGCTTGGTCAAGTCATTATGAGGTTGGTTTTAGGTGCGGATGAGGAGTAATTAGTCATGGGTGTGGAATTGTGGACCAAGTTATAGGTCTTAATTAGGTTAGTTTAGGGTTAAGACTAGGTCATGATGAGGTGGCGACATGAGGTGGCAGGTATGGTGATGTGGATTTATTAATTATAAGGTAATTAATAAATAATTGTGTAAGGTTTAGGTGATGAGGTTAGGTTGCGAAATGAGATGCGGGGCACAGGGGGTCGTAAGACACAAATTTGGTGTCTACAATGCTACTTGGCTGACCCATTCGTGTCATGGGTTGTGTTCCTCAACCTTACAACTGATTTAAAATTACCAATCACATGAAGGGTATTCCCACTACTATACCATCCTAGCAATGACCCTTCACCATTTAAGGTGTTTTTCGACCAAATGATGTCCTCAGTTAGGGGAATCTACCTATACAACTACCACTTCCTTACTCTCAAGAGTATGGCCTCATCCAACACCCTCGCTATGACCTCTTCCACAAATAACTTTTCTTATGGTCCTCCCCACCTTCGTACCAATAACATATCTGCATACTTCTTCCTACCCATAAACCAACCATCTACTTCTCAAACCAACCATTTTCTCTGACCTGATTAATCCATTCCTCACCAACCGCCATGACCCCTTTTCGCACACTCTTCCTCCATCATTGTGCTCATGGAAGGTAACTTTGGCATTTGGTTTTTATGAACAAGGTCACCATATTATCATCCATGTACCTCCCACGTAAACACAATGACCACAGTGGCTTATTGGATTTTCTGAAGCCACCATCTTCATTCCTTGATTCCTAAGTAAAATAAGGACCACATGGTGAACTCATTAGAGGCCTGATCAAACCTTCTCCACCCCATTCACCAACTTCACCACCTTCACCTACAGAGTCTATGGATCAGAATCCATTCCTCCTAACTTTTTTTTTTTCATAAACACCATTTCCTTGGGACCTCTAACTTATCAATGTGATGGTGAGGCTCCCTCTTCTCTTCCCTTTCTATATCCTGACATGATCGATGATGATACACCTTCTATTAACATCGTTCAATGTCAGGATGATGAGTCTATTCTCACCTACCTTGGTGCGGAAGATTATTATATTCACTGGTCATTACCTTCTGAGATGCAAACCATGTTAAATGAATCGACCATCGAAATCAATATTAACACTCAGGACGACCCACACATTCTAAAGATAGGCCAATCTTTAGATGTTGTTGAACAAGAAGCTTTTACTTCTTTCCTTCGAGATCATAGCAATGTTTTTCCTTGGTCCTATGTTGATATGCCTGGTATTGACCCAAAAATTATGGTCCACAATATCGTAACCATTCCTGATGCCAAACTTGTGAAACAGAAGCTGCGAAAAATGCATCCTCACATTTCCCTTCTTGTCAAAGAAGAACTTCAACGCCTTCTTTTGGTTTCCTTCATCCTACCCATTGATTATCCCCAATGGATCTCTAACATTGTTCCTATCACAAAAGTGACAGGGGGACTCACATTTGCATGGATTTTTGTGACCTTAACTTAGCTTTCCCCAAAGATGACTTTCCTCTACCTAGTATTGACCAACTAGTTGATCTCACTCACTAGCCATGAGATGTTATCACTCATGGATGGTTTCTTGGGTTATAACCAAATATTACTCACTCTAGAAGATCAACACAAAACCACCTTCATCACTCCTTGGGGGACCTTCTTCTATCATGTCATGCCTTTTGGTTTAAAAACATTGGTGTCACATATCAGTGGGCTATGAGTTATATCTTTCATGACATCATGCATAACATATTCGAAGATTATGTTGATGATCTTCTTGCCAAATCCAAACATTGGGAACACCTTACATGTCCTTAAGGTCATCTTTGACTGTCTCATCAAGTATTGCATTTCACCTTCAACCTAAGAAGTGTGTCTTCATTGTTCTCTCCAGAAATCTCCTTGGTTTTATTGTTTCTTTACATGGCATTGAAGTTGATCCCACTAAAATCAAGGCTATTCTTGAAATGCCTCCACCTACTAACCTTTGTCAACTTTGTAGTTTGCAAGGACAAGTTGTAATCTATTCATTGCTTTATTTCACAGATTTCTGACCTTGCCACCCATTTCATCATCTTCTCAAAAAGGATGTCTCCTTTAAATAGGATGATGAATGCCACAAAATATTTGATGCCTTAAAACAATACCTCCTCCAACCACCTGTGCTCATTCCCCCTAAGGATGACCAACCATTTTACCTTTACATTTCTACTACTGATCATTCCTTGGGTGTCATGCTCGCTCATCGTGATGAGACAACACATGGAGCAAGTGGTTTATTATATAAGTCATACTTTTAGACTATGAAACTAGATATACTCATCCCAAAAAAATTGCTTAGCCTTAGTTTTTGTCGCCACTAAACTTTTCCATTACTTACTCAACCACAAAACCTTTGTTGTCACTAATACTGACCCCTTACATTACATGTATGCTAAACCTTACCAACATCAACATGCTGCACGTTGGCTCATGCTTCTTGCAGACCTAGATCTTGAATTCATCCATCAAAATTCTATCGAAGGATAAACAATTGCTGACCAACTCGCAGACGCACCTCTTTCCAGAAATCAATCCTCTAACTTTGATTTCCAAGATGAATCCATCTCTACCCTCTCTTTGGATGATACCATTTACCAGATGACCTTATTCTTTGATGGTTCCAAATGTCAGTGTGGGGGTGGTGCTAGGTATTATCCTCATTCCTCTTGATGGTGATCCTATGCCATTATCTTTCAAACTAGATTTTGATTGTACTAACAATATCACCGAATATGAAGCAATCGTATTAGGTCTTCAAACTGCCATAGCCTTAGATGTTAAATCTATTAATATATTTGGTGACTCTCAACTAGTTGTGAACTAATTCTATGGTTTGTACCAATGTCGTGATGAGATACTTCAAAATTATAAACATCATGTCGACATAATTTTGACTACCTTTGACTGTTATGAACTTCAAACCACCCCATGTTCCACTAATAAATTCATGTAGATACCATGGCTTGTCTTGGCTTCTCAATCCCTACTTTTTCTCCGACTCAAAAAATCTTTGTCATAGTACAAATATTGACTCACAATCACCTTATTATTTATTTGAGACGTCAAACTTCATAAGGAACCATTGAAACTAACCCACGTGACCTTTGGTATAAGCAGTTTTGCTCACTACCTTTCCCTTTCAATTTTGCCTTCAGATCTTACTCATAATGGACAACGAGCCTTCCTTAAAAGTGTCTCTCATTATGTCATCATGGGTGGTCTTCTTTATAAACGTGGCTTTGATGGTATCCTCTTATGATGCCTTACAAGTTCTGAAATTCCCTACACCATCAAGGAAGTTCACATGATGGAGATTTGTGGGGGTCACTTCAGTGGCTTAGCTGTCGCTAAACATATTCTTCACCTGGGATATTATTGGCCAACCCTAAACCGTGATTGTTGTGACTATGTCAAAGTGCATTGTGTGAAGTTTCAGCAACATGCTAATCTTCATCACACCCCTAGTCATGCCTTACAGGTTGCACACGTGACCTTTGATCCTTTCTCTCAATGGGGTTTGGATCTTGTTAGAGAGATCAATCCTCATTCTTCCCAATGCCATCAATGGATTATCACCACTACCTGAATACTACACTAAATGGGTGGAATCCATACCTCTCATTTCTACAAAATCTGAGAAAATATGTGAATTCATCAACCATCACATCATTTGTCACTTTGGTGTTCCTCATCATCTCATCACTGATAATGGAAAACAATTCAAAAACAAAACCCTAAGGAAACTTTGTGATGCCTTCAGCACTCAACTTATTTTCTCTTCACCTTATTACCCACAAACAAATGGCCAAGATGAATAAACTAACAAAACCTTGAACAAAATTCTTATGAAATTAGTTGACGATACTGGGAAAGGATTGGCACACATGTCCTTCACATTCCTTTTTCTCTTATGGGATTATCGCACTAGTATTTGTACATCAACTACTGCCCATTCCTTTCTCTCTTAGTCTATAGTACAAGTGAGGATATTTTTGGCTACACACACCTCTTGAAGTCCAAATCCCATCTCTTCATATCATTTCCCTCAAGACATGCTCACGATGATGATTTTTTTCAAGACCATTTAACACATGACTCAAGTTATTAGATGAACATCGTCTCAATGCTCTCGATCACCTCCAAATCTACCAAAAATGTATCAAATGTTCCTATGATAAACGTGTGTTCCATGAACAAACCTTCTAGGTTGGCGAACTTGTCCTGAAAGGAAAATCAACATGTAACCAAAGAAGAGAAAATTAAACGAGGCAAATTTTCTCCTAATTGGCTTGGACCCTATATCATTACTCATACCTATGGATCAGGTGTTTATCATTTGTCTTCACTTAAAGGTAAACCCAAACCTGAGCCCCTCAACTCCTTACATCTTCAACCATTCTATTGTTGAATCAAGTCATATACCACCTTCTGTCTATTTTCATGCTTGTCCCTTGAGTACCATTCACCTTCCATTTACCTATTTTTAAGGATCAACAACTAAACAAGAATCATGTGATTACCCATCACTTTTCAGCCTTATCTTTAATATGAGTACCATGGCTCTACTCATGGCATGATTCTCATGGATACTTTTCATCTTTTTTCAAAGATGGAATCCCATGGTTGTTCTTCACTTAAACCCCCCCCCCCCCATCCTCTTTCATAGTTAACCCTTGTGTGTTATGGTTTGTCCTTCATAACAAGAGCCTATCCTTCCTCTATAGTCTTGTCCATGACCTAAAAAGTCCAAAAATAAAATAATTTCAAAATGGGATTCAAAAACTCCTTGAGTCAAATTCTCAGTAAAAATATGACTCCCTTAAAAAGGACATCTCTCTCTTTCTATCTTGTTGCTATAAATAGACTTCTCCCTCGAAGGAAAGTTAAACAACGCTAGCCATATTGTACATAGTCTATCACACAAAGAAGAATATTCCTGTAAAAATCAAATAAAAACATTATGAAGCTTCCCACATCAATCAACTTCACGAAGACCTCAAGGAGATACTCTACTCATCCCACATAGACTTCCCACATCGATCAATCTATAAAAACAAAATCAAAAAGAAAACGCTAACTTTTTCATCATGGACTTTCCTATTTTGATCTTGGGTCTCTTGTCAAAAAGGCATGTTTTCGCACACTATGTTACGCTAAACCGGCCTTCTTTCACCTCACCACCTTTCCTTTCTAACCTTCCACCTACTCAGGGGATGTGCATCAAATGTGACATTTCATGATCATGTGACCTTCTTCACCCATAGAACAGTCAAGCATGTAACACCTTTTAGGTTCTTCTGTTCATAAGCCAATATTTGGTATGATAGACTCGTCAGGGTTCTTATCAATTAGGCAATACTTTATTCTCCTCTAATTGTTCACCTCTTTTCTTACTTCTTGATTCTCCTTTATAGGACCATACCTTTGACACCTATATGCTAGGAATTCCTTTTCCACGAAAATCACCCATATTTATTCACCATAAACAACAACCATGCATATTTGACCTAAATTCAACCATTCCTAAATGACCTAGACTCAACCATGCATAAAATACCTAAACTCAACCATGCCTAAATGACCTAGACTACACCAATCCTAAAAGGCCTAAACTTAACCATGCCTAACTGGCATAGACTCAATAATGCCTAAAACCTACCAACTCATTCCTCTACCTCATCATATTCTTCCCTATCTTATGGGATAACTACATCGGCCTGAGGCCCCTTTTCGTCGGGGCTATGTAGAAAACACTCAGAGGGCATGGGGCCCTTAGAGGTTAGCTCGGCCACTCTTTCCCCTAACCAATTTCCCCCCTTTATATTCACATTCTAACTTAGTTTCCATTTTACACAAAACTTAGAAATTACACAATCATAAAAATATACATATTTACCATTTTATAACATTACCATATCATACATCACTCGTTTCACATTTCCCTAATA
Source organism: Taxus chinensis (assembly GCA_019776745.2). Lineage (NCBI taxonomy): Eukaryota > Viridiplantae > Streptophyta > Pinopsida > Cupressales > Taxaceae > Taxus > Taxus chinensis. The sequence continues at coordinate 296,731,236 of CM034157.1, forward strand.
TCAAATATTTGGACATTTACACCATAGCATACATATACATCATCATTTATTTTCCATGATAAAAAAAACTTAGAAATTAAATCAAGCCTAAAACATGACCAAATCATGTCTAACTTACCTAGACTCCACCATGCCTATACATGACTCCATCATGCCTAACTCACTTAAACTCCACTATGCCTATTCCTGAATCCATCATGGTTAACTCACTAGACTCCACAATTCCTATACCTGACTCCATCATGCGTATACCAGACTCCATCATGTCTAACTCACCTAGAAGCCATCATGTCTAACTGACCTAAACTCAATCATGCCTACATGACCTCGACTCAATCATGCCTAATTCACCTAATTTCCATCAAAACACAATAACAATGTGTTGTCCACTCAAAATTCCCTTGCTTTTAAGAAGTTGAAAATTAAAATTTTGAGGTTAAGTGTCTTATCTATTGTCCTGATAATGTGAAAAGTCAAGAAATTGGGAAAATCTACGTTTTTTGGTCATTTTGTGTGTTTTTCGGGCCTGTCGGACAATTTTGTCCCGCGTGTCCCAGGTTCATTTAGGCTCTCTATTCCCCAATCGGCCGGTTTACCTGAAGACTATTCTTTTCGGGCCCGTAAGAACTTTTTGTCCCAAATGTCCCAAGTTCACCTGGACCCGTTGTTCCCTTTTCGTTTGATTCGGCTGAATTGCGTATTCCACGTACTTTCGTCCCGCATGTCCCAAAAGCATTTGTGCGTCTTTTCCCCGCATCGCCCGAATCAGCCGAACCACGTACTTCGCGCTTTCGAGTCCTTCGTGTCCCAAATGAACCAAGTGCCATTCGTGCTAATTTTTCCTGCTCTACCTGAATATTTTTCTTTCAATTTGGTAGATGTGTATTTAATGCGCATTGATTGTCTTTGTCTCTCCTAAACGGCTATATAATGAACTGCCCCCCCTATGCGTTTCTGCACACTGCTTTCATGCTATCTATTGCTCAAACCCTTGCAACCAAAATTTCTACGCGCATATCCATTTCCCTTGCAATTCCATCCCAAGTCTAGCTTGCAGCTTTGCTCTTCGAGTTACTATCAACATGAAGATCAAATTCCAGGGGTAGGAACAAGTTTCACCACTAAAGTCTATCGTTCCTGATATCGGGGACAGTGAAGGTTCGCCACCTTGATTTTGGGGATTTTTGGGCAAGGATGACAGATGCAAACCCTTCAGCTATGGCACACATGATTCATGACAGTGGCTTGGCGTTCGCCGGTGGCTTCCCCAATTTCAGTACAATGTGCAGCCACTGTACTCGCTTGCAGAAGCTCATTTAAGTCCCAACTCAAGTGAACTAACGAATGTGCATGGAGAACTCATTGCTAAATTAGATGCCACCCCGCCATTAGCACTTCCCTAAAGGATTCCTGAGATGGACAATGCTATAGTTATCTCCCAGAATCAAGCACAGGCCCCTTTTCAATCAAGACAGTGATAACTATAATGCGCGGGTGGCGAAGTCCTGGCTAAAAAACCCTAAGAAGGGGGCATCTCGTCTGTCCAAGACTCTTTTCCGTGTGGATTTCAATGAATAATTGTCATATTTTATAATCCTATTGGCTCGGGTCATGGGTTTACCCTCTACAAATGAGTTCCATTTCTGGATGTGCCCGCTTATCAATATGGTGTGTGAGGGAACTCAGAATATCAACTGGGCAGAGATCATTAGTATTAACCTAGCAGAGCAACTGTCAAATGTGCAGGAAACTAAGAAATTTTATATGACTTCATATCTGATGTATACTCTGGGCAGCATCGAGGCAATGGTTTGGTTTCTCATACATCAATGCTCACAAGGATGACCCCGTGTATGCCTACTGCCCGCAGTTCACCCTGGAAACCAGCAATCGTAATTTCTGAAGGGTGAATGATGCTTTCACCATGTACATGGTCAGGCTACTAGAGAGCGACACCCACAAGGAGATTTTCTAATGAAGCTATGAATCTAATATCGCACTACGGTGCCTACTTTACTCAATTCATAAAATTTTTCTTATATCAGGCTTGCCGGCTATTGAAAGCACTCCCCCTCAAGCCTCCTATGTTCTGCAATGACAAAATACCCTTGATAGAAGTATGCAGGCAATTGGAAAAATTGCATAGAATCTACAGGGATAAGAAAATTACTGGATTGCATTTCCCCATCTCTTTGGGAAACTACACCTGCAAAATAGCCTTGGACGCACAAAATATAGAAAGAGCCCTAGCTCCCATTACAGTCCACTTCTTCAAGCCAAGAACTTGTTTCTACTTGAAGAATTTTATTAAGCAGAACATCAAGATCACCTATCATCATAGGTGCAGACACAAAGGACTATTGGGATGACTGTGCTGATGATTTTGAAACAAGAAGGAAGTCATTACGGTAGGTTTTCTCTACAATTGATTCAGGAGCTCAATTTGTACCAAGTTCCTGAAGGGCTTCAAGATGATAATTCTGACTTGTACTCATATGAGTATGAAAATGTGGTCAAACACACTCCCTTGGAGGACTTGGATTGGTTCAAGAAGGAGAAGGATGCTCTTTGGCTGCAAATCCTGGCTCACGGTCTTAGTCAGGAGCCATTGGAATGTCCCCCTTGATCAAGAAAGTGTATGTGAGCTTAGGAGGCACTCAGGGGAATGCCAGTCCTCCAAGTGGATGCTACAACAGCCTTGCAGGGAAGCATCGACGCCCATTGATCAGAAGCTACCTATGCAAACCCCTGCTACCTGGATCAACTCAAGGAACCCTGCAGTCTCTGCACAAACTTCCTCATCCACCCATTGGAGGTGTATCAGACAGAATATCTGCTCACCAGCAGAAGTTAAAAAGGAGTTTCTGTTCGATAAGAAGAGCCCCCCTGAGAGAAGCATGCAGAATTGCCTTCAGGACTAGAGAACCGTTATTGTTCTCAGACAAAAGTGAAGAAAGTGAGGTGCCAGCTCCTGGAAAGCACCCTTGAAGCCTCAATGGATAAGGACCTTTAAAGAAGTCCAGAGCACTTTGAACTGGTCCAGTCACTCTTGATATCTTGATTACACTAGGATGGTTCCCAAACCCTCCCACTTCCTTATAGTGGGCAACTATTTGAAGTTGTTCAACAGTCCTAGGTGACTAACCTTGGAGTCGCCTTTGTATATTATGTACAGTCTCTTGGTTTTGCTTGCCCTACTTTTGGCTGTCTTCCTCCTCCTCTTGTCGCATGTGGTGCAGCCTCTTGTCGATTGGTAGGTTTTTGAAAGCCTTCCTGCCCAATGGATCTCAGGCACTGGTCAAATTCACCGATGTTCTGGCTAAGCCTTGTTAGGCACTACTCCTCCTTCTTGCGCCAATTTACACCAAAACTATCCTCCAGAAGGAGCCAGCTGTTGTCCACTCAAAATTCCCCTACTGATAAGCCTAAGTAAAATTTTCAAAATTTTGAGTTGCAAGCAGTTCTTCTCTGAAGTGCCTGGTAGTCGTGAAGTCAAGAAATTGGGAAAAATCTACGTGTTATTGGGTCTTTTTGTGTGATTTTCGGGCCTGTCGGAACATTTTTGTCCCATCGTATCCCAGGGTAGAGAAAGGGCTCTTTGTTCCCCGATCGGCCGGTTTGGAACCCAAAGACCCGTTCATTTTCGGGCTCGTCGGAATCCCTTTTGTCCCAAGTGTCCCTAAACATTTTGGACCCGAACTGTTCCAATTTCGGCCCGAGTCATCCAAATCCCACGTACTTCCACGTACTTTCCTGTCCTAAGATGTCCCAAGTTCAAAGATATGCGAGCTGTTATTCCCTTTTCAGGCCGATTCGATCGACTCCGTGAGTCCGCGTACTTTCAGTAGCTCATGTCCCAAAAGCCATTTGAAATGCCGTCTTTCCATCGCATCGGCCGAATCGATCCGAACCGCGTACTTCGCACTTTCCTGTCCCGAATGTCCCAAATAGAAAAGTGCGAGTCGTTAAATTTTCGCCCGAAGTCTACTTGAATATCTTGCGTACTGCACTCCGAACTTTCTCTCTCCTAAACGGCTATATAATGGACTACCCCAGATGAAAACATTTTTTGGCAAACACCTGTCTTTCCATGATATCGGCTGATTCGCCCGATAATTTGTCCCAACTGCAAAATTCCTGAAAAAGTATCGAGATTTCCCAACTTGCAAGCCATCCAGAGTCCGTACCTCGAGGCTTTGCTCTCCGAATGTTACAAGTCCAAACGGGCATAGCTGATTAGAATTTGAGGGCTTCAAAACACCTAGTTATCACGTGCCTCGCAAAGATCGTGCCATTTGTCCCAAATTCATTGGTGCGAAAGTTCCAGTGTTTCACTGCCGAACCGGCCGATTTTGCCGCAATTTGTTTCGCGCAAGCGATCTCAGATACAAAACCCAAGCTTATGTCAAGTGATCTATTCAGGACTTAGTTTTTCCCGGTGGCTTGACCCGAATACGTCAGGATATCTACTCCCTTCAATCGGCTATATGAATTTAAGTTGCGAGCTAAGGATTATCAATCCCGACTCATGATCAAATTTCAAGGACAGCTGTGCAAATGGAGAAGCTCATTGACGCTGGGCGCATCAGTTTTTAAAGGACTCAGGTGTCACCGCCAACACATCAATCCCACGTGGCAGAGACATAGCAGAGGCATTGAAGAGATTCAGACAGCGGATCCTTAAATCAGTGGGTCCCTCCCAATCTTGAACGCTCGTCTTCTTCTCCTGATTCTTCTCCTTCTTCTCTTCTTCATCATGAATTTATTGTATTTAGTTGGGGTATTGCGATTTGCAGCCCTTTAACTAATCATTAGTTAAAAGAAGTAGTTATCAGGAGTAACTGATTTGTAAACTATATAATGGCCTCTCCTCGCCATTTTAAAGGAGGGAGGAAGAACTTGGCTTATTTCTGAAAGTGTAAATAAATCTTGAAGAAATCAATACAGAAGGGAATTTTTCATTCTTTGTCTATCTGATTCTTGTTTCCTTTATTCCCAAGCTATTCATTTAATCTTGTTAGATCATTTCAGTTCTGTATTATGCTGAGAAGGAACTTTTGTCCTTATTCTTGCAGATGTTATTTACAGAACTTTGTGTCTTTCAAATTTCATCTTATTCAATGTGATACAAATGATCTTATTCCAATTCGTTGTACCCCTCGCATGCATAAGGAATTACTCTGCTCATCTATAATTCTGAATGGTGCTTTCTGCTCGTTCTCACATTTTCATTCCTCAGTCCTTTTGTGATTGATGATCCTTTTAGAAAACACTTTCGTAATATCCAAGTTCTGACCAAGTAAAACCAATGCTTTGTATATGTGTAAATAGTTTCATTTCTGAATAAGGGAACCTCTCCCATTAAAGAGGAGGGACTTCTTGTCCCCTGACTGTTGCTCTTCTAAAAAGTCCTATCTGACGACCAACATTGCATAGGGCGACAAAAGTGAGACTTCTAACTCATATGTACTAGAGGATCATGCAGATCCTAATCAGAGTCAACATCATATGTGCTAGGTGATCATCCAGATCCTGACACCGAGGTTGCCTACATTCTAGTAGATCATCAGGATCTGTATGTAGTGGAGAGAGAGCTCGAGGATCCACATGACACCTAGTGAGGTATCCTAGGCCAACACCATATATTCTATAGATGGTAAGAAATCTAAGGTGTAATAACAGTTGACATTTTGTTCATCTATTGTATTTCGAGCATTATTGCTCTTAGAAACAAGATGTAAATACCAAAATTTTAGTGACATGATATAAACAAGATAACCCTTTAACGGAGAATCAAAGTGATGAACCAAGCCTAACTACAATGACAATCTTGACTTGGGTATCAAGATCAAAAAGGAAACCAATGATATAAAAATGTCTCCACACACTTTAGATGTTTAACAACCCACCCACAAACATGGATGGACGTAAATGGACACAAAACTAGTGAAAACAATCAATTGATAACATAAAGGTATTCACTCTTCTTTTGATCAACAAAGTGTCAAAATAAAGTGAAGGAAGTATATTGATTGGGGTTGAAAAATGTTGGCCTCACTTTGGCAAAGTTTCACCTTACCTTAGGGTAATTCAAAAACTAAAAAAAAGTAACACTTCCCACATTCCACGATGAACAATGGCTCACAACTCAAAACTATTTTGAAATGGTCAAAGTTGGCTCCTAGTTAAAGATATCTTTCTAGGTGGTTCTTTCAACAAGGTGTTAGAAAGTTGTGTTACGTGAGATCGATTTACCCAAAAATTTGCAATGACTAATTTTGGATAATCTCAAATTTACTTTACCCCCTTCAAGCATAGTGGGCAACAAGTGTATCCATCATGTACTCTCATTAGGGTCGCCATACAGACAACCAGTAATGCTAACTCTAAAGGAAACACTAGTCAAGTAGGTTATGAAGAGCACTTCCCATTTCATCCACAAGGTTCCCTCTTCTGTGGAATTCTTTTGGGTTCTTAGGACTACGCCCATTGTTGTAGCTTAAGGCTTATGTTAAAGGGGTTATGTCCTAGTTTTAAGTAGATGGGACATACCCTTATTTGAACCTATAAATACAGTGTTTTGAATGTGGTGTGTTTTTTATATTTTTAAAATTGGATGTGGTTTTCTTGAATACCTTTTGGCAACCTACACAAAAACTGTATTAGTAGTTTAATTTTGTTTCAAACTCCTTTCTTTGACAAACATTTTTAGGTCCTTCACTCAAGTGTTAGTAGTTCTCCAAGAAAATCTCATTATTTAAAATATGATTAAGAGTTTATTTTGATTCTCAAGATCATCTAAGGATACAAGAGAAGAGAATACACAAAAAATAATCTAACCAAAAATTAAATAAAAGCTTTGCAATCAATGAACCATACAAAAATCTTGATAAATGTTCATTCCCTTAAACCAAAAGTGAAAGATGAAGTTTCCAATTTACCAAATGTTATAAGATGAAGAATAAAGTTGTTTTTGATTCTCAAGATCACCCTAAGGTGCAAGAGAAGAGCATACAAAATATTTATCCCAACTATATAGAAATGAAAAACTTCAAATCAAAGGATCATTGAAAAATGCTTTGTAAAATGTTCATTCCCTTAAGCAAAATGAATAATCAAATTTCCAAGTTTAATCCCAATGTTAAAAAGATAGAGATCAAAGTTTTTTTTGATTCTCAAGCTCACCAAAAGGTGCAAGAGAAGAGCATACACACACTTTGGTATAAATCAAGTAAATTATGGAAATACAACATTCATCAAAATATTAGACATGTTATAAAATGACCAGATTTAAAATAAAAGGAAAACCTACGATTTATGTAAGTAATTATCCCTAATTTATGTTTTCATTGCATAGTTAACTTCAATACCTTTCAAACGTAAAAAAAGGAGTCATTTTGAGTTCAGGAGAAAAATTTATGGCCTTTTGAAGATGGGTTACGCATATGCTCTTATGCTCATGGGTATGCACTTGACATGGACTCAAAAAATGTCAAAAAAACATCCCTTAATCTACAAAATGGTCTAATTTTTTCAACCAAGATTCAATTTTGACAACCCATCACATTAATATATTAATAGAAGACTCAACACTATCAAACATTAACATACATGCTCAAGAATTTAATATTTTCAAGAAATTGACAAAACTAGCATGTAGAATGATGAAAAAGTAAGCTCTAAAAATGAAAACATGATGAAATCTTAGAATTTTCTCATCAAGATTGAATTTTGACAGAAACCCACCACATTAATATGTAAATAGAAGAGTCAACACTATCAAACACTAACCTACATGTTCAATAATTTAATATGTTCAAGAAATTGACAAAACTAGCATGTAGAATGTTAAAAAAGCAAGATCTAAAAATGAAAACATGGAGAAATCTTGAAATTTTCCCATCAATTCTAATTTTGATAGCACTTCACCTCCTTTATACCTACAAGGAAGACCCAACACATGCAAACTCAACAAAACAAGTTAATAAAAACAAGTTAGATCAACATGTGATAAAGAGGGTTAATAACCAAAAATGAAACTTAACTACAAAAAATTGAAATTAAGTGCAAAGGACAATGGAGTAAGTCCCACCGGACATGCCAAATGTGATCATGTTTTATTAACTAAGCTATAAATTGAAACTAATATCTACATAGCTTCAAAAGAAAATTATAATTAAACAATGAACCATCAAGATAAGAGCTTAAAGGAAATGCTTCTTTAATGCATAAATGAAACTACATGCTAAGTTATTTTCTACTCTCTATTATTGCTAACTTAAACTATGAACCTATATCAAAGTGGATTATTGCTTGATCTCAAGGATTGAGAATGGAATCTCACCAAGAATGGCTACAAGGCCATTTTGGATCTTCCCATATTACTCAATTTTGAGTGAAAGGATGCAAGATGGAGAATCTATTTCCAACAATGGAGAATGGCTCAAGATCAAAATGCTTATAGTTTTCACTATTCAAAGCATGGTGCAAGAAGAAATGTAAAAAGGAGGGTTCTTTATATATATTTCCTAAAGAGGTAAGGCTAGAAAATTGATGAATGTAAGATAAAGTTAAAACAAGATTAGGAAAGGATAAGGTTGGTTTATACAAGGTAATCTTGATTTAGAAGAGTTTAATTTGTCTTTAGTAAGTCATGGGAGTTGGGGGATGTTTTAATTAATCAAAGGTGATTAATTAATAGGTAGAGGTAAGCTTAAAGAAGTTAAAACGACCCAATAAAAATATCCATTTCAAAAATAGATTTAGATAATGCAAAGGACCATATGGGTCATTGAAAACAAGACTAGACAACATAAACCTTTGTACAATCTTGGACAGGGACAATTGTAAAGTGAAAAACAAATTCGTGACATGAAGTACAAAGATTGTATACTATTTTTATTTGATAATATTTTTTGAATTGATGATAGAGATAAGTGTAAAGATAAGAAAGTCATGGAAGATCTAGAGGGATAGACTTATTAAATTCATAATGCAAGCATTTGTATTAATAAGGAAGCATGTTCAAAATTGGCATTCTAAAAGGACAAGTTACCAAATTTTAGTGCCTACATTTTCCTCCTTTAAGTTTGTAATTAAAAATTAGATGCTTAAAGGGGAAAAAAATACCTAACTGTGCATTCACTATTGGGGTGTTAAAGGATACTACTATTATGATTGAGGGAGCCAAGTTTTCTCAGGACTTTGAAATATTGGAATTTGTAGAGGGAGATATTTTCCCAACATTACTTGGGCGCCATTGGTGCTACGCAAATAATGCATATTTTTGCTTTAATAAGGGATACATTAGGTTTGATAACAAATAAAAAAACTTCATTATCTCATTGATGGATGCAAAGGCTTCCCCATATGTTGAGCCATTAAGCAATGAGAACTTGAACATGATTTACGTGCATATAATTAGAGACCATGAGGTGATTAAGCCATATAAAGAAGGAGTGATATGGTTGGATGATGCTCATATAGTTAGGTATACTACAAGTATTGCTTGTAACAACTAGGTGCATGGGACATATGAAGTAGTTGGGCACGAGGTTAAGAACATAATTACTCAAACGATCAAGTCATGCATGGTTAGGTGCTTGAGTAATAAACCGGTACCTTGGTACATTGGAAAAGGAAACTTCCCCGATGTATTTTTATGCACTATGGAATCCCAGTGGAAGGATAATGGTGATAGAAGAAATATGTTTGTTTATACCCTGTATAGAACTGTAGCAAATTGGTGGGCTATACACATGGACAACCTTTTGCAATGGCGCAAATTGAGAATTGCCTTTTCTACTAGGTTTCCAAAGAGTAATGTAGCTTCATAGATATACAAATACCTTTGGAAGGATTCTGCTTCACACCATTTTCAGAGGTGTGAGAGACTCTTGATGGAGGGGCAGGAGGCCTTACCACCATAACTATAGGTACCTAAGTTCTTCACAACCCTCAGCGGCTGCACACATGTGTTATGTCCATGAAAAGTTTACACAAGAGACATTAAATTGGCTAGAGATGACCTCTGGTTTGATTCATACGATTGATTGGTTTTTTTACTAAACTTGTTGATGTAAAGTCACAGCACCCCCCGAATGGCCTTGTTTAATATGAGGAATTCAATGTTATTACACAACATTGATCTATCCTAAGTGTGGGACATTGCGAAATGGGATAGCTCTCTGCATAAGTCCGGTTACTGCTTCTAACCTACCTGCCACTAACTACTCCTAATGCAGGAAAAAACTACTAGTTAACCCTATTCTAATGCTTACAAGGAGACATGGAAATAGATGCGTGGAAAGTAAAGCATAGACTAATAGCCATGATACACCAAGAAAGGAGTGCCAATAACTTTCCCCTATCTGCAAAACAAAGAAAGGGTGTACCTTGAGGAGGTTGAAAAAATGCAATACGGACCCAAGTCCCACCAATGCATTAAGGGAAGGCTGGAAAGCTGCAACATAAAACCGAAATGCAAACAATCTTCATTCTTGATAAGCGCAAGACACCTAGGTCCGACAATAACCATAAAATATGCACAGAACACCCTTTTGCAATGACAGGTAAAAGAGACACAAAAACCATGCAGAGGTTAAAACAACTAACATAGAATACAATTTTTATTGCTCATGAAGTATACATAGTACATTGCATGTGGGAGAGAGGCATGAAGCCATTATAGATTTTGGGAGGAAGGCTTAAATCCCAAAGAAGATATTGGGTACATGGGAGAAGAAAGGTGATCAACCCTTTGCATGTGCAACTCCTTACAATATTTATAGAAGAATATTGCAGGGAGAAGAGAGAGAAAATAAATCCTGAAATTGCTCCAAAATCCATAAAAATCCATTATTTAATCTGCTATAAGTGATTGAAGATCCTCAAAATCCTAGTCCATTAATGGTTTTAACTTTGCTCAAGAAGAAAAATGCCTTGTTTGCACCTGGGTCTAGCCCCTAGCCACTGTAGCTTCATGATGACCTCTTCTTTCCACCTACCTCCATTAATGAATCTAACCTATTGTTATCTGTTCCTAAATTTTTTAAGTGTAGAACATCTAAAATCCTGAATTCGATGTTTCCATAATGTAGATTTCACTCTCATGATTCCAACGACTGGCCTTTTTGTCCAAAACGGACATTCCAGGATCAAGTTGTACAATTTCAAAGTCACGGGCGCCCTTGCAATTTTGGAGATTTGAAAACCTCTGAAAATCTCATTTTTATGTCTTTATCATGACGGGATTCCTCTCACCTCTCCATTAACTGAAAGTTTGCGAGAAACCAATGTCCGGTGCTCTAGATATGGTGGTTTTGAGTGAGGGGTTTTTTACATTGTTTGGGCTCTGAATGCGCTGCATGTTGCATTGTATGGGCAAGTTGGCTCGCTGAGCTTCTCGGTGAGCCATGCATCAAGATCTTGTGTCTATTCATGTTAGTGCCTGGTTTCCAAACCCGATTTTCTCATCCTTAACTATCTTTGCCGAATATGGCGCGCTTGCCACCTACTCTGAAAAGCTCCTCTCTTTCTTTTATTTCACACTCAAGGTTTTCCTCGTGTACCTAGGGATCTCCGAAGTCCATGAACCATGTCCATTTGTGGGCTCCCAATGTATGCTGACCACATTTGATAGCCGAGCCACCTAACTCAGACAACTCATCACCTTGAGTTCCAGCGGCTCGTTCTCCCATGGGCTAGCTCGGCGGTCTTTTGAATTTTGCACGGGTGGGAGTTGTTTTCCAGGATTTCGCCCCTTTGCACTTTGGGTTTTGCATCGTTCCCATTTCGGGATTTTTGCCATTCCAACTTCGAAAGCCACCTCCAAATGGGCTCACTCCAGAAACCTGAACTCCACCACCCACGAAAACACCTCATTGTTCCACTTCAGCCATGCATTTCGGTGTTTCGGGCTTTTCGCTTTCAAAATTCCCACCTCCTCCGTATCGAAACAGTACACCCCGAGTTCCCGAAATGGGAAACTCCGAAATCCCGAAATGGTATTCTCTGACATTATTCCTAGCTCGACCCTCGAGCTCCTCCTGTGACTTTCTCGGCCGAACACAACTTTATTTTTCTCTGCCACTGTGAGCCGGTCTCCCTTCCACTTTCGGTTCGCATTCCAAGGCTTTCCGCGACCATTTGAAGAGCCCACCTTTCCCGGACTCAATCCTTTCTCTCAATCGGCCAAACCCGAGCTCTTTTCGGGTGTCGCCGATCTCTGCAAGACCTACTTCGCCATGAGCTTTGAGGTCGATTCCCTGTTTTGTAGTTTGGTCATGCCAACTCTCTCGTCATTAACGAGTCCTGTCATTAACGAGTCCTCCCACCCTTGTGTTTCAACATTCCTAGGTCCTCTGGCGAGTCACCTGCTCGAGATTTGGCCTCGAGCCATTTCAATGATTTAGTTTTGCAGTGTTCGGCCTTGCCCGAGCCTGGGATTCGATGTATGGTCGCTCCTATAGTCACAGTCTGACTTGGTTAATATTTCGGCTCGCTGCAGCCAACCAAGTACCTCTCCGAGCATCCTTCCATGACTGACCTCCTTTGCATGAGCTTTCTTGCTCGAGCTCACCGCAACGTACCACCGCGTTGGTTTCATGGCTCGACTTTCTGAGATTTTGAGCTCTCCAGGTTTCTTACTCCAACTCGCCACTCCTATACTCAACTCACCTTAGTTCCTTATGAGCTCGACCGAGATCATATCACCTCGCCACCCATTTTCATCACATGAGCTCGCCGAGATAAATTTTGGCTTGATCCATCTCTAAGCCCTCATGGGAAAAATATCCACCGTTTTCTATCCTTTTCAGGGAATTTTTTGATTTTTTTGAATGCCGAAGGCTGAGGGGAAGCCATGGAAACTTAATGGAAGGTGTTTTGGGGCCGGGCATGATTTTTCCCATTTCTGTTTGTTTAGAAACCGGATGTGGGCATGGGTTGGGCAATTTTTCTTGGGGGCCGGGGGGGGGGGGGGGGGGGGGATAGCATTGGAGATTATAAAGTGCCTTACTTAGGTGGATAACACAAAGGCTGAGGAACTACTCTTAGACATGTTTGGAGAGTTGGATTTAGAGTCACGCCTTGATCTTGAAGAGACTGAAGAATAAGAAATGGTCCGCGCCTAGGAAGAGAAAGAAAAGGGTATCTTGATATGCTTGATAAATGGTGAAGAGGACGAGGAAAAAAACTGGATGTTAGCCACATTGAGGGTACGCACGAGGTAATGGACACAACAGATGAGAAGGCATGAGCATATCATGAGCCAATGAAAATGAAGAAGGTAAAAATTGGGACGGATACGGAGCCTAAAGAAGCAATTATTGGTGATTATTGGTCTGAACAAGAGGTAGATAAGATTATAGAGGTTCTGCATGATTTTTAAGACTTATTCCCTAGAGGCTATCATGGGGGGGGGAAATTGAAAGTAGTACACCCTTCTTTAGGTGAGATGCGAATAAAACTTAAAGAAGGCACACACCCCATTAAGAAAAGACCTTATAGGATTAATCCCAATCTATGCGCTAAGGTAAAGGAAGAAATTGATAAGATGTTGAAATATGGAATCATTGAGCCCATTGAGGAATCAAAGTGGGTGAGTCCCACGGTGATAAACATTAAAAAGGATTGGAGGATAAGGCTCTGTGTAGACTATAGAGAATTAAATGCTTCATGTGTTATTGATCTTTTTCCTACCCCATTTAATGAGGATATTCTGGAAGGTGTAACAGGGCACGAGATCTACTCTTTTACTGATGGATTTTCGGGATATCATTAAGTGCGCATAGAAAAGAAAGATAAAGAGAAGACAAATCTCACCACAGTGTGGGGAAGTTTTGCATACATAGTTATGCCCTTTGGACTGAAGAATGTGCTTGCAGTGTTTTCTCACATTGTTGTACAAGCGTTTTAGGACATCATTCATAAACTGTTATCACCGATGTAATCTTGATGAATGGATAGTCTGTGGTCTGGTTAAGGATCATTTTGACAATTTGAGACATATGTTGTAAAGATGTAGGTAGTTAAGCATCTCCTTGAATATTAAGAAATGTTTCTTTGTAACACCTTTTAGCATTTTGTTGGGACATATTATTTGTAAAGAAGGGTTGTTGGTAGATCCAACCAAGGTGAATGTGATCTTGGGATTGGAAGAACCTAACAATCAAAGTGAAGTGTGTGGATTCCTTGGTCATTACATTTTATTACAAGAAATTCATTGAGGGTTATGCTAATATTTCCATGCCCTTGGAAGAAGAGTAAAGGAAATTTCCATTGGGATGAGGCACAACATATAAAATTTGATACATTCTAGGAAAAAATTTCTACACCCATTATGTGCTTTTCTTCTTGGGATAAACCATTTCATGTACATATTGATGATTTTGGCATGGCCATTGGCATAGTGTTAGCATAGCCTAGTTAAGGAATAGTGGACCACCCCATTTGTTTTGTGAGTAGGAAGTTAACACCAGATGAACATAATTATACAAACACAGAGAATGAAGCTTTGTCCATGGTTACACATTACACTAGTTTTGATAATACTTGTTGGCCACACCTTTCATATTCTTTACAGATCATATGTCTTTCAGGTATTTGGTCAACAAGACTATTTTACAAGGGAACATATATAGGTGGATTCTAACAATGTGGGATGAAGATGCAGCTATAAAGGATTGCATGGTAACTACAAAAATGAGATTATTATAAGAGAATATTATCATCCATTATGGTTTTATATTGAGTTAACAATGTGATTAGGGCAACTGTATTCTCGTTT